>JABFTP020000062.1:31555983-32766275 GCA_013387265.2 Cryptolaemus montrouzieri
TACATCACCTTGAACGAGTTTCTATTTTCAATTGAAAACTGTAAAAGGTACAGGATGAGCAACTGAAAGATAGGGCAGACTATTTCCTTAAGACTGTTCAAGTTTCAATGAAATAAAATGGAACAGATCCATGCTGATAATCGGCAGTCATCATCAGGTACCATCCTCATCTCGAATTTCAACCCCTAGAGCAGCGGGTCACCCTTGAAAATTTGGAAGAGGCTAAAATGGGTCGAGTGATACCTCGAAAGAAAGGTATTATCATTGCCTGCATCCCCGTGAACGAATTTTTATTTTTGATTGAAAACTGTAGAAAATACAGAGTGAGCTACTGAAAAATAGAGGAGACTATTTAATGCCCTGAGCTATTCAAGTATTAGTGCAAAAAAATGGAACAGATTTATTCCAGATCAAAAGCTGTCATCCTCCGAAACACCATTCACAGCATTTGATCTGAAATGAATCTATTCCAGTTTCTCGCACTGATACTTTTAGTTTTGGGGCGATAGTCTTCTCTATTTTTCAGTGGCTCACTCTGTATCTTCTACAGTTTTCAATCAAAAATGAAAATTATTTCACGGGAATAAAGACAAAAATAATACCTTTCTTTCGAGGTATCACTCCACCCATCTATCCCCTTCCAGATTTTCAAGGGTGGTCACTCCTACTCTAGGGGTTGAAATTCGAGATGAGGATGGTACTTGATGATGAGTGCAATTGATCAGCATGGATCTGTTCCATTTTAGTTCACTGAAACTTGAATAGTCTCAGGGAAATAGTCTTCCCTATCTTTCAGTTGCTCACCTTGTATCTTTTACCGTTTTCAATTGAAAATGGAAATTCATTCAAAGCAATGTAGACAAAGATACCACCTTTCTTTTGAGTCATCACACGACTCATCTTCCCTACTCAAAATGTTCAAAGATTGCAACCCCCGCTTAAAAGGTTGATATTTCAGGCAAGTTTTGTATCCCAAAAGATGTCCTTCTTGAAACAAAAAACGACCTGTTTTTGCGTTTTGATCAGAAATGAATATCTTGGTAGATATAGCCCCCGTTATGTTTTCGTTGAAGCATCCTGTATAAAAGTTTGCAGAAGTGAAATATGTCTCACGAAATATTCACTATAAATAACTTAAATTAAGCAAAGATCAAGTCGAAAAGAAACTTTTAGTGAAACAAATGAGGTATTGAAAAAATACAAAACCAAGGAAATCTTCGTGAGAATCAGCAAAATTCGAAGATCATGCTGACTCAGATCTACTAAGGTATTTGATAACTGCATTTCCAAATATTGAAAAAAGATACATGAAAAATATCAATGCCGGCAATATGCCAGCCATATAAACGCGTAATTCTCAAGAACACAAAATGATAATACAAACTAGTACGTGCCTTTGGAACATGGAAGAGTGCATTGCGACGATTAGGATAAATTGAAACGCTGAAAGTGAAATAGTTGACTAGCGGATAATTCAAGGAATAATTTAATATTCGATAAAGGAAAACTGTCTCGAAAAGCACTCTTCTTTGCTCCAGGCTCAATATCTTGTGACGACGCGAGCTCAAACTATGATCATGTTTTGGAATGGAGAATCTGAAGTTGAAATTTCAGATTCTGTCAATGTACTTGTGACAGTGAGGGGACCAAACAGGCACACAATATTCCAAATTACGTCTAACCCACGAAAAGTATAATTGTTTCAGAGATATCGGATCACTAAAACTTGGTTATTCTAAGAACGAACCCCAACATTTTAAAGCCTTTGAAACGATATGATTCACGTGAAACTCGAATGACAGTTTGGAATCGAGATATATACCGAGGTCCTTTATCCGGTTTACCCTCGCAATCACGAGTCAATCAACAGAAAAAGAAGCATCAAATGTTTTTTGTAAAAATTATATGTTGGCATTTTATAATGTTTAATGAAAAATACCTGGTCTGACAAAAAGAGAAAAGTCTGTCCAGATCTCTCTGAAACAGCTCAATTCGTCATGGGACCGAATGTCTTTATAAACTTTGAAATTGTCGGCATACAAATCATGTAGATAGAAAATAACAGTGGACCCAGATGAGATCCTTGGGGCATGTAACACAAATAGAACCAGAATGACAGCCATTGAGCGCAACATATTGTATTCTATTCGATAGATATAATTCGATCAATTTCAATAGGGACTCCACCACACCAAAGTCTTCTAGAATTCGCAGCAAAGTTGCATGATGCACCTTATCAAACGCTTTAGCCATGTCTGTGTAAACAGCATCAACCTGAATACATTTGTCAAAATTACTACTCATAGAATGAATGTGAGGAGTCAAATTAGTTATGACCGACCTACCCTTAAAAAATCCACTCTGAGATTGAATTAACTTGAAACTGGATAAATGGTATAGTTTATCAAAATAATTCAAAATAGAGACAGGACGGTAACTACTGACTTAATTTTTCTTACGACTTTTGAAAATCGGTACAATTTTTGCCGTTTTCCACTTATCTTGAAAAACACCAAGTGCTAGCAGAGCATGACTTGATGAAATTAGGATGGAGTCCAGATCTGGACCTTTCCTACATTTAATCCCTTCATTTTAGCTTTGACGTAGTTCGGATCAATCGCGTTAAGTGAAATTGATGAAGAAATTTCATATCTTCTTCGGTAGAGAACAGGTCTATTCGGATCTTCACAAACACCGGCAAAATACTCAGAAAAAGCATTAGATATGGTAGAAGTGTCATTGAACAATTTTTGCCCATGACGCATAGACATAGGTATTCTCTGACCATCTCTTAACTCTCCGACATGAGACCAAAAAAGCTTTGGTTTCTTCTCAATCCCACCTTCTATAGAAGCAATATGGTTTTTATAATCCCTTTCAATCAAAGCTTCTCACTGTCTGCGCAAAACACGGAAATTTTCATAAAGAAAACTGCTTTCGAATTTTTTGAATCTATGATGAAAGCTAGATTTTTCATTGATGCACTTAATAGTATCTCTAGCAAACCATGATGGACATATACTGCACTTAACAGTTTTACGAGGTACAATGTATCTATAACATCATCTACCGCAGAAAAAAAATCAACACACTCATTTACATCATTCGAACATAATAAAGGACCCCAATTTAAATTTAGGAATGCCGAATCTAAACATAGATCTGGTCTCACTAGCAATTTTATCCTCTAAAAAATTCGCATAAACTTCGATGGCTGGGTGGTAGCCATCTTCCGGAACAAAATGAAGATTACATCGAAATTGCCACCAGGATGAATAAAACATCACAAGGAAACATAAACGCCCTAATACTGCATCAAAATATTCAATCCTTTAAACATAAGACGTCTGAAATAGAGCTGTAGATGAAGCCTCAGAAAATCCTATCCTTCGCTGAAGACTAGTACATCCGAAACAAACAGAGATTTGTGAAAATATAGCGATATAAATAGATCGCATCAAATTCGCGTACAACCAGATCGCACGAGAAATATTGCATCTTCGTTCAGATGAATATGAACAAAGTTGAATATCAGGATCTCAAACAATATTGACAAGATATAAACATGGGAGTGCATGCCCAGTAAGCAGTCTAAAAAATAATCAAAAAATTTCCTGTATTTATAGAACGCCGCTCGGTGAGCTTGATACAAGGTGGGGCGTAATGGAAGGGCGTTTCGGAACAAGTAGTACATGTAACGGTAAGTAGAGGGAAGTGGTTGAGGTCATTCGACTCAGGAAGAGTAACCATTCAGTTCGCAATGGTTACCTGGACAAGACAGCACTGTCGGTTCGCAGTTGAAGAGTATTTGAAATCGAGAGAGTCTGTCATTGTCGTGCAGCGGCGCTTCCGCCACCGTTTCTTTTCAGAAACGTGACACATTCATTCGATGGGTACAGAATTTCAGAACGACTGTATCAGTAATAAATCAGAAACCTCAAAGTCGTCCCCGAAGTGTAAGGACACCAGTTTCCTTAGAAAAAGTGAAACAAGCTGTAATTCAAAGCCCAATGCGCTCCGTACAAAAACAATCTGCAGCACTCCAAATGGGTAGTCCAACTGTTCGCAGAATTTTACACCATTCACCACTATAAGCTCATCGTTGTCGAGGACCTGAATGAAGGAGATTTTACACAACTCCAGCAGTTTGCCGAGAGAATGCAAATGATTATCGCTAATGAAAATGAACCAGTGATAATGTTGAGTGATGAGGCTCATTTTTATTTGAACGGTTAGGCTGATGAACAAAACTGCCGATATTGGGCAGCAGAAAATCCCCTTCACCTGCATCAATCCCTACTTCACAGTGAGAAAAACACCGTTTGGTGCGCTATGAGCCGTCTGGAGGTGATTGGACCATATTTTTTCAAGGATGAGAAAAGGGCATCCGTAACTGTAAACTCTGAGCAATATGTTTCCATACTGGAGATTTCTTATCCCAAAATTGCGAAGATGAAGAATGAAGAGAAGAAGTGTTTGGTTCCAACTGGATAGTGTCACGGCACATACAGCCAAAGCCTCAATAGAAGTTGTGCGTCGAATTTTTCCTGGTTATGTAATCTCTCGTTTTGGTGATACGCCGTGGCCCATCTCCCCGAATCTAACTGCTTGTGAAATAAACCTCGAAATCCACGTCGATAGCCCTCGAAATTTGCAAAAGTTGGAAGGAACCATCACAAGAGAAGTTAGGACAATCGACACCGATTTGTTAGAGCATGTGATGCAGAACTTTAAGAATCGACTACAGCAATGCATTACGGAATCTGGACGTCATCTGCCAGATCATTTTCAGAATATGATTATTTTCACTTTCTCTACACTAAATGGTAACATTTATGCTGTCATTTTACGTAACTAATAATGTTTTACGTTGAAAAACAGCTGAGTTATTCTCATCTCAAAAACGCCATTCCATTACTCCCGACACTCTATATCCTCCGAAAACTTCATTTTAATTTTACCAAAATTAATGAAAATGTTGAGAAATATAGTATCATTTTTCGTGGAGACATCAACATTTGCTTATGGATTAGGTCTCGTAATTCTACAAACTTCCTGGGCATAATTCATCAAAGAAATATATTCCAAGCAGTTTTCAATCTAATACGTGTAACATAAATTTCACAAACCTTGATATATAATATTTTCATAAATGACAGGAATGAGTCATCGGAGTTCCCTAAAATAGGAAAAATTATTCGAATTCCAAAAGATTCAATTCTTGAAACATTTCGACTCTGAGAGCTATGATGATATACACCCATCCAAATTTATATGGAATCACTCGGTATTTCACATTATTGATTGTTTTCAACCATGAATCTTTAGCTTCTTGTGAAGAATGAAGTTTTTGTTTTAAAAAAACTGGATAGTATGATAAGAAATATTGAATTATCACAACATTTTCGGGATATTGTACTCAGTCATCACTGAGATTTGAAACTGTGAATTTCAAAATTTGAAAAAGCCTATAATCATAATTGAAAATGCCTTACGTTGGATTTTCTGATGTACAGAGATGTACAGATGTACCAAAATTGGAATATTGGGAATTGGTGAGATGTTATTTTTTCGGATGAGACCAGAATTGGTGTTCGTTCAGATGACCACCGGATTCGGATTTTATGGGATCGTGGAAGACAAGCTAGACTCCTAGCAGCAAGACAAATTCCGAAATACCAAGGAGGTAGTGTGATATTTTGGGGTGGAATTATGCTGGGAGGCAAAACCTAGTGCTGGAGCCCATAGTGAGACTCTGGCGAGGTGCCCACCGTGAGAATTTCAATTTTATGCAAAATAATGCTCCTCCGCATACCAGTAACCTCGTACAACAATATCTTGAATCAGAGGCAATCGCTATTTCAGACTGGCCAGCTTGCCCTTCTAACCTAAATTCTATTGAACATTTATGGGATAATCTCAAAAGGAAAATTAGATCGCGTCCACAACAGCTCATCCAAGCCGCCATAAAAGAGTGGCCAGAATATCACCCTAGAGGAGGTCTAAACCTAATCCAAAGCATGCCCAGATAAATTTAAGCTTATATCAGATCAAGAGGAGGTGATACAAGCTACTCAGGTCGAGAAAAAACACCAACTCCTTGAGAAAACAATTTTCAATTTTCTTACTACATGCGGAAAGTCTGTTATTTGCTTTTATTTGTTTCTTTCTTGAAAAAAGCCTTAATTATTTATTTTTACAATTGAAATATCTCGAAAAGGATCAATTTTCACAATCCTTTGAAATTTCCAAAATCCCTGGGGTAGTACTCAAAATTTCAGGTGATTCCATATAAATATATATATATATATATATATATATATATATATATATATATATATATATATATATATATATATATATATATATATATATATATATATATATATATATATATATATATATACATCAACTATAAATACCCACAAAATCTTTTAACTATTTTGGACAGATAAGTGAAAATTTCATAAATACCCTTAAAAATAATAATCTGAAATTCGATTCAGACCATAAAATAAATTGTCATCAGTCTTGTTCAATCCTATAAATTCTATAGACAATTCAAATAATTCAGGAGTTTAAAAGATATCTTGTTCTTGACTAGACTACAATAATTTCTACAAAGGTCAAACTGGTCGATCCTTAAGAATTAAATATAAAGAACATCAATCCTCATTGATTAAAAACTAACAAGTTAACGAACGAATTCATCCGAAATGGCCACTTTTTCCTAGTACTGATGAATTGAAAGTTCTAAACTTTTTTCTAACTGATTGATAGAAAACTCAATTACCTAGAATCAGTTGAAATTTTCGAATCTCTTTTTTAATGACAACTTTCCTATAATGAACCACCAGACTGAGCTATGTAAATCCCAAATTTTCGATGTGTTCAAATAATAACTTACTGAATCCAAATAACGACATATTCAACGCTGCAATTTCGGGGAAATATTCTTCACTTAATTTGGAAAATATATTCCGAACCCCGGACTATTCTGGTGGTTGAGTGTGTATACTAGATGAGTATATTACGGTCGCGACGGTTAATAAGAGTGCTAGCGTAACAACAAAATTTCGAAAATTTTTGTCCGACGTGTTCTTCGGTTATTTGAAATTCTTAATATCCGATGAACGATTATTTAAATAATGAAAGAAAACCGTGTACGTTAATATTCATTTTATTTTCTCTAATATACAGGCCGTTTACATAAAAGTATGTCACAACTTGAGGGGTAAATCTACATGCAATTTTAAGAAAAAAAGTTCATATGAGCATAGGTCCACAAAAGCTTCGTTACAGAGCTACAGGGTGTTGAACTTTCCGGAAAAAATTTGTTTTATCTTCAAAACTCCTGCAGTTTTTGAGATATTCAGCCCAAATTTGGAATGAAAGCTATTTTTCACAGCCTCCATCATTACACGTCCTAACTTTTAACTATAATCTACAAGGAGTTTTCCTTTCCGGAGCCATGTCTTATTTTGCCCTTTCGAATGTTTTTGCAGTACGCTACTGATCATCGTACAATCAAAATTCGTCATCTTCGTTCAATTTAGAAACTTTCTTAAGACTTGTAATTTTTCGTATCTCCAAGCGTTATCGAGCAAAAATTATTAAACGATTGTATGCATTCGCTGAATTGATAGCACGTCTTATTAAAAAATGACTAGTAGGCTTTGATTTTTTCATTTATTTATTTATTTTGACAGTTGCTAATGTTGAACCAGTATCTGCTTGAATTGTTCATTAAATTGACAATTAGTTTTAAGACTTTCGAAAATGTTGCTGTAAGAAAAAATAGGTGATTTTACTAACGCCGAATTGGCTGATATCCATTACATGTACGGTCTCGCTGACGGAAACACAACAGCAGCTAGGCGATTATATCAGGTGCGCTTTCCAAATCGAGTAACACCAAACAGGCGAACATTTTCAAATAATCACAGAAGGTTGATCGAAACTGGTACTTTTACTGCAAATAATCATTTAAAAGGTGCAACTCAAACTATGAGAATTCCGGATATTGAGGAATCAGTTTTGAATTGTAATGATATGAATCCTCATGTGAGTACAAAAAAATTGGAAATCAGTTGAATATTCCACATGTTTTAGTTTGGAGGATTCTCAACGACTTTGTATTGTACCCGTTTCATATTCAACGCGTCCAAATTCTACTTCCCCGAGATTCTCCTTCAAGAATAGATTTCTGCCGATGGTTCTTGGATAAAACTAGAGAAAATGCTCATTTTGATAGTGAAATAATGTTCACAGATGAAGCTAACTTTTCGAGAACTGCTATCACAAATTTTCACAATAATCATTATTGGGCTGAGGAAAACCTCCATTCGATTGAAGAATCTCATCATCAAGAACAATTCTCACTAAATGTCTGGATCAGAATAATTGGAAATTATTAAATTGGGCCATTTTTTTGCCTAACAGACTAAACGGTCCCGCTTGTCGGCAATTTATTGAGCAGGAGTTACCTTTATTACTCGAGGATATGCCACTTTTGGTGAGAAACATAATGTGGTTCATGCATGACGGGGCACCAGCACATTTTACTGCAGAAGCTAGAGAATTCTTGAATAATACATTCGACAACCGATGGATAGGTCGGAGTTGGCCAGAACCATGGTCTCCTAGGTCCGCAGACTTAAATAGTTTAGACTTTTTGTGATAGGGATATCTCAAAAGTTTAGTTTATACCACTCCAGTGAACACTGTAGAAGAATTGAGGAATCGAATAATAACCTCTTGTGACACGATAAGAAATACCCCGGGAATATTTCAAAGAGTGCGTGATAATATGCGAAGAAGGACATAGGCCTGTATTCTTGCAGGTATAAGACACTTCGAAAACGAAAACGAGCTATCAAAGTAAAAGCAAATTAGGGCATACCTATCGAGTATTTCCATTATTTATTTTTTATTTACCGAATAACATACAATTCAAATAATTCAAATTCAATAATTTCCCACTCGAAAACGGTTGGAGATACAAAAAAATTACATGTTTCAAAAAAGTTTCTAAATTGAACGAAGATGACGAAAATTGATTGTACGCTGATCAATAGCGTACTACAAAAAAATTGAAAGGGCAAAAGGAGACATGGCCTCGGAAAAGAAAACATCTTGTAAATTTCAGTTAAAATCTAGGACGTGTAATGATGGTGGCAGTAAAAAATAGCTTTGATACCAAATTTAGGCTGAATATCTCAAAAACTGCAGGAGCTTTGATGAAAAAACATATTTTTCAGGATATTTCAACGCCCTGTAGCTCCGTAACAATGCTTTTGCGGACCTATGTTTAAAAGAACTTTTTTTCTAAATTGCACCCTAAAGTTGTGACATACTAATATGTAACACCCTGTATAGTATACTGGGTGTTTCATCTGAAACAAATCTCCCTGTATCTTTCTCGTCAGCGAATTGTAGATGACTGTCGTCAAATAACTCCAAATACGCAGAACTATGTTGGAGCAGGTTTTCAATCAAGATTATATTATTGTATGGACGTGAATAGAGAATAATTAGAACATTTGTTTTAAAATCATCAGATTTCTTTTTTTTTACAGTAAATATGATAAAACAAATTCTTTTAAGAATTGTTTTTCTTTGAGGGCTTCCAAAAGACAACAACAACAACAACAAAACCTTATTTCTTTCTCTAATACCACAAGCTTAATGCACTCAGGCGCTTACTAAGGATTTCCTTTTTTCCATATTCTTGAAAATTACCAAAATATTCAAGGTGCGATGAGGAATAATTTATTGCAAAAAAGATAAGTAAAAATTACTTTCTTCAAACTTCGTTGTAAATCGGCTTCGAAGAGTTCTGAAATGGGGTATGGATGAACCCCTTGCCCCTATTCAATTTTAAGGGTTTTAAGAGGAGGCTCTTAAGCGGGTTTCTCGTTAAAACCTTAGATATACGCCAAAAGATGTCCCCCGTACAATACCATGCGACGTATTTCACGAAATCACTATGGGATAAGAAGCATAACGGGTGGCTCGTTTGAGATAGAACACTCTGTTTTTTCAGTATTCATCTTCAAATACCTAGACATTTCATGTACTGAATCGAAATGTTTGATGAACGATTGATCGCTGCTTGTGGGACTAAGGGTTGGCGCTTAGTTTACACAGAAATATATCGAAATTTGAAAAAGCATATTTTATATATTTTTTCAACATTTTCATGTTTTAAGGTGATGATAAAGCATCCGCATGATGTATGCTAGAGGAATACTTTCATATTTAACCAGTATTGAAACATTATTTCACAAATTTCTAGTCTTGTGCAAACAAGTTACTCGAATTACCTTCTAGCTTTCCTACTATAATAATTACATTATGAAATTGTAACAGTATTTATACTGAGGTAAATGGGTCTCAAAAACACAAAGAATGTCAAATTTTACATAAGGATTTGCTATGGAATAATTCCATTGTATAGGCATAACATTTTGCTGGCAACTTTTCATTTCCTGATTCACGTCTAATACTCGCGGCGCCGATATGATTGTAGATTATTTCATAGTTGAAGCCGTCCAATTTCAGAAACGTCATGTTTGTGTTATGTTATTTGTAGCAACAAAGGCGCGGCATTTTCCGAAATGCGGCTTGTCAGTCAACTTTTTGCTGAGTTGTTTGCGTAACGCCGTCCCAATAGCACACTGGAGTCCTCTGAGATCGGAGACTTTCGAAGAATCGTTTAAGCGTGTCACCCATTTCCTGTCCGTCACTCCGATTCAGACAGAAATAACGAGAAAATCTATCAGTTTCGTGATACACGTATCCGTACAGAGAAACGGATTCTGAGCCGTTTGTAAAGCTGTAGCAATACATGGAATCCGGCCTGTTTTCAGCGTCAATTTGCAGCAATTTGTGGCTTTAGTTCGTCGACGGAGAAAGCTTCCGTATTTCAGTTGATACGCCGATAAGTTTTATTGGAAATGAAACAGAGACATCAAAAGATTTGGGACGTCGACCTAAATTACACCGCTTCAATCACGACTTCGCAGAGTTTTCTGATGCCATCTTTATTGAACTCATTATGCCGACGGAGTAGAGTCGCACTGACCGAAATTGAATTTTTGTGCAGCAACTAGAATGTAATATACTCAAGGTGGGTACTAGATATATAAATTGAACTCAATAATTTACTGAATTATCAATTGAATTTTATGGCTTGACTTGACTTGACTTTTCAAGCTCAAGTCAATCTTCTATTTTCTTTCATGAAATCTATAATAATTTTTATAATCTCATATATATATTGAAAGCTTGAATCAGTACATAATTGCCATAAGACTTCAAACTTCTTCTTATATTCAGCTGGAGTGTTGGTTAATGGACAGAGATTGAACAATATACGTTACGCGGACGATACTGTTGTGTTCGCTGATTCTCTCGAAGGTCTTCAAGAATTGATGAATCGTGTCTTTAAAGCTAGCTCTGAGTACGGATTGTCTCTTAACATCAAGAAGACCAAATTCATGGTAATTAGCAAACAAAATACACCTCCTGACCAACTAGTAATTAATAATCAACAAATTGAAAGAGTAACTAATTACACATATTTGGGCACTACGGTTTATGAGCAATGTGATCACTCTGTGGAAATAAAATGCCGCATAGAAAAAGCAAGAGCCACTTTCGTTAAAATGGGAAACCTATTTAAGAGTAGAGATCTTAATATACATACCAAACTAAGACTACTCAAATGTTATGTCTGGTCTGTGCTTCTATACGGTGCCGAGTCCTGGACCCTGACGGAAGCATCTACAAAAAACTTGAAGCCTTTGAGATGTGGCTATACAGACGAATTCTTAGAATTTCCTGGGTGGATCGTGTTTCCAACAAAAGAGTCTTAGAAACACTACAAAAGAGACCGAAATAATGAACATCGTTAAACAACGCAAATTAGAATATTTCGGACACATAATGAGGAATCAAAAAGATATGGTCTGCTCCAGTTAATACTACAGGGAAAGGTTTTAGGCAAGAGAGGGCCTGGAAGGCGCAGAATCTCCTGGATGAAAAACCCCAGAACTTGGTTTTCTATGTCTACAAGAGGGCTGTTTAGAACAGCAGTCAACAAAGTACAAATTGCTTTGCTTATCGCCAACATCCGGAACGGATAGGCACGCTCAGAAGATAGATATATATATATATATATATATATATATATATATATATATATATATATATATATATATATATATATATATATATATATATATATATATATATATATATATATATATATATATATATATTGAAAAGAGAGGATTTACAAAAATTTGAATAATTGTTTTTACAATAGAAGCTCAGGAAATGTAACAGGAGAACCATACTATCTTGTATATGATTCAATAAACGAGTGAAAAAACCTGAGGAAAAAACTCGTTTCACTGTCGCTATTGCACTAGCAATAGCTTGTCTGTTTATGATGTGTTAGTGTCGTGTGTACATAAAGATTACCAGAGATTTTTCTGCTTAGCCGCTTCATTCTCTCTTGCATTTCATGATTTCCAAAAAAGGGTGAAAGGAAGGGATTTGGGACAGGAATCTGTAACAATGGAAAAAGAAAGACAGCAGAAAAATATTTCAACAATCAAACTTCTTATATGCCTAAACCAATCTAAGAAAAGATGTCACAAAGCAAGCAAGGTCATGAAAGGGACTAAGGAGATAATAAAAAATACATAAATTGCGATATTTCCACAAATTAGGTTCACTTCTTGATGCCGATTATGTTTGATGTTTAAGAATCATTATGGACCAATAATCTGGGTTAATATCGCCCATTTATTATTTCTTTGTGGAACTGGTTTAATAAAAGAAATATTTGCGAAAAACTTTTGACAGACGTTCGAAAAATATGACAAATGTCAAATAAGGTTTAAATAATACCGAATAAAATTGTGTAAGGAATGACAGAGTCAAAACATGAACACGAGTGAAAGTAAAATGTAAATTTTCAAATAAAACACAACCATAGCAGCATAAAAACAACATAAATAAATTTTCCATAACACAACTGAAATGATGAAAATGAAAATAACTGAATTGAACTTCTGTGAAGATGACAGAAATACTTACTTCGAAACTTAAGTCAAAAGTATAAGAATAAGCAAAACTACATTCCCACTTCATTAACTCTACTACTGAAGTTGTAAGGCCTTTTTCGGGAATAATCCGAGGATAACGGTAGTTTGAACCGGGCGGAGAACAAGCGACGCGGCGGAAAGTCGAGGTTCCGATGGTCCTTCGAATATTTTTTCCGGAGGGAAAGCGCCTGAGGAAGGTCCGTCCCAAATTTGGAGCCCCTAGCTCGAACAACGGAGGGTTGAGGATTTTTGAAAATTTTCGCCGAAACGTCGCCGAAAGCGAACGGCGAGATGTCTTCGGAATCTGAAACTTCGGTCTTCGGAAGGCGATCGGAACGCTCGATCTAGTGAAGATTCATAAAAAAGCCCCGAAAAGCGAAAATAAAAGAGCTCTCCGATTTTTCGCGAGTATAGGGATAATTGGACAAAGTGCAAGCCTGAAGTTTCGCATGTTACGCCGCTTTAGTTTCATTCCACTTAAACGACGGGAAATCTGGAAAATCTTCGATTCAACGAAGGGCTATCGGCGGACTTTCGCAAAATTTCGCCCCATTTTCCTCATTCGGAATACTTCTGACAGCCAGAAATTAACGAACGTCGAGCTGTCAAAATAAGTGGTTTTCTTTCATCAGTCCAACTTATACGGGGGTTACCGGGAGAATGGATTCGGGTGTCAAACGATTCCTACATATCTCGAGATCGGATCCGCGAAGAGAATCGTTACTCTACGACTTAATTTTCGAATTTGGGACAATTTTCGAGACCTAGAATTTCGAGAAAAAGACAGGAAACACAGGGCGGAGCCGGTCACTCTCCTACCGCCCTTCAGATCGCTATTCAGTGTCGGAAGTGAGCTTCACCAACGTGTAGAATTTAATGCTCTCTCTCTTTGAATGAGAATAGTGAGATTGAAATAGTTAGTAATTTCAGTCTCACTAACATAATTTCAGTACTACCAACATCTAGAATATAGTGCTGTCTCTTCTGGTGACAATACGAGACGGAATGAAATATCCATTACATGTTATCGAATCTAACCTATAATCTAATTTTATTTGAATTTTATTTGAATGAAAAGTATTACAAAACTTGAAATAAACTTTCAGAGGTGAGTTAACGTATTTTGATGTTTATTTTATCCATGTTAAAATGTTGTTCAAGGAAAGAAACGACAAACTTTCAAAATTCATAGATTTAACATTTTCTGGTTATTGATACCTAAAGAATGTGATTCAAACAGAATGTTATAATAAAAAGGAGTTAAAGTGACTTACAATAATGTTTGAAAGGTAAGTGAATATAATTTGAGGTTTATTTATGTAGTTTAATGTAAATTTTTCTCAGCATGCTCAAGAAATGTACTCAGAATTCACATATTTCATTTTTCTTTCATGGTTATTCTATCCTCTATGAGTTGAAAAATGTCCTGGAATTACTAGGATTTTCTAACGAATCAATTGAGACTATCTTACAGAATGATGGCATCCTTTGAGTTGCTATTAATAATTGGTTTCCGTTAGGTCATTTAGATATGTATCATATGAATATTGAAAGCTATCCACTATAATACTATATCTGCATTAAATCAAGTAATTTCAAACTGAATGTCCACTAAAAGATCGTGCCATTTCAATTTGAATTTTGGTTTCATTTTATTCAAGAGAAAGTACGTTTCTATTCTACAATTATCCAAATGTAAAATTAAATGAGATTCAATGTGTTTGACAATGTTCAAGTTTGAACCAAAGAAAATAAGATCTCATTACTCTGTGGTTATGTATCTTTGAAAGTAACCTAGCCTAATACATTTGAAAATATGAAAAAAATACATGAGAAGTATGATTCACTTCTTTCAGTTGAATGATCATTTTGTCAGTGGTTTGAAGATGAGCTGTTATTTTCAATACAAATTTAGTAGTTATCATTTTTGAAAATTTGACCCATAATGTGGGACCACTAAGTAGTACAATCATGAAAGTAAGCAAAGAAAATATCGAGTACGAACGTGGAAGGCGCATGTTAATGTTAGACATCTCTGAAGGAAAGAGATGCAGTAGAGCACTTGAAATTAATCTACGATTCTTACTATCAATTTTTTTTTTGGAACCAATGTTTTCATAATTGGCATCAGAACTTGATAGACTTCTGCATACCCAGATAATCTATTCTCATCTCAATTTGCACTGAAGGTATTTATTGTGAGTTCCTTTCTATTCGTAATTCATAGTTACTGTTTCTCTGGAAATTTTACCAAGGTTGTTGAATGAATGACAGGCATTCCTCATCAATTTGAAGTTCAGAGTTTCTCTGTTATAGGTGTCTGATAGTGGGAAACATGATGTTCTAATATGAAGAAGTTGCATACGAAGTTTCATTCTGTACCACCATATTCTCCAATCCAAAATTTATGAAAGTCACAGAAAACATGCTGCTTCTGTGAATCATATTTTGGAAAAAATTCAACTACTACTTGGAAAATGCTATGCAATTTGGCAATTTCTGTTATAGGTAGTTGTACTATAGGTATTCTATATAATTGTGTAAAATGAGTATGTTCATCACGTGATATTTAAAGATGAAGTTGCTATATCTACCAAGATATTCATTTCTGATCAAAATTCAAAAATAAGCAATTTTTGTTTCAAGGTACAATACTTCCTGAAATATCAACCTCCTAAGCGGGGGAATAGTCTCCCTATCTTTCAGTTGCTCACCCTGTATGTTTTACAGTTTTCAATTAAAATGGAGATTCGTTCAAGACAATGTAGAAAAATATACCACCTTTCTTCTGAGACATCACTCGACCCATCTTCCATATTCAAAATGTTCAAGAATTGCAACCCCGCTTAGGGGTTGATATTTCAAACAAGTTTCGTACCACAAAGGATCTCCCCTTAAAACAAAAATTGACCTGTCCTTGCGTTTTGATCAGAAATGAATATCTTGGTAGATATAACCTCTGTTAAGTTTTCGTTGAAGCACCCTGTATGTATATCTGTACAAAATGATTTTGAAGGTTACAAGGCCGAAAATTATCTTACAGAAGAATTTGGAAGTTGAAAATCAATCAGAAAAGAACATCTTAAATACTAGAATCACCCATCTAGAGAGTGAAGATGCTTTTATTGGTGTTATGGGGCACCAGAAAGCAGCATTCCTCCAGGTATCCACTTATAAAGATGGGACGTTGTTCGTGAATATGTTATGTCCAAAAAATTTCGGGAGGTCTCACAAAGTATATATTTATTTCCGAAAGAAAATTGAGAATCGCCAATGTTCGGATCCTTGAAAAATAATCCAGGTTCTTCCAAAAGTATTTATGTTCGTTAGAACACAGCTTCTCCTAAAAAGTATTTTGGCTCGTCAAAACACAGCTTCTCCCAATGAGTGTATTTTCGTTGAAATACAGCACCTCCCAGAAAGAGTATTTTGGTAAAAATACAGCTCCTCCCAAAAAGCTGACAGAGTACACATAAACTACTCTCTAATAAAGGAATGACACAAAGAAATACCTTTGATTTCTGTGATTCATTTGAAATAACATAAATTACTTTATTATAAATAGAAAAAGCAAATATGACAATTTTGTCACGTCGAGTGAAAGCTGATGGTTTCCTGTAAGTCAAATTTTCTGACAACAATTTTCATTGCCAACGGTCATAGAAAAAACTTCAAGAGATTTTATACGCATTTTAAAGTATCCCTCGACACGAGAGGGTTCGGCTAAATTCCGGGTTAGTGAGGTGACAGGATACCCCGGCGTGTCATTGGCCGAAAGGCGGAAATAGAGCACCTTAAAGGAAAAACGAACAAAAAAAGTAAAAAAATTATTGAATGAGAAAAAGTGAAAATCAGAAATTCAGAGTAATCAAATAAAAAAATGAGAATCACAAAAATCAAGATACTTTGCTGCAATAAGAGGTAAGGTATTAAGGTGATATAAGAGTAAGCCGCAATACTGAGAAAATACGAAATTATGACTCTTTAAGTACAAAAATATGGACAAGACGTCCTAGGACTCTCCGGGTCTGAAATGGCGGGAACAAATATCTGCGAAGATTGTCGTAGCCGAAAATCATCGAAAATAATTGAGATGATAAATACATTTACCTCGTATATATTGAGCGAATACGAGTCTTAGTTTCACAAGTCCAAATTCCAAAACTATAATCCCAAAGGTGTAAAACTAAAAATCTTCGCAGAAAAGCAAGTTGTAGTTGAAAGGCAGCAACCAGAAATGAGTCGCTGTTGAGTCGTTCCGAAATCAAAGATTCTATAGCATGCGCAGGAGGGGCACGGAGCACAAGACCAAAATGAATACTGTTAGTACACGGGGAATAAGTGGCGACTCACACCCCATGTAATACTAGTTTCACACGGTCCGAATGGCATTGCTCAAATGCAAAATGGTAAACGCGTAGCGTGTTGAATCGAAAATGACATTTTACACCCCCTGAACGTAGAAAATATCAAAAGCCCTGCAGAAAATGGCCACCACTTCTTTTTTGGCCATATTCTACTATGATAATTTGCCAATAACTGATCTACGTTATCCACACCCTTATATTACTATTGTAGCATAGAATGAGCTGGGTACATGGTCAGAAATTTTCCTCTTCACAGGATGCACATATTTACAGTTTGTTAAACTTTTATTAATTCAGCCTACAGAATCTGGAGTGCCACTTATCTCCACTTGAAGAGAAAAAACACTTGAAAACCAGGCCGAGAGAACATATTGTGGGACTCATATATACATGAAAACTTGGACAGCCATACCTATTTGAACATGCTTGAGAATTTTCTCGATCCTCTGATAACAGTTATATTCGAAGGACATCCAAACTTATCTGACCATAATAATACATTTTCTGGTCATTTAGTAGGAAGGAGACGCTATAGAATGACCGCCGAGATCGCCCGATCTTACGCCTCTCGATTTCTTCTCGTGAGGCTATCTCAAGACTGAAATATATACTGCGCCACCGGAATCATTGGGAAAAGTATGAGAAAGAACATTTCAAGCATGTCAGCAGATGAACCATAAATGTTGCAAAATGTAAGGCAATGATTCGACTATCCATTGTACCAATGCATGGAATCAAAGGGGGGCCACTTTGACTTTTTGCGATAGGAATATAACAAGATTAAACTGAACAACTGATAACTCAACAGTATGTTTTAATATTATATGAAAAACATTGAGGTGCTATTCTAATTAATGGCACCCCAAAACTTTAGACTAATATTAAGAAGGAAAGTACACAAAACCAAATTTATATGGAATCGCCCGATATTTTGAATGTTATCATTTTCGAAATTTCGAAGGATTGTTAGAATTGATCCTTTTCGCAATATTTCAGTTGGGAAAAGATATAACTTGAGGTTTATTTCAAGAAAGAAACAAATAAAAGAAAATAAGGGCCTTTTCCGCATGTAGTCAAAAATTTAAAACTGTTTTCTCACGCAGTAGGTGTTTTTTCTAGACCTCTAGGGTCATATTCTGCCACTCTTCTGTGGCGACTACGTGGGGTTCTTGGATTATCCTGGCGCTATCTGATTTTTTTTGAGATTATCCCATAAATGTTCAATTGGATTTAGGTCTGGAGAGCAAGCTGGCCAGTCCAAAATAGCGATTCCCTCTGTTTCAAGATAATGTCGCGCGAGGTTGCTGGTATGTGGAGGAGCATTATCCTGCAGTGAAAGTGAAAATCTCACCCTTGATACCTCGCAAGAGTCCCACTATGGGCTTCAGCACTAGGTCCACTGAATTTCTAGCGGTTACACTAGCAGAAAACGAACTCAAATCTGTTTTGCCTCCCAGTATAATGCCACCCCATAACATCACACTGCCCCCTTAGTGTTTCGGAATTTGTCTTGCTGCTCGGAGCGTAGCTTGTCTTCCACGACCCCTTAAAACCCGAATCCAGCTGTCGTCTGATCGAACACCAATGCTGGTCTCATCCGAAAAAAGAATATTTCGCCAATTCTCAATAATCGAATTTTGGTGCTCGATACACCAATTGAATCTATTAATTTTTCGTTGTCTAGGTAGCTCTGGAACTCTTAAGTGCCTTTCGCTGTATAAACCCCGTGAACGAAGTATTTGACGTCGTATCGTTTAGACTGATACACTGATGCCTATTGCTTCCAGAAATTGCCTCTGAAGTATGGGGTGCGACGCACTAGGGTCTCTTCTTGCAATTTCACACAAAACGCGTTCTTGTTCTTCAGAAGTTGTTTTCCTACGAATTCTTCTAGGTCTATTTTGCAGAGATTTTAGCTCCACGTATCAGGCGTAGGTTTTTGAAATCACCCAATGTGGTACCCCAATTGTGGCCTGTATATCCCTCTGTGTCATCCCTTCTTCAACGAGAGCAATTATTCTACCCCTGTGCACATCGGGCAATCCAATGTAAGGCATTTTCAATTATGACTATAGCCTTTTTTAAATTTTGAAATTCTCAGTTTCAAATCTCAGTGACGACTGAGTACAATATCCCGAACATGTGGTGATAATTCAACTTCTTTTATCATACTATCCAGTTTTTCACAATAAAAACTTCATTCGCCACAAGTAGTCAAAGATCCATGGTTAAAAACAATTAATAATGTGAAATACCGAATGATTCCATATAAATTCGGTTGTGTGTATATCTCCTATTGATACGAGTAGGGGGTGAATACGCCAACGTTCAAATAAGTGAGAAAATTATTTCAATTAATATTAAATTAATTTTTATCGAATGTTCTCCTCGAAGAGATCCATGAAAACTTGGAATTTTTTTAAACAATTTGGCATTTCAATTGGTCACATGTTATTCTAGAACGTGAATAATCACTTGATCGTCTAGAGAATGAAATAACTTTTTCGAGAAAAAGCGTCACATAACCCCTTTTCCTACTAGAACATTTGGAGTATAAACTGCCAGGATTGATTGAGAAAGAATAAAACTTGTAATAAAAAATGTCATCCTCTTATCTAAACAAGATCTGTGCCAGAAAATTCACAGAAAAACCAAACCAGCCAAGTTTTTCAATGTGGTTGTTTCCATTGGAACCCACTGTATATGACGTTTTTTGCAAAACTAATACTAAGGTACAAAACGCAAATAAGTAAAGTACAAAAATATCGATTCACAAAAAGAAATGAACGAGATAAAGTTGTCTAGAATAGACAAAGAATATCGGCATCATGTTGTTCGTTCTGGGTTGCATGTTTATATATTTTATACACTATTCCTGTCTCGGTTGAATTGAGAAAGTTGTGGAATTGAATACTTTCTTATTCGTGATATCACTACACGGGTTGTATTATATATTGGAAACAGTGAAATTTACTCAATATCAACCAAGGAAATAATATTTTATATCTCTTCTACTTAGGTAATATGAGTTATGGAATTGTAACATAAACTTGTATTTACCACATGTGAATTTTAGAATTTCTCTGAACGATTTTGGCTTTCAGGATGGCTTTTCATTACAGAAATTGTTCGTTATTGAGTTGTTTATCCAAATTGTTCAGTTGAATTGATTCAGAACAACTTGACGGTACTCATTTGAAAGAAAAGAAATAAAGGAAAACAAGAGAAGGTTCTGTCTGAAAGAAGAATGACTCCAAAATACATAAATTCCATGAATTGATACCATTTGATTAGAACGATTAGAAATTTTTATTCAATAAAGACTTTTCCCTCTTCGGAACTATAAGAAAAATCTGATAATCAGATTAACATCATGTCTAATTCAGTAGGAATTAAGTCATTTTTATCCTACCATGGCCAATCTGTTTTCCATGTGTTCTTGATATTTGCGATACATTACTGAATTTAGTTTATTAGAACATCAATTCGGAAATGGTTAGATTAGGTTAGACTTGACTGAAGAAACTGTAGAAGTTGTGTCGAACAACTTGGTTGCACTATTGTGGCGCTTGGGGGCTGCTTGCATGGCGGGCAGATTTGGAAACTAGCTCTTGTCAGGAGGGATTATTCATTAATCTACGGATTTTTGAATAATTCGTCTTGTCTCAGATTTACATACATAGACTCCTCGCGAAGTTTATCGCGGAACATATTTGACCAAATATTCACCGACGGGAGGGTTATCTCGGAAGCAGAGCACTATTCCAGCGGGATTATTTCGCACGTTTTCTACCGTTGATGTGATTCACGGAACGGCGAAAGATGTCTCCCAAATGTTTGGAATTTTTAACGTTTCCACATCTGTTTGTTACAGTTCGCATTTTTCTCGAAGTCCGGTAGCGGGTTCGCCGTGTCGGTCCATAGAGGGCGGCTCTCGTACGTATGTACGAGGTGCGTCCTTTCTGGAATTGATAGGGTACCCCGATGTTGCTTGGTAGGATGCTGAGAAGCGATATGCGACACTGATGAGCTCCTAATAAGGGCGAAACTGCAGTCTGCCGCTTCCTTTCTTGGCATCCTGCTTGGTTGCACTATTGTGGCGCTTTGGGGCTGCGTGCATGGCGCAGATTTGGAAACTAGCTCTTTTCAGGAGGGATTATTCATTGATCTACGGATTTTTGAATAATTCGTCTTGTCTCAGATTTACATACATAGACTCCACGCGAAGTTTATCGCGGAACATATTTGACCATATATATATATATATATATATATATATATATATATATATATATATATATATATATATATATATATATATATATATATATATATATATATATATATATATATATATATATATATATAAGAAACATAAGAGGGCCCCAGATACTACCTTGAGGTACTCCTCTTCTAATAAGTTGTTCAGACGATGAATTGGTTGAGCCACTGCTAGACTGTATTTGTACTGTCTGGTATCTGTTTGTCAAATACGACATAAGAAGTAGTAATTGTTTACCCCTGATGCCACTTCTCTCCAATTTATGTAATAAAAGGTCGTGACAAATACAGTCGAAAGCTTTTGGCAAATCTACGGAAAGCGCAAGTTGGATTTACCCTTTTTCCAGTGCGGTGACTATCAAGGTTTTTAGCTCGTACACTGCTGTTTCAGTACTTCTTTTTTGCGCAAAACCGTGCTGTTTATTTGTAATGATACTGATTTTACTGAAGAAGTTCAAAAGTCAGTCCGCTAAAACTCTTTCAAAAATTTTAGTAAATGACGAAAGCAGACTGATCGGACGGTGTTTGATAGATCATCCTTTTACCCTTATACAAGGGCTCTACAACAGCTATTTTTAATGCATCCAGAAAGACACCAGACTTGAAAGCTAAGTTCATTATACGACAAAGAGGCTCTATAATTGACCAAATACATTTCTTCAAAACAGAAATTGGGACGTTATCATATCCATTCGAATTTTTATTTCTCAGCTTTCTAACAGCCTTCATTATTCCATAATATCAGCATTGAAGAAGGTGTTTCAGCATGGTAATTTGAAAGTGTAGGAATCAACTCCCAGCCTTCCAAAACTTGAGAATTTCAACCGCAAAGAGTATCATCCTTAATTAGGGGTCTAGCGGAAAATTCTTGTCTACAAAAGTGTATTGAAGGTCAGCCAAACAAGTACTGCTAAGAGGACGTGTGACATATCCCCGAATAGGTATTCTGTAGTTGTTTACACTTTGATCCATGAGATCGACACCCCCATGAAAGTATTTCATTTATGAAAGAGAAAAGGCTGTGAAACATCAATATTTTCCTTTCTGAATGAAAACCATCTTTTTACTGTTGCCAGTGATTCAATCGAATCATAATCTTTGCCATTGTCACAATACTGTTGTCTTTCCATCTGACAAAAAACAATTTATTTGTAGAGTCATAAATGTGTTGAAAACACCCACGTTTGTATTTTTTCATCTGGAGAACTGGTAGTAAAGGGCACTTTTTGAGGCGAATATCCCTAATGATCCCTGTTGCCCTAAAACATCTTTCTTTCAATGTTCAGCGTCTAGGATAGGTTAGGTAAGGTTAATTGGTAAAATAATTATCAAAAACTAAAATGTGATTTGACGGATCAGATATAATATAGAACGACATTAGAGTTAAGGGTAATGAACTTTAAAATTCATTTTCCTCGCTAACAGTAGATGGTTTTGCACCACAATAGGTTTTCAATTTTCAACAATAACCAGTGGAGCAGCAGATCCAGTCTTCAAAGCGAAATCGCACAGGCTTTCCTCAAATGAACTATTTTGCAGAATGATGACTTCATATAATAGCTTCGTCTATAAACTACTGAGAATGAAAAATTCTCCACTGTTGAAGTTTATATTCCAATATGTCCATAAGTGGTCTAACTTTGTACATTTAGTCATTTCAAACAGGTTTTGAATTATCCACAAAATGCACGCATTTGTTATATCCTGAAAACGATTTCTTGACATAGCTTAGGACACTAATGGTTAAGATAGATCCTCATCTAGGCTTCAAAACAAACATTCCCTAGGTAGCTTGTGTTATTCACTACAGATAAATATTTCTACAAAAATCTTGATATCTCGTTCATAGTAAGGTCAATTGTATCCTCAGTCTAGACTGATTGAACTTTTGTTTTCTTTTAGATGAATTAGACTCGTTTTGTTTTAACTATTCTGAAAGCAGAATATTGTGTTCATCCACATAATCCCATTGTCATTAAACGAGGACAGCAGCAAAAACATAATAAAAAATGAAAGTCATTTCTAATTATTAGATAAAATATTGAACTACATACCTGAAAAAATGTTGACAAACTCAGAACCGAAAAAATATGGATAAATAATAAGCATAGTCAACCTCAAATTCCATAATGAAATCTAACAGTTGGGAATCCCAGATCCTCTTGTTTTCTTCAAAAATTAAATGAAACCATCTAATGTATAAACGCAAAAGTTTGTATCATAGAAATCCTTTTTATTGACTTGGTATGAAATTTCATTACTAGATGTCTCTAGTAATATTATTTATAGTCTCACCATTTCAGTATAGTGGGACCAACTGTATTAAAACCACTGTGTCTGTTTCTATGTTCCATGGCCTAATGATTTATTTTTTGAAAGAACCAAAGGTTTTTGATAAAATAGTGAATAAAAGGAAAACGAGCCATTTAATGTAGGGTAATTACGGGGTAGATGGCCCTAGTAACTTTAAGGCTCTATTTTAAAATAATTATCATAAACAAGACATTGAATTAGTGCAGAACATAAACTTTATTCATTACTTTTATCGAATAATAATAACAAATCACTTCAAAGAACGCAAAACAATGTAATTTTAAATTTGAATAAAAAAATACTAGGACCATCTCTCACAGAGTGTCCGAGATTGATAGCCATAGTGGTCGGGGGGAGATGGCCAATACTTATTTGCCTGTCCCTGTGCCCTCGAGAAAATTCTTTTTTTTTCCTATAACCGCAGTAACAACACATGTCCTCAAACTCTGTGTAATTTTCATGCACCCAGAGCTTGCAAATATGGCACTATATCCAATCTTCAGCTAACTGTGTCCTGTAATTATTCTCACCATAACCTTTGCAGTTATCTTGCTGTCTCTTGTAAGATTCACTTTCAGAGGTTGATGGAAATTTCTTCGCAACTGCTATCAATCAACCTACGTATTGCCTTTCGTCTATTAACAGTATTTATTTTCTCATGTCTATTAGTCTAAGTTTGCTCTTCTATTATTTATGGTTTTTTTTACTTTTTTTCATTTTCTCTTCGGGTGTCAAAAGAACACTTACTTGTTTGGCTCGCTTCCGAACCTCGTTTAGTTTTACAGACAGTGGAGATACTTCGTTCAGTAATCTAGTCGGTGTTGGTTGGTCCACCGTTTGGAGTGATGTACTTGGGCTTGGATCTGAAGCTAATGGAACCTGCGCTGCATGTTCGATGTTTCTTTCAAGGGGTTGCTCGAAGTTCTCACTGAAGGATACTCTGGAATAGCCTCTGGATTTAAAGGGAAAATTTTTGCTACCCTGGATCCTGATGTTGCATTTCCATTTGTAGCTGAATTTCCCTGAGCTTGGTTCAATAAGAAGCCAAATCGTTCTTTTGTTAAACGGCGTCCAGATTAGGTTAGATTTTAAGAGACTTGAAAAACACAACGTTTAGCGGCTGTAGACAGTGGAATATGTGTGATGGCATCGACCGTAAGATGATGTCATTCTCTTTAGCAAATATGCAGCATTGCAGTATATAGAATGACCGTCCAGCAAAAGAAGCACTTTTCCATCTGGTTTTCGAGGCAAGAAATGCGATTTCATTCATTCCGGAAATATGTCAGAGGTTATATAAGCGGATTTTTTTGACATATAAACCAATGAACCTAGAGGCAGACCATCTTCAATATCAGATTCCTTCCTTTGCCCCCTCATAATGCATGCAGAAGGCACAAAATTACTTTCAGCGTTGCAGCAACCAATTACCGTGATCGTTCCTACTTTTTCTATAGAGGTTGACATGGCTACAGCTTTTACAGCCAAATCATGACCTGGTCGAATATTCAATAGCAATTCAGACTCGTCCATGTTGTAAATATGTCCAGGTTTATTTATTAGGTCATTATCACTGAGAATGCTCTCCTGCATTTCAACATAGGATTTTACTTTTGATTTATTCATCCCTTAACTTCTTGTGTATGACACTCCTTCTGATTTCCGTGATGAAATATCGACATTCCTTTTCAAAAACATTTGCATCCAAACATAGCCTGGCTTCTCAGATTTCATATTGAATTTGTGCTTAATTCCTAATTGCTCAGCAAACTCGTATGAAATTTTTCTCAAATCATCGATAGTCAATGGAAAGACTGCATGTCTTTTTTCGTTGTCTGCACCAAAGGTTGATGACGTGCAGTTGTTCTGCTTCAACCTTCTTTCCAGTATTTTTCTTGGAATATGGTAGATAAAAGAGGCCCTATAAACCGTTATCCCTCCATATTGTACTTCTGCCATAGCACTACTCAAGTCTTCTTCACTCCTGGCGCCTCGTTCAGCAGCCGCCTTCCTTACGTATTGGTTAAGCATCTGAAGAAAATAGTGATATTGAAAATAAATTTAAATTAAGACAATAAATTTTATGGCTTTCTCTCCCGTAAAAACTATGTTCATTTTTCCCGATTGTTTGATTGATTAAAGTAACCTCCCTTTTTCGTTGTTAATTTGGAGGTCGGAGCAAGAGAATGTTGTTTACTTCACAAAAAAAAAGAAAACGGACAAAACTTTCACAACTTTTTTGTGACCACTTAATATGTCAACCCCTTAGTTTAAATCGAACGTGATATTAAGAAACAACGTGAAATTACTCACTTTTTCATATTATTTTTGCAAAAAAATCCACTAACACTTGTTGCCCTTGACGAAACGAATGGAACTAAAATCAAAAGTACTGTCATCCATGATTATTACAGTTACTTTTTCCTATTGGCCATCTCTCCCGTACGGCCATCTCCCCCGGAATTACCCTATAGAGAAACCATACCCATCAATACTAATGTGAAATACGGTTCTTTAAAGCAAAAAAATAGGTAGCCGTATTTGGAAAAACGATTCCTCAACAATTCAGTTTCATTGAAGTGACAAATGATTCAATGATTTTTCAGCAGGCTGTATATAAAATAGCATCAAAAAATACGTTGCCTCCAAAAATAAGATATTTGTAGTTCAACTGAAAAGAGTTATGATCTTACTCAAATCCAAATCACTCTTTTTGGGGAAGAAGATGACTTTATTATTCCAAAATTTCCGATGAAAATAATCTTATCTTAACTCAATTGTGATTAATTTTAGATAGGACAAATCTTAACAGAAGATGCTTAAAAACGAATCACCTTTAATAAAAACAAACGGAAGTGGTACCCGTCTGAAATAATGCAAATTATGAATTAGTATCCACTTACGCTAATGTCAGAATTTAAAATTGATCGATATACCCGTTCCTCAGATATTTCTAATGGGCCTTTTATAGCGGACACCCATAAAATAAAAATAGTTATGGTTCAATAAAATCCGCATATTCTGGTTTACTTTATCCCAGTATTATCATTCACCTTATGTGTTGCAAGATGCGGTTAAAGCTAGATCCGTTCGACATCCGCGACCCATTTGCGTCCCGTCTAAAGAAACTTTACCTGAGCATTCACTTTCAAAAATCATATACACAAATGTCAATTCAAAAGAAATTTTTATAACATTTCCGATATTTAAGTTCGAAAGCTATGTGAAATACAGCAGGTAGGAACTAAATAACTCTCTCCCTATCTCCATCCACGATTTTCGAGGAAAACTCATCAGTGAAAACAGATCGCAGCTATCTTTTTTCTTGTTTGCGACTTATTCTGGATTTCTCGATTTCCCGGAATTTTGGCTTTAGCCAATATCCCGTTTGCTATCGAACGTAGGTGAAAATTCTTTCGAAATTCATCTGGTACTCTTCCAGGTATAATACAGAAACATATTTTTTGCAATTGAATAGTTTTCTATATACCGGGTGTAACTGTAAAGAGGTTCGCCCCTAAAACTTTTTTCCTATCCAATATTTTTCAATGAAATTTTTGAAATTGATTAAATTTACTTCAAGTTGAATGGCACTGACTGAAACGCTAAAATGAGCCAAAGTTTCAATTTTTAAATGGCTCACCCTGTATATTTTTTGGGAAATCGAATGAAACTCTCTTCGTCTATACAATCAGTATATTCAAAGATGTATTTGCCGAATTTTTAAATCATTCTTGATAAATTTGTTCTCAAGTCTAGGTGGCTATGACGACTCAGCTGGTTCTAAAATTGTAATGCACACAAAGCATGAACGCAAAACCTTAGCTTTATTTTGGCATTGCGCACATACTCATCATCGTACATTCCAGATGAATAAAAATTTAACAAAACACATGAATAACGCAAAATACATAAATGGATCATAGATGGAATGTCATCAATTCAATTGAGCATAACTTCACAACAGGTTTTCGAAGAGACCCCCATTCTGTGCCTGACACAGCCTATTGCGGCGAATGGTAGTCCGTACTACATTATCCATTTGATTTGGAAAAATTTCATTTATTGCTCCCGAACTTTATTCTCTAAATCCTCTCGATTTTCTGAAGCAGTTCTATAAACACGATTTTTCACATAGGCCCACAAAAAAAATCTAATGGGGACAAGTCGGGCGATCGTGCTGGGCATCTTGTCGGGCCGTTGGTGCCTATCCACCTTTCATTTAAATTACTATTTAGGTATTGAACAACTTCCCTGCAGTTGTGCGCTGGTGCTCCATCTTGTTGAAAAATTAAGTTATTAGCAACAGCCAGTGGCAAACCATATCGCTTATTTCGTTTTGTAAAAATCCTAAATATCCTTCCCCTGTTAATGGTCCATCAAAAATGATTGGACCTATGAGATGTCGCCCTACTATTGCCATCCATACATTAAACCCAAATCGCTCCTGGAAATTACCCTCTCGTACTAAATGCTCGTTTTCGTGGGCCCAATAGCGCGTATTGTTTCTATTGAACATTCCGTTGTTAGTAAATCGGGATTCATCTGAATATAAAATTTTATAAGGATACCTTGGATCCATTTCCACCTTTTGAAGAAACTGGTTGCAATATTCTAATCTTCGGCCATTATCATTTTCATAAAGGTGTTGATGAAGATTGTATTTGAACGAGCGAAATTTATGCTTCTTAAGAATTCTCCAAACACTCTGATGACTTATCCCTATTTCTTTTGCGATTTCTCTGGTAGATGCCGTACAATTCAAATTAATGTACGCTAATACATCAATTTCAGAATTTTCGCTTACTATGAAATTTTGATTATCTGCAACAACCAGTTGCTGACGAAACTTCACTTCCAGTTTTGGAAAATAGTGCCTTGAACGATGTTACCGTTCTGGATAGCGTTCAGCGTATAAAATTGCTGATGCTGTAGAGTTTTTCGGCATTCGCCATAAATGAGTAGCTTATCTACTTTTTCATTCTGTGTGTACAACATTTCGTCTGTTTTTCTGCCGTGAAAATTCAAAACCTCTGAACAATTTATACCATTTATTTTAACTCATCGATTCAGATGAAACACAATCTTATCTTATGACATTTAAAATTGAATACAAAAATTCTATGATCTGTGATCTATCTGATAGGATTTCAATGCATTTCCAAAGCACTTCAGATAATGAATTGAAAAACGAGTATTAACTATGTCCAGGATTACGAATGGAAATTTTCAACGAAAAATTATCAATTTGGTATCAAAATATTCGTAAAAATATTCTGCGTATTATAGTGCTAATGAGCCTCTATTATACCTTGCGGAAATAAGATTTTTTTAAAGAAACAATGTTTGGAATGTTACGAAGCCAATAACAGAAGGAATTCTACACTTTCAGTGATGAATCCAAATGTACTCGATTTCGGTCGATAAATCACGCAGTTTTTTTGTCGTCATAGCCACCTTGACTTGAAAACAAATTTATCAAAAAAAAATTAAAAATTCGGCAAATTCGTCTTAAAATATACTGAATGTTTAGACAAGGAGAGTTTGATTCGATTTCTCAAAAAATATACAGGGTGAGCCATTTGAAAATCGAAACTTTGGCTAATTTCCTTTGAAACCGAGAACGTCTCAGATAAACTGTCAGAGCTGTTCAAGTTGAAATAAATTTTTAATTAAGTTCAGAAATTTTCATTGAAAAATATTTGACAGGAAAAAGGTTATAGGGGCGAGCCTGTTTCCAGTTACACCCGGTATAATATAAACTTCCAATTTGGATGAAACAGAAAGTCTTCAATGTGTTTACACATGTATTGATGAATTTCGAATGTAGTCATTATTGAGATATAATGTACACCTGGTTAACAGCCAGAAAATTATATGAAGCATTACTTTTTTGATATATCGCTTCTTGCAAGACAATGTATAACGTTGGCGTAGATAGTACAACAAGTAAGGCTTTTTGAAGTTTTCTATTGGAGCTACCCTTCGTTTTCATGGTTTCCCAAAGCACTTTTAGTGTCGATTCATTGGAAAGCGCCAAAGTATACGAGATGGTCTAAAAAGTTTCTGACCTAACAAAGGTACAAGACATTATTCCTGAATATTTTTTTATTTTTCAACAATGTCTCCTTGCAACTCTCCACACTTTTTCCAGTGATATTCCAATCTCTTCAACCTGACCATATAGCACTCGCCGACATTTTTCTCTGGAAAATAGTGGTTCACGAAGGTGATTGAGTCTTCATTTGACGTAAATATCTGTCCTTTGAGCATAATTCCTAGATTAAGGAACGAAAAGATGTCGCTTGTGGCTAGATCTAGTGAGTTAGGCGGATGGTCAAGCAGTTCAAACCATTATTCGTGGATTTTCGCCTGATAGCTTAGATGTGTAAGGTGTTGTCTTGGTGTAAAGGCTTTTCTTTTTGTTTAGATGTCGCCATCACATTCGCAGCCAAAAAAAACTTTTTGCTTCTCTTTAGTAGCGGTTACACTTTTGCAGTCCACTGTTTGGACTGTAGGTATTCTTGGTTTTGGCGTACGATAGTGTGTCGAACTTTTACCTACAGAAATTAATCGGTGCCAAATGTTGGAAACATAGCCCCCAAACGGCACCAACAAAGCGTTGGAAATGTTCATCTGAAAACGGTTTTGGTAAAACGTGAGCAGACGCAGCACCCAACGCTCGGACAGCTTTCTCATGTGTAAATAGTGATTTAATATATGATAAACACGTTCTTTTGACATGTTGATTACCTCTGCTATCTCTCTTACTTCAACTGGTCGTTCTTCCAGCACCATTTGGTTAACTTTGTCGATGTTATCATCGGGAATTGCAGTTCTAGGACGTCCCGAATGTCAATCGTCTCTTACGACCACGTTTAAATCATGCTAATTTCACTTTGGTAAATGATGGTGCAGAGTCCCCATACAGAGAATCCAACTCGTCTCTATTTTGTATCGGCATGTTGCCTTTCAAAACCACAGATTCAATGACAGTTCGAGACTCGATTTTGTCCATTTTCACAAAAACACTCACATCAACTCGCTCATACGACTGCCCCATAACAGCTGCGTATCCAAAACTGCTGGAACTATGGCGAATAACTTTCAACAGATGAGCAATGAAAATTCACTAGCTTTTATTCATCAGTGCTGCCACCTTCGCCTAGAGGTCGGAAACTTTTCAAACCATCCTCGTATACATGTCTTAATACGCTCCATTGGATTGAGATGAACAGGTGGAAGTCCGGCCTAGTATGGTAAATGGTTGTGCGATACTGGCGAGATCGAAACTGCAGTTTATTGCTCCTATTCATGACATACGATCGGGCTGTTCCTCTACTATGTGACTTTACTTGATGATGATTATGAAATATGGATCGGAAAACTAGCTCCTTCAGAGAATGATATTCAAAATTCAACAGAAGATACAATAATATTTAATATTTAAAAATATGAATTTTTCCAGGAATGAAAATTCTTTGAACATTCTATGGTTTCTTCTATTAGGCTGGTGCAAATTTACACAAAATATACCAAATCTTCTATGCGAACATTATCCATTATTCAATTCACATTATCAATTCAGAAATACTTCTCATTCATAAACATGAAATCTACGTTCGGAATATGAATGATTTTGATGCTGCTTCAGAATTATATTCCTTCTCCTGAAAGGTAGTCTATATTCGAAGGATTGAAACATAATCTTATGAACGCTGGTTCTTTCAAAATACTCGGAGAAAAAAAACATTAAACAAAATAATGAAGAACTTACAATTGAAGATTTGCGAGCAATTAAAGCGACTTGCAAGACTCTTGACGAACCAAACATCCAAGAATCAGGACAATAGGAAGGCCTAGTTAAGGTAGCATTACGTTAGTCCGGTAGTTTCTTCAAGTATGAAGAAATTCATATCACTGGTCTACAATGGTTTTGTTGCCCTAGATATGAAAATGATTTTGGGTCTATTTATGCACACAATTCGTGAAACTATCAATGATTTTGTAGGATTTGCTCTGATTTCTTTTTAAATCTTTATTTTCATTTTACATAAGAAAAATAGTAAAACAAGAAACAAAATAACAGATATATTTATAATGTCAGTTATGTTTTGAGAAATTCGGATACATCGAAGTAAATAAAGAGAAAAATGTCGAAAATATATTTCATATTTCCATAAAACGCCTTTTATGAGCTTTTCTTCTATAATTTTTCAGGGACAATATCTTTTCAAAGACCAGCAGTAATCTGCCATCATGTGACAATCCCATCAACCTTGATACCTTTCTTCCATCACTTTTAGATCTTGATGAAACCGCTCTCTCTGTTCCTCACTATAATTTCCTAAATTATCCGGAAATTTATCTAGATGATTGCGGAGATAGTGTAACTTAATACTCATATTTGCTCCTAAAGTCTGAAAGTTTGTCAGCATATTTTGCACAATTTTTCATAATTTGCTGCTTTATGGTTACCTAGGAAATTTTCGACAACCAACACAAAACTTTTCCAAGCTTTACTTTCCGTAACAGTCATAACTTTGATAAAATCTGAGTCTTTCATCAATTGCCGTATTTGAGGACCATCAAATATTCCACCTTTCAATTTTTCAATACTAAGCTTCGGAAATTTTCTGCAAATGTAATTAAAACAATTTCCGTCTTTGTTCAACGCTTTTACAAATTGCTTAATCATACCTAACTGAATATGTAATGGTGGAAGTATAATTTTGTCTCTGCTCACCAGCGGCTCCTTATTACGTTGGCTTTACCGACAGTTAAAGAATTTCTTACAGGCCAAACATCTTGTTCCCAATGAAGTTGCTTTGCTCTACTATCCCACATACAAATAAAGCAAGGGTATTTTGTATATCCACTTTGTTGGCCAAGTAAAAATTAACCATTTTAAATCCACACAGATCGGCCATTGATGCTCAGAGTATTTAATTTTCTCTAAAACTAATTTTACATTTTCATATTCTTCTTTGAGTTTCGTTGAATGGGCAATTGAAATTGATGCAAATTCATTTCCATTGTGCAATAAGACGCATTTTAAACTTCTTTTGCAACTATCAATAAAAGGCGCCATTCAGTAGATTTGTACTCTTTTAAACCCATGTCTATAAGCAGCTTCGCGATATCATTACAATACACTAATCCTTCATTTTCACTAAAAATTGTAATAACTCTTTTCTCGCGTTCTGTATGTTGTAATTGTTACTGTTGGTGCCAATAAATTTTTTCTTTCAATTTTGAGGCTAACAGTTCTGATCCTTGTTTTGATAAATTGAGATCACGTATTAAATCACTGAGTTTATTTTGAGAAAATAACTTTGGCGTAGATGTTTCACCTTCCCATTCACTTCCACTAGTAGATGGTCCCGATTTCTGTGAATTTGGTAACATCATTGTTTCTGAGGGCATGCGAATTACTTTTGAAATGTATATGGGCCGAGGAGATTTTCACTGTGTAGAACCGGACATTTCGTAGACTGTAAGTCTGGGTATCTCCACGTTTGATTTCGATTAAAACCTTTAACATCTACTACGCAAAAGTAACAATCATCTAAATGATTCGTAGGCTCCATCCAGATCATAGGAATACCAAAGTCTAATCCAGAACGTTCACCTTTTTTCCACAACCGTAAAGACTCAACACAAGACTTACAAACTTTAGTAGGAACCCATGGTTTACCTAATTTATCCATTTTGTAACCAAAATATTCTCCTTGACAAAGTCTGTGATATTTCTTTTTTGTTTTTGGTATATAAACACCGCAAATATAACAAAATAAATCACTACAATATTTACACTTTCTTCGTGACGAACTCATATTTTAGACTAGAAGACAAATATATAAGAATGGACATTCAGTATTTGAAACAAAATATTAATCCATGACATGAAATCTAACCTAACAAGCTTATAATTGTTCAAAATATAAGAAATGCAAAAATCATGAAAATACGAGCACATTGAGAACTTTCATGAATAAATTCGTAATCTGGGCACTTGAAAACATAAAATTTGCGATGATATCCAGGGCAACAATAAAAAAATTTTTTTGTAGAGCTGTGTATTAAATGAACAGTTTCTCGCAGAAAGAGAATCAATATCTCAATTTAATTTATATCTGGGTTGAATTTTGAAATTCTGAGAGAGAATCTTTCTGATATTCCTGATATTACATTGAGTTATCATAAATCAATTGCATCTTAATGATATTACATCCGTTCATAAAATTTTAATGCACTTTCAACTTATTTCGTGTTTTATTTCGATAAATGAGTAGCAGTTCCTTTCTACATTATGTTATCTTTATATCTCCAAGTACAATTCTTTCAACTCGGATAGCAATCACCCTCAGTGAATGTATAGAATGCGACCCGTGACGTTTCGACGTATTTATTACATGTTTTTATTGGGTTATAAAATATGGCGGACATCCATTCGCCTTGTTTCCTATATACGAAACCGGGGCGAGATGCGCGGCACTGTCTCCTTGCACTTTTTGCATTATTCGCGAGAGAATACGGTCTCGAATCGTGATTTAGTGCCGATATAATAAGAACGAAGCTTGCTTCTGAGGGTGATCCAAACTATGCATTGGAAATTTTAGGTCCGAACATTGGAAATGAATAGTTTCTCAAATGTCAAAGGTGGAATTTAGTAAGTAGTATTTGTGAGCACGAGTATGAACTCGTAGAAAGCGCTCGCAGGGACTTTGTATTGTATTCCCAATTCTAAGACTCCTTGTGGAACGAGGAAATTAGAAGTGGAATGAATACGTAACAGTATTTGGGATTATTATTAAATTTTCTTCCCTCCAAAACTACATAGACGTTAATTATTAGAAGGATCCAGTACATTAATTAAAATATCTTAACTCCTCATTAACAATTCGTGAGTGCTTTGAGTTCATTAGTGATATGTTAATATATTTTATATACAACTTCACGTAATATAATAATAGATACATTTGTATTCGAATTTGATATCAATCTATATGATGTTCCAACTAAAAATGCTATCATTCTGAAATTTTGTAAACTGTTTGAATTGTGGAGGCCGTTACTTGATGTAGATCCATGATATAAATGAGATAAAAAACACAAGGTTTAACTTTAATCTACACTTTATTTGAAAAAATTCGACGACGTTTCGCTGAGACATCAGCTTTATCAAGAATGAAAAACAGAATGAAGAGTATGGTATTATAAACAAATCGTAGAACAAGTTGGATGAATAACAGGAAAATTCACACCGAGCCATTGTACAGTTAGTATAAAAGGTAATAAAAACTAATTAAACAAGTTAAGTAGGGTGAGTAATTCACATCTACCTGTTCATTCAAAAGCTTGTCCGAATGTTTGTATCTATTTATTTCTAATGCTTCTAGGAGATCTAATTTTGAACTTTTGATTTTATATGTAATATGTCAAAGTTTTTATTGAATGAATGGTTTTCTTTTATTAGGTGGTTTGAATAATTTGAATCAGATTTATTTTTATCGAAGCTACGTTTATGTTCAGATGTCCTTATGCCAAAACTCTTATAGGTCCTACCGATATAAATTTTATCACAAGAACCGCAATTGAGTTTATAGATTCCTGATTTACTTGATTTTTCAACACGAGATTTATTATTTTTAATATGTTTACCTAAGTTATTAGAAGTTTTGAAAGTTATATTAAGATTTTGTTTGACGAGGAAGGATTTAATATTTGTACTTGCAGAACCGCAGAATGTTAAACTGTTGAATATTTTATAGTCTTTATGAATAGGATATACTTCATTTATTGCTTTCTGATACAGTTTTTACGAATGATTAGATCTATCATATCCGGATTATATGAATTATTAATGGCTATCTGTTTGATGATGTTTAACTCTTTATTATAATCTTCTACTGATAAAGGTAAATTGAGTAACCGATGTACCATGCTATTTAAAGCTGCAACTTTGTGTTGAATTGGATGTAATGAGTAGTTATGTATAATTGTATCAGTATGTGTTGGTTTACGAAAGACCGAAAAAACATGATTATTATTTTGTTTAATGATTTGTAAGTCCAAAAATTAATGGAATCGTTCTGTTCAATTTCTATCGTGAATTTAATGTTCAAATGGATGGAATTAATGAAATCAAGAAATAAGTTCAATTGACGAGTAGTTCCAATGAAACATACTAAGATGTCGTCAACATATCTATACCAATAAAGAAATTTGGAAATGAGTGGATGTGTATGAATTTTCTGTTCAATATAAAAATCTCTGTAAAAGTGGACTCAAAGGATTTCCATGATCAAACCATTTTCACTACTGTAATAGATGTTGTTGAAAGAAAAATAATTTTGTTCAATGCAAACGTCCAACAGATTCAATATTTCAGATTTAATTATGTGGTTAACATGATTCGAATTCAATATGTTTTCGATTAATATTTTGACATCACCTGGAGGAACACTTGGGTATAAATTCTCAACATCAAACGAAATAAGTTTTGCGTTAGGTGGTAGGTTAACGTTTTTTATGTTATTTATCAATTCGAAAGAATTGTTTATAGAAAATTTTGATTTGAATGAACAATAATTTTTAATGAAATCTATAAGGTAGTGCGACAATTTCACGGCTGAAGCTGTAACGTAAGATACGACTGGTCTAACGGGGTTATTTACTTTATGCAAGTTAATGAGTGAATATAGTTGAGGTGGTTGAGGATTTTGGTAAAATTAATTTGTATTTATCTATTGCTTTAATTAAAGATTTTGCGTCATTTATTGCAATTTTAATATTTTTCTGGAATTTCTGTTTTTTATCTCATTTTTGTAAACTGATCCAACTAGTCCCAAACTCTTTTTCTAAAATATCTTCACCTCAATGGCACTTCCGATTATACCGGAAATGCATACCATCTTTGTTATTTAATATAGAACATACCTATATATAGATGACTGCTTCTATAACACTTGTTATTCCAATTATAAAACACCAAACACATAAGTCTAGCTTGTTTCTTTCATGAAATATCCTAGTTTCACTTGAAAATTATCGATTTCTTGCTTTTTGATAAATTGACATATCTCTCAGAACGGCCTAAGCTAACATAATAATGAAAGGTGTTTTGTTTGTTAACTCGTGTACGACTGAATCTCAGTCAATATACAGAGTGTTCTTTTTCCGCCTCACATTTCGAAACGAAAAAACATCGAAAACTACGTTTTTTCAAAGTGTAACCCATATTTATTTTTCATATCCTCAAATTAGCCGTGAGAAACTAGATGAAGTTTCCCATACATATCCTGTACCTGAGATTTCAAGTTTTCAAGTTATGGGGAAAAACGAATTTTACGTACCTACGTAAAGTTGGTAAAGCCGGCTTCGATTCCTGCACCTGCATAGACATATCCCAGAGGATAGAGAGGCTCCTGAGCGTATGTGAAAAACTATTATTGTCTTAACTGTCAGTTGAATTAATTCGAACAGAATGGAAAAACTGCGTTTTTTCAGATTGTAACTCATAGTTTTTCAATTCATTAGATTCGCCGTTAAAAACGAAATGAAGTCTTACATTCATACCCTGTAGCTGTACCTGAGATTTCAAGTTTTCAAGTTATAGCGAAAAAACGAATTTTGTGTAGATTCCCGGTATCAGTAGTGATACTTTTCGTTAAAAATATTTAACAACGCTATCTATCGGATTTAAATTACGTTGATTAATAGATGTCGCAGACTTTCTTTTGCTTTCTCACATGTTACTTCACTTGCTAGCTGTCAAAATTAAACAGTTTAAAGTCAGTGCAAGTTTGAACATTTTTCATTAACCGACATGGCGAATTCACGGAAAGGTAAATATTCATGGTTGTTATAATATTCGTGTTTTTTGTTGAAATCTTATACTTTCGATTGTTATCTAACATTTCGAGTAAACATTTTGTAATCAAGTTTTACTATTTATCACAAATTCGAAGTTTTTCTCCCAGTATCATACGTGATACCTTGGGCATTCCTCACTATTTTTGGAATATTTTTCAGGTCCTCTATCTGATTGAGACATAAAATCAATTACGATGAGTCAGATATGGAAGAAGAAAACAGTGATGGTGAAAATGACCTTCAAGCATGCCGAGAGGAAGTCACCAGCGAAGAAGCTCCACTCGCAAATGAGGCGGAATGGAATGAATTGGACGACGAACCCCTTTCATCTTTTCGCATACTTCCTCAACCATTCAGGAACCTGAACTCACGATGGAAACATACCTAAATCCTCGATTCCACTCCAGACGAAGATGATTTCGACTTGTCATTCGTCCCTAACGTAACTGTCAAAAGTGGCTTAGATTATTTTGCTCATTATATTGACAACGATTTGTTTGAAATAATGCCCGATTGTACAAATGTTTCCAGCATATTAAGGACAGGAAAATCATTGAATACGACTCCTGACGAACTGAGACAATTCTTTGGAATTTCAATGGCCATGAGTGTGCTTGGTCTGCCACGAATTAGGATTTACTAGGCATTGGAAACAAAAGTATACTACATACCGAACACTATGACTTTTAATCGCTATTTTTGGACGATGAATTAATTTCTCAAAATGCCAGCCAAAAAGACAAATTTTGGAAAATACGTCCCATTGTTCCAGCTATAGAAAAACGCTGCCATGAAAATAAAAGAGATAGGTGAGTCGCCATCGTTGAGCAACTAATTCCTTTCACTGGTAAGTGTGAACAAAACAGGTCATGAAAGGCAAACCAAATCAAGAAGGTATAGAAGTTTTCTTATGGCTAAACCTAATGAATGGTATTCCACTTGATTTGTACTTCTATCAAGGAAAGGCGCAACAATTGAATCAGCTTTGTACCCAACACCTGACAAACTGGATCTCGGTGGGCGTTCTGTGTTCAAACTTGTGGATACTTTATCCCCAGGTTCTTCAATTTTTATAGACCGTTATTTCACATCTTCTCCACTTCTTGGCAATTTATTGGAAACAGGAATCAAGGCAATTGGAACATTAATGAAAAACCGGGTGCCTGAATATCAACGGCCAAATTCAAAGAAAAAAATTAGGGGCATTGTTTAAGACCGATGCCTCGTTACAAAAGGCTGGAAAAGGTACTTTCGATTGTGTTGTAAGGAGTGACGAGAAGATTGCCGTTCTAAAGTGGTTAGATAGCAACCCAATTTATGTTGCATACCTGTTGCGGCTGTTCAACCATTAGGAACCTGTCGTCGCTGGAGTAAACGACGGAGGTATACGTCGAAGTGCCACAACCTGTAGCTATAAAAACTATAATAAATTTATGGGAGGCATTGACTTGCTAGATCGTATTATTGGCAAATATCCCATGCGAGGAAGAACTGGTAAGTGGACTATAAGGACAATATTTGACTTCTTAGACTTTGCAGCAGCAGCGGGTTGGGTACAGTATCAACTAGATTCCGACCAGTATTGGGATTTCAAGCTGAACTTAGCGACACAATTAATTCATTCGGTTCTGGTCAATCTCAGCCACTATTATCAAGAACACGTATGACGCGCAGTACTACACAGCAAAGCCCTCGTGCTAGTCCAAGCATTTTTGACTGTCCTGTTTCCACAGTAAAAGAAAGACTTTCACTTCAACTAGAAAACACAGACTTGTTGAGCCTTTACCTCACGCTGCCAAAAGATTGAAAGAAGAAAAACATTTGCCAGTTTGTGCTAAGGAAGTTCAAAATAACAGATCAATATGTCGTAACAAAGGATGCTTTACATTCGTGAAATGTTCTGATTGTAAAATATTTCTTTGTTTTAATGTTGATAGAAACTGCTTTTTGATTACCATACTTGTGAATTTAAATTAAAATATTCGAATATAATCTTGTTTTGAAGTAATGTAAACCCAAGGTATCCCTACGATATCATCCCTTATATCTATTGGGGAAGGGAGGATTTTTTCTTGTTGCGTTTCAGTATCAATGAGTGGCACTTATCATTGAAAGGTAACAACCATAAATGTGGAGTAAATACTTTAATCTTGGATTTCAGAAGGATAGACAGTTCCCAGAGCATTAATTGATAACTGTCCTTTTGTTATTGGATAATTGATTAATTAAGATAAAAAAAGGAACTGCAGTTGTCAAATTTCCAAAGTCAATTTAAAAATATAAAATGAATTAAACTCTATTCTCCTAAATTTCATAATAATTTTTCATGACCGTTCACTTCTAGATATAGTTCTACTCGACGCATAACACCCTGTGATGTAGCTAGCCTCGGTTCCTGTACATCCAACAGCATAAAAGCATGTTGCAGCCTATTATGCAGATCATATCTTGAAGTCTCAGGTTCAGATAAAATTTCATCTTCAAGCGTTTCTCAAAGATAAAAATTCATAGGCGTTAGGTCAGGTGACTTTGGAGGCCACAAAGGCAAACTTAGGACCGTTCATTCGAATCCATCTATCTTCAAACATATCAGTTAACATTCGATAGTTTTCATTTGTGCGATGAGCTGTCGCTCCATCGAGGTAGTACCAACAACGCCATGATTCAGCTACTGATAAAGTGTTAACGAAGTCACTTACTACCGTCCTCAAAATCGCCATATAAAGTCCACCATTTAAGTTTTCATTATACACAAAAATACTACAATCTGCTGTCCTTCAAAAGTGCAAACACATTAAAAGTAAATTTAGTTTGAGGATTTCTTTCCCTCGCAATATGAGAATTTTGGTTAGTCAAGAAGTGTGAGTTATTCCGGTTGAAAACCTCCATTAGGAAATGTGGCCTAATCCGTCCTGATATTCCTTTTGAGAAATTCAGGATCCTCTTGTGTTCTGAGAAGAAGGATCTCACAGTTTTATTCGAAGCTGTGGATCGCCAGCTTGTATAGTTTGGACCAATAAAAATTTATAAGGGTGCAATTTATGTTTTTCAGAATTATGTGAATACTACTATGAGGTAAATTCAAATCATGCTCTGCTATTGCCAATGATCAACGTGGATTAAATCAAAATTAGCTAGAACGGCAATTTCAATGTCTTCATTGTTGACTACATGCGATGAAAATGATGTCTTATTCTGGACGTTTCCAGTCGAAAGAAAATTTGCAAAGTATCTCCTGAATTTTTTAGCTGTCATAGACAGCATATTTGGATATTATTCTTTAAATCTCACATTCCATCTCACATCTCCATGAATAGAAATTAAATTGAGTATTTGCTCTTTTGTGTAGCTAGCCTTTCTGTTCTATCTATCTATGCTCTGGAGCCTGTCTATGCTCTGGGATATGTTTATGCACGTGTAGAAATGTAAGCCTCCTTTGCCAACTCCAGGTAGGTACGTAAAATTCGTTTTTCGCCATAACTTGAAATCTCAGGTACATGATATGTAAAGGAAACTTCATTGAGATTTTTACGGTGAATCTAATGAATTGATAAAAATAAGGGCTACAATTTGAAAATCGTAGATTTCGTGTTTCGAAATGTAAGGTGAAAAAAGCACTCTGTATGCTGACTGAGGTTCAGTGGGATATGAGTTATGTCCCGCATGGTTTCTTCTTTACAGAACACTTTTCATTATAAAACTGAAATATTTCATGAACGAAACAAATTAGACTTATTTGTTAGGTGTTTTGTGATTTCAATAACAAGGGTTATCGAACCAGTCATCACTATATAGGGTGTTTTATATTAAATAACAAAGTTGGTATGCAATTCCGATATAACCGAAAGGGCCATTCAAGTAAGAATATTTCATAAATCGAGTTTCGGACCAGCTGACTCAATTTACAAAAACTAGAATGATAGCATTGTTAGTTCTCCATAAACGTCTCATGGGCCACACAATTTGGGATACCCTGTATTTCTTATCCAGTAGTGATTGGAAAAAGGCGCCAGAACACATCGAATGATTTTGTCTGGTATACATCTTTTAATGTATATTTATATTACGAAGCCTGTTTTCAATGATATATGAGAGAATTTATTTTGACGAATCTTTTTAACAAAAATTTATTCGAAATTTTAAAGAGCCTTCTTGAACATTTTGGCTGTATTTACCTCTATTGAAAAAGAGGAAACAAATTAATTTTTGTTTTTTTTGAAGGAAAACCTTTCGTAGTAGTTAACTCTTATGATTATTAACCTGTAAAAACCTTTAGTATTAAACAAAAAAGAAAGTATATTCTGTTATAACTTTTCTGAAAAACTCTTCACACACCATAATTCATACAAGATATTTTTATTTGAATTAATTTAATTATTATTATTTAATAAATCAAATCTGAAGTTTGTTCGATCATTTGATACACTAAAAATCAATCATTGAGTTTCTTCTCCGCTGATGTGTTTAAAATTTCAAAATTACTTATTGTGTTCTCAGTACAAGAACGTGTAGACCAGGTAAGCCTTTATTATCGAAATCAAAAATGTGCCTGAGTGGTTGCAAGAATATTTAACCAAATCCATCTTGAACGCAATGTTTGCCGTAAGTATGTGATGGTACTGATATCAAAATTAATTCAGACCGGATCAGTTCTGAAGAGAAAAGACGCCCATTGAATTGTAACTGGTGGAGCAGCAGCTATGGCGGTATTGGAATATGCCTAACTCAAGCGAAACACAATCTGTATGACTAATGTCTGCAGCTTCGGGTGTTAGCCAATCTAATGTTTTAAGAATATTGCAAGGATACAAGTTTCATCTATACAAAAACATTTTATTATTTCATGAATTAAATGATGATGATTTGTATTGAAGCTGAGTGTTTTGCGAAATTATGGCCGAGCATATCAGCAAGCTTTTGTAGAAATTTTAGTACACCACCCTATTGGACCTTTATTTATTCCTGGTGATTTAAACGACCAAATTTTTCTTGCCATACTATAAATAGCAATTGACACTATGAAAACAAAGGAACCAGAAATTGATCACCTATTACTTGAACAACAATTGCCTTTCCTACAAGACAGAGCTCCTCCTTACTACTCAGCACCAATTTTCCATTACCTCAATTTGTTATATGTTGGTCTTTGGATTACAATAAGAGGTCTTATGGAGTGCCCTACAGATCTCCTGACTTGACCCTCTACACTGTCTCTTCTGGGGTTATATATATATATTTATATATATATATATATATATATATATATATATATATATATATATATATATATATATATATATATATATATACACGCCGGTCCATGAATCACATCAGCGGTACAAAACGAGCGAAATAACCCGCTGAAATGGTGCTCTGGGCCTCTGTTTCCGAGATAAAACCTTCCGTCCGTAAATATTTGATGGGACAAATAATATCTTCCGTGATAAACTTCGCGAGGTGTTTACATATGTAAACTTGAGACAAGAAGAATTATTCAAAAATCCGTAGATCAATGAATAACCCTTCCAGACAAGAGCTAGTTCCCAAATCTGCCTGCCATGCTCCCAGCCCCCAAGTGACACTGATGAGCTCCTAATAAGAGCGGAACTGCAGGCTGCCGCTTCGTTTCTCGGCATCCTGCTTAGTTGCACTATTGTGGCTCTTGGGGCTGCGTGCATGGCAGGCATTTGGGAACTAGCTTTGTCAGAAAGGATTATTCATTGATCTACGGATTTTGAATAATTCTTCTTGTCTATAGTTTACATATATGTTAATCATGAGACCCATCTATATATATATATATATATATATATATATATATATATATATATATATATATATATATATATATATATATATATATATATATATATATATATATATATATATATATATATATATATATATATATATATATATATATATATATATATATATATATATATATATATATATATATATATATATATATATATATATATATATATATATATATATATATATATATATATATATATATATATATATATATATATATATATATATATATATAAACAAGCTAACTTTCTCGATCATCCTCTTTTCCACAAGTCATTCAAACAAAGATCTTTCTTTTACTTTGCCATAAAATTCTTCAATCGTCCCGCTGAGCTTGAAATCCCTGTTCCTGTCCACCAAAAACGACAAAAATCATAAACTCGTCTAAATCTGAACTAAAACATTTCATCAACATCAATGAAAAACTTTTTCTCTCAATCATGTCTTTATGAAGTTTGAAAAAAGTATCCAAAATTTGAGATTATATCAGTATTCTTTTTCTATCGGTTCTATTCAACTGGTTAAATGAGTTTCCTCAGATCATCATTACTGCGATTCATACCTACTGCAAGTAAATTTTTCAGTTAGCTGCAATCATTTTTGTTTTTTTGGATTGGTCAGACACACACAAATCCTCGATTCAGGTTTCAGACCCAGTGAGTTTCATTCTTATATTATTTTATTGATCACAATTTTATTCAGTTATAAGTATAGTAAATTAAAGTATTTTATGATTGTAGGTACTGATATGTTATTAAACTCTCATACGTGAATAAATTTGAATTTGAAGTTGTAAGCCTAATCTTCAATGTCGGAAATTTTAAAGCTATAATGTTCATTCTTGCGACAGGCCTCTAAAACAACAATCACAAGGACGACATATAAATATAAACTAAATTTGATTAAAATTATTATTGTTATTTAATTCATAATTTTCTCCTTCAAAGCGCAATATATCTCATCTAGAGCACTTTATGAGTATTCTTTAGTATTTTCTTTTGTAAGAATCTTCGATTTCTTAGCTATACCGCATGTGACTGAAACTAGGGCCACCTCTGTAATTTTTTTCTATTTGGAATTTTTGAAGAAATTTATGAATAGGATAGAAGACAACATTTTGAATTTGATAACAATCATATGTTTGACATTTCGTTTCCGGTTATGCCGAAAACGATACCAACTATCGATTTTCAAATTTGCTCCCTGTATTTTTCGATTATCTTAGTTGTTGAAATCTTACGACCTTTTGAAAAAAGAAAAACAAAAGACAAATTTTTTTTTTGCAATTTGCATCTTTCGTTCTAGAAGGCCATGAACAGTGACAATTGGCTTAGCTAAATATCTGCTATCACGAAAATACAAGATTGTATCTGAAACTTTAATTGCTCATTTTTTACGAGGTGTCAAAGTTTTAAATTTCAGGTCTCCCCAAAAGTAGGTTTTCTTCTGAGACAACCATATCGGACCAGCCGGTATTACAGAAGCAGTATTGTTTTTATACCACTCACGTCACTCCATTCTTAACGGTTCTGGAGTTCTAGTGGAATAGATAATGAAAAGGAGGAGCTCCTTCTAACTGAAGCCACCTAGCTGTTCTAATATTTAAGGGAACATTCTCCAATAATATTGAAAGTTCGTGTGAGAGAAAGTTCAAAAACATTTTATCATTTTACGCTCCTTCAAAAAGTAAGGTCCAATTAAATAAGCTCCTACTGTTCCATTCCACATATTTAAAACCTGTTTTGATTGTTCATTACTTTGTATGTATGTGGAATAAAATCGAAGTGATAGTGGAAATTGTGTTTAATCACCAGATCATTATTATGAAAAGTACATTCACCACTAAACAATACATTTTCAAAGATACTGTCATTTTCCGTTCTCTATCAACCACCCACGTATAAATGGAATTCGGTTATTAAAATCATTTCCACAAAGTTTTTAACAAAGCTGGATCTTATAAGGATGAAAATTGTGCTTTTCTAGGATTCTCGAAATGCTTATTTGATTCTGATTAATATTACGATTTTCAATCACAGAACCGAGTACTGCAAGAACATTTTTCTCATTTCCAGTAACTGGTTCTCTTATAGTAGGTTTTTATAAGTGAAGCTACCACTTTCTTGAAACTGGAACAGAAGTCATTCAAAAGCACTTCGCTTAGGATGAACCATTTCAGGATAACTTCGAACATAAACCCGAGATAAATATCTTGTCAATACGACCTTCTTTAAATAAGTTTTCTTTTGACTGATCTAAATCACAGAATTCAAAATATTCTAGACTATTAATACAAATACGTAAGCAGATTTTAGTTCTATTTTAAACACTCAACTGACATTTTTTGCCAACAGGTAACTGGATAAATGAAAATTCTATGGATTTTTCAATTAAAATCCCCAATTCGAGCAAAATTCGGAATTTCGTCTGATAATGTAAGAAAGTGGATACTTGGTCCTAGGGTTATTCGATAGGTTATAAAAATATGCATGTTGAGTGAATAGAAAAATATGGCATGGTATTTGAATTAATCAAGTTATTGCGCTTTGAATTTCCCATTTGATCACTTTTAATTTTTGCATACCCTGTATAACTCGGAGTAAATGAAATATCAATAACGGTCTGTTTTCTCGAGTCGCTGTTAATTTTGCTGAACTACTTCGAATACTTTTTGATCATTTTGAGAATAAAAATTTCTTCTGATTTTGAGTAAAATAGAATTATCTGGAAAACTTTGATGTTCAAGTATAGCAATCTTTGATCAAACTTAATTTTTCTGAACCGCTCAATCCAAATATGCAATAATATATAAGATGTTTTACCTAAGAAAACGAAACTTTTATAATTTTAAGGCTTTTGAGACACCCTGTATAATGTGAAAATAACTTTAAAAAGTATCTATAGTAGCTCCTATATATTCCAGAAGAAGAATAATCTTATAGTCGTATTCAGTTGACAATATTCCGTGCTGTATAACGTGAACAACCCTGTATCATAAAAGATATACACACAATTAAATTTATATGGAATCACTCGGTATTTCACAGCATCCATTGTTTTCAACCATGGATCTTTGACAACTTGTGAAGAATGAGGTTTTTGTTTTAAAAACTGGATAGTATGATAAAAAAAGTTGAATTATCACCACATGTTCGGGATATTGTACTCAGTCGTCACTGAGATTTGAAACTGTGAATTTCAAAATTTAAAAAAGCCTATAATCATAATTGACAATGCCTTACGTTGGATTGTCCGATGTGCAGAGGGGTCGAATAATTGCTTTCTTTGAAGAAAGGGTGACACAGAGGGATATAGCGACCACAATGGGGGTATCACAATGAGTGATATCAAAAACCTACGCCCGATACGTGGAGCTGCAATCTCTTCAAAATAGGCCTTGAAGAAGTGGTAGAAAGATCACTCCTGAAGAACAAGACCGCTTTTTGTGGCAAATTTCAAGAAGAGACCTAAGAGCGTCGCACCCCATACTCCAAAGGCAATTTCTGGAAGCAACAGGTATCAGTGTATCAGTCGAAACGATACGTCAAAGACTTCGTTCAAGGGTTTTATACAGCAAAAGACCCTAGGAGTTCCAGAGCTAACCAGACAACAAGTGGAGGTCGAGAATAAGAATCTACTCCGTGAGAAAACAATTTTCAATTTTTTACAATATGCAGAAAAAGTCTCTCATTTTCTTTTATTTGTTTCTTTCTCAAAATAAACCTTAATTTATTTGTTTTTCAATTGAAGTATCTCAAAAGGATCAATTCTAATAATTTTTCGGAATTTCCAAATTCTCTGGGGTAATATTCAAAATATCGGATGATTCCATATAAATTTAGTTGGGTGTATATGAACTACCTACCGGTTCTGCGATAGGATCACAACTAAGCTCCATTCCCGAAGACATATTCCTGGCTAGCATAGAAAACAAAGCACTAAATTCTAGCTTGCTTGTTAAAATTATGTTTTGGTAGTGATGCATCTATGACATATTTATTTGTCATCTAAACGATATACCTAGGCAATTTGATTTTGATTTTCTCAAACACATAAGCAGTAGTATCTAACCGAAAATAAAATTCATATTCAAAAAAAAAGGAAAAACATAATATATTATCATCAGATTTCTCAAATCTCAAAATCTCTCTAATAGCAAAATTAACCAGCCAAACAACCAAAAGCTGCTACGATAGCGTCATTTAAAATATCTTATATATTGGCGAAACACTAGAAACCATTCGAAGATGGATCGGTTGTGAAGGAATCATTTATCGAAGCGGGTGAGACTTTATTTGGAGATTTTACAAATAAAACAGAAATCATGTCTGCTATTAGAGAATTCAGTTATCTCGTCCGACAACTAAAACATGATATCATGAAATGTACATACTTTTCTTTACAGTTTGACGAATCCACCGATATGACAGATACTGCCCAGCTGTGTATTTTTATTCCGATGGTATTCAGTGACATGTTGGCTAGGGAAGATATTTTGACAATCATTCCTCTGAAGGGGAAGACCCGTGGCGAAGATATATATAACGTTTCCTTCAATTTTGTAAAAAATTACAAGCTACCAATATATAAATTAATCTGCATTACAACCGATGGAGCACCAGCAAAGACTGGAAACAAAAACGGTTTTGTGGCATTGTATCGAGCTAATGAAGATTTCCCTTCATTTTTCTCATTCCATTGCATTATACATCAAATCAAAGTTTTGTGTTCAAAAGTTTTAAACATGGAGGAAATTATGGGCATTGCAACAAAAAAATAAGTTGCAGTTGGAAGATAGGGAGTCAGCTGAACACACTGATTCAGTTCTTCACACGGACATCAGGTGGTTGAGTCGCGGAAATTTCCTAGAAAGGTTTATTGCCCGAAATAACAGCTTTTCTAGATATTACTCAGATGCTGAAAAACTAAAAATGGCTGACTAATTTGGCATTTTTGACTGACATCACAATGTACTTAAAACACCATTAACTTGGAGCTTCAAGCTAAAGGAAAAACTATTATTGAGAAGATTAGAGCAGTAAACATTCAAAAGTAAATTGCAACTTAGGATAGATCAACTGAAAAGAAAGGATCTGAAATATTTTCCGTCTTTGAAAACAAGGATTCCTCAGTTGAATTATGATACGTCTAAAATATTGAGGTAGATAGCCAGCAGTTCAAGTTTGAGCAATCTGCTTTATAGTGTCCAGTGATGAACGAGAGGTCAAAACTAACAGTGAAGTATTAATTTAATTTATTTCACTCAAGACTCCAAAATAATTTTTCATAAACACGATAATTACAGATGAAAATCGGAAAAGTTGTATGGTACTTTTTTCATTGATCAAAACTGATAATAAAGAAACTCATGCCAGCAATTCTTTTCTGGGTTTGTGGAGAAAAAGTTTTCAGAAGTGTCGAAAATTACAGACAAACTGATGAAATAATTACTTTTTCATGCATTTTACGATCATAATCATAGAAGCAACATAATTTTTTTGTTCGTTTCGTTGACTATGGTCTAGGAAGAAATTCTGAATTAGAATATTTGGGAAAGAAAAGAGAAAATTAGAATAAATATAAATCGAACTGTCAAATGTTCACAAATTCAAACTCAGTTTTATGTTTGAGTGAAGCATTTCATTCCAAAACGACATCAAAGCCGTTATTGAAAACAGTTCATTTTATAATATTTAATTAATTCTTCATTGAAACTATGTCCCATTTTATTTTATCATTTCATCTCTGAATGTGCATTTCTCTGTATCATTTCAAATTAGCTGTCAAACGATCATTTCGCAATACCTGCTTTGCATACAACGCAGCAGTTCCCTTCATTTTCTGCATATAATCTTCCTTAATGAATAAATAATCCCATTTTACGAGTCTGAGAGGCGAAATTTAATAGAGCAATTCAGGAAGGTACGACCGATGGACGTTAATTTTAATATTTAAAAATCCTGGAAGCCGGTCTCGTAACTTCTTGCGGACCATAAAGCTTCTAATAAAGGGGAAGGATATTAAGCTTCGCCACTGTGGCGGAGCTACCGCGATATTCTTTTTGTTTCTTGAGAGTTTTCGAGTTTTTGTCTTATTTTCCCACTTTTGCCTCATATTTTTAGATTGTTTTAGGGCGTTGGCGTTGAATAAGATGGAATTAAGAGACGTCGTTAAGGTAAAATGAAAAGAGGATTATGTTTCTTCATGAAATTAGGTTCTGTTGCCAAAATACACGAATTATATAATAATTCACGTTTGCGAAACTCTCTCTCGTCTTTTCCATTAGAAGATTGAAATTGCTTCAGGCATTCGAAGTTTAATTCCATTTCGTATCATGTCCATGATATCCTCGGTACGTAATATTGATTCCTCTTATATATTAGAGATATACGAACACACTTGATTTAAAGTAACTTAGGTTAATCATGATGGAAAGCAAAAACGAATCGATTATATTCTAGTATACGGGGTGTAAATTGAGTGTGCAAGGCCATTCTTAATACGTATTTAATAATAATAGTAATGATAAATCGAGTTTATTAACTGTACCTACAAAGTGTACAAATAGCGCTCTACACTGGCGAAGTTTAGCCGTGGTTACTCTTCCACTCAACCTGTGAGAGCACTAGAAAATATTGACAAAGAAAAAAGAATATGGCATTCAACCTCATTCACATACAAAAAAGCATGTTTCTAACGATTGATTTAAAGTGGAACAAAAGAACATCAAAGAAAAAATTAATATAAATCAGAATGAAAATAAGTGAACTAACCTGTGAACAATATCAGACCTGGATATTTCTGCAATATACTATGGTTACATGATGAAATAATATATATATATATATATATATATATATATATATATATATATATATATATATATATATATATATATATATATATATATATATATATATATATATATATATATATATATATATATATATATATATATTCGACCTAACACTAAATGCGACAAAAAAACCAATTTATTCAACTTAGAGCCGACAAGGAAAGAAAATGGTTTTTCAAATATTCACGAAACATAGAAAGTAAAAATGTTTTAGTCCTCCTATCAAGGGAGTTATAATTTTAAGATGCAACATAAGTGGAACACCTCCGGAAGAACTCAGACTTAAAACGAGGGACGGGCAGCGTGTCTCCACGCCTCACGTTCACGTCTTGCAGAGCTCCGCGACTGACCTACTTATCTCGTAAATAATCCAAGGTGCCACTTAGAAGAATTTTATTCACAAAAACTAAAAGCTGAATTTTCCATGCATAGCTCATCCTATTCCATCCGAGTTGATTGATAGGCCCACTCACGTGATCAAATATTCGAAGACCGAGCGCAAATCGACAAGTATTTTGTATCTTCGGAATACGAATTTTACTTACCGAATCTAAAAACGGGTATTACATGACGTAACAATAATAAAATGTAGGCAGAATAAGAGTCTCACGCAATTTCTGTCTTATCCTTTGCGTCAAAAACTCCCTCGAGTCATGAAGAAGTTTCATTTTGCAATAATATTTTTGAAGTAATGCATTGAAATGCGAGACGAAGGTGAGTTTCACGTCGAAAATAACTCAAAGGTTTTTTACCCTCCTCAACTATTGGTATCGAACAAACATTCATCGATAAGTCAAGATTTCTTGGGAGAAAATACCAAGGAAGCCGACTTGGAAGGATTAACTTTGAGACAATAAGCATCACAGTATAGCTGACGTAAGTTTAAGTCTTCATTTATTTGTGCATTAGCCATCTGAATGTCTCCCCCTATTGAGTGTCGTCTGCGTAAGAATACATTGTACCATGCGTAACGTAATCATAAATATCAATTGTGTAAACTAGAAATAGGAGCGGTCCTAAAATGAACCCTTGAGGTACACCTGATAAAACTTCACAAGGAAAAAAAATGCAATTTTTGGTAGAGACTCTCTGTTTTCTATTAGACAAATACGAAACAAAGAACTTGACAACTAGATCACTAAGACCATAAAATTTCAGTTTAGCGCAGAGAAATGCATGACTCACGCAATTAAAGGCTTTGGAGAAATCGGGCCGAACCAACAGACTACTCCTTCCAGCATCCAAACATTTGTCTAAATCGTCCCTAACATTTAGTAAAGCTGACACGGCACTCAATCCCTTTCTGAATCCCGACTGATGGGGGGATGAGTTTGTACATCTATAACAATAGATCATCAGAATTCTTGGAAAATCATTCTATTTTATCTGACTACCAGCATGACTTTAGGCCAAATCGCTCAACAATTACAGCGATTGACAGCGTACTATAGGATATATTTGAGGGCATCAACAAGGGAGATCTGGTCGTAATTATACTGTTTAATCTTACTAAGGCGTTCGACCTAGTTGATGTAGTGATCCTGGGATCTGGACTTGAGAACTGCAGTATCCGGGAAGCTGCATACAGCTGGCATATATCATACCTAAATAACAGATCCCAGATAGTGTACATAAAAATGGTGCCTCTTGAATAAGTGCGTCGGGACTCCACAAGGATCCTGCATCTCACCCACACTTTTCAGCATATACACCAACGAATTACCTAGCATTCTCAGGAAATTTGATCATCCTGTACCTTATACGGATGACATTACAGTTATCATAACAGGTAAAAACAGCAGCGAGGTAAGAGAAAAATGTAACGGATGTGTTGAGGCAATGTCTGATTGGTGCGAAGACAATAAATTGAAGCTTAATGTAGCTAAAACCAGCTTCTTGAATATATATCCCAAAAACAAGAAAAAAAAATCTATTTTAGTCATACTGAAGAAAATATCTATTGCCAGCTGTCCAGAAACAAAACTTGTTGGGATACTCATTGACAGAAAACTCTCTTGAGGCCCACACATTGAACAACTTACAGGGCAACTTAGCTCATACTTCAAAAAATCGAGCCATCCACTATATGCTGAATCTTAATCCCACAGAATCATGCAGACCATATTTCAGAGTACTGGGAATACTTACTTTAACATCTCTGTATTTATTCCGTGTAATAGTTGAAATCAAGAAGAATATCAATAATATGACTACAAGAGCAGAACGCAATGCTGAAAGAACCTATTTAACATTTCTTTGGGATAAGATGTTACAAGAAACTACTGAGAATGGACCAAACATTTACAACACTTGAATTAGCTGCCTTCAAAAGAAAGCTCAAGGATCTTTTACTAGAAAAGAGCTTCATCATGTAAATGAATTTTTTGATGAATAGACACAGTAAGATTGAAGTGTTTATTTAAGTAAATTGCTCATTTTTGAATTGTGATATAGTATTTAAGTCTGTTTCTTCTTCTTTTTTGTAGTGTGTATATACCAATCACTAACTTGTTTGTTCTTTAATTCAATTTATTGATGCTCATATATTTATGACATGTCTAGAGACAGTGTAGTAAGTGACTCTGTGAATAACTTTTAATAAAATGAAATGAAATGAAATTCATATAGGAAACGCATGCAGAAGTGTTGTCAGTCGTTTCAACTACTGCATTTTTAATGATAAGAAATGCATTAGATGATTTGGTCATTGATTCAATTTATTTGTGTATAGTTATTGCCTTTTGTCGGAACATATTTTCTTTCAAATCCAAAAAAACTTTTCAAATAAAAACTCTATGTTCTGAAAGGTGAACACAGAATTGAATAAATGCAATCTTCAACGAACACAAACGAACCTCTTCTACCATTGAATTGTAAATTTCTGCTATGTTCCGAGTGAATAGTTATGAATCCTTTTATAAAGCATTAGTTAAAAGGATTTATATAGTATGTGATATATTTTGAAAGAAAAAATGGATTTCTATTGATACCAAAATCACCTCAAGCTCAAGTTTGCTTCATAACCCAGAAGCCTATCGGCAAAAATTTTTCAGCACATCCTTGCTTTCTACTCAGAAAAGAGCCTGTATACTGTGAAAATATTTTAACTCAACTTCAACAGGATTACAGATATCTAAAAATAAGAAAGATAGCGGAAATCTGTTTTCATTAATGAGTTTTTCTTGAAAATCGAGCTCGAGATCGGAGGATCATTTTTTCTATCTACATTATTTCACAAAGCTGCCGTACTAAAACTTCTAATTTGGTCCATTCTGTGCATATACTGTTCTCTCGGTGTAACGTCAATGTTTGAAGTAAGTTTATATTAATAATTTGTAAGTTTCTATGAATAATTTTAGATTTCATCGCAAAATGAGAATATGTTTAGTTATGCGTACCTTTAAAAGTTCATCATTTGTTTTGTCTATGTCGACAGGACTGAATAGATGGATTTCGATATACGTAACGAGAATAATTTACTCAGACTAATCGATCTTGATTGAAAGAATATTTTCCTCCTTCTTCTCGATTATTTTCCAATTTATTCCTTCAGTTACCATGAATAAAACTGAGTTTTCCCATTATAGAACATTGATTTATGAGTCCATTTCCCGTCTTCCTAATATTCCTACACAAAAAACTCTCCTACAATAATAGCGCTCCTTAGAATGAACTATTCAATTATGCGAAGCGAGGAGTCCCATAAACAAATTTCAATTAAGTCGCTTTCCCAATTTCTCATAAACTATAAACTCAGTATGGGCGACGCCTAACGAGCAGCAAGAAATTCAACTCTGAAGTGTTCCATAAATTGTTGCAAATACAGAGTTCGCTTTTATTGAAGCAGGCATTTCTGGGGCTCTGGGGTGCTAAAACGGCGGCGTGGGAAGGAGAATTGGTGGCAGAATCAGTAATGCAACATGGCCAGCGGATTTATTTTGAACTGACAGCTTCATATTGATAAATTTGTTTTCCAGTGAAATCACGAATTTGATGGTTATTTTGGTGAATTTTTTCCATTTAAAAATCGGGTAATTTATGAAATATTGTGATGTAAATCCCATTCGGAATTTCACGAATAATATAAATATTCTATTTATATGTATATGCCATTGTTGCCTATGCTTTGATGTATTGGATTTTTATGCAGGTCTGCAATAGGTTTTTATATTTTACGCTTCATAATTATTTTATAATTTATAATAACTTTTCGTGAAGCATCATTTCAGTTCTTGAATTAACTATGTGCCATATGGTGTGTGTTTGTTCGATAGGTTTGAAACTGAACATTGTATCGAAAAGATGTGAAAGAAGTATAGGTAGATCATAAACAGAAGCATATTTAAAATCATTTTCGGATATAAACGGTGTTCTTTTTCAGAGGTTCAAATCAAGGTATTCTTAAACGCATCATTTTAGTATATCTCACACTGAAATAATGTGAATTTCTTTGACATTTTAATACCTAAACCTAACGGTATTTGAATTATTCGAGATATAGACCTTTTTCTCGAACTCTTCCCTACTCCTCGGGATTGTCATAAAATTTCTACGGAGACACCAAAACTTTCTTAAGAACAGAGCTTTTGTGAGAAGCAAAATTATCTATGGTGTTCATTTTTCATTGTCAAAATTTGTAAACATTCAAATCACATAATTTTTCTTTTCTTCAAAAAGCATATACTGAATGAATATTTCCTATGCCTATTCTGAGGTTCTTCGAGCTCTACCCAGAACTACACTAGTTATTCTACGGTATGCCTCACGAATCCTTTGCCTCATATCGTTCGTCAATTGTTTCAGGAACAATTCTGTAAACTTCCAATGTTACCACTTGCACAAGAAAAATTCCATTGAGATCTGGTAATATAAGAGGCCAGTCAGGGTCTCTGTGAGGGCTACTGGCGCTTGTGTGCAAAAAAGAATTTTGGTGCCCCTTAAGGCATTTTGAGTCATGATTTTTTATTTTTTTTTTGAAGGTATAAGGTAGGTAGGTGCTTGAAGTAAACCAAAACACTGAACTTCAGAAGTCATATTTATTTGTAGACTAAAATATCAAAATGAAACAAACAGAACAAAATCATAACAAAATGAATTCTTGTTCACAACCGTTTTGAAACATTTACTTAAGTAATGACGTTGACTCGTTTTTATTAATACTAAAAAATAACCTAAAACTAAAACTCACATTTTTTAGGAACAAATATCAGAAATATTACCTAATGTCTACATATGTATATATATATATATATATATATATATATATATATATATATATATATATATATATATATATATATATATATAAGTACTACTTTTTACTTAGATATTTTAAACAATATGCACATATTTCTAATAACAAATACCTAGGAATTTAGTTTTGAAATAAAAATGATTTTATTTTGCTGTTATCATTAATTACATCTCTAAAATTTATACCTTCAAAATTTCTTGTTCAATTGCTAATATCGTTAGCCAAGGTAATCTTTCTTGAACCATTGTCGATTTTAAATAAATTTTAATGGTTTTCACTTTGAAAAAGATCGCTCGCCAGAAGCTACAGATACAGGCAAGTCAAAAGAATTCTTAGTGAGATGCTTACGTTTGGAAAGGTGGAGATTAAATTGTTTAAATTTTAAATTTCGAGAGAGATGCTACTTCTTTCGCTTGCACAAGTATTTCTTGAATTGATTGGTCAGATCTATATTGCTGGAAGTGGTCAACTAAATTTTTTAGGTAAGTTTGGCATACTTTAATATTAATTGTAGCACTTTGCACAATATTTATATGAAATAAAACGCCATGCCAAATAATAATTCCACAAATAAATTGAAAATTTTGTACAGACGTTGAGAGGGAACTCGCTTTATGTCTTGTATCAATGTGAAAGGAATTATCTTCAGCCACTTCTAGTAAACTTTCGCAAATCTTAATTAAATATACTTTGAGGGGCTTTATTGCGTCAATTCTGCTGGACCATCTTGTCTCACTTAAAGGCTTTAAACTTAACCCGGGGACATTTTTTCTTAAACATACCACCTTTTTGTGGATGACAAAAAAATTATATAACTCTTGCACAAGATTAAAAATGTTTATTGTAGCGCCTGACACCTAAGAAGCGTCATTACTGTTAAGTTCAAAGTATGAGCCGCACAAGGTACAATAAGGGCATTCAGATTCGCATCAAGTATGCGTTTTTGAAGGCCAACATGTTTTCCCTTCATATTTGTCCCCTTATCATAACCTTGTCCCCTAATGTGTTTTAATTCTAAATTTAATTTTTTCAAATTTTCTGTCACAAATGTATATATCACTTGTCCTGTAGAGTCCAGTATTGGATTAAACGCAATAAAACTTTCCTTAACTTCAACCTTTTTTGAAGTGGTGTTAAGGACAACATACCTCAGAACAAGACTAATTTGCTCAGTATGACTAGTGTCTGGTGTACAATCTAATATTATTGAAAAATTGTTTGAACTGCGAACCATTTCTAAAATATTATTTCTTACTTTGAACGACAATAATTCAATTATTTCATTCTGTATTTGCACGCCTAAATAATGAGTCATTTTAACAGATTGTTTTTGGGAGTTTTACACTCGGCTACCGTGCTGTCCCATCACTGAATCAAAAGGGGCAATCATCTCAACAGCTTTTAAAAAATTTCCATTATCATGTTCGAAAAGCAATTGAGAAGAACCTTGAAATGCCAAGGATTGTGTAGATAAATACTTAACAATCGCAATAATTCTTTCCAACACGTCTCGCCAATATCTTTTTTTCCGTTTCTAAAATCCGCAGATGATGAGCATTAACAGTCATAGATGTCTCCAACATTTTTTTAAATTTACCCAAGTGTTTATGTAACTGTTGTGAAAAATTGACGTTTTGTGTCTCTTAATTAGCAAAGACAAGTGTTGCCTATCAGATACTCCATTTGTATCACAAAAAACGTTAGGAGTTTTACATTTACAAAACAACTTATAACAAAATCAAAATGAATCTTTAGAAATAGAGTAAATGAGCCAAGTCCTTTCGTCTTTTTCTCCATTTGCTAGATTTCTTCCAAAGTATTTGTACGAAAACTTTCTCATATCTTCATTACTAGGAAAGCTGAAACTGATGTCTATCAAGGGCGGACGACGTTTAACCAATATTCTAGCCATCTCATTGGTGATTCTTACGGGCCACAAACCGGGGTTGGACGGAATTATATCGATACTAGCCTCATTACAGCCTTCATCGGAAGTGTCACTTGCAGCAGGTATTTCGGTAGCTGACATTACCGAACTTTTCACACAAGCTGAATTACCTGAAGTGGATTGTTCAAGTGCTGTAGACTTGGATGATGTCATCGCTTCATCGGGCTCTGCAGTAGAAGCTGTTTTGCTGCTACAACCGCTGCCACTTGTTGCAGGACCTGATGTTACTGTTGAAATTGGTCCACTCACGGTTATTGATATTACGGATTTAGAATCTTGAGATTCGGACGATTCGGTCGCACCAACATCGATAGTCTCCGTGGAATCTCTATTGTTTGCACGGTCCTGTGAACTAACTGATTTAAAACGCCTGTGGCGATGCATCGCCTCTATAGCGCTTCAGGCGTTATTCATGTCTGAACAGGAAAAATCAGGAAACTGCCGCCTGACATGTGCTCGCAACATAGGAATCGGCAGGAACAGGATGATATACTAATAAAATTTCGTGTGTATTTATACCTAATCTTATTTAATTTCTCAACTTTTATTTCAATATTTTTTCGGACTCTGGGTTTTGGCGCTCTTAAGGATGGCCCCGTGTGCATTACACACTTTGCACATATGGTTGCGGGGCCCTGAGGCCAGTGAATAAATCCTCCTTGACTAATCCACCTGTCTGATATATCGCGTTGAGTGTCTGACAAACTTCGAAGAGTTCCATCCAACTGAAGAGAACTTTTCTGAGCAATCTATCCTCAGAAATTGTAAAACTCTCCAGTCAAGGTATTCCCAAAAATTTGGTCTAGCAAAGTAGTTCCCACAATTCCTCCTAAACATTCCTTATTCGAAATACAGCTCCACTAGTTCTTGGTGAAGTTGAACGTGGAATGGATTATATTCATTCACTTTCAATATCTTAGATTATGAAGATTTTTTTATATTTATGTCTATACTAACTTCCCGTACACTTATTTCCGGATATTCCACCACAGCTAGGCTAATTCGCAGTTGATTTTCTACATCCGAAACTATTTTGTTCGAAGTGGTTTTTCAGAATTCTTTCTTCCAGTCTTAAAAAAGCGTCGCTTTAAATACTCAAAAGATTCTACTCGGGGATGTCTTCTATCTGAATATGTGGCCACATACGAGCCAGAAGCCAACAAGCAATTTGTATAGCTATTATCAATGACATACATCATCATATTCACTATTTCCCTTTACTGAAATTCATAATGTTTAGAAGAATAACAATTATTTGGTAGTGACAATAAAATAATTATTTGGTAGTGAATATAAGAGATTCATTGGTTGTATTGTTACAAGGAATGTGAACACTGGGTAATCATTGGTCGATATAGTTTTTACTATATTCTTTTTGCATATGGTAAACATAAATTTGAAAAGTAATGGTTGCAATTGTTTGGATAGTCAATTAATCAAATTATACCATGAAAGAGATAACGTGTTGCATTCAAGCTTTTTAATGAATTATTTCTAGTATAAATGGCCCTTTCACTCTGGAGATTCCGAAAGTTAGTAGAAGGACCTCAATTTTTCGTTTCTGCCACAATTGATGAAATATAACTAGAATAACTTCTGACGTTCCAGGTAGAGTTCAAAGAAATTATACTTATCGGCTTGAATATATTTTCAAGACCAAGATGATCATTTCGGACAATATATATATATATATATATATATATATATATATATATATATATATATATATATATATATATATATATATATATATATATATATATATATATATATATATATATATATATATATATATATATATATATATAGGTGAGATAAGTTACTTGGGACTGCAGCATGCCATAAAAAGTGGTACTCTTTTTTCTATTACCTCAAGCTTTCAACAGTTATTTATGTCTTCATCAGAGCACTGTAATATAAGAAAAAGTTGATAATTTCTCAGTTCTACATGAAAGAATTCACTCAAACTTATAGAAATTAATATTGATTAAATAAAAGTTGGACAAATTACTTAACATCACATTACACATTAAAATTTCCTTCCGGAAAACAGCTAAAATTTGATTTTTTTTCTAAAACATGCTTCTTTCTTCAGATGTCAACAAATTGAATAAGCTTAAAGTGAGATCTATTCTTCTGTTCAGTGGTGCAATCTTCTTCTTCTCTTATGTGCTCGTTTGCTTCTGTCTGCCTCATTCTTCGTTACCAGGACCCTTATTAGATCATGTAGAACTGAAAACTTCTTGTATTAGAGTGCTCCTGATGAATACCATGAATAAATGTGAAAAGCCTGAGTTCATAGAAAAAGAGTACCACTTTGATGGCATGCTGCAGTCCCAAATAACTTATCTTACCTAATATTTCACAGCAAGCATTCTGACCAATATATTGCATTTATATATATATATATATAAATGCGTAATTGATACTAGGAAGGCAAAAAAGCTTGAAGTCAATTTCATCTACTGTTTCAACAATCAAATATCAATATATTAGTATATATATATATATATATATATATATATATATATATATATATATATATATATATATATTGATATTCGATTGTTGAAACAGTAGAAGAAATTGACTTCAAGCTTTTTGCCTTCCTAGTTACACCACGCATGAATTACAGCCGATGAACAAATCGGTATTTCGATCCTAGCATATTACCGGATCGAAAAGACTTTAAGTACTGATCAGTACACGAAGGCAGGAAAATAACCAAAGAAAGGATTGAGATATTATTTATCGAAGCGTAGGACACAAATCTGCGACACCGGCTCATATCAAATCTGGATTTCAAGTGAAAATTGCTAATTTAATAACAAGGATAACAGAAGACCCATAGGCTCCTAGCATTCCCACATTTTATTTCCACAATACCTGAATATTTTTCGAAAATCCAGAAAATAATTACAATGACAGCGACTACACTAATGCTAGAGAAAATCTGGCTATTCCTCCTTAAGAAATGAATGACAACGTCGCTATCAATGCCGGTGGAAATCAAGTTGTTCCTCCTTTTCTTCTTCCAAATAATGACGAACATAATTCAACTCCCCTTTGCAGTCTCTTGTTCGAAGTCATACCTCTGTTGAAAATCCGGTCCTATACGGTCATCCTAATTATAATGATATTCAAGATAGTAAATATCTTTTGCCAAATACTGCAAATCGTGATGCTACCATTCTAGACAACGCTTCTAATAACAATCCGCTGCACAAGACTCAAGTGATAGATCGAACTTCATAGAACTCCTAGTGTCTATGACAATTTCAATAGTAGCGATGAGAGTCCTTTATCCAAACTGAAGCAGCACAAAATAATACAGACTCCTAAACTGAATCAAAAGTCCGCTTCACGACACTTAATAAGTCATATTCATCATCGTTTTTATGAAATTTTGAGGATCCCAGAAAGAACCCCAGAAACTTCACCTATTACAGAAACAATCAATAGTTTAGCACAGAAGCTAGCAAAATCAATCTTTATGGAGAAAATAATAATCCATGATCATCTCATGCTTGTGAACATATGATGTAAAATATGCTCTATCAGTCTAGAGTTTCTTCCCAGAGAAGGAAACGATATTGTCTTAAGAATGTCTAAGAATTGTAAAGATAACGGTAAATGAATTTTATTGAATTTAATAAATCTAAAACTATTGGCATTGTTACGTTTGCGATGAGGATAGAATAGCCGAAATGAGACATTGTTGTTCTATATAAAACGTAGATCCATGTAGATGGTGTTGGATTAACAAATGAAGACACTGATGAATTTATTGACACTCGGTGCAGTTAGGACTAATTTTAAATACCTCATAAGATTCACCTACTTTTTTCCAGTTTGTGATATCCTATGAGCTATAAAGAATCGTAGAAGTTTTCTTTTCATAATTTTATTGCTTTCGAGTATAACAATGTGTAGTTTAACTTAGGAATAAATTTTTGAATCTCACTGTTTATTTCATGTTATTTTCAATTCGAATCACTTGTGAAAACAGTTTTCATTGGTACTGAATATCGCCCAAAGAATATCTTTCAAAAAATAAACTATTAAAATATGACATTCATATTCGTTCTATTTTATTTAAAAGTTTTATGAACTAGACAATTAATTCGGTAAATATGGGTAACAAACCCGATCCAAGTAATTATCGACCAAACAGCTTAAGACCTATAGTCTGCAAGGTCATGGAATCTATTATCGTTGAAGATCTTTCTACTCTTCTTCAGAGAAATAATATAATCCCGAAAGAACAGCACGATTTCACCAGCGGTCGTTCAACCGTCACTAACCTGCTCTGGTGTGTGAAGAAATGGATTGCTGCTTTGGATGAAAAGATACCGATCGACATCATATACTTAGATTTTGCCAAGGCCTTTGATCGGGCCTTGGAGACTGTTGCATAAACTCGAGCACCTTGCTATTCAGGAGAACTGCTCGAATGGATTTGCACCCGTTTTGGATGAAGTTCCGCAAGCCTCCTTCCTGGCGCCCATTTTTTTAGCCTACTCAAGTGATTTACAACATCTAATTAAGTGGAGCAAGGCTTTCTACGCTGACAACTCGAACATATTTTGTAATCCTCTCACTGACCACAACAAGAAGATTTAGTGTCAGTTTACAAATGGAGCTTTGACTGGTTTTTGCCACTAAATATTAATAAATGCGTCGTTCTGCAGGTTGGCAGAAACAATCCTAGATATCTGTACTCTATAAACGTTTCTGAATTGAATGAAATGAAATCTCAAAACGACCTCGTAGTTATAATAACGAACAATATGAGTTGGTCAGAACACATTCTGCACGTCGCTAAAAAAGTGAACGGCCATCTGTATCTTTTGCGTAAGTCATTCGCCGCGTTGTTTATCGAAAACTCAATTCGGTTCTATAAATTGTATGTTCGTCTATTGCTTGAATACTACTCATCCTGAAAGACTCAATATGGCCAAACTTCCAACTTTCGAACTGCGTCGACTGCGTGGTGACCTTATTACCACCTACCCAATACTGAAGCAGAACTTCAGCGACCTTCAAAGCATATTCCGCGTTGATTGTGAAAACCGTCAGCGCGTCCATGATTAGAAGCTGAAAAAGGAAGCCTTCCTCACCACTAGGCGAAAAAATCTTTATGTAACCGTATATTTTCCGTATGGAAAGATCTACCAACGGAGGTCATCGGTTCGGTTTCGGACAGTGTTCTGAAGATCATATTGGATGCAAATTTATTTCGGATTTGATAAGTGCAGTGTGCGGAGGAGGTAAATCGGGTTGTAAACCTTTTTTTTTGTATCCATTTTAGTTTCTATTCTGTATTTTCCTTTCATAGATTTTTGTATTTCTCTTTCGATTTTGTGGGCTTATTATTCATATTTGATAAACGGCCTATGGGGTAACCCCGGCTCTTGTTTATGTAGTAGTGATAGTAATAATAATATATGGACGTGTTTACGTCCTCCGTCCAATTTCTTCTTTTTCTAACTGTTGAAAATACAATGTCTTTGTATTTTTTTGTTCTGAAGATAAATAGCCACCCTTCGAGAGTAAATGCTAAAACAGGTTTGTTTCAATTCTAGCATCATCATAAGAGAATAAGAAATCTTGAGGTGCCATATTGGAACCAGGTACTTTAATTATTAAAATGGAAAGTGTTCGAGTGAGATATTGGATATAAATACGATTGCCAAAATACTCAAAGTAAAACTACTTATCTGCGTTTGGCTGGTGCAAAGTAATACACAATTATCTTTTCGACTCACGTCGGCCACCATTTCAGTTGATGGTGTTATTTTCAGTTCGAAACGGCATTGTTTTCGAGAATCTGCAGCAGTAATTGAAAGTTATGAAGATAATTAATTGCGTATAATAGTAATGAATTCCTAGAAGAAAATGAAAATCATTCTGTTTCCAAGTGATTTGATGTTTTTCATTTTTGTTTCAGGTACGTTTTGAAGAAATTTTCTGCATGGTGAACCAGTAAGTATATAAATTTCTTGTTTTCTCTCTTTGAGGAGTTAATTGCTCATAAATCACTTAATTTGTATGTTCACAAACCAGAACACTTGCAGCTTCCAACGCAAATTATCGACTGATACTGACAAAGCAACATATACATAAATAAACCACAAGTTAAAATTACCGCGTTTGCAGAAGCAATCATACAAACATAAACTTTTCCATCTTGAAAGTAGTGAACATTAATTATTTATCATCTTTCCTGCATAATTTTTGAAACTTAATGAGTATATTTTGATTACAAATGCCTCATATTACATATAGTACATATTCTGTCACACACGGAGTCAATAGCTCAATCAAAAAGAATTTCAATAAAGATATTTCTAAAACTTTAATTTCCTGTTTTCATTCTGTTTACTAACTCATTGAAATAAACTATTGATTATAATTAGAATGTTCATAAAAATGATATGTTGAAAGAACTCAATAGAACAATGGGCTGAATCGTGAATCGCCTAGATCCGTATTATTAATCTTCGACCTATTCGTAACTCAAAACCGAATACCGCATTGAAATGGAAAATTCATTATTTTCGGTTTTAAACTAGAGTAAGCTTAGAAATTTTCGGAAATCATAGGTTTTTCAGAATATTATGATCATCTTTTAATGAGACTTCAATAACAATAATTCAATTTTCTCATGTTCATTCAAAATCATGAATTCAATAAAATTTTCTTATGACGGATCAGAAAGGAATTTCTATTCTATTCAGGATTTAATTGGTCTACCACGACTCCTTTCAATGGCTTTACTCCTCTGCTTCTTATTAAGTTTGTTATGATATGAATTCCTAACCTATCTAGCGACCCAATAAATTTGCGTTCATAAGTCAGAGGATCCTGCTGGCCAGTTGATTCAGTGAATATGATGAAGTTGTTGATTTTCTGTGACAATGTTGGCTCGATGAGAACGTGCTCCATCGTCCGTACAAAATTGAAATTATCATCCATCCCTCCTCTTATACTATAACAATAGGTAATATGAAGTCCCCATATCTTTGTAACTTAGTAGTTGCGGTAATAATAATAATAGATATCTCGGTGAGTAAGTTGGCAATAATGCCACCACAGACTATTGCAGATCCACCATAATGCTACATACTCAGCCACATTGGCTTCCCAAAACGATATCCAGTTATCCTCCATGTTAAAATGAGACCATAGATGTGTTTGAACCAGAATTTTAGTTAATCGGAGAACATGCCATTTCTCTGTGTTGTTTGGCCAATAAGCATATTCGTCGAACCAGTTTCCTCTTGATGCGTTTGCAAAAGCAATCCTATAAACATAAACTTTTCCATCTTGAAAGTAGTGAACATTAATTATTTATCGTTTTTCCTGCATAATTTCTGAAAACTTAATGAGTATATTTTGATTACAAATGTCTCATATTACATATATTACATATTCTGTCACACACGGAGTCAATAGCTCAATCAAAATAATTTCAATAGAAATATTTCTAAAACTTTCATTACTTGTTTTCATTTTGTTCACTAACTCATTGAAATAAACTTTTGAATATAATTAGAATGTTCATAAAAATGATATGTTGAAAGAACTCAATAGAACAATGGGCTGAATCATGAATCGCCTAGATCCGTATTATTAATCTTCGACCTATTCGTAACTCAAAACCGGAATACAGCATTGAAATGGAAAATTCATTATTTTCGGTTTTAAACTAAAGTAAGCTTAGACATTTTCGGAAATCATAGGTTTTCAGAATATTATGATCATCTTTTAATGAGACTTCAATAACAATAATTCAATTTTCTCATGTTCATTCAAAATCATGAATTCAATAAAATTTTCTTATGACGGATTAGAAAGAACTTTCTATTCTATTCAGGATTTAATTGGTCTACCACGACTCCTTTCAATGGCTTTACTCCTCTGCTTCTTATTAAGTTTGTTATAATATGAATTCCTTACCTATCTAGCGACCCAATAAATTTGCGTTCATAAGTCAGAGGATCCTGCTGGCCAGTTGATTCAGTGAATATGATGAAGTTGTTGATTTTCTGTGACAATGTTGGCTCGATGAGAACGTGCTCCATCGTCCGTACAAAATTGAAATTATCATCCATCCCTCCTCTTATACTATAACAATAGGTAATATGAAGTCCCCATATCTTTGTAACTTAGTAGTTGCGGTAATAATAATAATAGATATCTCGGTGAGTAAGTTGGCAATAATGCCACCACAGACTATTGCAGATCCACCATAATGCTACATACTCAGCCACATTGGCTTCCCAAAACGATATCCAGTTATCCTCCATGTTAAAAAGAGACCATAGATGTGTTTGAACCAGAATTTTAGTTAATCGGAGAACATGCCATTTCTCTGTGTTGTTTGGCCAATCGGCATATTCGTCGAACCAGTTTCCTCTTGATGCGTTTGCAAAAGCAATCCTATAAACATAAACTTTTCCATCTTGAAAGTAGTGAACATTAATTATTTTTCGTTTTTCCTGCATAATTTCTGAAAACTTAATGAGTATATTTTGATTACAAATGTCTCATATTACAGATATTACATATTCTGTCACAGACGGAGTCAATAACTCAATCAAAAACAATTTCAATAGAAATATTTCTAAAACTTTCATTACTTGTTTTCATTTTGTTCACTAACTCATTGAAATAAACTTTTGATTATAATTAGAATGTTCATAAAAATGATATGTTGATAGAACTCAATAGAACAATGGGCTGAATCATGAATCGCCTAGATCCGTATTATTAATCTTCGACCTATTCGTAACTCAAAACCGGAATATAGCATTAAAATGGAAAATTCATTATTTTCGGTTTTAAACTAGAGTAAGCTTAGAAATTTTCGGAAATCATAGGTTTTTCAGAATATTATGATCATCTTTTAATGAGACTTCAATAACAATAATTCAATTTTCTCATGTTCATTCAAAATCATGAATTCAATAAAATTTTCTTATGACGGATCAGAAAGGACTTTCTATTCTATTCAGGATTTAATTGGTCTACCACGACTCCTTTCAATGGCTTTACTCCTCTGCTTCTTATTAAGTTTGTTATGATATGAATTCCTAACCTATCTAGCGACCCAATAAATTTGCGTTCATAAGTCAGAGGATCCTGCTGGCCAGTTGATTCAGTGAATTTGATGAAGTTGTTGATTTTCTGTGACAATGTTGGCTCGATGAGAACGTGCTCCATCGTCCGTACAAAATTGAAATTATCATCCATCCCTCCTCTTATACTATAACAATAGGTAATATGAAGTCCCTTATCTTTGTAACTTAGTAGTTGCGGTAATAATAATAATAGATATCTCGGTGAGTAAGTTGGCAATAATGCCACCACAGACTATTGCAGATCCACCATAATGCTACATACTCAGCCACATTGGCTTCCCAAAACGATATCCAGTTATCCTCCATGTTAAAAAGAGACCATAGATGTGTTTGAACCAGAATTTTAGTTAATCGGAGAACATGCCATTTCTCTGTGTTGTTTGGCCAATCGGAATATTCGTCGAACCAGTTTCCTCTTGTTGCGTTTGCAAAAGCAATCCTACAAACATAAACTTTTCCATCTTGAAAGTAGTGAACATTAATTATTTATCGTTTTTCCTGCATAATTTTTGAAAACTTAATGAGTATATTTTGATTACAAATGTCTCATCTATATATATAAAATCAATTGCTGTTCGTTAGTCTCGCTAAAACTCGAGAATGGCTGAACGGATTTATCTTATCTTGGTCTTGAATTATTCGTGGAGGTCTAGGAAAGGTTTAAAAGGTGAGAAAAATTCGATTAATTGCCGGAAAATCCTCAAAACAGTATTTTTCTATTTCCCATACAAACGTTTTCTAAATAAAATGGAGAGTCAATTTGTAATTTATTACCGCTGTATAAAGTTCAAATTCGCATGCGCGTTGGAGGATCTAATATCGCGTTCCGAAACTCAAAAAAAGTGAAAGTGAATCGCGACCGCGACAAAATTGCATAGTCTCACAGCTTCATATAGCTTCGAGAAAATTAATTTTAGCTAACTTCAGTTGTTAATCTGTCAGATTATTTTTTAATAAGACTATATAGAAATCGAAAGATAAATCTTAAGTTTTGTCACAAACGTTAAATTATAAATCTTAAGTTAAATTTCTGAACGCAATCATAATATTTGACATTAGATTTGACAACCAACTAATATGTCAATCCATCCTGTCTGTCGCTTTTCAGTCAGAGCACGGAAAAAAGTATTACGATATTATATTTTGTTACGAGTTACGATATCTATGAGTGCATCCTTCTATCTTTGTGGCTACGTGCGCGAGAACTTTCTTTACTTTGGTGATCCTTTGTGATAGTGACATTCCAAGTAATGTGCTCTTTTTGTGATAGTGACACTTTACTGCTAAATAAGCGGAAATTTTCTCAATTACAATTTACGATGTTGAGGAGAAGACGACCTAACGTAGGTCGTCGTAGTCAATCAAATGTGCGAAGAGCTACCTCACGTGCTAACCGCACTGATGACCAGAGACAGAGAGATCAAGAAAATAGTCGTATTGCTATGTCAGAATTGCGTTCTTTAGTGAGTGACAATGTAGGAGATAGGCTTAGAATGCAACGAGTTCGTGCACATCAAACACAACAACAGCAAGCTAGACATAATGAAATTGAGCGAATCCGCAGACGCAGTGCTCCTGTGATTCTTGAACGAGCTGCATTCCACTATGATCCGGCAATTGATTATTGTGCCGACAAATCAGTAACAATTGGGGAAATGAAAACAATTTGTAAATATTGTAAGGCGTTAAAATACACTGGTGAATCTACTGGATTATGTTGTGCTGAAGGCAAAGTAAAATTGCCACAATTGGTCCCACCACCAGATCCTTTACGCTCTTTAGTTTCTGGGATTGGAAATGATTCTAAGCACTTTTGACCAACATTCAGAAATATAACAACTGTTTCCAGATGACATCATTTGGTGCTACACATATTATACAAGACAATTTCATGCCCACTTTCAAGGTATTATATAAGAATATTTTTTTATATTATTCAAGTTTGTACTAAAATAAATATATATCGGAAATAATTAATGGATAAATTTTTAAAAATTACAGATACAAGGACAAATTTATCACTTACTGGGAACTCTGTTACCACTACCTGATGCAGATCATCAATTTTTACAAATTTATTTTATGGGCAATTCAGATGCGGAAATTAATAATCGTTGTGCTCACAATCCAACAGTGAAGAGAACCATTGTCCAACAATTACAAATGTTTCTTCATCAGAATAACAATTTAGTAAACATGTTCAAAATAGCATTGGATCGGATGCCATCTGATAGCCATAACATTATTATTCGAGCTGACAAAACACCTGCCGGTGAACACACAAGGAGGTTCAATTCACCTACCATTGATGAAGTGGCTGTTGTCATTGTGGGAGAAAATTTACAATCTAGAGATATTGTGCTTCATCGTCGGAATAGTGATTTAAAACGTGTATCTGAAACACACAGGAGTTATGATGCACTACAATATCCTTTGATCTTCTGGCAGGGGGAAGATGGATACCATTTTAATATCAAAATGGTAAATCAAGTAACAGGTAAATGAATTGAACAAGATTAAATAATATTTTTAAATTCAATTCATCGAAGTAACAATTTAAACATTTATCATTTTGATTGCAGGTGCTGAAACCAACAAAAAGTTAGTGCTATGAATTTCTATTCATACAGACTCATGATCCGTCAAGGTGAAGTAAATCATATTTTGATGTGTCAACGACTTTTCATCAGTTTGCAGTTGATATGTATGTCAAAATTGAGACTGAACGATTGACATACATCCGTTTGAACCAACGACGGCTACGGTCAGAGGAATACATTCATCTCCGCGATGCTATAAATGCTGATGGCAATGTGAATAATGTAGGAAGAATGACAATTTTGCCAGCTACTTATATAGGAAGCCCACGCCACATGCATGAATATGCTCAGGATGCTATGTCATATGTTAGGCATTATGGCCGTCCAGACTTATTTGTTACATTCACATGTAACCCAAAATGGTCCGAAATCAAGAAGGAATTACTACATAGCCAAACACCAGTTGATAGACATGACATAACCGCCAGAGTTTTTAAACAAAAATTAAAATCTCTCATGAATTTTTAATAAAGCATTGTGTGTATGGCTGAGTCCGTTGTTGGATGTACCCTGTAGAATGGCAAAAGCGTGGATTGCCACATGCGCACATTTTAGTCTGGTTAGTGGACAAAATAAGGCCAGATGAGATTGATTCCATAATTTCAGCTGAAATTCCAGATGAAATAGTTGACCCAAAATTGCATGCAGTAGTTACCAAACACATGATACATGGACCTTGCGGACATTTCAACTACAATTCACACTGTATGGTCGACGGTAGGTGTTCCAAGCGATACCCAAGAGACCTGCTTGCTGAAACCATAACGGGAAATGATGGATACCCATTGTATCGTCGGCGATCAGTTGCAGACAGTGGGCGATCGGTAGTTGTGAAGGTAAGAGGACAAAATGTTGATGTAGACAATCGTTGGATTGTGCCATACTCGCCAATATTGTCCAAAGCTTTTGAGACTCACATCAATGTGGAATATTGTAATTCTGTGAAGTCGATAAAGTACATATGTAAATATGTTAATAAAGGTAGTGATATGGCTGTCTTCGGTGTAACCAATGCAAATGATGAAATATCACAGTACCAGATGGGTCGCTATGTAAGTAGCAATGAAGCTATTTGGCGAATCTTTTCATTTGCGATCCATGAAAGACACCCTACAGTAGTCCATTTGGCAGTCCATTTAGAAAATGGTCAACGAGTTTATTTTAATGCATCTAACGCGGCAGACAGGGCGGCACATCCACCGTCGACAACATTAACAAGTTTCTTCACAGTCTGTCAAACTGATGATTTTGCTCGCACTTTGCTGTATGCTGACATGCCACGCTATTACACATGGAACGCATCATCGAAATCGTTTCAGCGTCGAAAACAAGGAACACCAGTTGAAGGACATCCAAATGTATTTGCTTCAGATGCTCTGGGTCGCATCTACACAGTACATCCAAATAACGATGAATGTTATTATTTGCGGTTGTTGTTGGTGAATGTTCGTGGTCCGACATCGTTTCAACAACTGAGAACAGTTAATGGACAGCTGTGTGCGACTTACCGTGAGGCATGTCAACTATTACATTTACTTGAGAATGATTCGCACTGGGATGATACGCTCAAGATTCCGTAATATCTTCATCGCCGCATCAAATTCGTACATTGTTTGCGATTATCATATCGACATGTTTCCTCGAATCCAAAAGATTTGTGGGTTAAGTATAGAGATGACATGTCTGAGGATGTTTTGCATCGTGTGCGCCGTCAAACTTTGAATCATACACTACAAATGACTGAAGAAATTTACAATGACACATTGATCATGATAGAAGATATGTGTTTATTGATGGCAAATAAAGTATTGTCGTGTTTGGGAATGACAGCAACCAATCGTCATATGCACGATGCATTAAACCACGAGTTGCAAAGAGAACATCAGTACGACATTGAAGCATTGGCCGAAACAGTTCGTACAAATGTTCCACAATTAAATCAACAACAAAGAATTGCGTACGACACTTTGATAGAATCTGTGAACAGTGGATCTGGTGGAATTTATTTCCTTGATGCTCCCGGAGGAACCGGAAAAACGTTTTTAATTTCATTGCTTTTGGCGAGGATCAGATCGCGAAATGATGTTGCTCTAGCGTTGGCTTCATCTGAAATAGCTGCAACTCTGCTAGAAGGCGGGCGGACTGCACATTCTGCCTTGAAATTACCACTAAACATGCAAATCACCGAAACACCAATTTGCAACATCGCCAAAAATAGCGCAATGGCCAAGATCCTACAGGTATGCAAATTGATTGTTTGGGATGAATGCACAATGGCCCATAAGAGGTCACTGGAGGCACTGGACAGAACGTTGAAAGATCTTCGTGACAACCAAAATATTTTTGGTGGGGCCATGATTCTGTTGTCAGGTGATTTTCGTCAGACTCTTCCAGTTATTCCCCGATCAACTGTTGCTGATGAACTAAATGCATGCCTAAAATCATCAAATTTGTGGCAGTACGTAAAGACACTCCACTTAACAACTAACATGCGAGTATTTTTGCAACAAGATGAAACTGCAAATGTGTTTGCGAAGCAGTTGTTAGACATTGGAAATAATAAAGTTGCAGTGGACACCTCGACCGGATTCATCACATTACCTACAGATTTCTGTCACATCACAGACTCAAAAGTGGAGCTTATTCAGCGAGTTTTCCCAGATATAGCGCAAAAGTTCAATAACCATAATTGGCTGGGTGAACGAGCAATATTAGCAGCGAAAAATAAAGATGTCGAGGATCTTAATGCGACCATTCAGAATTTTCTTCCAGGACAACTGGTTTCCTTCAAATCAGTCGACACCGTAATGAACCAGGATGACGTAGTCAACTATCCCACTGAGTTTTTAAATTCGCTGGAATTGCCTGGATTACCACCTCACAATTTGCAGTTAAAAGTGGGATCAGTTGTCATCATGCTGCGTAACATTAATCAACCTCGACTATGCAATGGAACAAGACTGGCTGTGAAAAGACTGATGAATAACGTCATTGAGGCGACAATCATAAAAGGAAAATACAAAGGAGAGGATGTCTTGATCCCGCGGATACCGATGATTCCAACGGACTTACCATTCGATTTTAAACGGTTACAATTTCCAGTGCGTCTGGCCTTTGCGATGACCATAAATAAATCGCAAGGACAGTCGTTAGAAGTTTGTGGAATCAACTTGGAGTTTCCATATTACATATATTACATATTCTGTCACACACCGAGTCAATAGCTCAATCAAAAACAATTTCAATAGAAATATTTCTAAAACTTTCATTACTTGTTTTCATTTTGTTCACTAACTCATTGAAATAAACTTTTGATTATAATTAGAATGTTCATAAAAATGATATGTTGAAAGAACTCAATAGAACAATGGGCTGAATCATGAATCGCCTAGATCCGTATTATTAATCTTCGACCTATTCGTAACTCAAAACCGGAATATAGCATTAAAATGGAAAATTCATTATTTTCGGTTTTAAATTAGAGTAAGCTTAGAAATTTTCGGAAATCATAGGTTTTTCAGAATATTATGATCATATTTTAATGAAACTTCAATAACAATAATTCAATTTTTTCATGTTCATTCAAAATCATGAATTCAATGAAATTTTCTTATGACGGATCAGAAAGGACTTTCTATTCTATTCAGGATTTAATTGGTCTACCACGACTCCTTTCAATGGCTTTACTCCGCTGCTTCTTATTAAGTTTGTTATGATTTCCTAACCTATCTAGCGACCCAATAAATTTGCGTTCATAAGTCAGAGGATCCTGCTGGCCAGTTGATTCAGTGAATATGATGAAGTTGTTGATTTTCTGTGACAATATTGGCTCTATGAGAACGTGCTCCATCGTCCGTACAAAATTGAAATTATCATCCATCCCTCCTCTTATACTATAACAATAGGTAATATGAAGTCCCCTTATCTTTGTAACTTAGTAGTTGCGGTAATAATAATAATAGATATCTCGGTGAGTAAGTTGGCAATAATGCCGCCACAGACTATTGCAGATCCACCATAATGCTACATACTCAGCCACATTGGCTTCCCAAAACGATATCCAGTTATCCTCCATGTTAAAAAGAGACCATAGATGTGTTTGAACCAGAATTTAGTTAATCGGAGAACATGCCATTTCTCTGTGTTGTTTGGCCAATCGGTATATTCGTCGAACCAGTTTCCTCTTGATGCGTTTGCAAAAGCAATCCTACAAACATAAACTTTTCCATCTTGAAAGTAGTGAACATTAATTATTTATCGTTTTTCCTGCATAATTTTTGAAAACTTAATGAGTATATTTTGATTACAAATGTCTCATATTACATATATTACATATTCTGTCACACACGGAGTCAATAGCTCAATCAAAAACAATTTCAATAGAAATATTTCTAAAACTTTCATTACTTGTTTTCATTTTGTTCACTAACTCATTGAAATAAATTTTGATTATAATTAGAATGTTCATAAAAATGATATGTTGCAAGAACTCAATAGAACAATGGGCTGAATCATGAATCGCCTAGATCCGTATTAATAATCTTCGACCTATTCGTAACTCAAACCGGAATATAGCATTAAAATGGAAAATTCATTATTTTCGGTTTTAATTTAGAGTAAGCTTAGAAATTTTCGGAAATCATAGGTTTTTCAGAATATTATGATCATATTTCAATGAAACTTCAATAACAATAATTCCATTTTTTCATGTTCATTCAAGATCATGAATTCAGTGAAATTTTCTTATGACGGATCAGAAAGGACTTTCTATTCTATTCAGGATTCAATTGTCTACCACGACTCCTTTCAATGGCTTTACTCCGCTGCCTCTTATTAAGTTTGTTATGAATTCCTAACCTATCTAGAGACCCAATAAATTTGCGTTCATAAGTCAGAAGATCCTGCTGGCCAGTTGATTCAGTGAATATGATGGAGTTGTTGATTTTCTGTGACAATATTGGCTCGATGAGAACGTACTCCATCGTCCGTACAAAATTGAAATTATCATCCATCCCTCCTCTAATACTATAACAATAGGTAATATGACGTTCCCCATATCTTTGTAACTTAGTAGTTGCGGTAATAATAATAATAGATATCTCGGTGAGTGAGTTGGCAATAATGCCACCATAGACTATTGTAGATCCTCCATAATGCTACATACTCAGCCATATTGGCTTCCCAAAACGATAACCAGTTATCCTCCATGTTAAAATGAGACCATAGATGTGTTTGAACCAGAATTTTAGTTAATCGGAGAACATGCCATTTCTCTGTGTTGTTTGGCAGTTTCCCCTTGTCACTCGATGCTCCCTCTTTAGCTGAAGGAACAAACATCATCTTCGAGTATTCAACCCTCGTTCATTAAGCTTTCGGCGAATTGCAGACACCGAAACTCACTTCCCAGTGACAGTTCCTGTTTTCTTGCAGTCCATGTTTGATTCTTCTTAGGTCTAGTCGATAACAAGCGATGTCGTTTTGGGGAAATGAAGCGCGTTCTTCCACTCCCGTCAGTTTGGTTTGCGTAACTACTCTCAAAAAATCTCCTCACTGCTCTGCTAATGATAATTTGGCGAACATTGAGAGTGAAAGGAGCCTCCCTTTGCATCTCGCTACGTACAATTTGCACTAATTTTCTGCTAAGTCATTATCAGTAATTCTTTTTTTATATCTATAACGAAAATTTAACTACTGGAGACTACAAGAACCAAGCAAATTCACCATCACCAGGTGAGGAAAAACTGCAGAACGTTTATTGTATTCATTAATCGTGCTTGTTATGAGACATAATTGTTCACCACAAAAAACTTTGCTGACTGACATTTTGTTTCGAGAAAAATCAGTGAATTTTTTTTCCTTGCAATTTTGACAATAATAACAATAATCTATTTCAATTGACGCGCAGAATATCTTGAACCTATATCTTCTCCAATTGTTGACCGATTCCAATTAAACCAAATTCGAATTGCATCTTAAATGATATTCTAACAGCCTGGAATATTTTCGTTGGTCTGTTACCTCTGTAAATACTGGAATTTGACTTTCACTGTGACTTTTCAAAGAGCAGCCTCAAGTTATCTCAGTAATTATAACATTCGAAATTTATCGCTATATGTGTTAACACTTTGAAGACTTCTATTCAGGGTTCAATATTCACTATTCTGTAAAATGTTAAAAATCATTCCCTGGTGGAGCTGGTTTTCCGATCTACCTTCCATAACCAGTACTACTAACCTGTTCACAACATTTAGGCCAGACTGTCACCTACTCATCTCAATCATCGGGAAACCATTAAGATAAAGGGTTGATCAAGCAGAAAACTACAAGAAACTATACCTTCAGGAAGGGATATTTATCATTCTACAGAAGGTTGAATATTGTTGCTGAATAAATATCCTAGATGTGTTTCCACATATAGCGATAAATTTCGAATGCTATCATTGATGAGATATCATATACACCTGGTTCACCAGACAAGTATGAGGGGCATTAGCTTTTCCACAGATCGCTTCTTGCAGACACAGTGTGTTGCGTTGCGGTAAATAGTCGAACTAACATGGCTTCGTTGAAGTTTTCTGTTTGATCTCTTTATCTTCATAGTTTCACGACTATTTGAGTTTGGGATGAAGAACTGTCTGTCCTAGAAAGTGTTTTGGTCATTATTTCAGTTCGGATAACTCACATTATTTGATAAAATGTAATTCAAAACGCAACAAAAGATTCTAATCAATGGTGTAATATGCTCTATGATGGAATACTATTGAAAAACACAAAGCAAACTGCAACTATAATAGATGTCATTCGCAATTATTATCGACCATTTATATTCTCTCCATTAGGCAATTGTTGTTATTGTTTTTTTCGAGTCTCTTTTAGAGAGAATCAATAAGTATGGAAGACGTAGATCAGTTAAATACACTCATAATGCAAGTTCATTTTCAATCTGATAGAAATAGTGCTGGAGTATTTCGACTCCATCGGGAACGATTTCCAGGTCGTTATGAACCACATCGCTGCAAGTTTATCAATCTCGAGAAAAATTTGACATCTGCTTCAATAATAATGCAATAAACAGAAATCATCGATATAAAAAAACTCCATATGTACCATAAAATTTTTCATAAAAATTGTTAGAAATGCCATGCTGTGGAATACCGAATTGGCACCTCCAAAATACCATCCTCTTGGAAGTAGATTTTATTCCTTCTTTCCAAGGAAGATTCTCGAGAAAATCTTATAATGTTCTGATGTTCTTATATGAGTTTCATTTCAATTGTGCTGATTCAAACCTGGTCTTAATAATCGATCCGAATAAATGGCGCAGCAGACGTTCACACCGAATCTACGCTGAAAAATATTGTTCATAATGAAATTCGGATTCTGCTGGCTCCAGTGCCTAAAATCATTTCTATTACAATGACGATTGTTGTGAAAAGTACACTCATCGTACCTAATGATGTTCCTGAAGAAAATTTTTTCGATAAACGATATTCTACCAGTAAAAAAAATTCGAAAACTCGAGACGTCTTACACAAACATGTTCTTCGAGAGCTTGAACTTTCTGAAAAACATAAGGCCTGTATTCAGGTATTTCGTAAAACAGATTGAACAGTCATCGCTGAGGTTTAGGTTTCTGCAGAAATTTGTGTAACAGATATTTCTGGGTTTGCCACTTCACTCAACAAGACATTCTACTTAATTTCTTCATCGATATTTCTTTCGAAAGTTTTCATTTTTTTCAATTGAGCGTATTTGGATTAGTTTTTTGCGTCTGGGGCACTTGCAGCGCTCTGGTTCATCCCGATCTGGAAATAGTTCTCGATATAGTCGAAATTTCCTAGCAATATTTCTGATGGATTGAATATAGGCTGATATATCTATATTTACTTGTTTGTCATCTTTCCTATTCATCAATTTAATACTGCGTTTTCAGTAATACTTTTTCACGAAAATTGAATGAATAATGGAAAAAATTAAAATATGGTGTTACCCTTTGAAAAAACTATGTGGAGGTCGGCTTCCAGTATTTTCGAATATGATAGGCCAACGAAAATGTTACACGCTTATAGGATATAATACAAGATGCAATTAAGTATTTGTTTCATTGAAAGCGATCATCAGTTGTAGGAACTATAGCTTGGAGTCTTTTTCATCTTAAGATTTACTTTCATTAGTTGCAATAACCGAAGGAGAATGTTCAAATATTATAATATTGCGGGTAACCATACGGTAAGTTTTAATTCTAGACAAACCTCATGTACAAAATTCTAATGTTCAACGAGTTCGGAAATATTTAATGTTTCTTGATTGATTGCAAAAATCAGTATTCAGCAAAAAGTTTTGAATTACAGATGATAATAAAAAGTTATAAGAAGTACTTAAAACGAGTTGAAACTATTTGTACACATCTTTGTCATATGGTCGTTATTGATGACTTACTATTTATTTCGTGATAATATTCAAATATTAAACAAGTTCGAAAATATTTAATGTTTCTTCATTGATTGCAAAAATCAACATTCAGCAAAAATTTTTGGATTATAGAAAATAATAAAAGTTATAAGAAGTACTTAAAACGAGTTAAAACTACATGAACACATCTCTGTCAAATGATCGTTATTGATAGCTTACTACTTATTTCGTGATAATTTGAAGAACAAATACAAAGATATTCATATGCTAGATGTGAACATGCAGAACCATGTTAGAGACTATCCTAACTTAAGATTCTAATATTGTATTGAAGAAAATGGAACATTTGATTTGATCCCATTGATTCCTGTTTTATTTTTATTGTGAATATGATGAAACAATAAAAATTTTACCCAAAATGAGAAATTATGTGAGTAATCCGAACTAAAATAAAGAACAAAATAATTTTATGATTCATCAAAAAAAAATTGAATTATGAAGTTTACTATATCAAGTCCCAGTGAGGGTCAACTTTCAGTATTTACGGATGAGAGAGACCAGTGAAAATTACTCAAGTTGTTAAACTATCAATCAAGAAGCAATTCAGTTTTTTTCATTGAACTCGATATACAATTGTAGAAGCTTTATTTTGGCTTCCTCACGGAACACCCTATATACTACCTGCAGACCATTCACTAGTGTATTAAGAAGATATCATGACTGCCATAACAGTTTCTTACTTCTCTAGTAGAATGTAGTAAATAGTGAGATAGCACACGAAATTAATTTGAAATCAGTGTTCATCAGTAAAAAAGAAATCTTACATATTACTTTTCCAGATTCGATGATAAAATGCTATATACTTCCTCAGAATTCATATTTTTAGGAAATTTAATCAATAATCATTTTTCATTTTCCTGCAATCACAATATGCAACTAAGTACCTCTAGACAATACGGTTCCTTATCACTTAAGCGTCCTCCCAAGGCGTCAATATTTTCCCCCAAAATACGAAACATCCAGATTAATTCATTGTTTAATCATCTACCTAGGTATCAAAATGTGTCCCTGAAGGGATTTAGTGTGACGAAACGTCGGTCTTCTGAGGATTCCCGATATCATACAACCCGTCCTTTCTCTCGGATACATCAGTTATTAAAGTAGTTTTCCGGCACGGGGTTTTCGCGAGAATTTGCATATGCCAGAAGATTTATTTACTCAAGAGACCCATTCCGGTTGTAGTTAGTCCAGGAGCTCGGCATAATCACCGTATCCACGTGGTGGATTTTCCAGTTTCCTATATGCAGTTAAGTTTTCCGGGCGTCTAATGGAAATATCTGATATTTTCTGAGTTTCTCCGGTTTTCTAAGAGTCGTATAGGGATGGAAAAATAGATATTACCTCCGCATGGTATCTTTATAGTAAAAGCATTTTTGCATTTCGCAAATTTACACTTAGAGATGTATTGGAGAACTCTCCATCAAGTAAATAACGGGAAATATGATTACCAGAACGGCTTTCTACATAGAACTGAGTTAGTCGAAAGTATGGAATAAGATGCATTCATTCTTGAATTTCAATGCAAGGGGAAATATTTGTATATATTGTATTATTGTTGAATGAACTTAATTTGCTAAACATCAACAATGTTTCTGGAATTAATTGTACATGTTAGTGTAGCTATGAAAAAAAGATCGGAAACTGTTTCGAAGACAATTGAATTAAAAGTTATACAATTTAGGAATCACGGCTTCACTTGCATGGAGATTGAATATGATACGGCAACCATATTTCATTAGTGTCATCTTTATCACATTACTTAACAATTACACATTTTAAAGTACAGAATTATACAATTTTGAATTTCTTCAATCACCATTGAAATACGATTTCAGATTAATTTTTATGTGAAACGTCATGCAAATGAGGATAATGCTTCCAACTTCAAGGTACGAACATAAACAAATCCGATGTATCGGATGTTTTTTTGCATCGAGAACCAGCGCTTACAAGACGTCTCAGTAGCTCACAGAGAAAAAACTTTGAAAGCAACTTTCTCTCTTCAAAGCAGTCGAAGTTGCCCATTATTATGACGGTATTGAAACTGTTGAAGAATGCCCCGGCAATTCTGTAGAGTCACAAGTACCCTGAAATCTTAGGAAGCATCTATCTGAGAATCCTTAGTTGAAACTTGAAGTGTTTTGGTTTGAATACCCAATATATTTAAATTATCCATAATCAGGTAAAAGGTGTTTTTAATTGACATACACAAAAGAGAAAATTTATCAATAAACTGAAGGGGGTGAAACAAAACCGACGTCTTAGTCGTCAGGAATCCTCCAACAGAATATCAGTTACCTTCTTCTGGTTGCCAAACGGGTAGTTGAGGTCGTTACCACTTTCAGACGTCTTGGGTATGCTTGGTCCTGGAGAACATAGGACTATTAATTTGATGGGTGAAAAGTCTTCTCGCAGCCTCAATAAACCCATTCTGTGTAGTAACATTATTTTTGAAATTTACAATATTTTAATATACAACAAATTAAACAGAACGTGGTCCATTGAAGTGAAAGGAAAAAGAAAACAAGAGAACAACGAAAATAAGCAAATTACTATAATGTTGAGACATTTAGGAGAATCAAAAAATTAAAGAAACAACATGGACTTCAAACATAAAATTACTTATTCCAAATTATTTACGGGTAAACTAGCAATCCACTATTCAAAGTTTAAACTTAGTTAACAAATGGTCGTTTTCTTTATTCACAGTAGATGTTTCTTCAAAAATAGAGGGGTAAGAGACAACGCAGTTGGGGATAAGGTCATGGTATAGTCTGACCGGAGTGAGAAAGTGAAAGGTAGGAATTGAAGTGATATAGAGAGAACACGTAAAGTGCACTAGTTACTCACTCCCAACAGTCGAAAAAACAGTTACTAAAAATTTTTCAAAAGTCAAAATGAGAAGAGAGGATAAAATAACAATATAAGTATATGTTTTGTTTTTTTCCATAATTAACCAAAAAAAACCAAGGGCATCAGCAAGCCATTGTCCCACAAAAGATAATACAACAACGGTCATAATTGGTAAAACAGTAAAACAATGTCGAATGTAATATTCCATGGTTAGTGGAGTCAACATTAAATTTGTAAAAATATGTAGGACATACAAGAAGAGAATGACATAGCATATAGCCGATTACTCAATAAAAACGTACAGGGTGTAACACAACAGTATGTCTTGCAATTTTAAGAAAAAAAATCATAGAAACATAGGTCCACAAAACCTTCGTTACGGAGCTACAGGGTATTGAAATTTCCGGAAAAAAATGAAAACAAGCTATTTTTACAGCCTCCATCATTACACGTCCTAAATTTTAACTAGAATCTACAAGGTGTCATGTCTTCTTTTGCCCTTTCAAATCTTTTTGCTGTACGTCACTGATCAACGTACAATCAATTTTTATCATCTTCGTTCAATTTAGAACTTTTTTGACACTTGTAATTGTTTGTAAAATTACTAGTAGGCTTTGATTTTTTTCATTTATTTGATTATTTTGACAGTTGCTAAAGTTGAACCTGTTTCTACTCGAATGGTTCATTAAATTAACGATTAGTTTTGAGACTTATGAAGTTATTGCTGTAAGAAAAAAATGGCTTATTTTAACTTAACACTGACTTGGCTGATATCCATTACATGTCTGGCTGACGGAAACTCAACAGAAGCTAGGCGATTATATCAGGTGCGCTTCAAAATCGAGTAACAGCAGATAGGCGAACATTTTCAAATATCCACAGAAGGTTGAAGGAAACTGGTACTTTTACTGCAAGTAATCATTTAAAAGGTGCAACTCGAATTATGAGAACTCCAGATATTGAGGAAAAAGTTTTGAATTGTATTGATTCGAATCTACATGTGAGTAGAAGAAGAATTGGAAATCGGTTGAATATTTCACAATGAATAGGTCGTGGTGGGCCAGAACCATGGCCTCCTTGGTCCCCAGACTTTAATAGTTTAGACTTTTTCTTATGGGGATATCTCAAAAGTTCACCTCTCCAGTGAACTCTGTAGGAGAATAGAGAAATCGAATAATAACCTTGTGTGATACGATAAGAAATACCCCAGGAATATTTCAAAGAGTGCGTGATAATATGCGAAGAATGACAGAGGCCTGTATTCTTGCATGTGGAGGACACTTCCAGCAAATTATTTAGTTTTTAATTGTTCTTTTTTTTAGTTTGATATGGAATAAGTATAAGTTGAGTGTCAAAAGACGAGTTATCAAAATATAAACTAATTTTGAGCACACCTATCGAGTATTTCTATTATTTTGTAAAAATTGCTTGCACTCCAAATTTGGGCTGCATATCTCGAAAACTGTAGGAGTTTAAAAAAAAACATTTTTTCCGGAAATTTCAACAACCTGTAGCTCCCTAAAGAAGCTTTTGCTGACCTATGTTTATATAAACTTTTTTTTAAATTGCACGTAGCTTACGCCCTCAAGTTGTGACATACTATTATATAACACCCTGTATAATCGCCATATATTTCCATAGAAAAGGACCCACTCTGAGGAATGTTAAAGATAGGTTGTATCTCTTATTTTCTCATAATTCTCAGAATGGTTGCAGGAGAACAACACCTCATGGCATAACGGTGTGCATCTTTGAGCATAAATATGATTGAGCAAACAAAGGGTGCTCCAACAAAAGCCACAATGAAAGAAACCTACTAAAGGAGCCACTAACGCTAAGGTACAGACGACACATCTGAAGAAAAGGTGGACCTCGATACCATCGAAAACACAGCCGACATCATCAACTATCAGTCAAGAATTAAAATTCATTCCGTTGAAAATAGGCGCCTATATGTATTTGTAAAGGTACCTCAAGACTGCATCACTTCACGCTTCTGATTTTATCACGGTAGACTAGCTGTGGAAAAATGTTGGAAGAAATGGACGAACATGGCCAAAGTGCTTTCGCTTGTCTTCTTCAACCGGCTCCAGCCGCTTTTACCTGTTTAAACCAAAATGAACTTTTATTTATTTCTCTGCTCTGTTAATTTTGCGTATGTAAAACTAACAAATTCCAACCCAAGTCATATCTCTCATTAAAAATGTACGAATTTATTGCAAAAAGATGGGTTGAAATTGACTGTTATGAAATCTAAAGCTCCAATTTTATTTTCATTAACCAAAATTCACAAGGTAGACTGTCCCATGAGACCTATTGTTTCATATGTAAGGGCTCCAGCTACGAAATTATGTAAATAATACTTTCAAATTTGATACAACACAATCCAATTTACTCATATTATAGAATTAACCAATTACTTGAGATCTCTAAAATTCCGATAAATGCTAAATTAGTATCCCTTGATATAATTAATCTTTATACTTCTACACTCTGACTTGATATCAAAGCCACAATTAGTCAACAACTTCAATCCAATAGTATATGAAGCCTCACTCATATTGAAGAAATGATGTCAGCAGTAAACCTATGTCTCCAGCAAAGTTATTTCAGGATCAATAATGAAATATATCAACAATTAAATGGTTTACATATGGGCTCTCCATTGTCTCTGTTATTAAGTGAAATATTTATGACAAATTTGGAAAATAGAATCGTTAATTCCTCCAACATCCAAGTTAAGAATGTATTTTTTTTAAAAAGATATGTAGATGATATCTTCTGTATTTGGATTGGCACAGACAGACAACTCAATACTTTCTTACAGTTTTTAAATTATTTTCATCGATAGATTCAATTTACAATGGAAAATGAAAATAATGACAAATTTTTGAACTTCTTGGACTTAACGATTAGTAGGGCTCACGAATCACTCGCCTTTAAAATATACAGAAAACCAACGTATTCGGATACTCTGATTCATAACAGTAGTTCCCAATCCCAGGGTATCAAATTGAGTGCTTTTCATTCATTTTTGCACATATTGCTTTCTATTCCCTTGTCAGATGTCGATTTTGAGAATGAAGTTTAAGTTTTAAAATTAATCACTAAGAACAACGGCTATGAACCAAAATTAATTGATACCTTAAAAAGACAAAACTGACATTAAGCTTTTATTGCAGAGCATTTATCCATTGCATACTGAATATTCTAACAGAAAATTTCCAATTAACTATATTCCTAATATAAGCAACAAGATATGTAACAGATTACACAGAAATAATATTAACACTATCAGTACAAACGAAAAGAATCTGGGTTCATTGTTAGTTAATAACAAAGATAAAACAAAATTATTGGAATAAAGCGGAGTGCATAAGATACACTGCAGTGAATGTGAGACATTCTATATAGGTCAAACCGGAAGACGCATGGAGAAGAGAGTCGAAGAAAATAAAAGATCTATTCTCCAAAATAAAAATTCTTCGGGTTTTTCGGATCACTGCATCAACAAAAATCGTTTCATGCATCCAGGTAATAAAGGAAAAAGGATGGACGTCTCAGAGATTATGGAAATTAAGTCCGATCATAGGAAAAACCAGCCAATTTGCAACGACCAACTAGTCTTCAATATACCTCCTGTTGTGAATGCCGTTATACATAAGTGAAATCGCTCATTTCGAAGTTAGTATTGTATTACTCTTGATAATGGGCTAACAACCCGAAACATTTGTCGAGTATTTTAATAAACATATTTGTGAAACCTTTGCTAAGCTAGAAACCAATCATTTATCGAAATAATATCTGTGATATCAGTTCGATCTGAACATTATCACTTGCAAATCAAACTCAGTATAAATCTCCACTGGAAAGCTCCATAATGGCAACTGAAGCGATATAAGATGTTTTCGCATACGGTGCAGTATGACGAACGAAAAGCCGGAAGTGGAGCACTACGGACACGCTTTAAGAAGCGCCGACCTGCTTTGTTTGGATCCACATGCATTTCAAATCTAACTTAATTATTAACGTTTATAAGCGCTTATCAACAGCAAGCGGGTAACCTGCGTTCTTCGTGTTCGTACCGTCTCTACAAACCAATACTGTTGGTATTCTAGACAACGTTGATCGTGAGCAGCATTTCAAAAAGCGGTGATGCTATTTATACGAGACGGATGTTTAATTTTCTTTCATTGAGAAAATGTGGAGTGGTTAAACAATTTGAATATTCATCGATTTCAAAAGAGTGTAATACAGTGAAATAAAAATATTTTGAGTGCAATACCATTATCGTGATACAAGTGAAACTATAAGTGGATTACAGCGGGCACCAAACTCAATAAAAGTAAAGTAAACAAAATGAACTAATAGGCATCAATCGACTACAAACCCCTAATTGAATTGTATTTGCCACGAGCTAAGCTTATATAAAGAAGTTGTGGGATATACCTAGTCCAGCTAATGTTCTTCTGCATTACCATGTTGAATCAATTTGTCAAACGTAGAAAAATTATCACGGTGTTAGTGACACTAGTATTATTGAAAAACTTACTGATTTAATATTAGTTTAATTATTCAAAAATTCAAACAACGGGCAGGTGACTGCTTTGAAAATATTTAAAGATGCAAATTTGATCCTTGGTATTTGTACTTAAAAATAAAAGGGTCAATTGGTAGTCACACAAAGGGGACATAAAACTGTGTTATTAATAAGTAAATTAAATAAAATAAAACGACTTAAAATAAAAAAATTATCTTATCTGTCCTGGTGATTGAACCCTATGGTGGGCATTGTGACTTTGTCGATGTCTCAGTAACAGGGGTCACTAATACGCCCTTATCTTCAAAGGTTGCCTCTCGAGCACCATTCTGGTATTTTATAGTAACAAGAACCTATTTCTGGACTTAGACTTTCAAAGCTTCAAAGCCTAAGGCCGGGGTAACTACCCTAGCCGGAGAAAGTTAATCCAAAGTTCGTAGTAAGGATAAATTCAAAATAAACACTGGATACGTAGTCAAATCAGGTAAAAATAACTTTTTATTCCTCCAAAAATTATTTTCAACATTATTCTTGAAATGAATCAGGAAAATCAAACAAACTTTATTCTTATATCATGAACAATGCTCCAGAGAAAGAACATCAACTCTACTTAGAAATATTTAAATTCAATACAGGAGCATCATTTGTTGAATGGAAATCGAAGTCAATCTCTCGTAAAGATATCACATACACTAGACTCAAATGTCTGTTCTAGATGTATAATAAAAAGGTAGATTGTTATTTGAAATAACAAAGTGATGATTCACTTCCGGTATAAACGGAAATGGTATGATTTCGAAAATATTTCACTTCAATTGGAAATGGCTAGTGATGGCCGCGTATAAAATTTCAGCCTGATATTGTAATTGGAACTCAAAAAGTTTTGAACGGACGGTCCCGGTGGATATCCCTGTATATATATATTCTTCCGAAAAGAGAGGATTTACAAAAATTTTTGGATAATTGTATCTACAATAAATGCTTATATCTATAATTTTGGTGTGTCAGAAAAAACACATGTGTGAGCTCAGGAAATATAACAGGGGAACCATACTATCTTGTATATGATTCAATAAACGAGTGAAAAAACTCGTTTCCCTGTCGCTATTGCACTAGCAATAACTTGTCTGTTTATGTTGTGTTAGTGTCGTGTGTACATAAAGAGAGCCAAAGATTTTTCTGCTTAGCCGCTTCATTCTCTCTTGCATTCCTTGATTTCCAAACGAAGACAAGGGTGAAAGGAAGGGGGTTTGGTACAGGAATCTGTAACAATGGAAAAAGAAAAACCAGCAAAAAAATATTGCAACAATCATACTTCTTATATGTCTAAACAAATCTAAGAAAAGATTTTACAAAGCAAGCAGGTCATGAAAAGGACTAAGGAGATGATGAAAAAATACATAACCTGAGATATTTCCTCAAATTCCCCCTCTGTTTGACCGAGAGAGCCCCGATGGCCAGGTTCAGTCTTCCAAGTGATGCCGATTATGATCTATAGATGTTTCAGAATCACTATGGACCCAATAATTTGGGTTGCCATCGCCCAAATATTATTTCTTAGTGGAACTTGTTTAATTTAAAGAAAAATTTGCGAAAAAATTCTGACAGTTGTTCGAAAAATATGACAAATTCATAATTATCAATAATTAGTTTACTGAATTGAATAATGACCAGTCGAAATATATGATTTGAGAGCCTACTGGAAATGTGCGGGAATTGTAAGGAATTGGGGAACCGGATTGAGATGCAGGTACGAATGATTGAAGCAAGTGAAACAAAATTTGCAACGAAAGTTATAGAAATGATCCAGACCAGTTAACGATAAATCATTAAGGTGAGAATTGAATGATGTACATGCAGACATGAGTTATAGCAATAGGAAAAGCAGGAGAACAGAAAATAATAGTTCAAATAAATTCATGTTCTAATATCAAATAAACCAAAAAGTACGGAGCTACTCTGAATCATACCTCAAGATAGGTCTTCTCGGTGGCATGAACACTCAGGGGTAAGAGACGTGCCTTACTTAAGCCACAGCAACTGCGTTAGCCGTCCACACGCCCCGCGATATTCAATGTGCGAGAGTCCAGAGTGAGGGAATCACAAAATGCTGGCACAAGTATGTGTGCTACACCACTTTCGACATCTCATAGATGATAAAAGTATGAGACGTTTCCTTCAGTAGGACACAACAACTATGTAGGTCGTCTACAAACCCCGATTAGGGGCTGCTTCATGCTCAGGACACAGCAACTGCGCAGGGCATCCACCTATTTTCAACGCGGATTATCATACAGAGAGCATAACGCGAAGACCACACCAGGTACACTCCACTAGGTATAAGACACTGCAGTTCAGCACAACGGTGATCTCTGGAATTCCCACACAATTTCACTGGAAGCTGGTTCACACCTTAAATATCTGGCCTGGTCTAAAACTGGAGTCAGGTCTGGAAGTCGGTCGGTAGCGGAGCACGCACTGTACTGTCTTGAAACTACTGAAACACTCCTATATAATTTCGGGATTCTCAAAATGAAACAATGCGCAGACTCACGTAAATAGTACAAAACGGAAAACGGTTTTAACTTTTTTTGAGTCAAAATAAATTCTTCAATTTGGTATCCTACCTTACTCCTTATATCCAGCTTATTTTGGGTATCCTGCTCATTCCAGGTACACAGCTTATTCCGAATGCACCGCTCATTCTGGGTCTTCCTTCATAATTCTGGTTTTCGCTTAGTCCAGGTATCATGCTTTGTATAAATCCAAGGAACTAATCGCGATAACACTGCAAAAAAATTACCAGAAAATTTCATAAATAAATCTTATAAATTGACTATATCCCACTCCATGATGTTTAAGGAAGAGACGTGCTTTCTCCCAGTTTGAGATGGTGGTCAGATCCGTACAAGAGGTATTCTTCGAAATCCCAAAAATCCGAATTCTCGATTAAGTAATTCGCTGAATTTTAGAATAGATATGTTCACACATTCATTGTGACTTTCCTCTATCTTACTATCAACTGTTGCCCAGTCTTTGTTGGACAAACCTAAATGTAGTCAATGTAAGTCCATAAATTTGCACGTTTAACCAGATGACAATCGAAAAACATACTACGACGGAACCAAAGCTCTTCCAAGACTCTACCAAATTAGTTAGGTAACAAATGACAATTGGTGAACTATTCAATCGCAAATATCAATGGAAAATCGACTGCCACCTGAATGTTCAAGGTTATAATCAACATTTTAAAGATCTTTATTTCCACCATAAACGTCACTGCAATACAGAAGTTCGTTTATAATTTATTCTGATAACATACAAAATTTTCGAAACGAAACATAGGTATAAGATGAGATTTTGCAATAACTCGAAATATGTTAACGAAAAAGAATTTACTGAACCGATATGCATCACTGAGGCTAAAGTTAATGTTAATACCATATTACCCTTCTATTTGTTGAAATGCAATCCAGATTATGAACTCTAAAATTGTATCCTTCGAAGACCTGATTTACACGACAAGAATGTTACAGAACTTGGAAAGTAAGGAATATTAGTGATATAGCTGGCTGAAAGCCAGAAAGAGCAAAAAAGGTAGCATCTCAGAGCGCTCAGTTTCATCAAAGTGGCAGAGCGCTTTTACTCCAAACTGGGCTGCGCTCATATACGAGTAGCACCTCATCCGTGCGTGTGCACTATCAAACTGGGCTTCCGCACGAGCGTTCAGCGCACCAAACCATGTAAGTAATTCTTAACTTCACTTACATACTCCCAAACTAGAATTCACTTGCTTGAAGTACATTTACAAAGTTGTACCGATTTCTATCGCCATGTTTACATAGCACTCTTTTGCTCCACTTACATGGTGTCGGCATTTATCTCTATCATAACGTAACACGTTTTATTCCCAATACTAATCCAGTTATTGGTGATCAAATCATGACCCAAGAAGTTTTGTTTCGAAGAGAAAACTACAGGAAAGAATAATGAAGCAAAGTTTGTAGATAGGTACTGAAGAATATTGTCTTATTTCAATGCATTGCTCTTTGGGCGGAATTCAACATTTCTCGTTGTTTCTTCATATGCCAAATGTAATAAAAAATATTTTCGTAAATATCTACACATTTTTCAGTGAACTTTCATTTTCCTTTGCTCGGCAAATTGGTTTTGTAAATTTGCTCAAATTTGTTATTAACAACTTCTGAAACCTTCACATTGAAATTTTCCTGTAGATCTTGATAATTTTCAGTGCTTTCACTCTCTTATTTTCACTTTGCCGATTGGATTTCATGAATATATCAGGAAGAATAGTTATGAAAATATTTCCATCACAATACAGAAATTTCATATTGAAATTGGAGATGTTTTTATAACGTTGCTATAGCTCCTACAATGATTGATTTATCAATTTCAATGCATTTAATACCGAATTGCTTCTCGAAAGATATTCGAACATTCTGGAACATTTTTGTACCTCTGTTACTTCAGGAAATAACGAATAACTTTCGTTTAGATTTTTGAATAGTATCTTCCTTGTTTTCATTTTTTTTCGGCTATTCATTCAATTCCAATCTGGAAAAATAATCTGAGCCTAATGTATATGTACCTTCTTGTAAAGGTTGGATTATAAGATTAAGATTCAAGAAAATTCAAATTCAGTTAAGATACAATCAGTATAATGGATAGTTATTATCTTTCTTCAAACGAAATAAAATATAAAATCTCAACGCTATTCAAAGTACCAACCTCCTAAAATCGTACTGATTGATTCAATTTCAAGGACTAGTTGATAGGCTTGTTCAATTCATGTAAAGCTTGTAAAATAACAAGCATTTGGAAAATCTGATTCTGAAGATATTTTTCATTAAATAGTTGAAGAACCCTATCTCGATTTCATATTTCATATCTGGATCTCATTACTATCGGAATTTCAATATCTTGCCGTCAAATAATTTTATTCTTATAGACAAATTTCAAACAAATTCAATTCTTCTGAGCATTCAGTTTGATAAATTGCCAATGTAACAGGGATCTTCAACCTCTGAGCAGGTATTACGTACATTTACCAGGTGTTTCTATTGATATTCTTGAATGTGAAATGAAAAATCTGCTAAATTGTCTTCTCTGCAACGATTCTTTGCTTTGACATCATAAAAAGAATTTCTATACAGAGCAGTACATTCATAATGTGAAATTGTAAACTACTTCCAATATCTCAAACGATATATACTAGGCTGTTAAAGATGCTGCCAGCCTCTCAGAGAAGATTTAAGCCAAAATTTATATTTATTATTCAATATATTCTCCTTTTAGCTCAATACATTTATTTCAATGGTCTTCAAGCATTTCAATGTTTTTTGAATAGTACGATTTATCATGGCCTTTAAAATACTGCTCAACTTCTTCATTGGTCGCAAATCTTTTTTCCTGGAGCCATCTCTTCAAATTTGGGAAGAGATAATAGTCGCCGGGGGCCAAATCTAGCGAATACTGGGGATGACGAAGCAATTCGAAGCGTAATTCGTGCGATTTCGCCATTTTTTATCGATTTGTGAGATGGTGCATTGTCTTGTCCATTTTTTATTAATACCAGAAGTTGTTCACTATAAAAGGCTGTATCGTCACAATTTGTTGACAGATTCAGCTGAAATTTGGGAGAATGCATTTGAAGCTTAGTTTTCAAAGATTGGTAGCGCCATCTCTGAGAGGCCGGCAGCATCTTGAACAGCCCTGTATTCAGATTCATTTTTTCAATTTTACTACAACTATTGTAACGCTTTGTTGAATAAAAGTGAAGTAGAAAATAACTGAAGAGGGATCATTTTGACGTGAGAGACCACCGCCAGAACTTATTCAGTAACAAGGATGGTCATACTTTTAGAATTTGACGTCTACAGCAGTCATCAAACATTTGAAAGCCCAAGGAATGATCTAAATTATAGAAAATAAAGGAAAGAAATAAATAATCATATAAACGAGAAATAATCGAAAAAGTGAAACATTCTTTTAGAAAGCATCAAGTCAAATATCTTCTGAAAATCCTATAAAAGCAAATTTCTAGTTACTTGCTCACTTTCTTCTCGTCTAAATTCAAAGGTTATGATAAATAATAATAAAATAAATTTTATTTTGCAATTTGCTATTGAAAACAACATATATGCTGGGTTATAAGTTTGTAATGTCTTTCACAATATATCCCCAGCATTCTAAATATAACACCAAAATTAAATATAATTCTTCAATACAAAATCTCTTAATATAATTTCGAATTTCTTGTAATTTTAGATTCCTTGATATTAATTGACAGACTATTAAATGTTATAACTCGTCGTTTTTATTTCTGGTATTATAATTATTGATTGATATATTGATATTTGTGTATCTTTTAACGTTTCCGTTTGGTTCAGTAGGAATACTAGAGTCTACGAGCTTCAAAATGATCCCTCAAGGTCATCCGAGGTGTAAATTCGAAATTCGGAATAGCCTAGTAGGCGGTTCTTACTGTCAGCTGAAGATTATCAGTAGCGTCGTGTCTCATTCTCATTGTGAACATAGAACTTGTCAAACCATTTAGTTAGAAAGATCTATTGTGAAAATGGTATTTGATAGTAAATATAGAAAAAGACGTCATTTTCAGGTTAATCAATACACTGCTTAGCAAAGCATTCTTTAGAAAATCTGCTGATAAATTGTCTGTACTTCGATGTAAATTGATACGAGTTTTAATTTATGCATTTTCAGCGTTTCAACTCGTGTTTTCAGCATTATCTAGTATGCTTAAGTGTAAAACTTGCGATTAAAATGTGAAATTCACAAAAACTGCTGAGCGTGGTCTTGGATTTGAACTCAATATTGAATGTGACTCTGGTGACAAAACAATAAATTCGTGTAGTTTTATAGACAAAGGATACGAAATTAATCGAATAATTGTTTTGGTTATGAGATTGCTTGGCGTAAGTATACACGGCTTGGATCTGTTTTGTTTATTGATGGATATGTCGTCAAATTTTAGTATTACAACATACTATGGACTTTCAGAAAATGTTGAAATTGCATCAAAAATTGTTTCTGATATTTGTATAAAAAAGGCGAGCGCGGAAGAGAAGCAAAAAAATTTGCTCGAACTCGAACTCGCGGTTTCTAGTGACGATACTTGATAGTTCGTTGATTGGTGTTTCTACTGTAATCGTTAAATATTCAGGCAAAATTTTAGATTATTTTGTTTCATCTAAAACCTGCAAAACGTGTGAAATCATGCAAATTTTAAACTTTGCAGCACGAATTATGAGAATAACAGAAATTTTTAAAAGATCAGAGAAGCTTCACAATGCCAATATGTTTATTATATGGGCGACGATGATTCAAAAACATTTTTGAACGTTATAGATTCTAAACCGTATGGTGATTTTGCCATTCAAAAGCTTGAGTGTGTTTTACACTTAGGAAAACGTATGTTCCGACATATCAAAGATATCAAAAAAAAATTACCGAAGCACGTAAAATTAAAAAAGCCGAAGAAAAAAAAACATGAACAGGAGAAACAAACGTATGAGAATATGGCAAAAGTTAGACAGCCGCGTAATAAAGTAATAAGTGAATTTCCTCCTCCGCCAAAAACTACTGGCTTGGCAGGAGAAGTTATGGAAGAAATTTCAAACCATTATTCATTAGCTATACAGCGTAATCCAGGGTCTATAGAAGACATGAAAAAAGAGATACGGGCTGGTTTTCACCATAAGATTTCTACGGACGACAAACCGCAACATGATAACTGCAATCCAGAATGGTGTAAATATCTCAAGGCAAAGGCCGAAAATACTGCGTTCTTACATAAGCCAGCTCTAAGTGAAGAAGTACAGTATTATGTCAAACCAGTATTTGAAAAACTAACTAACGACGAGCTTTTTACACGTTGTTTAGGAAGAAACATTCAAAATAACAACGAGTGTTGCAATAAAACACTATGGGCAGTCGTCCCAAAGCATACGATGGGCAGCACAATAGGAAATTTTTCTACAAATAGGCGATCAAAAAAGATATCCAGCGAGTTTTCTTAGCAGAAAAAATCACCACTGTGACAACAAAAATCAGTCGCTTGAAGAAGAAACAAGACCTACTGGAGCAACATCAGTCACTTGAGGACGAAGGTCTACTTCTGTAGGGTCCAGGCATTGCCAATTAATTGATTGTAAGTTACAAAAATCAATTGCGAAAACAATAATGACAAAAAAATGTAAAAAACTTTAAGAGGGTTTTTCTCGAATTCAGTTTTTTTTAACTGGCGGACAGTTATGCTTCGGATCTACTGTGCGGATTTTAATAAACTTTGAAGCATTTTGTTTGTTTTTATATCCTGTATGATAGTTTACCACAATTTAACCACATAAAAATATATAAAATTTTTGAGTCTCAAAAAAGGTCGAAAGAAACTCTATTTTTGAAAGAAGTTTCGAAATGTCTACCATTTTTTTATTTTTAATGATTTTTCAATCTTTCTGGTTAACTAGCACGTAAAAACACTTCCTTTTTGTAACGCATTCTGAATTTCATGTTTCAGACTTACCGTTCCAGAGTTTTTTCCAGGAAAAAAATTGAGCGCCTTCTACAAAATGTAAAATAAATAGAAAATAAAAATAAAAAATTTTTTCGTTATCTTTAAGAATTGTTTCATATTTTGAGAAAAAAATTGATAACCATATACAGGGTGTTACATAGTAGTATGTCACAATTTGAGGGAGTAAATCTACATGCAATCTTAAGAAAAAAAAGTTCATATAAACATAGGTTTGCAAAAGCTTCGTTACGGAGCTACAGAGTGTTGAAATTTCCGGAAAAAATAGGTTTTTTTCTTCAAAACTCCAGTATTTCACAGCCTCCATCATTACACGTTCTGAATTCTAACTAGAATCTACAAAGTGTTTTCTTTTCCGGAGCCATGTCTTCTTTTGCCCTTTCAAACTTTTTGCAGTTCGCCACTGATCTACGTACAATCAATTTTCATCATTTTTGTTCTATTTAGATATTTTTGTGGCACTTGTAATTTTTTCGTATCTCCGACCGTTCTCGAACAAAATATCTTTAAAATATTGTGTGCATTCGCTGAATCGAAAGCACTTCTAATTAGAAAAAATTACTAGAAGCCTTTGATTTTTTTTCATTTATTTGTTTCTTTTGACAGTTGCTAAAGTTGAACCTGTGTCTGCTCGAAGTGTTTATTAAATGAACGATTAGTTTTAAGACTTTTGAAGTTATTGCTGTAAGGAAAGAATGCTAATTTTACTCACGCCGAATTGGCTAATATCCATTACATGTACGGTCTGGCTGACAGAAACACAACAGAAGCTAGACGATTATATCAAGTACGCTTTCCGAATCGAGTAACACTAAACAGGCGAACATTTTCGATTATCCACAGAAGGTTGAGGGGAACTGTTACTTTTACTGCAAATAATCATTTAAAAGGTGCAACTCAAACTATGGGAACTCCAGATATTGAGGAATCAGTTGTGAATCCTCATAGGAGTACAAGGAAATTTGGAAATAAGTTTATTATTTCACATGTTCTAGTTTGGAGGATTCTTCTTGACTTTTAATTGTACCTGTTTCATATTCAACGAGTCCAAACTGTATTTTCTCTAGATTTTCCTTCAAGACTGAATTTCTGCCTATGGTCCTTATATAAAATAAGAGAAAATACTCATTTTGATAGTGAAATAATGTTCACCGACGAAAGCTAACTTTTCGAAAACTGCTATCACAAATTTTCACAATAATCATTATTGGGCTGAGGAAAACTCCTATTTGATTGAAGAATCTTATCATCAAGAACTATTCTCACCAAATGTCTGGGCCGGAATAATTGGAAATTATTTGATTGGACAATTTTTTGTCAAACAGACTAAACGGTCTCGCTTTTCGGCAGTTTCTTGAGTAGCAGTTGCCATTATTGCTGTGCCACTTTTGGTGAGAAACATGATGTGGTTCATGCATGTCGTGATACCAGCACGTTTCAGTGGAGAAGCTAGGGAATGCTTGAATAAAACATTCAACAACCAATGGATAGGTCGAGGTAGGCCAGCACCATGGTCTCCTAACTCCCCAGACTTTACTATTTTAGACTTTTTCTTATGTATTGATTTGAATCCTCACGTGAGTACAAGGAAATTGTAAATAAGTTGAATATTTTATATGTTCTAGTTTGGAGGATTCTTCACGACTTTTTTTTGTACCCGTTCATGCATTTCGAGGCACCTGCGCATTTTAGAGGAGAAAATGGGGAATTCTTAAATAAGACAGTCAACAACCGATGGATAGGTTGGGGTCGGCCACAACTATGGCCTCCTAGGTCCCCAGACTTAAAAAGTTTAAAATTTTTGTTATGGGGAAATCTCAAATGTTTAGTTTATACCACTCCAGTAAATACTGTAGAAGAATTGAGAAATCGAATAATAATCTCTTGTGACACGATACGAAATACCCTAGGAATATTCGAAAGAGTGCGTGATTATATGCGAAGGACAGAGGCCTGTATTCTTGCAGGTGGAGGACACTTCAAGCAAATTATTTAGTTTTCAATTGTTCTTTTTTTGATTTGATATGAATAAGTTGAATTTGAGTCTCAGAAGACGAGCTATCAAAATAAAAGCAAATTTTGGGCATACCTATCGGGTATTTTTAATTATTTCCCTTTATTTAGCGAATAGCATACAATTGAAATAATTCAAATTCAATAATTTTTCACTTGAAAACGGTTGGAGATACGAAAAAAGTGCCAAAGAAGTTTCTAAATTGCACGAGGATGATGACAATTGATTGTATGCTGATCAGTGGCGTACTGCAAAAAAGTTTGAGAGGGCAAAATGAGACATAGCCTCGGAAAAGAAAACACCTTGTGAATTTCAGTTGAAATCTAGGACGTGTCATTACACGTTTTTACAGCCTCCGTCATTTGGAGGCTGTAATTCAAAATAGCTTGCATTCAAAATTTGGGCTGAATATCTCAAAAACTGCTCCGTAACGAAGCTTTTGCGCATCTATGTTTATATGAACTTTTTTTCTTAAAATTGCACGTAGATTTATCCCCCAAGTTGTGACATACTATTATGTAACACCCTGTATAGTAAAGAAAATGAAAATTCATTATATGCCATTTTTTAGTATTTTAGACAGTAATAGTACCTTAAAAAATATCGTACGTGTAAAGTTGACCAGGATCAAGAAAAGAAGTAAAATATTCCATTCTTTCTAAGCATCTTTCAGTTTGAATGGAAATGTTAAGAGAAGCAATTATAGCTTCTGATCTCCTGAGAATTTCCATTAGATGTTGAAAGAACCCACTTAGCATACTCTCAAAGTGTACGTTTGGATGAGTATGATTAATGAATATCCTAAGGCCTATCCTTCATCGAAGGCAACTTAAAGTTGAAGCGTATTTTGATTGTCAGATACTTGTCTGATATCGCCGAAAGAAAACATAATTTTATGATGGAAGGAGGCAATACGATCTCTCAAAAACAACACAAACTATTTTGTGAAATTGAAATAAACAAATATGATTCTATCCAAAATTTCATAAAGTGCAGTTCCAAACAATTCCTCAGTGAGTTAAGAACTTACAACAAAGTAATCAATCCCATGCCTCTCAACAAGGCACATTTTTCAACGATTCTAAGATAAATAATAAAAAGCCTAATAACCTAACAAAATTAATAATATGAACCTTCTTGTAGGCAATCTCAAACAATAGAATTATGACTCGAAGAAACTCAAACCTAGTTAGATAAAATCAGTTTAATGAATTTTTGTTAATCATATACGAACAAAATAAAATATAAAATCTCAGATCTGTTCAAAGTACCGACCACTTAGAATCATACTGAATGATTTTTAGGATTACTTGTCCTTATTTTTCAATTCACTCCGCTATGCCAGTACCAAGCCTAGGGCTCCATCATGTCAGTGATGGAGAAGGAGAAGGAGAGGAGTACCAACCTCTTCAAAAAACCAGAGTTCATCTGGCCCGGATGATAGCACCCTGTTAGGGCTCCTGCCAGGATACGGCAAACCTGCTGCGTTGCAGTAAGATGTTGACTCATCAAAGGCACAAGAACAAAATCCTGGTCCTCCAAGTTGGGGGTTGTGGCAATGGACTAGCACTCCATTACATTTAAAAAGACTAAACTGCTAAAAGCCCCAATAGAATGCATCGGAAGCAGAATTTGTCAACACGGAAACAACCACAGCAACGGAAAAGGAAAATGAATTTTGGCACATGGAATGTGCAAGGATTAACAGGAAAAATAGAAAATGTTTGTCGAGGATTGCAGCAGATGAAAATAGACATGGCCGTTCTAACTGAGACTAAAAAAAAGGGAATGGTTCGGATCGCTTAGCGGAGTATATACATCTGCACAGTGGGGTGCGTAAGAGCACCAGAGCTTGTAGGGGAGTTTCAATTTTAATTCATTGTAAGTACGAAAACAAAATTACTAATTGGGAGGCTGTGAATAAAAGGATTATAACAGCAACCTTGATTCTTCAAGGACACAAGGTTTCCATTATTGGTGTTTACAGTCCAAATGAAGATGTCCCAATTTCAGAGAAAGATGAATTTTACGACCTTCTAAATGAAACTTCACGAAACTCGGAAAACAACGGGAGCATGTAATCCTGGGCGATCTTAACGCCAGAGTCGGAAGTCGAGAAGATAGTGAAGTCGATGGAGAAATCACAATTAACAACAACGGCGAAAGATGTAGTAGAGATGTGCAAACATCAAAAGCTTAAAATACTGAATGGATTCTTTCAGCATAAAGAAATCCATACATTCACATGGCACCAAGACCCAAGAGGGTTGAGAACTATCATCGAATACATAATTGCAAGGCAAGATACCAAATTCTACATCCAAGATACGAGAGTCTACAGAGGAATTGAATGTGGTTCAGATCATTACATTCTCATAGCTAAGATGGACCTCTCTTCTGGAATTAATAATAATAACAAACAATCATAAGACAGTACACAACAACAGAAATTGGAACAAAAAAGATATAATATAGGCAGTCTTATCAATGAAAGCACGAAACTCTTATACCAAAACCAGCTCAATCAGAAACTCAACGATAACTATCTTACATAACAGACAAGTGCCCTATATGAGCATATAGTATATATAGATAATAGAAAAGAAGCGTTAAGGACTTTGACATATAACAGAATCAATGCACACAGCTGCACAGGAAGCGCTTGGGTATGAAAATAATATACAAAGAAGGAATGACACGGTAACATGGATGCAAAACTGACAGAACAACAAGATAAAAAACAGACAGCCTACAAAAATGGTTGAGTACGAAGAATATTGAGGACAGGACAGCATATAAAGAAGAGCTATATAAATTTAAAAGGATTATACATGAAAATACAAACGAGGCATGGGAAAGAAAACACAAAGAGATAGACTGCTATATAAGAGGAACAAGATCATCAGAAGCATAGAAACTAATCAGATCACTCGAAACTAACACCTTTAATAAAATAAACATACAACCAATTCAACTAGAGACATGGAAAGATTATTTTTCAAAAGAGCTAAAAGAAGAAAGAGAGCAGTATCTTACAAATTCTCCGAGGCAATATCACGTACAAGGTCAACACGATGAATTAGACGCCGCCATGATATCAAAAGCAGTTGGTTTAATGAAGAACAAATGAGCCAGTGGACCAGAAGGCATACCTGCAGAACTCATAAAAAATGGCAAGCCCAAATATATCACCCACATAAGACAACTTTTCAATAGGCTTGTGAACGGCGAACCAATTCCGAATATCTGCATAGAAGCCTGGATAACACCTATCCATGAAAAATACAGCAGAGAAAACTATCAAAACTATAGATGCATCTCAGTAACTAGCCATAGGAGCCGCTTGTATGGGAGAGTCATCAGAAACCTGATAGAACAAGAATACTAACCACGAGAGATGAAACAACAATCTGCTTTCCGCATTGGTCGATCCTGTATAGATCAGATTTTTAAAATAATTCAACTCAACGAAAAAAAAATTGAAACTAACGTAGAAGTTCACTTGTTGTTTGTGGATCTTTCAAAAGCTTACGATACAGTACATATTCAGAAGCTGTGGAAGGTTCTCGAGAAATCTCGAATAAACAACACCCTTATAAATGCAGTCAAGCATATGTACCACCAATCGACCTCTAGGATCAAATTGGGGAGAAACCTGTCGGAGAAATTTGATAATTTGATGCTACTAAAGGACTTCGACTGGGGTGCTGCCTGTCCCCCACGCTGTTCAAAATATATCTGAATCAAGGAAGAGGTCATGTGGCGAAATTGGTTTTCAATTAGATGATAACAACAATCTCTACACTCTGCACTTCGTAGATGACCAGGTTGTCATAGCCTAAGACAAGGAAGATCTGGAATTCATGGCAAAGCGTCTCTTCAAGGAATATAAAGACTGGGGGATGACAGTAAACCAGACAAAAACAAAATACTTGTGCGTTGGAGGAGAAAATGAAGACTTGCAGTTAGACGATGGAGAAAATATAAGAGCTTGCGATGACTATTCTTACCTGGGAACCAAGGTGGAAAGAAGCGGACAAACAGAAAGGGAAATAGAGTAGCAGATTGTGAAGGGAAAACACGTAATAGGCAGCCTGAACTCAATTTTGGGGTCTAAGAGCATATCTCGAGAAGAGAAGCGACTCCTCTTCAACTTGGGTTTCAGAAGTATAGTGCTATAGGGATGTGAGACTTGGCAAATCAATAAAGAATTAGAAAGACGACTTTTTGCAATAAAAACGGACTTCTGGCGACGATCTGCTAGCAAATCCAGACTCGACAGATTCACAAATGATCGAATGAGAGAAATTATGCAGATCGATAGAACAATTATAGAAAAAATTCAAAGACGGCAACTGGTCTGGTATGGTCATGTCGAAAGAATGGGTAACGACCGAATCCCCAAATAAATAATGAAGTGGACCCCAACAGCAATAAGGAAAAGAGGAATACCAAAGACTACATGGATGGGCGGGATAGTGAAAGCCATGTCAGAAGGAAATTTAGGACCAAGAGATTGGCACGACCGAAGAGGCTGGACATTGGGAGCCGTGAGGTGTAGGACGCTATAAAAAAACGGAATAATATATATACTTTTCTGTTTCTGAATATATCTTGCATTAGAAACATATGATTATGATATTTTATAAAATAGTATATTTCATATCTGGGTCTCATCACTACCGTCAAATCATTCCATTCTTATGAAACAAATTCAATCCTCCAAAGTATTCAGACTTATGAATTGCCATAGTAACAGAGATGCTCACCATTTTAAAGAGTATTACGTGCATTTACCAGATGTGTCTATTGATAGATTTGAATGTGAAATGCAATATCTGCTAAATTGTCTTTTCATCAACGTTTCCTTGTTTTGAAATCATGAAAAGAATTTCTATCCAGAGCATTACATGCATAGTGTTAAATAGTAGATTGCTTAAATTACCTCAAACTATGAACGATATTCGTTTAGTATTTTATTTTTCAATTTTACTGAACTCGTTTTCTAATTATCTGCAAATTTTGAAAGTTTTCGGAATCAATGAAGTGCCTATATCAAATTGTTTTTGAAGTTATGTCAAATTGGTTTCGACATTCTGCAAGCACTTTTTCACGTAGAATCGGGCAACGTGCAGAAATTTCCTTTTCGTCAAACGGTTTTCGAGTTATAATGCAAACTTGTGTATCTTAAATAACTTTTTCCTAATTTTATCTAGTAGCTTTAGTATGTTCATTCACAGAATATACATAGAATGGTTGAAATAGCTTAGGTATATTCTGTGCTCTCAGTATAACAGTTCGAAACTAATTTTTGCAAAAGTAATTCATTATAATATATTATTTAGTGCTTTTTCATCAAGTTACAATTATTGTGTGAATAATATATCGTTCGTAACAACGAAGCGACCATACCGTACGAAAATTTAACTCGTATCGGCCTGGACGTTAAATATTATTGAAGCGATGTGTTTTTACATGCGATTACTAATGTTCATTTTGCGATTGAGTATTCCATCACTACTGATGCAAACTTCATCATTGTGAATCGTGTCTCAGAAAATCTGCAGATCTTCTTGAGATTTTTGCAGAAACAATTGTGCAAGGATCAAATGTATTTTTCTTGAAATTATGGTATGCTCGACGCTCACATACTCCTGTTTCCATTCCAATTTACCTGCTCCAAATCTATGATTTGGCTGTTACATTACCTATTACATCAGTTGTAGCATCTACTCCATGAATTACTTCATATTCTTATTTCCTTGAGACAAACTGACCAAACTGAATCTAATATTTCATAGAAGATAATGGAAATCGAAGTTGAAGGATACCAGTTACCAGCAGAATATGTACCTGAATCTGTGCCAGAAATAAAAATCATAGGTGCAGAAGATCAAGTAGACACAGAAAATGTACAACCTAACACTGTAACAGAGATAGAGTGACCTCGGACTAAACAAAAGAAAAATCAAACTACTTGTAGAAAAAACTGCTCCCGAAATTTCTCAGAAGAACAAAGAAGAATTATTTTTAGTTACTTCAACTCACTCAACTTTGGAGAGAAAAGACTCTTTATTGGAAAATACCTCAAGAAAATGCCTGTCAAGATCTATAAAAGAGACGCCGTTGGCCACAAGGAGTGCTCTGTAGTTACTTTACCTTTAAAACCAATCACAGCAGAACAGAATTATATTGTGCTGAAAGACGCCAAGGAGCAGGAAGACACAAAGCATAATGAAGTTATAGATCAAATGGGAATAGACAGAAATAGAGAGAATACTGAAGAAATCACAAATTCAAATGGAGAAATCGCAGAAAAATGTATCGATTTGAATGAAACGATGAATGTAGAAGGGAAAGACTCAAAAACAAATAAAACACGAACCATATGCAAAACAATGTTTCTGCACACAATTGGACATTCATCTGAGGCTATGGTAACAGAGTTTCTGAAAAATCCGAAGTTTCAGTGTATTACAGATAAATGAGGACTTAAACGTGGTGAAAAGATGAAAGAAATTTCAGAAGAAGATTATGAAAATATCAGATTTGAATGAGAAAACTCCTGAAAAGAAAGTTTACTAAACCATCACAAGATGAATATCCATCATGTTCATTGCACAAGAATCATATCCACCGTGAAAACGTAAATGAAAGAGATGATGGGAACTGTAAAATTTGTTGAAACTATGAAATACACAAGAGAAGGTATACTGAAACAAGAAAAGCATATTAAGCAGACTGTTCCGAAGAATGACCAGAAGATAAAGAAATTTTCGAAATTGATTTGCTAGTGATGGTGACTAAGAATTCTTTTTTTATAAGTCGTCTAATATGTTTCAATGAAACATTGGCGAGCTTGAGGATTCATGGACAAAATATGTGTGTACTATGGCATGAGGCTATTATGGGCAGAACTTGCTCCGATGTTTTATGCGCCTATTAAAATTTCATGAAGTCTCTTGGAGAAAATGTAAACAAATATTGTGTTTTGGGCAGACAATTGTGCGGCATAAAATAAAAACTGGACACTCTTTACCGCATTTTGTATTCTAGTTAATGAAGAATGGGGACCAGAGACTACTATGAAGCTGGCTATTCATTTATGAAGGCTGACTCGGTACATGGGTTAATCGGAAAAAAGTGGAATAAGTCGAAGGAAATATTAGATTTCGATGATTTAGTCAATTTAATCAGTAGAAGAAGTAAGTACAATAAACCACTCATTCTCCATTTGGAAGAGTTTCTTTGTTTCGAAAACGGTTGCCAAACCCATAAAAACGGAGCAGTAAGCAATAGTAACACTGCTGTACCTTTACTCCGTGACCTGAAGGTAAATCAATTCAGAGAAAATTCGCGATCACTGTACTTCAAAACCGTATTTAATAGTCCGGAGTTTCAGAAGTCAAATTTTTTAAAACCAAAATACAAACTTCAGTTGCCAGTTGAAAAATCATCATGCCGTTCCTGAACAAGGAAAAAAGAAAAGATTTTGAATGAAGTATTTGTCCATATGCCCGCTAAGTAACAGTTGTTCTGGAAATCTCTCCTGCCAGTATCTGACATGGACGACTTAGACCACTGTGGGGAAGAAACTCAAATTGAAGAGAGCGATCTATAGTTACAAATTTTTTATAATCTTTTCACCTATTTCTGTATTTATTTGAAAGTTCATTTGATGTTCAATATTTGTTACTTTTGTGTTTGATAACTGAAAAATTTATTCTTCGTTACGTGTTTCTGCAATGAAATATTCAAATGTAAATTGACTTTCTTGAATTTTGTCTTGAATTTTTCGACTTAGTTTTTTGTAAAAGCTTCGTGCGGATGTGATAATCCAAAATCTAGTAACTGAGAGTGGGCGTCCATTTTGAATTTGGCGCAAAGAATTTTAGAATTTAGTACGCCCAGTGAATTTCTAGAATTTAGAAGTAGCGAATGTTCAAGTTCGAAGCTTCTAGTTAGAACACTTTTGAGTAAGCGTAATCTCTCTTATTTGCATCATAAAGATAACTCTGCTGAAAAATTGGAAATTTAGAGGTACTTTGTAGGGCAGTGCAGTTTCGCTTTTCTTTCCTTTAGTTCATCAGTTATCCAATGATAAAAGAACAGTTATTTTTTTATTGTCAGGGAACTGTCTATGCACGTGCAGGAATCCAATCCGCTTTTGCCAACCTTTGGTAGGTACCTAAAATTCGTTTCTTTCGCCATAACTTGAAAACTTGAAATCTCAAGTACAGGGTATGTATGGGAAACTTCACTTAGTTTTTTTACGGAGAATCTAATGAATTGAAAATATGGGTTACAATTTGAAAAAACGTAGTTCTGGATGTTTCTTCGTTTCGAAATGTGAGGCGGAAAAAAGAGCACTATGTATACTGACTGAGATTCAGTCGGATATGAGTTATGTCCCGCATTGTTTTCTGTTTGCAAAACATCTACCATTATCAAGGTTAAGTTAGGTTAGGTTTATTCCAAAAGCAAACAATCGATAGTAAAACTAGGACATTTCATGAACGAAACAAGCTAGACCTATGTGTTAGGTATTTTTGTAATTGAAATAACTAATGTTATCGAACCAGTCATCAATATATAGGATGTTTTATATTAAATAACAAAGTTGATAAGCACTTCCGGTATTACCGGAAGAGCCATTGAGGTGAAAATATTCTAGAAATAGATTTTCAGAGCAGCTGAATCAACTACCGAAATTTCGGTACGATAGCATTATCAGATCTCCATGAACGTCTAACAGGCCACTCAACTTGGGATACCCGGAATGTGTCACCTCGAATTATTCTAGTATAAAGTGAAAACTTTTTACCCTTGTCCTACCCTGTATGATGCATGATTACTTCCGAAATCACTCACATTGCTTATTTGTCTCTAATGGATATGCCTGAAAATAATAACCAAAATTGAGAATGTATTTCGTCGTGCTATAAAAGTACAACCATTATTTCGTAGTGAATAACTGAGAATTGACCACAATAACAGGCCGTGGTCGGCGAAAATGAAAAGATTGCCTGCTGCACGCCAGATGCCGTGATCGCCAGGAATATTAGAATAACCTCAAACAATAATTTTCATAGCTGTGGGGCGTAAGCGAATAATAACGTAGGGAAGATCACATTTTCACATGAAATTGGAAATGTAGGTCGGGGAATATCATCTGAATATTCAATGGAGCGGTAAGAAGTAGAAGTTTGTAATTTGAACGCGTCGTTATTCAGATGGAAATAGAAAAAAAACTGAAATTACACCGCCACGTTCCCAGTACAAAAGGATTTGCGATAAAATATGCTTCTGCTCAGCATGTGATAAGATCGAAGCATTTTATTTTATGAATTCGGTCCCGCATAATATCGAGATAATTGATTTGCGTAGTTTCAGCCTTCCCTACAGATGAATAGAAATTGCTGTATAAGGAATTCCCGCCTAACACTTCGTGAAAGAATGAATGAATGATTATCCAAAACACTGAGCAAAGCCTTCACAAAAATATCTTAAAGTACTCGACTTATGTTTCGGGTTTTCAGCCCATTATGAAGAGGAGTACGGAGTACAATAATGAAACACAAAATGAGTGGTTTTACTGAAATTTAACGGTATTTACAAAAAGAGATAGCCCAAAGTCTATTCGCTCGTTACAAATTGGCTAGTTTTTCTACGAGCGGAAATAATTTCCATCATCTATGAAATGTCCAACTTTTCCCTTCTATTATCAGAATATATAAGTCCTACTCTCTCCAAGTCTATGATAAGATTTTCATCTTTACAATAGTCTGAAAACCAGGAGAATTTTTGTTTCGAACAATGGAATTGTATGTTCTTCAATTGTCTTCTTGATACATCTTTTGGTTGGGACTATGAAGAAAGTCTCCGATTCACTGCAGTGTATTTTATATACTCCACTTTCATTTGATAAATTCATTTAATCTCTATTATAAACTAACAATAAACCTGAATTCTTATTAGTACTGATAGTGTTTTTATTTTTGTACAATCTACTACATATGTTGTTACTAATATTAAGAATAAAATCAATTAGAAATTTTCCATTCGATCTCTCATTGTGCAAAGGATAGCTGGTCTGGAGTCAAAGGTTTTGTTGACTTTAAAATTGAGCTGCTTGAAGTAACTTGACTTAAAATCAAGTCCAGCTCAAATCAAGATCTTGTTTTCAGGATTTGAGTCGAGTTAAACTTTTTTCACGAAAACTCGAGAATTCAAGCTTCAAGAATCGCAAAACTTGAAAGCTTAGATCAGAACACAAATACAATAAAACATTGATTTTCCTCCTGTATTTAATTAGAGCAAGAAAAAGATATTGTAATGAAATTCAACGTAAGAATGTGAAATCATACAATTGTTGAAGGAAGCACAAATATAGAACCAGATCAAAGAGGAAGAAAATGTATATTTCCAAATAAAACACGGCCATATCACATCACATAAACAACATAAATAAATTTTCTATGAAACAACTGAAAGAAACATCTGGAAAATGAAAGAAATACCTACATTGTAACTTGAGTGAAAAAGAATAAAACTGAACCAAGATATATTTCTTCAATATTCATGAAAATTTTTATATACCAGTTTCGGTGAAGTCCTGGATATTCCGACTCTCGTTTCTCAGGGAATCACCGCTCAATGCCGATTCTCGGAGATTCACTCATTCTCCGAAAGGGTTCTGCTGAATATTGCCAAATGAGGTAAACCTTAATCGATAGATTATTATACTCACACTTCTGGCTGCTAGGTGACAGCACTACATGAATTCTTCCTCGTTGTCTAAATATTGAGTTTTTACGAATTATACGAAAAACCTCTGAAATAATCATTTCATTTGAATCTATTCTATAAGGTACGCCAGAGAAACCGGAAAACTTTTTTCCGTTATAACTTTCGCAATTTCAGAGCTAGATCATTCGTTCTTGCTTCATTGGAAAGACAAAGGACTAGGTTTTTCAAACATTGTATCGAAATTTCACTTTCGGTGAAATCCAATATCGCTGACTCATTCGAAAATGAGCAATATTTCAAGATCGCTGGAACGTATTTTTCCACTAAAATATTCGAATGGGGCATTCAGTCGATAACTCGGTTCTTTCTGAATAATGTGACATATTGATCTTAAAATATTCCAAGAATTAATAAAAAAGTAGCGTGAAGAATTTTTTCATTCTGATTCTCAGCTGAAATCGAAATATTTTTTCACCTCATGGCGTTGGCACTCCTGAAGTTGTTGTGTTTTTCATGGATGTTCCAAAAGACAAAGAACCATTTTTACTAAAACTAACCTTAAATTTGATTACCATTTGAATTCAAAATGGCCGACTTCCTCAAATATTAACAATTTTCCCCGCGCCTTTAAAAATTTTTCGCGGTCGTAATGAATAAACTGCGTAATTCAATCACTAGATTGAACCATTTCCATCATTTTGAGGAGTCGAAATCGAATTGATTCAGAATTGTGCCAATTGTCGTCAATAATGTTTCTGTTCTTCACCATCATATGCACCTCCCGTTGTGAAACCTCTGAACATTGACTGCATGCATTAACTCCATGATAAACAAAAAATAATGAAATGTGATCGAGTTTAGACGAGATTTGGTTTGAACTCGAATTTTATCTTGGTGTTGCTTGTTTTTAACGTTTGAAATTGTTAACAATGGTTTCAACCAATCAGGATAAGCATTTCATTGAATGTTTATTGTGCGTAACTATATTGCTAGGCAAATACTACGCCAATTTCAAGCCCCTAATTACAAAAATGTACTATCTATGATCTTGGGGAAAAATTCGGACAACAGGGTCATAAGGAAGAAGATCAGGATGTCTCTTTCCCAAATATCTCAGAGATGCCCACTGTTAAAAACATCTGCGAGGATAATAATACGACATGATTTTGATAACAAATTACTTGAGTGAAAACATTCACCAAAAAAATAGTACTCAAATGTACTAAGAATGGAATATGCTCAAGATTGTTCGATTGGCATCCACAACCATCAGCTCCCGTCTTCTCCAGCTCTTTGTGGATCAGGGAATTACTGCTTGATCAAGATTGTTCCAACATTCTTGAATTTTTTGCCTCAACTTTTCATAATTATTGAAAATAATACCATTTTACACCATTTCTTCCAAATGACCTCACAGAAAATAGTCACACGAGTTCTCTTAGATAATCCATGGTATAGTGACTGGTATGACATCTGGCTCTATCCTTAACTTAATTGAAATATATTTCATTTAGATATATCTAAGTTGGGACACCCTGTACACTGACGGCCAGTTGAGACGGCTAGGTAGCGTTATTTTGTGATATAGTACTGGCTGCTCATTTCTTCGAAACACGTTGTCAGAAGTATATGTAAAGAATTGTAGAATTCCAAAGTTGATTTGTACCAATAAAATCATCCAAAACGCTCCTCAATTTCTCAACCGTTCATTTTCAGCTGGTGGCAACTGTACTTATTCATGCCATACAAAAACAGCAATCATTTACCTGCATCAGAGTGAATTAAGGAGTTGACGCCTCAATAGTTGGTAACATATGATCGAGAATTATGTGACATTAATTTTCCGAATCTAGTCTTATGCCTTGTTCTATAAAAATGATATTTGATTTAAAGTTCCTCCAAATACCGGCAGAGACCATTACAGGCCTGGAAATTTTTTTTCTTTCCCTCTGCAAACGAATTAAAGGCACATTTCTCATCATTTCATTCGTCGGAACAAAAGTTCTGTCATTCTGGCTGTTTTTGGTGGAGCAAGACTGAACATTTTTTCGTATGTGAATCAGATATTTTCAATTTGTCTACGTGATCTAAATCTATCAATAAATTTCTGCATAGCTCGAATCTGCGCTCTTTGACAGCTCGAGTCAATTGAAAATTATAGTGCCTCCGAAAATACTTAGGACCCTAATCGTGTTTTATTATTCTTTTCACAGAGGTTTTTGAGATTTGGGACATTTTGAAATAGTCAAGCTGGTTCCTGGAGTTCTGATAGGGCTACGCCAACGCTATGAGGTGAAAAGATATTTCGATTTCAGCTGAAAATCAGAATGAAAAAACTTCTTCATCCAATTTTGTCACCAATTCTTGAAATATTTTCAAGATCAATATGTCAAATTGTTCAGAAAAGACTGAGTTATCGATTGAATGTCCCATTCGAATTTCTTAGTGAAAAAAACGTTCCAGTGATCTTGAAATATTGCTCATTTTCGAATGAGTCTGCCATATTGGATTTCACCGGAAGTGAAACTTCGATACAATTCCTGAAAAACCTAGTTCTTTGACATTACAACGAAGTAATAACAAATGATCTAGTTCTGAAATTGCGAAAGTTATAACGGAAAAAAACTGTCCGGTTTTCTCTGGTGCACCCTATATATTGTATAGAAATCTATTGTAGGTTAAAAGCGACATCAATATTTTGTTGTATGCTGCTTTTGAATACAGAAATTCTTCACTTTCCTGAAATACTACCCATTTTCCAATAATTGATCGATGACGCCTGAACTACGTGATAGTTGATATTCATAATCTTCTTCTTCTTCTTCACCGTGTAGAAGGCGTAGCGCCTGTTCAGTTCCGGTTTCCCTGCAGCAGTTCTTGTGAAGTTGATTGCCAACTGTCCCGCCATCGTTTTGGTGGTCGTCCAACAGGTCTTCTTCCGTGTGGTATGTTGTTATATACGATTAGTATCCTCTTTGTTACCGACGTTTCGGCTGTTGTTTCTGCCCCGTATGTCATAATTGGTCGCACACATGTTTTGTAGATTCTGGATTTGCATGGTATACTGAGGTATTTATTTCTCCAATTTGGTTGTTTAAGACTTCCCGGCACTGCATCTGCTTTGTTCACTTGTCTCCTCACTTCATCTTCAAGGTATCCTGTACTTGTTATTTTGCACCCTAAGTATTCGAATGACATGACTTGGTCTATAGTTTTGTTGTATATTGTTAACTTGCAGCGCAGAGCTATGATCATGCATTTGTCTTACTTGTTGAGATTTCCATATTGAAATTTTTTCGCGTTTGCTAAAAGCGTATAACATTCTTTGTAGGACGTCTTCTGATTCTGCAATGAGTACGGCGTCATCGGCATAGCATAAGATGTTAATTTTGTTGGTTCCCATGCGGTATCCTAATCCCAAGTTTTAACGGTCTCTACAAGTTGGTCCATAACAGTATTAAATAGTAAAGGGCTAAGACTATCACCTTGGCGGATGCCCGACGTTGTTCCGAAATGCTGCGTTAGGGTGTGGTTTGTTCGTATTTGCGTTGTTGTATTAGTGTTCAGATCTTTTATGAGTCTTATATATTTTTGGGTACCTCTTTGTTTTCAGTATCTTGATTACATCCTTCAGTTGGACTCTGTCGAAGGCCTTCGTTAAGTCTATGAAACAAAGATATGCTGGAGTGTTATATTCAAGAGACTTTTCTACTTATTGCCTTGTTATAAATAGTGCATCGACCGTGGACCGGTTTTTCGAAAGCCTTGTTGCTCTTCGCTGATTGGCATTGTTGACGTTATGTCATCGGCAAGAATTTTTGTAAGCAGTTTCAAAGAGGTGCTTAATAAAGTTATTCCGCTATAGTTGGCAGGATTTATTTTGTCTCCTTCTTTAATGATAGGCACTGTTACACTTCTTTTCCATTCTTCTGGTATTTTTCCGTGTTAAATTTAATGTTAAACAGTTTTGTGTACTCTTCTCTCATGGCTTCTCCGTCATATTCGATCATCTCATTTGTTGTCTTATCTTCATTTGGAGCTTTCCTATTTTAAATTTATTATTGCCATAGCTACTTGCTCATTCGTGATTGTTACCGGTTCATTTATAATGTCGTTTTCTAAGTCTTCTTCTGGGGTTCTTCGTGATATTCTGATTCGGTGTAAAGATTTTTGAAGTATTTTTCCCATGTTTGTTTGTGAATGTTTTCAGTTGTATAGTTTCATTGGTGTCCTTTTCCTACCCTTAATAATTTCCAAATTCGTTTTTGCACTCCGTATATATCTGCTTCCATTTCAGCACTAAATCTCTGCCAGTATTCTTCTTTAATTTCCCGAACTCTGTTATTCACCCTATTTCTTATTTCTATGTATCTATTTCGGTTCTCTGGTGTCGGATGGTTCTTATATTCTAGATATATTTGTTTTATCCTTTGTAATGTTTTTGACTTCAGTGGTAAACCAGCGTTTATTATTAGGTTTGCCCTTCTGTGATACCGTGCGGGTTCCCAAGGCCTTTGTGGCACCCTTGTATATGTTTTCTTTTAGTTTGAGCCATGCTATGTCAGGGTTATCTTGCTGCAATATTGGATTACGAGTTATATACTGTTTGCAACGGTTTGAATAAAGTTGTTTTGTTCTCTCATTGTTGAGCGATTCTACGTTAAATTTTTCAGTTTTTTAGATGGTGTTTTCTTTTTAATTGAGTTGTCATCTTCAGTTTCCTATAACGAGCTTGTGGTCTGCTGTTCCAATGTTAGCTGATGACAAAACTCTTACATGTGATAGTGATAATGTAATCAATTATGGATTTGTTGTTTCGGTTATCGTAGAAAGTATATTTATGCTGTTCTTTGTGGGGTAAAAAGTGTTATTAATTCGCAACTCGTTCTGTGCACAAAATTCCGTCAACATTTCGCCGTTTCTGTTAATTACGTCTTCGTTATAATTTTGTTTTACCCGTTTACTACTTCGTTACCTACTCTAGCGTTAAGGTCTCCTAATATGATTATCTTTTCTTTAGGTGGTATTTTATCTAGTTGTGATTGAAGACTTTCATAAAAATCTACCGCCGCTTCCTCTTGTTTGCTTAGGTCAGGTGCGTATACAAAAAGTATGAAAGGCCAAAGGAGACATTGCCTCGGAAAAGAAAACAGCTCGTGAATTTCAGTTGAATGTAGGACGTGTAATGATGGGGGCTGTAAAAAATAGCATGCATTCGAAATTTGAGCTGAATATCTCAAAAACTGCAGGAGTTTTGAAGAAAAATGCCTTTTTTCCGGAAATTTCAACACCCTGTAGCTCCGTAACGATGTTTTCGCGGACCTATGTTTATATAAACTTTTTTATTAAAATTGCACGTGGATTAACCCCCTCCATTTGTGACATACTATTATGTAACACCCTGTATTGAAGTAAGACCACTCATTTTATCTTTCAATATTGTATTACTCTTGATAATGGGCTGATAACCCGAATTGAATGTCGAGTATTTCAATATATTTCTGTGAAACCTTTTCCAAGTGATTTTGATTAACACCGGATAACAAAAAGTTTTGAATTTTTTAGAGTTTCTCTTTTAATATTTAAATGCTGATTCTAGACATCGAAAAACACTTGAATATTCATTTTTATATCTCAAAGATTGCTTAGGTCTGAATTACGTCGAGTATATTTTAGTATGGATTAATTTATTCCATAAACGGAAGATGGTAGCACTTTGATTCAGCTGAAAGTAAAATATGGCATTCTATTTTTTTCTTTTTTTTTTTCCTTTAACGTGCTCTATTTCTGCCTTTCGGCTAATGACACGCCGGGGAATTCTGTCAGCTCACTAACCCGGGAATTTTGCCGAACCCCTCTCGTGTCGAGGGAAGGGATCTTTAATGTCCAACACATCTCTGTTATACAGGACCGACAGCTTTACATCTTCTCCGAAAGATGGACACTCAAGCGATTTCCAAAATCCGAAAAATCGCACCGACTTTGTGGGGATTGAACCCAGGTTACTCTGCGTAGGAGACGAGCATCATATCCCATACGTCACCGAGCCGGCTGGTATTCTATTATTTTCAAGAGTTAGCAATGTTAACTTGTTTATTGCAGCTGCATCAACTATATTTGTGTGTGACTCAGTAGAAAATGGCACCAATACAGTGTAAAAATAATGTTGATTCATTCTGTTTTATTTGATATGAATTTATTGAAGAAGTTGAACATTCGCTTCATCAAAAAATTTGAAACTTTGTGAAGCCTATTTCAACTTGAAAACCAGTATTCAAAATGAAAATTGGGTATCTCACTTTCTCTGTATTAATTATAGAAATACTTTAAAAGGTGAAAAATCAAAGTTCGAGACTTTTAAAATTGTCGAATTGAATTGCCGGTTTGAATTTTATTATTTCTGGTTTGGTATGGAGGAGAAAATCCACGCATGAAATTTGCGATGCGAAGGATTTAGAGGGAACCTAGTGATCACGTCCATGACTGTTTTCTTGTATGGTTAATCCAAGTAAGCACCGAGCTGTCAACATCGTCTCCTATACCTCATGATGAAAGTTGCCCATTCCAGCACGTTCAGGATTAGATAGCTTTGAAGTTCTAGCGTCATACAGTTCAACAGAATATAATATACCTCTAACCAACACTTATGGTAGTGATTTCATGACACAGTCGCAAAGTTCTAGGCCAGATTTTATTAGCTCCGGTGAATTCAATGGTTTAATTCTAGGTTCACGACTAAAGCAACGGAACTTGTTTTAAGATGATGTAAAAATAACTAATCGAAGAAAGCGCCATAAAACTTTTTCATGTTTTTTAACGAAAGAAGCCGGAATTTGCTACTGCAACAATGTGACTGATTGGTTAAATGAAATCGGAATACCATTCGTAGCATCTGAATGGCGGCTTTTCATCGATAGCTCTTCAAAAAGCTTAAAAGCAGTTCTGCTCCACAACGGAAACCTTTTGCCTAGTCTTCCTCTAGCACAATCTGTATTGTTGAAAGAAAGCTATGATTGTGTGGAAATCATACAAGAAAAATTAAAATACATAGAATAACAGTGGCCAATGATCGATGATTTCGAAATTGGTTGGTTTTCTAATGGGAATGCAAGGTGGGTGTACTGAATAACCTTGCCACCTTTATTTATGGGACAGCAGTGCTGAGTCAGTAATAATAACAAGAATAAAAAGTCTTTATTTGTGAGCAATTTATCTTGCTAACAGAATAATACTTGAGGCGAAGTCTAGCAGAGCTATTCCTACTTAACCTTATTATGTAATATAATTTTAGACTAAAATGAAAAGAACAAAAATGAAATACCATTGTTTTACAAGAAAAATGCGAAAGCCATACAAGTTAACCGCGAAAAAAGATGAATGAAAGAAACAAAGTGAAAACAAAGACCATCCCAGGGCTGCAAGAACAAAAACGAGTAAAATCAATTGTAGAGAAAGAAAAGATACATTTACCAAACGAATCAAGCCCAATCTGTTGCAAATGGATTAGGTGTTGTTTCAGGTGAGTGCGCATCGAGATTATAATGATTATAAATATTCACAGAGTTATATGTGAACCATCTCCTGAAAAAATCCGAATTGAATCTAGGCAGAGAAAGTGTAAGGAATTTCTCAGATAGGTAGTGCGCATATCACTTCTATATATTAAATTCTTACGAAGGTACGAAAGTTCACCTGAATGTAAAATGTACTAATGCATTAAGGTGAAATTGAAATAAGTGATGAATCTTCAGCTATTTCAATTCTTGAATTTTGGCAGAAACATGATCATATATCCGCAAACGGCAGACGAATTGGTAGCATGCATTCTGGACACGCTGCAGTCTATTTTGCGTTAGCTTGTCCAAGCAAGGAAACACAACAAATCTAACCAAAGCATAATTCAGAATAGGTAGCACTTATGTCCCAACTAGTTTTTTTCTGAATTTAAAATTAATTATTAACGTAAATACCCTGATCGCATTGAATTTCAGTTTGGAAAACATAACGTAAAGACGGGACCAATCGTAAAGCCCCAAAATATAATGATGCCACTGCTACATATAAAATTAGGGTTGACAAAGCAGGTCGTAAATGCTCTAGGTCCAAACTCTGAATCTTTCGAATATATAAGGGGATTTGTTCCTAAACTATCTGAAGCTAAAGTTAAAGGAGGTATTTTCGTTGGACCCCAAATGAAACAAATAATGAAGAGTAATGACTCTACGAAGCTTCTCAATGCTCGCAAAAAACGAGCCTGGGAAAGTTTTGAATAAATAGTTGATGGTTTTTTTTTTGCAAATCATAGAGCTATTAACTATGCAGAATTGATTGAGAAAATGCTTCAAAGCTTAAAAATTATGGACATGCAGAATGTCGCATAAACTTCATATGCTACTTTCAACATGGAAGCCTAGTTCGAGGAACAAGGAGAACGTTTTCACCAAGATGTGATAGACTTTGAACGACGATATCAAGGGCAGTATAAAGAGAGTACAATGGGTGATTACATTTGGGGTTTAAACGAGAAAGTTCATACGAGCATAATAGAAATACAGAAAATATTCTTCTTCTTCTTCTTCTTCTTCTAACTTCATTTTCGGCGAAACCGCCTGTTTATTCTTCGGTCGTTTGTCTGTTACGGAACGTTCAAGTTGTCAGTCCACCTTTTTCGTGGTCGTCCCACGCTTCTGCGCCCGAGTGGAGATCTATCACGGGCGATTTTCACTATTCTTCTGTCATCCATTCTGTTTATATGGTCATTCCACTCCTGTTTTCTGTTCAATACCCAGTTGTTAATGTTGTCCACCTTGCACATGTTTCTAATATTCTCACTCCTCTCTCTGTTGAGCAGTGTTTTCCCGGCTATCCTGCAAAGTACCGTCACTTCGGTTGTCTCCAGTATTCGCCTGGTTTTCGTTGTTTCTGGTCTAGTTTCTGCAGTGTATGTCATAATGGGCTTTACAGTTGCTTTGTAGATTCGTGCCTTGGCTTCAATTCCGATATGCTTATTACGCCATATTGTGTCATTCAGGCATCCTGCTACTCTTGTTGCTTTTGTTGCCTGCTCCCTTACCTCCGCGTCGACATCTCCGTAGCCCGAAATCTCTATGCCGAGATATTTAAATTTCATTTCCTGCTGGATAGATTTACCATCAACCTCAAGCTTGCATCTCAATGGTGTTTTCGATGTAGTCATGCATTTTGTTTTAGAGGCAGAAATTATCATATTAAACGATTTGGCTGTACGGTTGAACTGGTGTAAGAGGCGCTGTAAATCGTCTTCATTTTCTGCAATCAACACAGCGTCATCGGCGTAACACAGGATAGTTATCTCTTTGTCCCCCATTTTGTAGCCCCTCATTCCTCTTACTTTTTTGATTATCTCGTCCATGATGATGTTGAACAGAAGGGGGCTTAACGAATCTCCTTGACGAATACCACTTCTCACTGGTATCTGTGTGGTAAGCTCCCCGTCTAATCTTGCCTGGATCTTGTTCGCAGTATATATATTTTCGATAGTCTTTATTACATTACGTAGGATTTGCCTGTTGTAGAGCAGATGTATAATGTCTGATAATTGGACCCGGTTGAAAGCTTTGAGCAAGTCAACAAAACACATAAATGCTGGCTTATTATATTCTATCGACTTTTTTGTTACTTGTCTTATGACAAATACGACATCGGTGCAAGATCTTCCAGATCTGAATCCTTGTTGTTCATCAGCGAAAGAGGTGAGGCTATTTATTTTGTTTGTTATACACTTCGTAGTAAGTTTCAGCGTGGTGCTCAACAGATTTATTCCTCTATAATACGAAGGTACTTTCTTGTCTCCTTTCTTAAACATAAGAATAGTAGTGCTTGTACGCCATTCATCTGGGATCCTGTGATAGTAAAGGATTTTTTGTATTAAAATTGTCAACTCTTGAGTAATACGTTGTCCGCCATACTTGAGTAGTTCGTTGCTAATTCCGTCCTGTCCGGCACTTTTCCTATTCTTTAATTTTTGTAGGGCTAACTGTACGTCATCCACATTCACCTCAGCATCTTCGCTCACTATTATTTCCGGTGTACTTAGGTCTTCTTCTGTATCCTCTGTCGAATATAGATCAGTTAGGTACTCGATCCAGGTCTCGCTGGTTATATGCTTTGTTTCAACCAACTCATTTATTTCTTGCCGTTGTGATCGAATTAGTCTCCATATTTGTTTTTGTAGCCCGTAGAAGTCATTCTCCATGCTTTTGGTATAAGTTTCCCAGTACTGGTTTTTAATTGAACGTACTAACGTTGTGGTCTCGTTTCGGATTTTTTGATATTCATTGTACGATTCTGGTGTTCTTAATGTTCGATATGTGAGGTAAGCATGTTTCTTTTCCCTGCACTTTTCTGCAACTTCCATACGGAACCACGGAGTTCTGTTTGTGTTCTTCTTACTGTTATTTGATATCCTAGTGCCCAGTGCTTCGTATGCAGCAGTGAGTATGTTGTTTTTTATCTTTTGCCAGCTGCGTTTGACATCATCTTCCTCTGTTATCGGGTTTTCCTCGATTTTCCCATTTAGCTTGTTCTTGTAGAGTTCTTCTATGGTTGGGTCCCGTAATGATTCAACGTTTATTTTACGTGTTTTTACAGTTGGTTTAGTATTCTTTTGCAGCATGAATTTGATTCTAAGTTTCCCTAACAGTAGACTATGGTGGCAGCCCACATTAGCAGAGTTTAGTGATATTTGTGATGGGTGAAAATTTCTATTTGTCACAATATAGTCAATTGTTGATTTCTGACCCCTAGTATTTTCGAATGTATATTTGTACTGTTCTTCATGTTCGAAAAATGTGTTATTGATTCGCAACTCGCTGAAAGTGCAGACACTGATCATTAATTCTCCGTTATCGTTTAACACGTTTTCGTTGAATCTTTGTTTAATTCCTGGTACTATATCATTACCGATACGGGCATTAAAATCCCCAAGGATAATCATCCCCAAAGATAATCAGAAAATATTCACTTCTGGATATTAATTTTATGTTATTTTACTTGTATATGTTATTGTCTATCACAAATCTTGAATTAAAACGACTCTTGTGTCCAAAATACTGTTTTCTATTTATAATTTACAGTGAAATAGTGAGAAAATATATCAAATTTAGTAACGTTTACAGAAAAATTGAAAATTTACTCTAGTTATTACAAGAGCAAACTTTAAGCAGAAACAAAAATATTTCTCTTATTTTAACGTAGGGAAACTAAAATTTAACATATAGAAGTCAGATCCAAAAATCGTGTTGAACGGTGTTAACAATTATCACACGGATTTTGTGCACAATTCTGGTCCTCAAATCATTTAGACTACCAACATCCGTTTTAAGGATCCCTATAGAAAGTAATCGCAATTATTCAAATTGATTCCGCATGACATCAGAAAGTAGCATTTCCGAAATATTTAGTATATCTGTCCAAGAGTTTCGGATAAGTGAATTTATTCCGAGAGTTATCATTGCCTAATTATATAGATTGAAACTGCCTGTGTATCGGAATTGACTCATCTCAGTCCTCTATTATGACGCCATATCTCGCCAATAAGAGGCGAACAAACATTCAATAATAATTTTTTTGTTTATGTGCGCTTCCCAGGAATAGGCGAACCTGTAACACCACATGAGTGGGCGCCTGGGAAGAATTGAGGTTAGATTTCTTCTTTCTGTTTACTCCCTTCTTGAAGAGGGCCAAATTGTAGAATGTTGGGAGGATGTTGGACGGAAGCGAGTTCCACAGCTCACCGGCCCTGTAAACAAAGGAATTCTTTTAGAGAGAGACTCGAGGGATCGTTTAATGTACCGTCATATGATGAGAACTCCTTGGCAGCCTGTGTTGCGGCAAAACATGTGATTTCCCGGAACAAGGTCTTTCAGTTTCTGAAAAATAGAGAAAGGTCAGCTACTTGTCTTCTGAGAGCCGGCGGTTGGAAATCGCGGGTGATTTCCGGATGGTCGATGAGGCGCACAGTCCGTTTTGGCACACTATTTTTCAACATCCGCAACGAAAGTTTGGGCGCAGATCCCCATACATGGGAACAATATTCCAAAGCAGGTCGAATCTGCGCCTTATATAAAAGCAACAGCTGAGATGACATGAGGTATCGCATGGCTTAGGAAACTAAGTTTAGCTGATGCAGACTTAGCTATTGCTGATTCATGTTAATGCCAGGAAAACCCAGAGTTGACCATTATCCCGAGAAGGTGCATCGAATTTCTGGATGCTATTTGTTGGCCCTGCCTTCATTAGAGTAGCCAGATTCAACTGACCCCACTCAGATATCCTCTGTAAGTCAGAGTTTAAGTTAATAATTTGTTGACATCTCTGACGCTGAGATTCCGCAGCTGTAATCGGCCGCAGACTACTGAAATACGAAACCAGGGTACAATTGTCTGCAAAACCGAAGATCTTGTTCTCTATAGATGACAGAAGATCGTTAATCTGCAACAGAAACAAGGTTGGCAAAAGAATGGATCCCTGAGGTACTCCTGCTTGCAACTGGATACAATCAGATGTTATACCGTCGACCACAACTTGTATTGATCTATTTGAAAGAAAGATTACTTATCCAACCCTGCAATTTTTGCCCATATGCAGCAAGTTTATTCAACAAGGCTGCATGCAATAATATATTCCCCATGCTTTTCCATCGTTGATGTACAAACATGTGACGTAGACGAGCAGATCTCCTGTCGATCTTTGCCTGCGGAAATCATACTGACGGTCATTAATAATTCCCTGCAACTCAAGATATTTGATGAGTTTAACATTTATGACTATCTCCATCACTTTGAATATAATGGGAATAAGTGCAACAGGGCAGTAGTTTTGAACCCAAAATAGGAAATTATGGATATTACGCGTTACTTTACACTCAACGGTATATCATATTATCCAATAAATTTGAGGAGAAATTATGAGCTTCCTTTCAACTGCACTGTTTTCTTGAATTGTTTAGTGGTATGGGGCGTCCCACTGATACTCAAATTTTGACATCGATTTTCATTGATAACATAATAGGAAATATTCCTCCAGTGTGATTACAGCTGTGAAACGGTTTTTTTTTAAATCACATTACCTAAAATTGTTCTAGTAAATGTTGATGATTTTGCATAACAGACCCGAAAGCCAATTCGGTCATCAATAACATCTATTCCATTTGTGTTGGAGTACTCTATTAATATAACCGATTTTCTTTCGTTTTAGAATATATCAATTTCACTGTTGATTTCACTCACAAAGTACCAAATTCATCTTCACTTTTCTCTCATATCCATACTTCATAATTCAACACTGTTTACAACTTTAAGTTAACATAATAATCAAGACTAGTTTACGGCCTCTAGTATAACTGAGAAAATCTCTACGAAAAATGCGCTTAAAAAATGGCTCCCCCTCATTAGGAAGTAAAAGTCCAAAGCAGTGAGTTGGCGAACTCTTCAAGAACTTTTGTTCATTAAAGAGAAGTTTGCAAATAAGTTGGGAATTGAACCGTGAAGGAATTTTCCAGCCGATTCTGCGAAAAGCGCATTTTTCATTCGTTGCTCGGGTCGGCCATGTATCATTCTCTAGTTAAATTAAAACTTTAATGGGCATCTGCCCATCTGAATTCTTGCGCCGTCCAGGTCAAAATCGGGAAAGGACTCTTCGAGGTCACAGCAAAAGATGGAAATAGGAAACCTTTCAGAATTATGAAAATCAGTCACATAAATTTGTTCAGTCTGCATAGCCAAAACCAGAATTCAGGAAATTACTGGCTGAAAAAGACAGTAAACTATCCGTACCTATCGAAACTTCACTACATTTCCTGATTTTTCTAGTAATCTTGCAGACTTCTTTATAAATTAAACTATTTACAAGAATAATGCAAATAAAAGTCATGAGCAAAATACATCGTACCAATCGTTATCTTGGAGATGCGTTGAAGAATTTTAATTATCACTGTTCATCTAAAATATCAAATCAATTTGTTTTGTAAAACAAAAAGAAATAGTGACCTAAATATGCCATATCTCTCGTTAATTATGGTTGAAGATACATACAAATGTTATGATTTTCAAAATATGGAAAAGGAACAATAATTTCGTCAGTTTTCCAATCACATTTGTTAATACACAACCGTCTTTGACCCTGAATGGAATATGACCTCCATTGGCATCCACCCGCCTTCTCCAGCTCTCTACGGATCTCGAAATTACTTCATGTTCAAGATTGTTCCAACATTCTTGAATTTTTTGCATCACAATTATGGAAAATAATACCATTTTTATACACCATTTCTTCCAAATGACCCCACATCAAATAGTCGCACGGATTAGGATCGGGGCTATTTGGCGGCCATTGTTCTGGTTCAATGATATCGTCTACACTTAGATAATCCATAGTATAGTGACTGTTATGACATCTGGCTCCATCCTAAAATCAATTGAAATAGATTTCATTATGGTACATCCAATTTGGGACACCCTGTACACTGACGGCCAGTTAAGAGTTGAGAGCAATTTTTTGTGATATGGTACTGGTTGTTCATTTCTTCGACAAACGTTGTCAGAAGAATATGGAAAAAATTGTAGAATTTCAAAGAAGATTTGAACCAATAAAAATCATTCAAAAAGCTACTCAGTTTCTCAACCCTTGATTTTCAGCTGGTGTCAACTGTACTTAATCATATACAAAAAATAGCTATCATTCACCTGCATGAAAGTGAAGTGACGAGTTGACGCCTCAATAGTTGGTAACACATGATCGAGAATTATGTGACAATAATTTTCCAAATCTAATCTTATGCCTTGTTCTCTAAAAATGATTTTGATTTAAAGTTCCTCTAAATACCGACAGAGACCATTACATGATTCCATTCATCGGAACACAAATTCTGTCATTCTGGCAGTTTTTTTTGTGGGGCAACACTGAACATTTTTTTGTCTGTGAGCCAGATATTTTCAATAGATCTACGTGTTCTTAATCCATTTAATAAATCTCTGCATCGCTCGAATCTTCGCTCTTCAACATCTTGAGTCAATTGAAAATTATAGTGCCTCCGAAAATACTTAAGACCCAAATCGTGTCTTATTATTCTTCTCTCAGGGGTTTTTAAGATTTGGCATCCCTGAGACATTTGGGAAACAGTAGAGCTGGTTCCTGCGGTTCTGATAGGACTGAATGCTAATGCAGAAATTCGCTCAATGTTATCCTGAAATTGTCAATTGAGTTGGTAATACAAAAAACGTAGAGTTGATGCTTGAAACAGATTATTAAAAGAAGGCGAGTACCTGTGTTGTAACAGTTCCAGCTGAATCAGTACCTGGTCCTCTTCCTAATGACCTTCTGTCCAAAATTATTCCTCAGGATCATAGATTGTACTTCTTTTGTAATAAGGGGCTGGAAATTGACGTCATATTCGCCCAGCAGTATAAACATAGCCATGTACAAATAAACATTCAAGGAAACGCTTATCCTCATTGGCTAAAACCATTGTTAACAATTTCAAACGTCAAAAACAAGCAACACCAAGATAAAATTCGAATTCACATCAGATGTTGTCTAAAACTCGATGACATTTCATTATTTTTTGTTTATCATAGAGTTAATCTATGAGTCTATGTTCAAAGGTTTCACAAGGGCAGGTGCATATGATGATGGAAAAGAGAAACATTATTGACGACCCCTCAAAATGATGGGAAGGGTTCAATCTAGTTATTGAATTACGCAGTTGCTTCATTATAACCGCGAAAACTCTCTTAATCCGCGGGGAAAATTGTTAATATTCGAGGAAGTCGGCCATTTTGAATTCGAACGGAAATCAAATTTTAGGTTGGATTTAGTAAAAATGGTTCTTTGTCTTCCTAGAACATCCATGAAAAACATAACAACTTCAGGAGTACCAACGTTATCAGGTGAAAAATATTTCGATTTCAGCTGAAATCAGACTGAAAATTCTCCACGTCTTTTTCACCATTATTGAAATATTTTCAATGCGCCAAATTGTTCAGAAAAGACTTATTATTGACTGAATGCGCCATTAGAATTTTTCGGTGAAAAAAAAATGTTCCAGCGATCTTGAAATATTGCTCATTTTCGAATGAGTCAGCCATATTTTCCACCAAAAGTGAAATTTCGATACAATTTCTGAAAAACCTAGTCTTTGGCTATTCAATGAAGCAAGGACGAATGATCTTGGTCTGAAATTGCGAAAGTCATAACTGAAAAAAATTGTCCGGTTTACACTGGCGCACCCTATATAATTAAAAGTTATATTTTTTCCTCGAATGTTGAGTACGGGGAGTTATTGATTTCGAGTTGGCTATTGACAGTAGTATAATATGGGGTTTTTCTGAGTTTATTAATTCACAATAACAGTTTTGATCGTGACTTAATTGGCAAAATAGTGAACCGAAAACCATTACTTATAGCTATCCAAATATATTCAATTTTAAGTATCAACAAAACCAGAAAATTCATCTCTTCAACACATTTTGAACACATAAGTAAAATAGTATGGAATAACCATAGAAGAACCAAAAATTGAATTCAGACCTCAAAATAGATTGTCATTACTCTTATTTAATGCCAAAAATCCTATAGACAGTTTAAATAAATCGAGAGTTCATAAGTTATCTTCGCCAGATTGCAATAATTTTTCAAATAGTACATACACTGGTTGTTTCTTAAAAACTGAATATAAAAATCAAGTTTCATTCATCAAAAATAAAATGAATTCAACATAAGTTAACCACTGCATCCAAAATGACCTTCGTGCTCTTAGTATTGACAAACTGTAAGTTCTGCACATTGCCCCAGATTATCAGATAATGAACGACCAGACTGATCAAAGTGAAACTTATTTAAGACTTCAACGAGCTATCGCCTCAAAATCGATAAGGTAAAAGGGTAATGCTATATCTCATTCACAGTGATTTCGAATATTTTGGCTATTTTCAAGATCATTGAAAAAAGGAAGAGGAATCAATTTGCGTTTTGAAGGGTAAATTCACTCACTTTGAGGTTCTAGATGCGGAAGGTTGGTATTGTTATGATGTCTTTCGAAAGCCCCTTTTATAAACCACAACAATCTTAAAATATTTTATTATTTCATCTCGTGTGGATTTTCCGCTACTTTGTCACTTGCCCAATTGCAAAAATTGATTCCATTTTCATAGTTTTGATTGTTCAGCTCCTGGTGCAGCTGTATATGATATGCATAAAATTCATTCACTTTCAAGATTCTCTGGACGAAAGTTTGACTTATATCTGTTAACTGAGAAATCTCTCTTTGGCTTTTATATGGGTCCTCTGTCACTGTCAACAAAACTGATGACTGTTGTCTTCAGCTGTAGCAGTTTTTGGTTTTTCATGTTTTTTGGAAGCGATATTACCTGTTTCAAAAATCTCATTAGAATTTTTTCAAAGCATCTTGCATCAGGATGCCTCTTATCAGGAAACCTTTGTGCACTCTACTTGCCGACAAAGAATTTCTATCACACTCACCCAGAATAAAAATCATATCAAACATTTCTTCTTTGGAGAACTTCATGGCAGTCAATCGAGAAAATTGAGTTCAAACCTCACTCTAACAATGTTTAATAACGAAACACTGATAAGTTCACCATGTAAAATGCAGAATATGTTATGTCCGGACACCTGACAGAAGGGACAAATAAAAAAAATGTCAACACATACCTCGATTTACGTTTTAATCATCTTGATTACATCATTCGTTAAAAGAATTATATTGAATAGGTTTCATTTCTTACTACTTGAATCATTACAGAAAAAAAAACTTCTGTGCGAATAATGATGCATGTTGATGAGTTTGATACGGTTTGTAGAATTTTCATCAAAATTTTTACAAATAATCGAATATTTTGAAAATGATCGAAGATAAACATAGGGTTACTTCTGCAAAAAATAGCATAATATTTTATGCGTTGACACGAATAATAAAATACAGGGTAATCCATCTGAAAAAATCAAGATATGATATTTTTAAAATTACTATATTCAATAATTTTTTTGAGTTACTCATGTATAAAATGAGGATAATCTATTTCAATTCATCAATGAAGCTATCCTTGGGCAATAAGAAAATGAAAGGAAAAAAGTATTCATCCTCTCTGGCCGAAGGAGTATGCGATGATGTGAGAGCCTATTTTCATGAATTTTTACGGAAAAGAAAATATTGTGACGAAACTACTCACCAAAAAAGTTATTACTTAAAGACATTATAGCAGAGTTTAGGCGGCTCCTGAATCTTGAACAAAAAAGTGGTCTTTCAATTTGAAAAAACCACCCAAGATTTTTTTTATAGAAAATTAGGACACCCTGTTTACTGCAAAATAAATTGCTGAAGTAGATTCTTACTTTCTAAATACAATACCGTTCGAACAAAATAGAATCTTCAAGAGTGTACGAGCCACAGAGCAACGCGCCACTGGTGAATCACCCAGTATATAAATATTTATATATAAATTTTATATATATATATATATATATATATATATATATATATATATATATATATATATATATATATATATATATATATATATATAGGGGTTTTACCCTGACGAGTTGCCCATATATCTGTTCATGCAATCAAACTGATTTCATGAAAAATATAAATCCACCACCCGGTAATTAATACCATTGCCAGGCAATGATTTTAATCAAAACATATCCTGGAATAATTATATATTAGGATAACGTTAAATGTTATGAGAATATATCAATCTACCAGAATATATACATACTATAGCATCATCAGACAATGATATCAATGTACTAACGAGTAGTGTCAGAGGCTTTCAGCCCGGAAAAATCCAGTGTACGGACCTTAGTCAAGTAACACTGAATGTTACTCATTAATAGTTTCCTTTGTGTGAAGTAGTGAACGATCGAATAGAATACTGCTCTGAATATAAATATGAAAAATTGTCAGTTAATTATATTACATTTATATAAACAAATAAATAAAATATGAAATGAGATTCTGAGCAGTATAAACTAAAGAGAAAACCTATGACTCTACCTCATTATTTTTTTCGGAAAGAAACCTACGAAGAATATTACAGGATTTGATGACTGTTATCTTTTGTAACTGTTCAAACAAATTTTTCTTCAGGCCCAAAATCTCAATACTTTTGTGAAGATTTCTAGGAATAACACCTGTCGTGGAAATAATAATCGGTAGAATAAATATTTTCTTCATTTTCCACATTTTTTTAATCTCGTCGCCAAGCATCATATATTTAGAAATTTTTTCATTGTATTTATTTTGTATATTATGTGTGTCGGGTATAGCAATATCAATTATATATGTTATTTGATTATGTTTATCATTAAGAATGATATCTGGTCTATTGTGTTTTACAGCTCTATTGCAAAGAATTGTTTTATCAAAATGAAGTTAATATTTGTCATTTTCACAAATAATCTCAGGTTCATATTTGTGAAATTTTTTTCTTTTGGGAATTAGGTATTAGGTCATGTTTAATTCCTAGATTAAAATGAATAATATTAGCGACGGCATTATGTCTTTCTAAATAATCTGTTGAAGCAGGGACTGAGCAAGATGATAATATATGAAAAACTGTTTCTGAAGAACAGAAACATCTACGGCAAGAATCATCTATATTTTGTTTGATGATGTGTTTTCTATAATTCCTCGTGAAAACAACCTTATCCTGGATCGCAATTGCCAAGCCTTCTGTTTCAGCAAACAATTCTCCAGATACTAACCATTTATTCGATGCGATTTCATCAATATAATCATTTTTCAATTCTTTAGGGTGCTTTCCGTGTAATTCCTTTTGCATCCAACTTTCTCTTTTAGAATTATCATCAAATATATCAAAATCTACCTTTTGCTTTGTCAAGTTCAGAGGTGTAAGATTATAATCTGAAGCATCAACAATATCATGTAATTTAGACGTTCTCTGTTTATCATGAAAATTGGAACGTAGATGAAAAATCTGTATACTATGAAGATTATTCAAATCAGTTAATCCACGACCTCCTATATAGGTATATAGGTATATATATATATATATATATATATATATATATATATATATATATATATATATATATACACTTTTATGTAACTCTTTTATAATTTTTTCTTATATATTTTCAAAATTTCCATATTTCGATCTACTAACTGGGATTGGTAAGACTTTATTTTCATAATGACGTGTGTAAATACAAAATTGTATACTGTATACTTACATTAAATAAATTTCACTTTCACTTTTTGCTATTAGGGTGTTGCTCGTTAAAGCTCCAAATATACGTCAAAAGATGTCCACCGAATAAAATCATTCATTTGACGTGTTTTGGCAAGTTTTTCAACCTCTACGAGATAAAAAAATATACAGGGTGGCTCGTTTGAGAAGGAAAATCTTGTATACGTACGTTCTAATTGAATCGCTACGCGCTTCCCGCTTTTTCACGGCAGACAAGTGGGGAAGAAAGTGGGAATACATGAATAGACATATCCATAGTGCATTAATACGGCTGTTTCAACAGTCTCAAACAGCTTCCGCCTGCTTTCATCAGAGTAATTTATTTTTTCTTCTTTTCGCTTCTCTCTTCATCAGCTCGGTTTGTTTTACGTATATAGAATTTCCTGCTCAATTTACATCCTCACTAGATAGCTTAATTATGCCAACTGAATCGTTTAAGACCTTTTCGCAACTGACGCACTGTAACCACACCCTGCTTGAATTACGCAGATATGCCTTATGGCACGTGTCATATGGCTAGCGCATCACAGGGACATAGTTTCTGTTATAATTTTGGAAGTTTCAAAATTGATTCGAATTGGTTACTCAACATCAAAGCATTGCGAGTTTCTTGTTATAGATTCCCTACGTATAGTTAAAACGATTTTTCAAAATCAATCGAATAGCTTATTGAATATGAAAGAAATTTATGTATGTATATGTAATATGTTCTTCTCAAAATAATGTTTGCGAATATTCAAATTCACGAATATTTTATTCGAAAGTTTTCAGAGCAAGTATTCGCTTGGAGCACTTAAATGATGAATGGGATCCTGAATATCGAGTGAAATGTACAATAACAACAGACATAATATGCAGATGAAAGCTTTTCAGCACAGCTATCTGATGGTTCGACTGTTCTTACTAAATATGACGGACGGTGTCTCTAGAGACAAAGAACGTTTTCAGAATTCGCTTTTTCACCAGAATTCGAAATCGAGGCTGCAATAAACGAATATTATTCGTATAATATTTTTAATCTAATTGATTAAAGTTTTTATCGGTCTTCAAAATTTAAATATATATATATATATATATATATATATATATATATATATATATATATATATATATATATATATATATATATATATATATATATATATATATATATGCGAGTTTCTACAATCCTAGTCGTTTTTCGCCTCCTAGCGCCACTTCCTTCTGTCAGTCCAGTCTCCATCTTCCAGGCCTCTTGTCCTCATGGCATTTTCAACATCTTTCTTTCAATTCAATGGTGGCCTGCCACGTTTACGACGTTTTGGTGGCATCCATGACAATTTTCCTTGGCATTCTATATTCTTCTAAATGTTTTAGGTGTCCGTACCAACATAGTTTTTTGTTTTATATGTCTATTATATTTCCATCTACCTTCATAATCTGTCTTATCCTTTCGTTCCTTACATGCTCTAATTTCGAGATTCCACAGCTTCTTCTCCAGAAGTCCATTTTAAGGGCCAGTTGTCGAAGGAATATTCGTTTTGGATAGCTGCCATATCTCCGCTCCGTAGGTATATATACTTTCTATGATTGCTTTGTATATATTTGATTTTGTCTTGCCGTAGATGTTAGGGCTCCAGAGTATGAGGTTCAGTTGACGAATACCATTTCTTCCTTGTCCTATTTTGTTGGAAATATCTAATTAACTTTTCCCATTTTTACTGAATGTGACTCCTTAATACTTAAAAAATTCAATTTTCTCAGTTTATATTGACTGACGTCTAAGTCAACTCCATCTTCATCGCCCATAACCATGAATTCAGTCTTTTTATATTTATTGTCAGACCTCATTTATTGTACTCTTCTTCCAACTTGCGAAACATATAGGCTGCATCATCTCGATTTCCTGCTACTACCACTTGATCGTCGGCAAATAGGAGTGTGTATAGTGTGCTGTCGCCGATCAGGATGCCCATCAGATGACATTTCTTCTTCCATGTGGATAAGACTTCTTGAAGAAAGATTTTGAACAGTGTTGGTGCCAGGGGACAACCTTGTCTCAAGCCCTTCGTCACTATAAACTCCCGAGAGATCTCACGCCCCATCTTCTACTTGTGCATCCATAATAAAGTTTTTTGACTGCGTTGACATAAGTTTGACCGACACCACCTTTCAACATGCAATCCCACAACTTACTTAACGGGATAGTGTCATAGGCCTTCTGCAAGTCAGAAAGATGAGGTACACAGCTCTACCTCGACCAAGTTTCTTCTCAATCAAATCTTTTAAGACGAAGATTCTATCGATACACGAACGGCCAGCGCGAAATCCGTTCTATTCCTCTGATTCCGAGGTCTGACTTTCTATCTGTGTTTTCAGCATCCTTCCGTAAATTCTTGCGACTGTGCATATAACGCTGATACCTCTATAATTATTGCAATCATGCCTGCTCCGCTTTTTCAAAATCGAAGATATTACAGCTTTTTTCCAGTCGGTTAGTGGCTTACTTCCTCTTAAACATTCATTGAGTAGTTCTGTTAAAACATCTAGCATTTCGCTAGGAGCAGCTTTCAATAATTCTACATGTATATTCCCTATTTCGGGTGCTTTTCCATTTTTCATGTTAGACAAGGCTACTCTCACATCTTCAACTGATATTTCCGGTTGTTCCACCAGTGTCATATGTCTATTTGTGTCTTCCTGTGTTCTGTCGTTACTGCTCATGAATCTTCTGTGAGGAGACTTTCAAAATGGTCAGTGCACTCCTTCATACTTATCAAGTTTAAACCTGATCTGACCTTGTTCTGTGTTTTCATGTTTTTCAACGTTTTCCAAACCTTATTTGCTCTTCGTGTTACCTTCACCATTTGTTGAGTGGTTTTTTCCCAGAACAACTTCTTAGATGTTCTGATGTCTTCTAGAACTCGACGCCTAGCGTTTTTATAGATATTTCTATTTTGCACTATTTTGGTAGAGAGCCATTTGCTATAAGCTTCCTTCTTTTTCATTACAGCTTTTTCTAGATCAGCATTCCACCAAGGGGGTTGATTTACTACCCTTTTCTTTCATAGGTTTTTCACCTAGTACTTCGTGAGCAGCTTCATGAATTATTATTTTTAGCTCTTCGTATATATCGTTTGGTGTTTGCTGTTGTAAGTTCCTCAATCTATCTGCTATGTTCAGTTGGTATAAGAATTTGATAGAGTCGTTTTCAAGCTTCTCAAGATTATACTGATCATGAGTGTATGTTTTTGAGTTATTTTTTTCTATTGAAGGCTCTTTCAAAGATTTTCTATATGCGAAATAAACTTTCAAAAGTAAAAAGTAGTAGTGGTCAGTACTACATTATGGTCCCCTCATAGCTCGGACGTAAATAATCTTGAGAGGAAATACTGTTTCACAACGATATAATCGATTAAACTCTTCAGAATGCGAGTTGGTTGTGTCCAGGTGAAACGGTGAATATCTTTGTGCTGAAACCAACCGTTTGTGATTTTCAGCTTGTGTTGTTCACAAAGTTCTATAATCCGTTCACCGTTGTCGTTTACTGTGACTGCTCTGCTTCCTGTTTTCCCATTAATGTCTCCCATTAAAAATATTTCTTTCCAGATACTGATGCAATCCAGTAACCTGGTCAACTCATCATAAAATTTATATTTATTGGGAACAGGAGCATCGTCATTTGGTCCGTATATTGCCACAACCACAACTGGATAGTTCTTCAGTTCCATCTCTACAGATTGAATTCTCTCATCTATTTGGTCCCATGATATGATATGCTTTTTATACTTTTTGTGGAGGATAAGGTAGACTCCACATTTGGCTCTATCTTCTTTAGGCACACCACTGTAAATGTGTACGAAATCTTCTTTCATTTTCGTACCCTTGCCCTTTTTTTTTGTTTCTGTTAGAGCACAAATATCAATTTCGTATTTTGCCACTTCTTGAAAGACTTTTTCATATTTGGTTGCCATTCCCTGAAAATTCCAGGTACTTATTCTCAATGTCCGTTTCATAGCCAATTTCCGTCGTTTATTGCTTCCATTATCTTCCGAGGCTTCTTCGGGAAATTTTCTCAAAATAATTCTTCTATAAGTGATGAATTGCAGGTTCATCGCCTCAACCCCCATCCTGTAGGACCAGGATTTTTTATCAAGGTTTACTCCTCAAGATGGATCGCTTTCACCACTGCTGAGGAACTCCATCTGCCCCTTGCTGGTATGTTCGAGTTTTGAGGCGCCCGAAATTCGCCTTCATTTTGTCTCGTTTGCTACAAACATTTTGTACCCAGTACCACTAGATCTGAGATCTTCCAGGACGTGAGAGTAGCATTCGTTGGCAGAGCTGAATTCTATTTTGGAATCCTCGACTTTTTCGTTGAGCATCAGTAGGCATTTTTCAGAGTTTTCTATTATGCAATCACCAGCCGATTGTACAGAGACCTTATACCAACATTCGGTACCAAAATTTGAATGTATATCCCTAAAAAAAAAGTTGGTTACTGGCAGGAACACACTGCCTAAATCTTTAAATTTCTTTCAGACATTTCATACGAGAAACATGAGTGTAATCATCTCAATTGTCGTACTTATTCTAAAACTTATTCCAATGCTCGACAATTTCATCAAATCCTACTATATTATATTAATATGACCCTCATCATCTCTTCTTCCATTCCTTGGAAATTCCTGATTCGATTCAATAAGTAGAAGTCACATGGTATAATAGCATTTTAGTTGCTTGTTATGTGGTTTTTTCATCAGTGTCATCGTTATCGAGGAAATTCATCTGTTAATTTCATATGGTACCGCACTATGTGATTTATGTGCCTCTTACACTAAATTCCTCGTATTTTTGGTCAATACGTCGATTCATAGTGGTGTTGCACTACACCTACTTATTGTTATCAACAAAAGAAACACGCGCAGTGTATTTGGAAATGTTTTTGCCGAACTATTTTTGACTCTCATTAATTTATAAATAAACACATTGAAGACTTTAATTGACGGAATATTGAATATCTGAGGGTTGCCACATGGTAGTGGTACAATTGGTCTCGATTGGCCATGTGAGTGTTGTAAGCCCATTCACAACACTAAGGCAGAACGCCGCCTATTCATCTCAGTCCGTTGGACCGCGTCAAGTACATGTATAATTATACAATTGACGCCCTCCAACAAACTAACGCAGAGGCTACTACCAGCGTCACCGGCAAACGATGAAGCGAAAAAGTAGGTCAAACAGAAAACATCAAGAAATCAGACTAGTTCGATTATCTACAGCAATGCTACGCACTGTGCTTGCTGGATGAATTTTAGTGTAAACTAACATTCCAGTGCTAGTCTAGCTCTTAAACCAGGTGTACACCCTACAGCTAGATTAGCATAGGAGCGTTAACTTTCGATAAACTGCATGCAGCAGGTACAGTGTGTAGCGTTGCAAAGATAATCGAACTAGTCTGACTTCTTGGCTTCTATTCGATGTACTTCTTTGGTTCATCCTTTGCTGGTGGCGCTGAAAGTAACATCTGCGTTAGTTAATTAGAGGGCGCCATTTGTATATGTGTATATATTCTTGTACTTGACGTGCCCCAATGGACTGAAATGAGTGGATGGCGGTCAGACTTGGTATTGTGAATTAATGTGCGATACTGACGAGCTCAAAAAATACCGAAACTGCAGTCTCTTCCTCCTATTCATGACATCAGACTAGATCGTACTACTACTATGTGGGCCCGGTTGAGGATGATTATGATGAGTGAATCGGAAAACCAGCTCCTTCAGAAAAGTATATCTAATATTCCATGGAAGGTAGAATATTATTCCCTGTATAAAATTCTTCAATATTTTTAGACATATAGTTATAAATTTTTCAGCTCTTCAATTTTTAGAATAAATTACAATATCGCCTCCATTCATGAGTATGGCCCCGAATTCCGATCGGTTTATTTATTTGAATTAAGAAATGTATATCTCGTCGTACTAGTTTAGGGTTTGATAGAAAATTTGTAACAACTCGTTTTGAAGTTAGTTACTAACTATGTCTTCATCTAATATGAGTGAATATCAAGTTAACGTTTTTGCTTTAAATAGGTAAATTTAATCTATTAGTCAATCTACATTTGGGAAAGATATTGATATGGATAGCAGGATGATACAATCTTGCGGACAATCACTAATTCATTCTGTAAATCCAAATAGAAAACATATAGTATATTAGTTGTGCACACAATGCACAACTAATATACTATTTACAAATTGAAATTGGTATCAGCTTATATATTATTAATTCGATACATATGCGGCAATGAAAATTGCCGCATATAACGTTGTATCACAGACTCCCAGGTTTAACGATAGGAATAATATCCAATACGAAATACTCAATGGTTGATTATATAAATTCAAATAATTGAGTCAAATTCACACAAACTGTACTCTAGCTGGTTAATATGAAATGTTTTACGATTGCTAATGAAAAGAGAAAAAATATTGAAGAGTCGAAATGCTGAAGTTAGTACCTAGGTATACTGATACAAATTATAAAGAGCAGATTACGATCGACGATTATTTTTGGCTCAGTTTTAACGGGGCGACGCACATTCGAACTCTTCTTCATCAGGATAAAGAGGTGGTTAGAAATAAATAGATAGGAGTTGGAGAGTGAGTAGAAGTATATGTTCGCTAACTCATTGTCGAAAGTTGAACAACAGCGAAAATTCCATGCTTAGGTTGAGAAAGTATAAAGCTGGGTTTAGATGAAGCGCACCCACTCGCGCACCTACCTCGTTAACAGTTAAAGCCATAGATGAGTTTGAGTTTAAGGTGAGCATTTTTTCAGTAGATTTTTTACATACGCCTGAAAATTTATATCACAGTCATTAATTACACCTAAGTTTTTTATATTATCCACTAAAGATATCACAGATTCATTTATACATATTACATTATTCATAGCCTCTAATGCTTTGGTACGAGCGTGTTTGGATCCAATGCATATTGCTACGGTCTTGGCAGAGTTCAGCAACAAGCCTTTTTTTGTAGACCAATCTGCCACCATGTCAAGGTCCTTATTCAATAAACTTATTGCACTGTCAATTTCAAGCGGATAATATATATATATATATATATATATATATATATATATATATATATATATATATATATATATATATATATATATATACTGTATGTGATTTGCATACTGGTGTACTGTTAAAAATTTGAGCATACAAGACTTATCAGATGATGTTGAGAATTGAACAACATTGTTTATTATAAAATTATATAAATAGAATAAGTTATTTATATGTATATTCTAGTGTCTAGTTCTAAGTACAACCCTGTTTGCTATACTAATATATATAGAGATATAGTCTGTTACCAGAAAGGTACTACCCTGCGTAAAGCAATAAATGTGTTCTTCGGGTTATAACTATAACCATTATAATTCAATATTTTCCCTTTGTTGATGCATTTGTCACGTTTTGGTACAATATCTTGACCCTTCTTAAAAAATGTTACATAAAGGGTTTTTAGATCTGCGCCATGACCAGTTTGGGTAGTTGTCTATACAAGGTCAACCCAAGGCATAAGAGTAACTTCAACTGACCAGTTGGAGGGCATTTTTCAATCAGTAACAGTTTGTCTCTTGAACCATTAAGACCTATTTTCAATATTGATCATACAGATCAATAATCATAACCTAAGTATTGTGTCATACCAATCAGTGAGCACAAATACTCTTGGAGTAATTCTAATATAAACACAGTTATTCACAAACACAAGTAACATTTTGTCTCTTGAACCATCAAGAACTATCTCTCAATATTGATCATACAGATCAATAATTTTAACCTAAGTATTGTGTCATACCAAGCAGTGGGCACAAATACTCTTGGAGTAACTAAAGTTGTATAGTACTGTTAATAAACAATTAAAAAACTATACTGGTCCTTCGATCTTACAAACCCTACCTTTGTGTTGAGATTCACTCAACAGATGTAAATATCACAAAAAGGAGAGGCCCCAATATATTCCCTTGTGGTGCGCCCTTATGTATATTGCATTCAGATGATTTTCTTCCATCTGCCATAACAAACTGGACCCTGTCAGTAAGATAATTTTCAAACCAGGTGACAACTGTTTCATGGAACCCAAAGTGATGAAGCTTTGATACCATTTGAACATGACTCATAATGTCAAATGCTTTGATATGGTCTAACAAAATTAAAAGTATGACTTCCATATTATCGATTGCTTTTGCAAAGTCATTAGTGATTTTGAGTATAAGTGCTGTGGTACTTTCTAAAACCACTCTGTGTTAGGGGAAGTATATGGCTATTGACATGCTGGAAGAATCTTTTCGTGAACCAATTTTCTAATATTTTTGGAGCGACTGGTAAAATACTGATAGGTCTGAAGTCCGACGGAGAAGTGGGATGTCAAGTCTTTGGTACAGGAGTTTCAAGTGCTATCCTTCAGTCCTTTGGTACTACTCTAGTTGTTAGTGAGCAGTTAATTATGTGAGTTAAGTGTCCTAGACAGTGAGGCATAACAAGCTTCCACAACTTCTGACTCAAATTATCATTCCCAGCTGCACTTAATGTAATAGTGCCAAATAGTTTCAATACTTCTGTCTCGCTTACCTCGACAAACTCACACAACTCTTCTATACCAGGCTTCAGATTACTTTGATAGTGATCCAACAACCCAAAACAATGTCTGTGGCCGGAACCGAATTTATGTAGTGGTTATTGAGTGCTTCTACCGATACACTTTTTGCTAAATTCTTCAAAGGCTTCCTGTAAATATTCAACTTATTCAGGGCTGACCACTACCTTTTAGAATCTTTCGTGTGGTTATTGATATGAAAATTCAAATTAGCTTTTTTTTCTCTACGTATTGCATCCACAACATCTAACCTAACCACAACATAATTCCTCAGTTCCCTGTAATATTGAAAGTGTGCATCTTACTTAGTTTTCTTAAACCTATCATAGGCCTTGTTTTTGAGCATTATTATTTGCCTTATAGTAGATAGATATATGGATGTTTATGCTCAGTAATCGTAGGTGTCTTGGTTGGTGCAAGAATTGCGTCATTGATATAATCCACATTCTGATCTATCTTATCTAGGTGGTAAATGAAATTCCAGTCAACGCGTATGGCATCCCTCGAGAACAAATCAATTCTGAAATTCGAGAAATCCCTTTATGTAATAATTTTTGGGGTCTGTTTATTTGACTCGATATTCAATATGCAACTCACAAGAAAGTGGTCAGTTAAGCCATATAAATCCATATTGACTGGCCTCACATACTCAATTTGGTTATCACAACAAATTAGATCAATTAGAGAGCTTGACGTTTCAGCTACTCTTGTTGGTTCTTGAATTATTTGTGACATGTTGGAAGTTTATTGTAAAGTCATAAGTTCAGATTTTAAAGGAGACTCCTGGTCCATATTAATATTCAGATCTCCCAGTAACACAACACCATCAGTTTCCACACTTATGAGTTCAAACATTCTCTCCTACTTCTGTTTTGTCTGGATTGCCACCTCACAATCTTCAATTGAAGGTTGGGTCGGTAGTTATAATGTTGCGGAATATTAAACAACGGCATCTTTGCAATGGCACAAGGTTAGCGGTAAAAAATTACTAAACAACGTGATAGAAGCAACTATACTGAAAGGAAAGTATAAAGAAGAACATGTTCTCATACCGCACATACCAATGGTTTCGACTGATGTGCCATTTGAGTTGAAACGACTACAGTTTCCAGTACGGCTTGCTTTTGCTATGATTATAAACAAGTCCCAGGGGCAATCCTTAAGTGTTTGTGGTATTAATCTGGAAAACCCATGTGCTCGTGTTGAAAAACCATCAGATTTGTTTGTCCTTGCGCCAGGTAATCGAACAAAAAACATCGTATATCATAAAGCACTACAATGAAAATAACAATGATTTCTGTTAATAATTACGATTCACATGATTAACAAGAAAGCGATTACTTACTTTTAAATGCTTATATATGTTTTATTTAATTATTTTTTTATTTACAACGCCCTTATCTCTAGGGTGACGGTTCTATTCAGGAGAATTTTTTTCCCCGACTAAAAAATAGATAGGAACAAAAAACTGCCACATTACAAATATTTTTGAAAGAACGAAGTCTCTCATGTCCGCTAGTTACTAAATGAGTTAGGAAATAGAAGATTCTTTGTCGATTGTCGAATGTATCTAATTGAAGACGTATTCGCTCCCTCTCTGCGAACATCAGATTTCAACATGTTGTCTCTGACAAATCGCCAGAGGAGGTAATTGATCCTGATCGGACTAATTGAATATTGTAAGGTGTTACAAGCTTTGATTACAAACCAACCTACCACTGCTAAACTGCTTGACTGATGAGTGCACATTTCACTTGAATGGAATCTGGAGAATTAAAACTATCCTGTTACTGAAGAAGAAGATACTCAATTTCTACAAAAAATGAATGTTCAGGATTCTTGGAGATGTTATTCTTTTGATATGATATTTTGGAAAAAGGTAATAATATGATACAGTTGTATTTCTTTCTATGTAACAGTTGATATCTGAAGTGTCCAAAACCGAATCCGATAGAATCGAGTAGTTAAAGACTTTAGTGAAATTGCACCAAGGTGAAATTCGTTGAACAATTTTTATTCAAGGAACAATATTCAACCTTCCGTAGAAGGATCTGGTTTCCGATCCACCCTCATAATCACCGTCAACCGGGGCCACATAGCAGTGGATGTCATGAATAGGACCAATAGACTGCAAATTCGTTCGTATTTGAACTCATCAGTATTTCACACTCATTCACAGCATCAGGCCACACTGCCACTTACCACGCTGATTATGAAGGGTGGATCGGAAAACCAGCTCCTTCTAAGAGGGATATTTAACATTTTACGGAAGGTTGAATATTTCTTGAATAAAAAATCATCAATGTGTCTACACAATCATTTCGCAAGTAGTAATTTTTGCGATTGTTGAAATTCGTTCTCGAAAAATTTAGATGTCCAATATTAAAAATTCAATTGACGAGGCTTTCACATGATAGAAATATATTTTCAAATACAAGTAAACGATGTTTTATACTGAAATAATTCTTTAATGTATATTCTGGAAAAATGTTGTAATTTTAAACCGTCTTTTTCAATTCGTATTTCAAATGATTTGATATGATAGAATATATTGTCATTCCATGTAATGCTAAGTTAGTGTCTTTCGATGTCAAGAATTTGTTTCCAAGTATTCCACCGAAAGATACGTATAATATAATCAATAATTTGTTAACACAAAATATGACGAATCCACGAATTAATACGACATTTGTGCTTTATTAGATGTTTGCATATCTCAAAATTAATTTTTATTTAACGACTCTTTTCATAAAAGTGATAGGGACTTATAATAGGAAAATCCTTAAGCCCTCTTTCAGCAGAAATCTTCATGGATAGAAAACATTTCATTTCAAAACATCAACAACAAAACGCGAAATAGCATAGGAGCAAGGCTACTGGCCCGGATGGAATTTGTGGAGATTTGCTCAAACTAATTCAGGAAGATCATTTGGACATTTTCACTGACTTTTTCAACTACGTCTGCGATACAGGAAATATTCCTGACGATTGGCTGATTTCATCATTTATTCCAATACCAAATTAGTGATAAGCAGTTTGGCTTCAGGAATGGTCTAGGTACTAGAGAAGCATTGTTCAGTTTGAATGTTTTAAATTTGAAGAGATCGTGATGTAAATTGCGATGTATATGCCTGCTTTATTGACTTCGAAAAATCATTCGATAAGGTAAACCATCAGAGGGAAATAGAAATATTGCAGAAGTATCGAATGGACGATAAGGATCTTCGTATCATTTCTAGGCGTTTGTTCGAGTGGAGGAAGTTGAATCGCAGAGATTCCAGATTCGTCGGGGCGTCAAACAGGGATGTGTGTTGTCCCCGCTGCTTTTTAATGTTTATTCTGAAAACCTGTTTTGGGAAGCTCTTGGCGAAATAGAGGACGGCATTTTATTGAATGGTGAATGGTTAAACATTCTGAAATAAGCGGATAATACGGTTCTTTTGGCAAGCACAAGTGAAAGACTGGAACGACACATTGTCGTTCGCGAAAAATACAACATGCGGCTCAATACGAGTAAAACGAAAGTAATGATAATAAGCAACCATAACCAACCTCACGTACAATTTTATGCCGGAGGTTCTCCCATTGAAACAGTTACAACCATAACGTATCTCCAACAATATGAGAGCTGTTTTATGTAATCTTAAGTTGAATTTACAAATGAGAACTTGTCCTTTGAGGTGCTATGTGTTCTGTATATTGCTGTATGGTGTGGAGTCTTGGACGTTGACAGGTGCAGCTTATAAGAGGATAGAGGCCTTCGAAATGTGGGGCTACTGTTGCATGTTGAGAATATCTTGGTTACACCATGTGACGAATAAAGTAGTTCCCGAACGCATGAACAAGGATATAGAGGTTATGGGAACTATTAAAGAGAGGAAACTCGCATAATTTGGCATATAATGCAGGATGATAACTATGAAATCCTCCATCTGGTCATGCAAGAAAAGAAGGACAGTAAGAGGCGACCTAGAATACGACGAATCTCATGGCTAGTCAATTTTAAGCAATGAACCGGGAAAACATCTCAGGAATTATTTCGAGCTCCAGAGAATTGAATAATATGGGCCAAAATGATCGCCAACGTCCAGTGAGGATAAGGCACAGTAAGAAGAAGAAGATGAACACCCGTTTAGTAAACATTTCATTTAAAAACATCAACAAATTTAGGTTCATTTATCAGAAATTATAAGTCTCCAATTAATAAAGAGAATAAATCAGGTGTATATAGATTGGATTATGCAGATTGCAATTGTTTTTATATAGGTAAAACAGAAAGAAATTTCAATTTTAGAATCTCAGAATATAAACGCTGTTTCATCAATGGAAAAACCGATTCGAATTATTCATATCGTCTTAGGAAAACAGTCATTTTTTCCATTCAGAATTTGAAATTCAACATTCTGATAATGAAGGTATAAAACTCAACCTTAGATTAATAGTTTTAGGTATTCACCAGTTAATGATCAGTTAGACATAAATAACTCACCCTTATTGAACTTGTTTCCTAGACACCAGTTCAAGTGCAGATAACTCTGAGTGGATTGCCTCTTTAGTCTATATAAGTATATGTTAGTAAGAAATTTTTGTAGTATTCTCACTCTTGACAAAGATACTGTCTATCGAAACGCGTCGAGCGTTTATTAATATACACACACCACAAAAATTGTCGCATCACCTGGTATTCTGAATTCCTCAATCAATTAAGCAGCTCGATCGCAGTTTCTTTGTCAACATATGTTTTTGGACTTATGAGGGAAAAAGAGTCTTATCTATGTAGTAACATTTGTTTCCATATGATCTCAAACATGTCTGAAACAAGAATGAGTTTATTTGACTATCAGTATTCATTCAATTTCTCTTCAGTTTGCACGCTAAATCAATGCAAGTTTTCTGTGTTTCTTGTGGATTTTTGAATCTTTGAATTTATTGTGATGGCTGCTGAACGTCCTGGATGTTATTTGAGTGATCATGAAGTGGTAAAAATTGTAACACTTCTAGAGGAGGGGCTAACTTGTTGAATGTTAACCAAAGCACTATTCCAAGATCAATTAATCGGTACCACGAAACAGGGGATATGGAAGAAAGGCCGGACAAGGAAGGAATTGGATAACAGCACCAGTTGATGATCGTTGGCTTCCTTTAAGTGCACTAAGAGTTCGACACTGTACGTCTAGAATGCTACAAAATGAACTTGCACTTTCCAGAAATGTGCATATTTCATTGCAAACTGTTAGGACCAGGCTCAGAGAAGACGATATCAGACCAAGGGTGGCTTCTACCAGCCCATGTATCACCAGAGAGCATCGTGTTGCAAGACTTCAGTTTGCGAGGGAACATGCAAATTGGGGTATTCCAGAATGGTCGAATGTTCTCTTTTCCGACGAGTCCAGGTTATGTTTAGTATCATATGATGGACGCATGCCTGTATACAGACGACCTGGGGAACGATGCAATATCCGGCAAACCGAAAACTTCGGAGGGGGCTCAGTAATGGTGTGGGGAGGCATTTCTTTCCATGGTCGAACTGAGTAAGTCCTAGTGTATAATGGAAGAATAACAGTGGCCAGATACATCGCAGATATCCTTGAACCCCATGTTGTATCCTTTGGCCCATTGATTGGTGAAAACCTCATTTATATGCATGATATTCCATTCTGTCTCATTCAGCTAGAGTAGTTACAGAATTTCTGCAAAATGCCGAAATATTTTGAGATGGCCAGCCAGAAGTCCAGACTTGAATCCCATAGAACATGTTTGGGACAACATGGGGTGGCAAATTCAGCAACGTAGGATGCCTTGTAGAACACTCCAACAACTAGAAAATCTACTTCCTGAAATTTGGAACTCAGTGACTCAAGAGTACATCCAAAATTTGTTTGAGGGGCTTCCGATACGTAAACTGGCAGCAGTAAGGGTCCGGGGAGGAATCACTCTATTTTGAAAATGATTAGTAACCATTCAATGCTAGTTGATTGATCCCTTCGCAGATGTTTGAAGATGGTAGAATTTTTTACTTTTCATTAACTCGAAAATTGTTGAAATTTTCCATCATGAACCTATCTCTTTTGAATGATATCTTCTTATTTTACACTTCTGAAAATTACTAAGCGACTCTTGAATGACCAACCTAGAAGTTTATTTAGTATTGTCGTCAAAGTAGGGTGTGGGGAGTGTATTTTAGTTGAAATCTTCGTTTACTTGTATTTTTCCGATATCATACTACTACGAAAAAAACAAATTTAATCTGGCCAGAAGTAAACAATATGGATTATTCTTTTTCCTAAACTCTTGTTTCTGAAATTTAAGTCCCTAATTTTCATTACATCAAATTTTTTTGATGCAGAAAGATTCCGGATAAACAAAGTGAATATATATGAGTACGGCAGCTAGTTTGGAAATATTAATAACTACCACTTTTTCTGGGACTTGTTTGGTGGTGCAAAGTATCATTCCGCATCTCCCTCTGATTTCGAGTTATTCAACATTTTTTCATTGGGGCGGTCGTTACTTGATGAAAATTGATACATTTCTCAATCAAATAAAAAAATTAATTTTCAAATTTTCACAATATTCACAAACTTTAAACGCTTTTCACCACAATGTGGCATTATTAGATAAGTAGTACATTGCAAAAGAAATCGTGCATTATTTATTGCCTTGATGAAAGCACCTACTCAGCTCAGTAGGAGTAAAATCCTAACAGGGTAACTTCAAGAACTGAAAAGATTTGGTGACGAGATTAAATGTAACAATTAAGTTAATTTCACGCAAATTTACAATATCGAAATTATTATTAAAAGTGTGGTTGGGTTCCAGTAAATGATTTGCATAGTGAGAATCTGATTTTTGTTTGTGGAAACTGCATTTGTATTCTGATAACCTAGTATTGAGACTTCTGATAGTTCTACTGATATAAATGTTATTACATCTTCCACAATAAAGCTTATAAACACTTGATTTGTTTCCTTTACGAATTCTGGATTTACTATTTTTAATATACCCGCATAGAGAGTTATCCGTTCTGGAACCTAACTTCGAATGATGCTATATAAAGAAAGAAACGTAAGTTTGATTCACTTATATGAGTTAATATATTATATTTTCGATTGGTTCCTTGAATATTAGGAAAAACTTCATGGATTGAATGTATCTCTGTCAAGCAATGGTTTTTTTGACATTCGTATCGGGTTGACTCCCTGTTGTAAGCAGCTATTCCATATTGATGTGGATGTGCGGAAGAATTATGAATGGTAACAACATTTGTTTGACTGAAAATGGAAAAATCATGTCTGCGATCGATTTTGGTTATAGATAAATCGAAAATGTAAATGGAAGTCTCAGTTTTCATTTTCAAAGTGAGCCGTTTATTAGGGTGAATTGAATCTATGAAGGCTTTAATGAATTCAATTCTCCATTTGTGCCTGTAGAATAACATATTATGAATAGTTTCTCCCATTTTGCCTTGAGAAGCACTAAGAGGACAACCCATTATCGAACTATAGTACTAGTGTAAATTTCATCCTTAAAATTGGAAAAATTTTGTTCTAAATATACTTGTTCTAAAGCGGATAAACACTTGTTTCAGAAAATTCTCAAATTTTGGATTGCGAAGAATAATTAATGGCTATTTCAGTTTCAGTTCCCACCTGGTCAGAATGATATTGGGTATTAGCTGACTGTAAATTGTGTTTTAATGAATAACAAACAATTGGCTTTTCGAATAAATTTAATACCGAAGTCTATTGTACCTATCAAAAAACTGGTAATTTGTGAATTCGATAATAGTTTTGGTTTTGAAATTTCGGGTTCATTTGCGATAATTTTCTTGATTTTGGGATCAAGGTTTTATATTCTTTATGGACTCAATAACTTACTTTGAATGAAGATCGAAATCTAAAATATCAAATTCTATTGCATGCGTCCTATAAATAAATCTCAATAGATTACCCTCACAGAAGATATTGTAGTTGTCTCGTTAACTGAATTGTATTTTGATTTCCAACCGTGTGAGAGGATCAATAATCTTTTAGATATTTATATTTCTAGATACCAAATCACACTTCTTCAAAAGGATTTCAAACATAATTAACCCTGCAGTAGTCGCGCCCTATTCTGTAACACTAGTAGTCGCGGTCAGTCTGAGGGACTCCAAATTTTGACAGTACATAATTAAGGAAAAAATGATCCTTTCACTAAATAAAATGCAGTATATGAAAAAACGTTCATTATTGAACATAACTGTTTTGCATTTGGTTGGAATTAACACCAAACTCAACATGAAATAAAATTCTTAAAAATATGCTTGTTTTTTCATGAATATTTTTTTTAAAAAATGATAAGAAATAAAATGCGGAAAAAAGTCCAAAGCAATTGTGGAATTGAATCTTCAATATTTTTACACGTGTTGAAGGTTGAAGTTCTCCTCTGTACAGAGCCGGCCCCAAATTTTGGCATGTTTTAGACATACAAATTTTTTGCAGTAACATCTTGATTTATTTTCATTTTTGCACCTGAAACTAAAGTTTCTGATATTTCCTAGCATTCCAAATCGCTGATCATTATTAGCTGATTGCATCAACGTCTTGCCTTCTCTGTTGAACTGGGGTACATTAGTTTCTGTTGCACGCAACTTCAAATGAGGATCTTATAAATCGAGAGCTATTTTCTTCATAAAATTTCTTCTCTTCAAATCATTTCCATGTTCTTCATTGTTTGCAGTATGAATAACTTGACTATTTATTCCTGCTATATTCATCAGTGCATAGAAGATCACCATGGGCCAACGTCTAGTTGTTCTTGCTACGTTATATATTGCAGAAAGCTCGTCCACTGTATCTACATCTCCTTTCGTAGAGTTCTAGTAGGTTATCATCTCTGGTTTATTTTGATCACCAGTGCTGTGATCAATTGCATCACTGTTATGCAGACTCGATATCATCAGAAGGTTTTTGTTTTTTTAGGTACATAGGAGAGTATGGTCATATTTTCTTGGAAACCAAATAAACTCGACGTTACTGGGCGTTGTTTCGTTACAAGCAATTCTCTTGGTAACTCCCTTTTATTTTTGCTGATTGTACCAACATAAGTTAACTTATGCTCTGAAAGTAACTTTTTCACTAGAGCAAAAGAGGTAAACCAATTGTCCCCAGTTAAGTTCCAGATATTGGTAACACCAAACACTCGAGAATTGCTAAAGTATCATTTTTGACCTGATAATGTCCTTCAGGCTGCTGCCGTACATTAACTTCTAAATTAGAAGTATAATACATCTTTGAGTCAATTAATGCGAAAAGTTTGATTCCATACTTATTTGGTTTCGAGGGTTTATACTGACGAAAACTGCACCTGCCACGTAATATTTCAAGCTTCTCATCTATTGTGGCGTTCTGTGAGATATTATAATGCTTTTTACAAATATCTGTGAAAAAATCAAATAATGTACGGATTGGTGCCAGCTTATCAGTCTTCTTCCGATCCTCTCTTGTGATAGAGTCATCAAAACGTAAGTGCCGTAAAAGAAAAGAAACCTTTGTTTACTCATTGTCAGTCAGAAAATTTTTAATCCTGTCCCTTTTCTGTCCCATAATTTATCTACATTGAGCCTGCTACTCTTCAATATCCCCTCGAAGTACAAAAGTCCCAAGAGAGCTTTTATTTTTGCCATATTCGTGAGTTTACAATCGCGTTCTCTACTGCAATTATTTAAAAATGATGTTTATATTTTGGAGGCTTTTACTTGATAAAATTCCATTATCAATAATATAAACAAGTAATGTGTTTTTTGGAATTTTACTTGATAAATATGATTCGTAACGCGTTTCACTACACCGTAGCTTCTTCAGACGAATGAATGTACATAAGAATGAGAATATAAATATAAATGTTCTTAAGTAATTAGAAGCTTATTGGGTTGATTCTTCTCAAATGGTTATTTACGACAGGTATATCCAATGAAATTAAGGAATAGATTGCTCCCCGAAGAGATTCAATAGAGGTGAAGGGCTTAAATCGACTTGTTCATTGATGAGTCTACCTGAGTGTTTGTATTTGTTAATTTCTGAAGTTTCCCAAATATCTGCCCGCCAATATTTATTATCTGTTTGCGAAATTTCAAACTGTGGGTCGTAAGAGTGGTTATTTTCTAAGAGATGATTCGCGTAATTTGAATCAGATTTTTTATTTGAAAAACTGCGTTTATCTTCCGATATTCTAATATTAAAGTTTCTGTGTCCTACCAATGTAGAAATTATCACAGTCATTGCAATTCAATCTATAAACACCTGATTTGGTTTTATTATTTTTTATATATTTGCCTAAATTATTATTAGTTCGAAAGCTATCTTAAATTTATTGCTACTCAAGAATTATTTGAATTTCTCACTTGTTATGCCAGGTTGTAGGTATGTAGGTTAAAGTGTTGAATTTTTGTTTCAATTTATCGACAGGGTTAACTTCATTCAATGCGATTCTACTTGGTTTTTATTTAAAATATTATTTATTAGTTTGGGATATGTTACGTCTAAGAAATTTCTTAGACGTAACAATTCGAATGAAAATGGAAAACATGTTTTCGTAATTTACCATAAGCCGTCACATACAGATATTATAATATATAACTCGTCGTGTCATCCGTATCAACATAAAATGTCAGCATTCAACAGTTTTATTCATAGATTGATTAACATCCCGTTATCACCAGAAAATTTCAACAAAGAATTGAATTTGATTAAACAAATAGCCAAAAATAATGGTTACAATCCCAAACTAATAAATAATATTTTATATAAAAAACAAAGTAGAATCGCATTGAATGAAGTTTACCATGTCGATAAATTGAAACAAAAATTCAACACCTTAACCTTCGTAGGCATTACAAGTGAGAAACTCAAGTCATTCTTGAGTAGCAATAATTTCAACATAGCTTTCCAAACTAATAATAATTTAGGCAAATATATAAAAATAATAAGACCAAATCAGGTAAAAACAATAAATCGGGTGTTTATAGATTGAATTGCAATGACTGTGATAATTTCTACATTGGTAGAACACATAGAAATTTTAATATTAGAATATCGGAACATAAACGCAGTTTTTCAAATAAAAATTCAGATTCAAATTACGCGAATCATCTCTTAGAAAATAATCACTCTTTCGACCCACAGTTTGAAATTTTGCATACAGATAATAAATATTGGAAGGTAGATCTTTGGGAAACTTTAGAAATTAACAAATTCAAACACTCAGGTAGACTCTTCAATGAACAAGTCGATTTAAGCCCTTCACCTCTATTGAATCTCTTCGGGGAGCAATTTATTCCTTAATTTCATTGGATATACCTGTCATAAATAACCACTTAAGAAGAATCAACCCATTAAGCTTTTAATTACTTAAGAACATTTATATTTATATTCTCATTCTTATTTTCTGTACATTCATTTGTCTGAAGTAGCTACGGTGTGGTGAAACGCGTTACGAATCATAATTATTAAGCAAAATTCCAAAAAATGATGTAATATGTTTGTTGGTATTCTCGGAGACGATTTCCAATATTTCATTGTCAAAGAATAAATTCCGACATTCATTAGGAGTGTTGGCATTTTTCGCTAATCCTTTTACACCAGGAAATTTACTAATTATATTCCAGGATCTAGTTCGAAGTTTTAACCATTTTGTTGAACTATCCTTACCAATGAAATAAAGGTGTCTGTGCTTCTTTGCAGGTATTATATCCTGTTCTCCTCCTTCTTCTTCTTTCTCGGAGCTAATTGTCTTTACTTTCGTGTTACTTTCTTCAGATCTATATTCCACCACGTCCTCCTCTTGATCTGAACTATCGTCTTGAATATCGTCATCATCTGACTAAGCCTCTTCCCAAAGATGAAGTAAACTCTACTGTCGCTCTTCGTAACTCATATTATACTGAAAACTGAAAAGATAAATGAAGTAGAATTATAATTATGTTTCATTTCAGCAAAAGAAGTCACTTTCAATTCTAGGTACACAACTGGTTGCGGGGAGTCTAGGAGACTCTTTGACGCTCTAGCTTCAACACGAGTGACACTTCGAAACAAACTCACAGAGTATACTAAACTGTTGTCGAAGTCAGGAAAGTACTGAGTGGCGCGACAAGATATTTGAGAGTATGCGGAAATGCTAGCTAATAATCGGAGGACTGCGTCTGTCAGACGTAGCGCGACTACAGCAGGGTTAAAAGCAAAATGAATCGCAATATCATTTCGACCAGTCTGTAATTAAATCTAGATAACCATAAATTATTCATCTGAATCCGAAAAGTTTAAATATTCAGCAGCATCATTTATTGAGTCAGAGTTAATCATGTTCACACCAAATTAAGATGATAATATATCTTCAATATTTATTGATTGAATCAGGTGTGAAACAAACAATATCATGTTCACAAAGGCAGATGAAAGACATACTGTCATAGCTTTGAACGAGGCATATTATTATCAAAAACATAAAATTTCATTGAACTAGGAAATTATCAAAAATCAAGGAAGACCCCATTTATTGATTTCAATCCAATATTAAAACTCCTATAGAAAGCAAAATTTTCAATACCGAACAATCGAAAATATCTAAATAAAAGAAATTCAACATACTGCACTACCTTATAATATTAAACTCATGTCATAGGATGTAGTTAATCTCTATCCAAGTGTTCCATCTTACGATGCAGTTATATTGATTGACCAAGATCTACGCAATGATAATATAAATCTAATTACTTAATCAGAACTCATGCATCTTTTAGAAGTATGTTTAGAACAAAATTAGTTCAATGATCAAATTTACATAAGCAACATCGGTTTAATAATGGGTAATTCGTTCATTTCTTTACTAGTCGAAATTGTCATGGATAATATTGAGAAATAATTCATAATCATCCGCTGTCAAAGCACTGATTTATTGGTTTTGATATGCTGATGACATAATTTGTTATATTACAGGCACAAAAGACAATCAGATTCACTCTTATATAAATTTCACTTTGGAAATGAAAATTGAGAATTCTATCAACTTTTCAGATTAACTGTAACTCAAATCGACATAGACATAATTTTCTATTTCCATAAACCATCTCATATAAATATTGCCATTCATTATTCTTCTGCACCACTATATCAACATAAAAAGCTGCTCACAACAGTATGATAGTCGCCTCAATATCAATGTCAGAAAAATGTCCTGAAACGACTAAATATAATAAAACAAATAGCGGCAATAATGGTTATAATCAAGTATAATTAACAGCATGCGAAAACAATTTCAACATGCAATCCATGGGGTTTTTCCTAATATTAAAGAGACCAATCGAAAATATAATATTAACTTATATTAGTAAACTCAGTTTATATTTCTTTCTTCTCCTCGTGAATATAGCTTTCCGAACGGATAAATCTCTATGCAAATACAAAAGCAGTTACAGAATCCAAAATTCTTAAAGAAAACAAATCAAGTGTTTGTGAGCTCTCTTGTGGAAATTGTAATAAAATTTATATCGGTAAAGCTTTTGGATATTTCAATATTAGGTGATCCGTATACAAAGGCTGTTTTGACAAACACAAATCAGATCAGGAAGAAAACCATCCTTTGAATAATCATTTCGAGATACTATATATAATAGGAATAATAGATTAAAACTGAACCTGGAGAAGCAACAGAAAATAATTGACAATTGGACATAAAGTCGTCACCATTACAAAATCTCGTGTTTGGGTTTTCTCCTTATGTGCTAAGTACCTGTTTTCTCCAATATAATATAGAAGGCACATCTTCCTTTCGAAAGTACCTCCTATGTGATGAACTACAGTTTGGTGAAATATGTCAAGTATGTATAGGTGAAAAATTGAACAGCATTGTTGTATTTAATTAAAACAAATATTTCGAATGTCTCCAACTTTTTGATCTCAGTTTTAATCAAATTAACATAAAAATGAAATTCACATTCTACAGGTGCATTTCGGAGTCAAATTCAGAGGAATGAAATAAAGTTTTCTGCTTAGCATGTTTCGGGTTTTAATGCAAACAAACTTTTATTTTAATATAGGCTTCACTTTCGTTAGATCCAGTCTTTTTCCTTCTCGAAAACATATAAATCATGTAACCAATTTCTGCATTCATTGCCATTTTTCCGGATACTCACATTATCATAATTTCATTCATTTGCTGCGAGTCAATCAACGATTTATGTTGTTTCATTACCAAAAGCGATATATTTCTTGAGTCCTGTCCAAGAGCACGGTTGATTTTATGATTTAATCAAATTAAGACCATGGTAATTATCTGTTGGCTAAGAGTTTGACAATCACTCACGTTTTTAATTTGAAAATAGTCTGCGTCAAGAAACTAACGCACAAAATCAAAAATTCAAATTCATACAAAAGTTCTTATATGATAAGAGCAAAAGATAGGCATTAAGATATTCGTAAGCATTTTACTAAAGATCTCATAGCTAAAGATAGACTGAAAATTATGGGTTGAAGAATTATTTTTCCAGTAATCCCCCAGTACAAAGAATGCTTGAAAACAATTGAAAAAAAAAGAATACTCATAGAAATATAAATAATACTAATAATGAAAATTCTGAAGAAATCAAAATCCGGAACAATCTTTCAATACCGGGTATTTTATTTTATTCTCAACTCTTGGAAAGAAGTGATGGTTGTCGTGCCACAGCTGTTTCCGCCCAAGATAATTTCATGTGTGAGTACACTAAGAGGGCTAAATTGTAAGTTATCGGAAATATGTTTGATGGAAGCGAGTTCCAAAATACATTAGTCCTTACGGACTAAGCCTTCAAGTTCTTCTGAGCATTTACTATGGAAGTATCTGTAGAAAAGAGAAATATCAGCATCCTGCCGCTTTTGAGTAAAAGATTAGGGAACACACGTGATCTCCAGGTGGTAAATCAGGCTCACTGCTCTCTTTTGGACACTATCGAATAGATATAATTAATGTTTGTGTGCGGAGCCCTATATATGGGAACAGTATTCTAGACCAGGTCGTATAAAAGCATCAGCTGTATGACTTGTAGTACTGTTTAGCCCTGAAAAGAAAACTGAGTTTACCAGATAGAGACTTTGCAATCGCAGACACGTGGTCATGCCAGCAAACTACGGTGTTGACTGTGATCCCTAATAGGTGCGAGTTTATTTCTGTGGAAATTCGATGTCCTTGCATGATTAGATAAGATTCGCCGGAAGTGACTTTTCTGGAGAACTTTGTTGATTGCTTCTCACTTATTCACGTTAAAATTGACCAAGTTCAACAGCCCCCACTCAGATATCTTCCCCAGGTCTGAATTCAGTGTCATGTTTTGTCGATGTGTCTCCTTAGTATTTATAGGACGCTGACGAGTAAGTGAGGATACCAGGGTAGTTGCATTGCTGCAACAGAGAAAGAATTGGCAAGAGTATGGATTCCTAGAGTATTCCTGCACCAACCTAAAAAGATTATTTCCTTTCCACCAGAATCAATATGAAGGAGAAACTACCAATCCAACCATTCAATTTTTCGGGAAGTTTATATGCGATTAGTTCATTCATCAAGGGTGCCTGCCAAACTCCGTCAAAGGCCTCTGAGATATCAAGTACAACGACTCTTGATTCGCCATGCTTTTCGATTATTGATATCCGCAAATTCATAGGCGTCACCAGTTGATCGTTGTCTACGGAAAACGTAAATTATGAGCTCAGCGTTTGTCAGTATTTCCATCAGTTTCAACATAGTAAGCAGCAATGTGATTGGACGGTAATTTTGGGATAAGCATTTCTAGCTTTTCTTTGGAATCGGTTGTACTCTCGCAATTGTTCAACACTACGGAAACGTCTGGCTCTCATACAAAGTCTGAAATAGACGATTTGAAAACGCTGCTTACACTGTAGCATATTTCTCGAAACAGTTGGTGGTAGTCCATCAAGACTCACTGCTTTCTTGAAGCAGTTAGAGATCGCGTCCAACCGTGCGCACTAACTGCTCGATGGTGTTGCATTTGGTGTATCTGAAACAGATTCTTTCTAGAACATTTTAACGAAGATATCCGCCTTTGCTTCAGACGATCATGTGATAGAGCCATTATCTCTAATCAGAGCTGGGAGGAATTACTTGCTGAAGTTTTTGCTGATTTCCTTCGCCACAGACCAGAACTGACGACTTCAACAGGTTTACTCTAAGAGTCCATTCTCAACACTTTCATTGAAGTAGATTTTCACTATATCAAATTTTAAATTACCAATATTCCTTAAACGCACATATTCGGCTTTAATTTCATCTGATGGATTCTTCTTCCAGTTCTTATAAGCTCTTTGTGCTGATTTTGCTGCTTTCCGACTGTTTTTATTAAAGGTTTCTGCGCGGATGTTTTTTTTATGTGAAGTATGGAGTGTAGAGGTCCATGCTTATAAGTATAACTTGAGTGACGGACTCAGTGCAGATATTAATGTCAGGATCTGAGAAACAAACATCATAAAAGAGGAGAGACTAGAAAAACTCCGAAACTTTTGCAATTTATCCCTCCTCACCTTGCATTATAGATGACGGTTGTATCGCTTCATCACCTAAGACAAAGACGGATCTCTTCGCAAAAATTTTTTCGTAGAATTCTGTTTTAGATCGAATGCAGTGTCACCAAGCATCCCATATATTCAATCCATTATATCTGAAATAAAGTTCGAAGCGCGCACAGTAAGGCGCTTTTTCACACAGCTGAACTGTAATAAAGCAGTGAGTCTTGAGATGGAAAACCACAAACTGCTTCGAAGAAAGGTGTTTCAGAGTTAGCACCAGATTCAAAGCGTCCATTTCAGATTTCATATAAGACGTTTCCGGTGTGTTGGAATATTGCGAGAGTACAACTGTTTTCAAAGAACGTCATGGGAAGAGTGATAAATGATGATTTCATAAAATATTTCTAATTTCATGGTATCATCAATGATCGACAATACGGTTTCCGTAAACATAGATCAACAGATGCCCTCCTTGCAAACATCACGCGTTTGTGCATATCAACAATCGAAAAGTATGGCGAATCAAGAGTCATTGCTCTCGATATCTCAAAGACGTTCAACAGGGTTTGGCACGCAACCTTGATGAACAAACTAATCGCATATAGACTTCCCGAAAAATTGTCTTGTTGGATTAGTAGCTTTCTCTTCACTTGGTGGTTGATTTAGTAACCAGTGAAACTTTCCAGGTTTATCCAGTAGTACCCTAAGGCTACATACTCTCGCCCACTCTTTCTCTGTTGCAGATTAATGATCTGCACTGAAAAGAGAATATTTGTGTTTGAGGACGACTGAACTCTGATATCCTCATTTCCTTGTCAGCATCCTATAAATGCTGAGGAGGCACACAGACAAGGATACCAATAGAACATGTCACTGAATTCAGAGAAGATATCGGGGTGGGAGCGTTTGAACTTGATTAATTTTAACTCGAACAAGACGCAATAGCTAAGATTTTCTAGAAGAGTCAGTGCTGGAGAATCTCTTCTAATCGTGCAAGAACATCCAATTTCCACATAACAAATATGCCTTCCTCGGCATCACAGTCAACTCCGAAGTTTGCTGGCATGACCGTATGTCAGCCATTGCTGAATCTGCTTCTGCTAATGTTAGTTTTCTTTCCAGGTCGAAGCAGTACTTCACGTGTGACCTCGTCTGGAATAGTGTTCCCACATTAGGGGCTCCACAACCAAACATTCTCTACATCTATTGTATAGTGTTCAGAATAGTGAAAAGATATTTCCATAGTAAATTCTATTTTTTTCTTATACACGCTTCCCAGGAATAGGCGAACCTGTTACACCACATGAGTGGACGCCTGGGAAGAATTAAACTGTCTGTTTACTAGAGCGACTTCCACAACTCACTGGCCCTGTAAACGAAGGAACTCTTATAGAGAGGGGTTCGAGGGGTCGTTAAATGTACCGCCATTTGATGAGAACTCGTTGCCAGCTTAGTGTTGCGGCAAAACATAAGTTTTCACGAAACGAGGTCTTTCAGCTCCATGTAGCATCTTCTGTGAAAGTATCTGTAAAACAAAGAAGGGTCAACAACTTGTTTTCTGAGAGCCAGCGGTTGAAGATCGCTGGTGATCTCCGGGTGGTCAATGAGGCCTACAGCCCGTTTTTGCACACTATTCAACATCCGCAACGAATGTATGGGCGCAGATCCCTAAACATGGAAACAATATTCCTAATCAGGTCGAATCTGCGACTAATATAGAAGCAACAGCTGAGATGACGTGAAGTATCGCTTGTCTCTGAAAATCTTTGAAATTTGTTGGCCCTGCATCTAAGTTTAGCTGATGCCAACTCACCAGATTCAGCTATTGCTGATACATGTTTATACCAGCAAAACCCGGAATTGTTGTGCCAGTTCTTCTTTCCTTTCTTAGGATCGGTTAAATTTTCGCTAAGTCTAACTTTCATAAAAAATCTGAAACAGACGGTTAAGAATGAGCACACTTTCTCAGGACGATTGGCGGTATTTCGTCTAGACCAACTGCCTTCTTGCAGTTCAACCGATCGAGAGCCCGTGTCACAGTGCGGACTCTGAACTTAATTTCTGCCATGGAAGAACTTTCAGGTGGAATGTTCAGTAATATTACGTTGGATAAATCTAGCACAGAATTCTTTGAGAACCAGAGAGCAAAGAGATTGGCTTACTCTCTCGAAGATGATGCTATACTTCTGAAGTCTTCTCTAAAAAAAGGCGGAAGCGCAGATCTGCAGAAATTGGCACTGACAGTCTTCGCCATAGACCAGAATTGTCTAATCCAGCTTGCCTGAAGAACTGAAAGGCTTGGTAAGGGAAAAAATTCAATTCCAAAAAAAACTACACTTGCGGAAAACTCATTCGACGATTCAACGTACCTGTCCCTATGAAAATTCTTTTGTTTGAAAGGCTAATGTGCTTTAGAATTCGCTTCCGTCGATCATCTTCCGTTAACTTATAACTTGGCCCTACTCAAGAAGCGAGTGGACACACATTGAGCAACCTTGGGCGGCCACTGCAGTGGCATGACAAACACCGTCTCTTCCCAAGAATTGAGAATGAAAAATATTAAAAAGTAAAGTACCTAACTTGTGCTTATCCCCTCCAGGCCTTCTGCTGATCTGGAGTTGCCAGTTTTGATCGCTATTCTCCCGCATCTCCCATCAGGCTAAGTAAAATGTTGAATAAAATTTCCTGCAGGATTTTTTCCCAACAACCAATTCGTCATTTTAGCGTGGGCGTGGATAGATTGGAACAAATCTTATATATTACAGAGGTAGAACACCGACCTCAAAAAGAAGCATTATTAACACCATCTTCAAATTGTATCGAATTCTGTATATCCACACATAACCACATCTATTAAATCATTCGATACATATAATATCTCTTCCAAAATTTGAAGTATGATCCATAAACATTTCATGGTATTCATTTACATTTATTGAATAAATTCAATATTTCATTTGAATTAGTAATGAATACTCAATTAGATCTCTCTTTCCCAATGTTTGATTTATTGTATCCGCATATTGTATGATCGATATGTAGACTGATGCCGTGAAACGCACCAACTATGAACTAGTGGGCATATATATGCCACCTGTTTTTGTTTGACTTTATGGCTCTATATTGACTACATCGACTAATTTGTTTCAGACAGAATGATGAGTTGATATTAGTTCCCTCTGTGACTACAACGTCATCTGTGAAATTAGGTTTGTAAATTTTCAGTGTTAGTACATAGTGTCCCGTACTGCACAAATTTCCTGATTAACGGCACTAATAAGGCAAGTTTTATGCAGGATGTTTACGGAAAAAAGGGTCATACTGTAATAGGGAAGAGAGTAACTACAATCCTTACCTGAATGGTGTATGACTCACAAAATCTATTCAAAACTTCTTTTGATCCAAGTTATCAATTTCAACATAAAATTAAAGAATGATTATATCGATATAAATTTACTGGATGACGCAACTAAAATCAAACTAATAGGAAGTCACTCACTAGCTCCCCAATTATGTTCACTCAATAAACATCATGAACCGCAATACTCTATTAGACCAATTGTTTATATCTCAGCACCTGGGGTTAAGATATCTCATTTTTGGTTGTTTCGGTAAATACTGCATACAAAATTGATATAAACTAATAGATGAAGTACGTAATATACTTCTTCATACCGATCCCGAAGGCCCAATCGGTATTATTGACAAGAGTATGAAACTTAATAATGTGAACCCTTCAATTCAACGCAAAATGTTGTTAGATATGTGTGTAAAATTATTTTGTGATTGTAAGTCTTCATTCAACAGAAGGGTCGAGGGCCTTATTATGAGAAATCTACTCAGCTCCCTAGTAGCAGATGTTTTCACGGATAAATTAAAGGCTACAATACATAACAACCATTTAGCTGTACACTTTTTGAATGGTTTTCGGTATTCGGTTGATATAATTATATCGATGAATATTTTCGAAAAGTTTATAACTTTAATTCATCCAATAATAAAATTCACTACCAAACATGAACAAAACGTCTCGAACAACTTTTCAGTTTCAGCTATTATCAAATTGAATGATAAACATAATTTCTCCATGTCTTATAATGCGTCTCATATGGACGTCGTTATTTATTATACATCGTTTCATCCATATAATGGCAGCTTTCCACAGCATGATTAGCACATTATCAATTATTTCCTCATCTTTAATTTCGATGAAGAACTGTGTTATATTAAACAAATAGCTCCCAATAATGGTTTCAATCCATTAATTACTATACTTAACAAAAACAAAACAGAAAGCAATGGAATTGATGTATCCAAAATCTAAGGATTAACACAAATAAAATAGCCTCACATACGTTGGGAATGTTAACTTTAATTTAAACCATTTACTGGAAAACTTCCAATCACACATTCATTACTGACCTACAACAATCTATCCAAACATATCAAAAATAATAAGTAAAAAATAGACAAAGGAAAGGACTGTGTTGTATACACTCTTAGCTACGGAAGTTGTAGTAGGATGTAAATTGGTAGAACTTATAGAATACTGAATGAGTATTTTCGTAGCTCCATCAATGAACAAACTAATTCTAATTTCAACCCAGATTCTTAAATGTAACATATTTCTAATAGAAAAATATTGAAATCAATAGATATAAACTTTCCAACATATTATTGAATCAACAGGTAGATTTAATAATAATTCCCTTTACCTAATTTGTCCGGCTGAATGATGTAAATGCATATTCTGTGAATCTTGCTAAACAAGTTTTACTCACTTAATCGAATGTTGCAGATCATGTATAATTGTTGAGCCTTTTTTTTGTATTTGTCTGATGAAGGTGCAAATAAAGTTGATAAGTGTGAATTAAATTCACTATCCCATCGTCCTACCATATTCTTCAATAATTGGAGAAAACATCCTGTTCAAGCATTATGATGCTCCCTTCACACTGCAAATAGTACGACTGATTTCTCAAATCTGCATGGAATCTCTGTTTTACCCTGACGTGTACAATGACCTAACTTGAATCCACTTGAGAATACTTGAAATACTTTGCGAGAAGGCTTTATACAAGGTCATGATTCTTAAAATCACCAACAGTTGTAGCATTTATTGAATTAATTTTTTTGTTTTCAATATTATTTCAATAAAATGATCAAAATTTTGATTTTCGTTTTTCTTGATGAAAGAGCATCTAGTTATTGTTATTTTCACTGATTTAATCATATTATACTCAGATTTATCATTTTCAGTACTTTTTCATCACTGAATATATTAACCAAAATATACAAAATATCCCTATATTTTTGCCATGTTCGTATATTATTTTTGATCTTCTGAGCATGAAACTGAAATTAATCCGTGGTTACTTGTAAAAGATATTCACATAAATGGATCATAGTTTCCACTCGACATTACGGTATCGATCCATATACAGTTTTATACATCTTTTTACGATTATGAGCTTCTATATTCTCGCTCATAATGACATCACAATTATCTATTTCATTGGTATCAATGTTTAATTGTGGCCAGTTAGCGTTGAAATAGATCGAGTCCTGTCCTGCCTCTCGAATTACAAAATTCATATCTCTGTAAGTGGTTGCAGGACCCAACCTCCGAATTAATATCAATTGCTCTTTTATATGACAAACGATCAAATTTATTCAACTCGTTCATTCATGCATTGTACCATGACATTATTACTGATATATGAATAGAAAACAAATGAAATTCAGAACGAGTTATGCATGTACTCAATTAATTACGAGCCTCTAGTCCGAATTAAATATTAAATATAATGTAATATTAACATAGTGCTTGAATAAATCATTTTTATCCAGGTTGGGTTTGATATATTTGATCCGCAGTTCATTATGTAGATATTTAAAATTTGATATGTTGATTCACGTAACATATTTAACTAATATGTAATGAACGACTAGAATAGAGTTAACTGTATGAGGATTATCAGGAATGAATCCAAATCAGAAATTCTGATTTAGTCTTCAATCTATTATATCATACATAGATCGGAAGAGCTACTAGCTTTCCAGCTGCCTTTGCTAACCTGCTCATGTGCATATCAAGCAGCATACACAACCTAAGACAGCAGGCCTACACTCATTTAATAAATTATATATATATATATATATATATATATATATATATTGCAAAAACGACTGAGGACAAAATTTATCAACGAAGGATGCACCCATCATAATTTTGGGCGCCCCAATTGAATATTTTCTGCGTGAAGTAGAACCACCCCTATGCCCAATTTCAAGCTCTCCTGTTCCTTGAACAATACATATGGAATCCTCCCAATGTCCGTACCTTCTTTCTTGCCCAGAAGCAATGCTAGATCTATAGCGTGTAGCGAAAGCATTGAACGGAATATCACTATTATGTGGTTGGAAAAATACATGACAGATATCACTGAAACAAAAGGATTAGTGCCATTACGTCACGAAATATATAAATTCTGCTTCTGCGTCTGATTATATGTTTTCAACCGAATATTCCAGTCAATAGGTGATTGGACCTTGGGTCTGAAGAATCGGCACATTTTGAACGTAGACACCAACGAGTAATCGAAGGTGCAGCTTGTGTTCAGAGGCATTGGGAAGATATCGTCTCATTGAAAAATCTGAAATTGCACCATATGAGCTTCTATTAGTGCGTGAACTGAACTAATTAACTTCAGTGTTAGAAACATTTTCAGATTCTAATTCGCTCTTCAGACAAAGCTGATTTTCATTTACGTTGTTTATCTTCTTTTAACTGGGGTCTAAGTGATGTGAACCTAGAGTGCACTCTTTGTCACTATTTATTTTCTCGAATGATCCATCTGGATGTCCCCACCAGACTGTTCATGTCTATAGGATCATCCCTGCTATTTGCATGTTCCGTACCTGACGAGCAGTGGCCTATAAAATCTCCTATGTCTTTTTACTCAAAGAATTCAGATCTAAGAAAGCGTCATTCCTATTTCTTTGAAACTTCTGTCTTCTGGCATTGATTACAAGGGTTAAAGTCAACGATCCATTCACCTCTATGCTTGCGCTTTGATAGGAAACGCTGGATCATGTGAAGATGCCTCCCACTCGTTTCTGAGCACCCCATCTTTTTCCTGCAGGCTGTGCTTATATTACCGGACTATTATAAAAGCTATCCGGTAAGATTCAAATGCGTTAACGGCAGTTTTACTGTAAGTAAATAAAAAAATACTCCTGTCTCAGCAATTTAGATTTATATTTCTCTAAGTGCAATGAGGAGTGTTACTTATTTTAGTCTGATAGACTAAGTAGTCTCTTTGGGCTTATGCTTGTATACTCAACAGTTATTCCATACGCCCTAGCACATGTACCTTGATTTATTCATCTTTGTATCATATCATGTTAAGGTTAGATCAGAATGGGCTCTCACAGTCCATCGTTTCTTTCACTCAGGAAATGATGGTTGTATTCGAAATCTAGTACCATACAGTCAGATAGCATAACTATATTCTCCACAATAGCGAGCTGTTATTAGAGTAATCACATCGTCAGCTTCCTATGTTCTGTTTGATCTAGTTTGTGAGCACGTAACAGCAATGGCTACAAACAAAATTGCCGGTATTGACCCACACTCGCAATCAGAACTCCAAAATACTCTGAGCTTAAAGTTACAGGCTAGGTTACCTTTTAGGTAACTTATCCTAATAAGGCTAATTATTACCAGAAAACTATGATAGCTATACAATAATGCTACCAGTAGTGAGTATTTCCATAGCTAACGAAATGTTCTTCATCTTCTTAATCCACTCAGACAGAACCAAACCATGTCGATGGATGCGGAACAATATGGGAAAATTTTAAGATAAAAAGTCGCCATTGAACAAAGATGGCACATTATCTTGAATAAATAATCTTGTTGATGATAACACGAAACTAAAATATGTATTATAGTATCCCAAGATCTATTGAAAATCAGGATTGCAATTTCATTCTCCCGACCCTCTTCAGCTGACAACAAATATTGAACCAAAGTTGAAAATACATAAATATATAAACAGGTAGATACAAAATTAATAAGGGTGCAAACAAGAGGTAATAAACTAATTATGATAAAAGCAGACATTATTAAAAGTTTTGAAATAAAACTAATAGGCTGGCCCATACTGGTCTTTCAGAAAATTATGCCTATGGGGGTTTTTTTGCAGTTTTGATGGATTTCAAGAAATCTAACTTTCGCCCCTAGGTATTCTGTGAATAATATGAAGTTGATATACGAGTGGAAAATAGTGACCATTTTCGATACAATGTGAAGCTGGAGTAGATTCGTCTGTTCTGTGGTTATTGTAATCTGATTGATGCTCTTTATATCTTGTTTTGAATGAACAACTAGTTTGACATATATAGACGCGTTCATATTTATAATAATAATAATTTATTTTTATCATCAAAATCATGAGGGGTCAAAAGTGAATATGCACACACACGAGAAACATACATCTTTTCGCGAACATGCACCATTCTTGATAAGAAACATACATTAAAAAAGTGAATGGACACATGCCACGCAAAAAGTACTTCAAAGTAAACGAAACAAGAGAATTTTAACATTTCAACATTAACTAATCTTCATTGAACTGGCTGGTTGATCACATTAATTTTATCACAGATGTCGAGGAATTCATTGATTGAATAGCACACATTGTCTAGAAGAAATCATTCTACATTCACTTATCGAACTTCCATGGAAAGTGAATTATAAAACTTCATCCCTATGTAGTTGAAACTTTTTTGCGCGAGGGTCAATCTATGTTGAGGTATCACTAAATTATCTTTCGATTTTCGATTGGGTATCAAACTGAACTAAAAACCATGCTCTTGAATGTAGCATAGACATGACATGATGAAGCAAGAAGGTATGGTGAGTATTTGATACTTTGAGGAAAGATTTCTGCAGCTCTCGAGTGGTCCAACTCCAGCTAATGCCCTCGCAGCTCTTTTTTGTTTCAAAAATATATCTGATGCATCTGTTGCTGCTCCCCACAGCAGTATGCCACATGTTGCCACTGAGTGGAATTTGGCGTGATGAGTTACCTTTGCAGCTTCCTCGCTTACAGACATCCTTATTCTACGTATTGCATTTATTGCTGAGGATAACCGTTTTCCTGTCTCCTCAATATACGTTGACCGTGACAGAGAGCTATCTACGTCGAAACCAAGAAGTTTCATGCACGTATTGTACTGCATATCTATCTCAGTTGTAACTATGAGTGTTAGTGTTTGTGTCTTCTGAGCATTCCTCAAGGAACGATCTCATTTGATTTCTGATTCTTGTCTGTTGGAGTCCTTATTCAGAATAGTTGTATCATCTGCAAATATAGTTATGCAATCCGAGTTGACAATAAATGGTAGATCGTTAAAAGTAAGAAAAGTACTGGTCCAAGAATGGACCCTTGGGGCACGTCTGTTTTAACTTCCTCCAGAGAGCTTGAGCAGTTGTTCCATTCAACCGACTGAAACCTGTCTTCGAGGTATGACTTCAAGATTTCATTTATTTTGCCTCTGGAACCATATTTTTCCATCTTAAGAGTTGCAATTGCCGATTCATAAAATCGAACGCTTTTGCAAGGTCCCAACATTTGACAGAAGCTTCTTCCCTATTTTCAAGGGCCCCCAAAAGATAATTTATTAATTGAATAAGAGCTGTTGTGATTTAAAGTTAGATGTTAGATGTTGTCCATACAGGGACATCATGTTAACTCCAGTATTGTCGAATTAATCAGTTTTATCTTTGCTTTTAAGCAATTCCTGGGAGAGTTTCAATCTCGTTTGGTTAAATAAAATTTGGGCTCTTCTTTAAAGAAGAGTCCAAATTTAATTTTATCAAACGAAAGATCATATAACATTATATCAAAGTAATTTATTCAGAATCAACTTTTAAAATCCATCCAATAGAATTCGATTTGCATGATGACAAAGTGCGAAATGACATCAGCAAACTTATTCACGAAAAATTTAAAAATCAGTCGAAGAAATTAAAATCCGTGAAGCACAAAATTGACGTTTCAGGAAAAATTCAGATAATATTCAGAATACCGCATCCGTAAGATCATTCACTAATAGAATTATAAACTATTCTGTTAATTTATCAACTTCTGAGAGTAGTTTGTTGCAGAAATGGCACAGCATCTCCTTCAAAAACATGAAGGGACTGTCTCCTCAATATGCGTTGACCATGACAGAGAGCTATCTACGTCGAAACCAAGAAGTTTTATGCACGTATTGTGCCGTATATTTTTCTTAGTTGTAACTATGAGTCTTTGTGTCTTCTGAGAATTTAGTTGGAGCGCATTTTCCTCAAACCAATCCTGAGCATTCCTCAAGGAACGATCTCATTTCATTTCTCATTCTTGTCTGTTGGAGTCCTTATTCAGAATAGTTGTATCATCTGCAAATATAGTTATGCAATCCGAGTTGACATTAAGTGGTAAATCGTTAAAATAAAGCATTAAAAGTACTGGTCCAAGAATGGACCCTTGGGGCACGCCTGTTTTAACTTCCTCCAGAGAGCTTAAGCAGTTGTTCCATTTGACCGACTGAAACCAGTCTTCGAGGTATGACTTCATTTATTTTGCCTCTGGAACCATATTTTTGCAGCTTAAGAGTTGCGATTGCCGATTCATAAAATCGAACTCTTTTCCAAGGTCGCAACATGTGACAGAAGCTTCGTCCCTATTTTCAAGGGCGTCCAAAAGATAATTTATTATTTGAATGAGAGCTGTTGTCGTTAGATGTTAGATATTAGATGTTGACCATACAGGACAACTTGTTAACAGCATCTTTACTTTTAAGAATTCATAAAGAGTTTCAATCTCTTCGGTCAAAGAATTTTATGCCCTTTCAAAGATAAAAGAAAGGCAACATTTTATTTAAAATCATTCCAAGAATATCATTCAAAATTGCATCAACAATCGATATATATATATATATATATATATATATATATATATATATATATATATATATATATATATATATATATATATATATATATATATATATATATATATATATATATATATATCATATACTTTCTTCAAAATATAGAACATCAGTGAAATACCCAATAGATAGAACCATATATATATATATAAAAACATTGAGAACAGTATCTATAAGAAATTTCACCGATAATACTAACAAAACTAGTCAATTCTTTGAGAACAGCTCTGAAGAAATTTCACCGATATACTAACAAAACTAGTCAATTGTACTTCAATTCAGTAGTTCCGTAATACACTTCTCATTGGTCGAGATATTAAAATGAAATAATGCTTGATTAGGTAACGTTCAATGTTGTTTAATTCTTATTCAAATTTTTGAATAAATATTTCATTAGATATATCAGTGATGTTGAGATTTATCCTTATGCAAATCTCTATCTTATATAACGCCACAGAATCCCGAAACGTTCTCATTTTTCACCTGAATTTTTCTTCCCAACCGTCGTGCAATTTATTCGTTACTGACGATTTCCGAGTCTGAAAACCCTGCATGCAAAGTAAATTACCTTTGTTTATAACTCCGGGCTGAGCAAATAGCTTACACATGTTTGTCTGAGATCGCAAACTGCGGAAACTGCGCTATTTTTGAGTTTAACGATGTATTTCATGCTCATTATACTATGTGTAGTTTCGAATCCTATTCATTTCCGTATATTATTATGTTGGGTTCCCTATGATTGGTTTAACGTGGGATTATAGTCCTGACCCACATTGTGACCTCTGGTAATTTGAGGTGGAATATAAGGATTAAATTCCAGGAAACGGAAGTTGGATATATGATAAGCCTTTCTTTTATAAGCAATAGAATGAAGGTTTTGATCACGGAATTTTCTTTTATGAGCTTTATAGAGCAAATTATCACCGATTTTAAAGCAGGGAATTAAGGGAAATACGTTTTATTTCATTTCAACTTCAAATTTCATAAAAATTTTGTTTTATTTATACTAAGTTTAAACTTTTCCTAGGACTAGGACCAACGACCCTTTTCGAAATAGGATGCTGATTCGTAATTAGGAATTCATCATATATTAATTTCATATGATTGTATAAGTTGAATCTATTATACTTCCTGCGATTCAGTAGTTGCACAATAATTTAAGTCAGAATTTAGTATTATTGTTCGACGTTCAAGTGTTCCCTGAAAATGCCCCAAATAATACTTTCTACAATTGTTGATCGATTTCAATGAAATAAAAACCAAATAGCATCTTGAATTATATGCTGATAGCCTGAGATATTTTCGCTGGCCAATCACTTCCGGAAATTTCAGAACTAGGAATTTTTGAATAGTTACCCAATATTTTCAATTTCTTTTCAAATACTTCTTCAACTTTGAGTACCTTCTGTGATAAGAGTATCACGCCGTATTTTCCGAGAAAAAGAAATTATCGAAAATTTCACTCACATTTTCAATTTATCTAGGAAATTCGTAAAATACTTGACTATTCGATTTTATGTTACAATATTTCTGTTGTAGAAAGTATTTTTGTAATTACTTCAGTTCGGATAACTCACATCATTTCGTATATTGATTAAAAAAATACTGAAACCATAACAAATGATTCTAATGAATGGTGAACGGAACTCCGTGGCGGAATACCAATCAAAATCATAGAGCAATCTTTATAGCAGGGTTTCCCAACCTTCTTTCCATCTAGCCTCCCAAGGTCACATGTCCACTACCCCCCCCCCCAATAAATTTTTCAGTACCTTCAAAACTCGCATTATCTTGAAAACATTTATTTTCATGTAATTTGTACAAAAAGAAGCATAAAATAAACTTTGACCAAATCGAAACATTTTTATCAACACAATTTGTAAGAGTACTAAAGAGTATAGTGACAATACAAATGAGATACTTGAGCTTGTATTCTCTGTGCCAGTAGATCGATCCTAGGTTCAGTTTTTGCCAGAGCTATTATCAAGTCGCTGTCGACTTCAAAACGATTTTGCTGCCTAGTTTTTATTGAAACCAGAGCTGAAAAACCAATCTCACATAAGAAGGTTGAATAGATAGATTTATTCATGCATTATACAAAATATTAAAAGTATGTGCATAAGTCAATTGAACAAAAGTAAAACAGAAATTTAACAGCAAAAAAATCACAGTGGATAAATATAATACAAAAACACAAGAATAAAAAACACATCAGGTGGTGACCTACAGACGTCTAAAATTCAATTAAAATAATCTTCAATGTCATACAGGGTATTTTCTAATGAAAATGTTTTTATCGAAGATTCAAAATTAGTTTATTATATAATTTATGTGAAATAAAAAATGGACCATTCTGCTACCTGCTCAGTCTGGCAAAAGGTGTATATACATTCTCGCTGTTACGTGTATTGTAATCATGAATATCACTGCGTAATTTCATTGAATCGAAATTGTCATGAATATAACAGAGGCATTCGAGTATGAAAAGACTGGGCAATGTTGAAATCCCTAACTGTTTAAACTTTTCTCTGCAGCATTTCCTATATCCTATTCCGCTAACTATTCTCAGTGCACGTCTTTGGAGACGGAAAATTCTATGAAGTTCACTACCAACGCCCCAGGCCAAGAGCCGATATTTTAAGTTGGATTCACAAAGTGCGTAGTAAGCTGTTTTAAAGACATTCAAGGATACTGTGTTCTTCAAACTCCTCAGCACAAAAATATTCTTACTTAATTTTTTAGCAAGGTAATCGATATGGACCCTCAAGGCGAGCGTCGTATCCGAATAGGTGCCAAGAAACTTTGCGCTATAAGATTCTGCATGTCTCAGACTGAATATCACCTTCTCAGTTTTCCCAGTATTCATACCTAACCTATTTCCCGAGAACCATTCCAAGGCCCTCAACTGCGCTCTCTCAGCCAGCCGATGAATGTACTTTTCACAATGACAATAGTCATTACAATATAAATAATGAATGATAATTTCAAGCATTAATTCGGTGTGAATGTCTGGTCATCCATTCAAAACGATAGATTGGACTAGTTGTCATTGAAGCAAATGTAATTCTCTTTTGAATATTACAAGATTTCCTCGATGATCTTCCTCCGGAAGAACGAGAAAATATCTACTTCCAATAGAATTCTGTTGCTCCTTACAACGTTGCATTGACCGTGAACTGGCTGTTCAATTTCTTACGAAATTTTGTGATCAAGGCATAAGGACAAATGGTTCTGTAAGGTGGACAGCGAGCTTTCCAGATTTGACCCTTTCTGATGTTTGGCTAGATTAAGTTACAGGATCGAGTTTATAGCCATTAAGACTTGTTGAAAGAAGGATAAGAACAACCTGTCTAGAAACTCCTTCAGTACTAAATCCAACACGTGCCTTATTCAGGAGGTACCAATTATATTCCACAGCATTTTCAACAATTTTTCATGCAAAATCTTTAGATATAAGTTTTTATTTCTTTGATTTCCGTTTATTGAAGCAGATGTCCCCACTTTGTAAAGTTCTTTTCGGAAATGGTTAACTTGCTTCGCTCTGGCTCATCACGACCTGGAAATCGTTCCCAATGGGGTCGAAATGCTCGATCACTATTTCTGTTAGACTAAAATTACCTTGCATTTACCTGATTTTCATCTTCTATTCTTATTAACCCATTACCTCCCACGACAATTTCTTTCCGATTCCATCAGATTTTTGCTTTTTCGGTAAATTGTGGCAATATTTACAATGAGGAAATAATGAAGAAAATATATTTTTGTTGCTTTTTCGATATAGAGTGGTGAACTCAAATGGATACAGTAGAAGATGTTATGAGAAATAAATTCTTCAACAAGGTAACTATATATTTATGAAATTATGACAATATCCATACAATTGTTTTCACTAAACTTGATTGTTTGAATAGAAAGATATGAACAATCACGTTTTTGATGCATAAGGTTGCACTTCTAACATCACTATCTTGCTCGTAGGTGACTTTGATGGCATCTAAACTGCCTCTCAATTTTCTTTATGAAATTACCTACACCATTCTCTGCAATGCTTCTTGGAAGAGAGGCAGGAAGTCTTCTCAAAAAAGTCGCTTACCCTAACGACTGTAGGTAGTGATGAGCAACATTCCAACCAAGTAGATCTACCATGTCATTACATGCTAATTGCTGTATTCACCATGCATTCACTACTGCTACATTCAGTGAATGAATGAAAAGAGACCACCACAATTTCTTTCCTCGAATAAATACTCTATAATTATTGACGGTTTGATCAAGTAGATCAACTCCACCCTTAGACGTGTTATAGCTTGCAAACAGAGTAGGTTGATGTACATCAGTTGTTCGTTTTTCAACTGTAGACCAACGTTTCACTTTCCCCAGAATCTACAGTATTATAGTTTGTTACCATTGTTATAACATTATTGTCCTTTCAATGTACGAATAAGAAGTTATATTCTTATGTTTTCTTTCATACACTTTTTTTGGTTTGAAGTTCATGGTCTTCAGCGTTTAAAGTAGATCATAACTAGAAAATTAGTTGTTGAAATATAAGGTGAGATCGGAAGGATGCTCGACACATTGAAGCAAAGATAAAACAACCTTGGAACCCAGAGGCAGACATTTATCTGCATTTTATCCTTTTGCTTAGCTCCACAGTAGGTCCCATAATTATAATAATACCTAGTAGAGCTGCTGAGGATAACATCTTTGAAGCCAAATCGAATGATCTACTTCCAATAGAATTCTGTTGCTCCTTACAACGTTGCATTGACCGTGAACTGGCTGTTCAATTTCTTACGAAATTTTGTGATCAAGGGATAAGGACAAATGGTTCTGTAAGGTGGACAGCGAGCTTCCCAGATTTGACCCTTTCTGATGTTTGGCTCTAGATTGAGTTATAGGATCGAGTTTATAGCCATTAAGACTTGTTGAACGAAGGATAAGAACCGCCTGTCTAGAAATTCCTTCAGTACTAAATCCAACACGTGCCTTATTCAGGAGGTACCAATTATGTATTCCACAGCATTTTCAACAATTTTTCATGCAAAATCTTTAGATATAAGTTTTTATTTCTTTGATTTCCGTTTATTGAAGCAGATGTCCCCACTTTGTAAAGTTCTTTTCGGAAATGGTTAACTTGCTTCGCTCTGGCTCATCACGACCTGGAAATCGTTCCCAATGGGGTCGAAATGCTCGATCACTATTTCTGTTAGACTAAAAATTACCTTGCATTTACCTGATTTTCATCTTCTATTCTTATTAACCCATTACCTCCCACGACAATTTCTTTCCGATTCCATCAGATTTTTTGCTTTTTTCGGTAAGTTGTGGCAATATTTACAATGAGGAAATAATGAAGAAAATATATTTTTTGTTGCTTTTTCGATATAGAGTGGTGAACTCAAATGGATACAGTAGAAGATGGTATGAGAAATAAATTCTTCAACGAGGTAACTATATATTTATGAAATTATGACAATATCCATACAATTGTTTTCATTAAACTTGATTGTTTGAATAGAAAGATATGAACAATCACGTTTAATGCATAAGGTTGCACTTCTAACATCACTATCTTGCTCGTAGGTGGCTTTGATGGCATCTCAACTGCCTCTCAATTTTCTTTATGAAATTACCTACACCATCCTCTGTAATGCTTCTTGGAAGAGAGGCAGGAAGTCTTCTTAAAAAAGTCGCTTACCCTAACGACTGTAGGTAGTGATGAGCAACATTCCTGACGAAACCAAGTAGATCTACCATGTCATTACATGCTAATTGCTGTATTCACCATGCATTCACTACTGCTACATTCAGTGAATGAATGAAAAGAGACCACCACCATTTCTTTCCTCGAATAAATACTCTATAATTATTGACGGTTTGATCAAGTAGATCAACTCCACCCTTAGACGTGTTATAGCTTGCAAACAGAGTAGGTTGATGTACATCAGTTGTTCGTTTTTCAACTGTAGACCAACGTTTCACTTTCCCCAGAGACTCTACAGTATTATAGTTTGTTACCATTGTTATAACATTATTGTCCTTTCAATGTACGAATAAGAAGTTATATTCTTATGTTTTCTTTCATACACTTTTTTTTTCCGATTTTCGCGTAAAGTGCTAGTCGCCCTAAAGTTCATGGTCTTCAGCGTTTTTAGTAGATCATAACTAGAAAATTAGTTGTTGAAATATAAGGTGTGATCGGAAGGATGCTCGACACATTGAAGCAAAGATAAAACAACCTTGGAACCCAGAGGCAGACATTTATCTGCATTTTTATCCTTTTGCTTAGCTCCACAGTAGGTCCCATAATTATAATAATACCTAGTAGAGCTGCTGAGGATAACATCTTTGAAGCCAAATCGAACTGGTTTACCTTTTGTGAATTGTTTGCCTGAGTGGTGCTCTAAATACTTCACCATAGCTTCATAAATTGAAATATTTGGGTGAAAAATCCCCCACTGCCAGTATTCAACATATTTGGACTTGATACTAGTACAGTATTATCGAAAGAGTTTATGGGGTTCAATAAATAAGTTACATCCCAAATTATTTCAATCATTTTTGAATGATATGGAATTCTATTGCGTTAAAACAACTTCAAACATAAATTCAAATTTAATCTAGCATCTTGTATTACACTATAAATGTAAATTCCTATCATTCAGAGCGTAATTGAATTATTCAGAAGAACTCGATCTGAAAGAAAAATTCATTTACATTTATTCGTTTTACCGACTCGAAAGGAGCCTATTCGAAGTCATCTACCTGAATTCGCGAATATGTGGTTGAAATATGATAATAATGAGGCAGATTTTCATATAACTTTTAAACCGTAATAAATGTAGTCCTAATATATTCAACTCAAACATCAAAGTGCAAAGGTGTACCTTTTCAAAGACCTTCAAAGAATCTGTATATATAACATCAAGGCGGTAATTAGAACAAAAATTTCATTATATCCTCAGGATAAAGAAATTAAATTAAAATCAGTAGGGTGACTTTTGCTTAACCGAACCTTCTCATTAATTAAAAGCGGATCGTAATTCTTTGACAGAAACCTACAAGCAATACTGTCAAGCATTCTTGATAAGCTGGATCGAATTGCTATCCCTCAATAATTCTTAACATTATATTTCTTACCGAACTTAAATATTGCATTAATGAGATATTACACAAGAAATATCCATCCTAAACCAGGTTCATGAAAACAGAACAAATAGGAAAATACAAAACTCTTACCTGTTTTCATCACATAAGAATCTCCCTCATGTCGACTTCTTCTCCTCAAAGCAACTCACACTATTTTTTTGTAACTTCGTTATGAATAAGCTTAAAGCTTTAGTAGAGGAAAGGACATTCTAAAACCACTGATACTCCCAAATTATCTACTATCATCTTCAACCTAAAACTGGAAAAGCCTGTAAATAATTTCAATTAGTAATTCATGCTAATGGATGGTATTGAGATGATTTTCTTCATTCCCGAAGTATACTGTATTACACTTATGAGAATGTCTCCGCTACCAAAACAGTATATTTAAGTGTGATATAATACAATTCTTGTTATTAAAAATAACTCACTATAAATGAAATGAAATGAAAACGATCATTGGAGTCAAGCAGAATCTTTTTTTGTAGTTTCTGGATGGATATTGCTACGAATCAAGGCACGAAAGAGTGTTTGGCTCTTTTTTTAATGAATACATTGATATATTTTTCTTTATTCAGCAAATTTTGAATGGAAGAATAACATATGAAGCTTTCTGTTGCATTCTGCCTCCTGAGCATAACGCTCATTCGCATAGCGTTCATATTATGGTTGACGTGTGATCGTGTTTCGACATTGTGTGGTCTCCGACAATCTTATGATATATAGATGTTCACTGAGTTAGTTCCCTATTAGTTGAACAACTGTCAACCAAGCAAGCTTCTCGTCGAATAACTTATTCATCCCCATTTTTTCTCTGGGGCTATTTCGTGCGCCTTTTTGTTTATCTCATTCCCGAGTTGCAGCCTAGTTGTTGAGAGCAATGCCCATGTCCACCCAAATATTAATGCCCTAAAATGATCCTTCTCAGGTATGCTAATCTTACACTCCAAATCCGCCTGAAGCGCTATCGCTCGCAATCAAGATCAATTAGGGATGTTATTACAGGTATTGACCCAATGAACTATTTCAAAACAGGAGCAGGTACATTTACTTCATTTTCGCTTGTGATTGTTGTGATTAGTATCTGAAAATAAGTTGAAGTCTGAAGATGTATCCAGTTTCGTAAATTGTGAGTCAACGTGGTAATGTTTTACTAGTTGGTAACAGTAATAAATACAGTCAAGTAAATCGATATTTTGCTTCAGAAGAAAGTTAAAGTTAGGATGTGTTAAGAAGACATGCACTTCCTACATATTGACCATAGGTGATGGTTCAGATCGCATTTTGAGTAAGTAAAATCTTGAACATAATCACAACGCCGTTAGTGCCAATGAATTGCAACGTCAAGAAGTGAGTGCTATAGTGAAGCAAAAAGCAGTAGATGATATTTACGAAAGACCTTCAAAAATAATTCACGGTGCCATTAAAAGCAAAAACGAAAATTCAAAATATGATGATGGGTAGTGCATTAAAAGAACTTTGTATCAAGCCACCGTAAATTGTTGCCGGCAATTCCAACATCAGTTGAAGGAATGCAAAAAGTGCTTAGCGAATTGAATCCACAGACTTGCAGAGGTGAGGATTTTCTTACGGTAAACGATGAAAATGCTAAGTTGATTATTTTTTGCTCTAAAACAAGTCTGATATTTCTATGCAAATGTAAAGTGATTCACATGGACGGCACGTTTCAATACTGTACGAAATTCTTTTAGCAGCTGTTTACCATTCATGGAGTTTTAAACGGGCACTATATACCGCTGGTCTTCTGTTTACTATCGGACAAAAATTCGACAACATATAAATTTCGCCTGAAAAAAATCCTAGAACAGTGTCTCAAGGTAGATCTTCATTTCCATCCTTCACGTGTTGTCCTAGATTTTAAAAAAGCAATACATGCATCTGTAGAATTCATTCGACCCGTGATCGAAGGGTTGTCAGTTCCACCTGGCTCAGTCACGGTAGAAAAAAATACACCGAATAGGAATGGCAGTTGAATACAAGGACAGTACATCGAAGAGTGGTCGTTGGGTCAGATACTGCTTCGGACTTATATTATATATGCTTCTTATTTAGTTGTCACTTGCAACTCTGAAGATTCACTTATTCCGTCAGAAGTATGGGTTGAATGTTCATTTGCCCTAACCCGCACAACAAATTCATGTGAATCATTTCATAGCCATTTCAATTATTCTCTTCATAGTAGCCATCCATCAATTTTTGTGTTTCTTCAAGTTTTAGTTCAGTTCAAACTGAAACATATATCAAGTGTAATAGCATCAACACTCCTTATAAATATCAAAATAGCTTTTCTGAGAAGCACCAGTTTGTAGATGATATGTTAAAATTGTACAAGGATGGGCAATTACCCATGTTGGAATTTGTTAGAAATATTTCTCTCCAGTATAACCAATATGTCAAAATGTCTAGCTCATTCATTTGTTTAATTTCACCAGAATTATTAGGAGAGGTAGTTAGATTTGGATATGTAAATGTTGCTTTTTCTTCATCATTTCCTTCAAAGTCCTGGTGCTCTGAACACGAGCGTATTGTATTGTGCTTAACTGCACTGAGGTTTTTTTGCAATTGTCAATTAGTTTAGGTTATTTCGTAATCCGTCTGAATTTTTTGATCTGCAAACATCTTGCGAGACTATAACGACAAAACAAAAATTTAATCAACTAAATATGTTCTTCTCGAAACAAAAAGTTACTATATGCGAGATTTCGCAATGTGAAGACACATTGAAGAAAATGATTTTTCGAGGGACAATATTCAACCTTCCGTTGAAAGTTAAATATCCTCCCTTGAAGGAGCAAGTTTTCCGATCTACTCTTCATAATCACCGTCAACCGGGGCCACAAGGAAGTGGTACAGCACGGACAGATGTCACGAATAGGAACAATTGACTGCAGTTTCGGTCTCGTTTGACCTCGTCAGCATTGTCTATCCATTCGTAACACAAAGCTATGCCGTTACCTACTCATCTCAATTCGTTGAAGCGAACGCAATAATGTAAATGTCACTGCGCCCCCCAAAGAACCGAAACAGAGGCTACCTCACCAACGCCCCGCGAAACGGCGAAACCAAAGAGCAGATAAAACAGGAAAACGTTAAGTGGTCACACTAGTTCGATAACGTACCGCCATGCGACACTCACATGTCAGACAGAAGCGGCCGTCAAAGGACCGACGATCCTCATTTCCATGTGGTTTACAACCAGGCATACACAAACATCTCAAAACAAAAAGTTACTATATGCGAGATTTCGCAATGTGTAGACACATCGAAGAAAATTATATAATTTTCTTTTTTTATCGAACTGGTGTGACCACATAACGTTTTCCTGTTCTACCTGCTCTTTGGTTCCACCGTTTTGCGGGACTTTGGTTAGGTAGCCATTGTTTCGGTTCGTTGGGGGGCGCAGTGACATTTACATTATTGCGTTAGCTTCAACGAATTGAGATGAGTAGGTAACGGCATAGCCTTGTGCTACGAATGGGTAGACAATGCTGACGAGGTCAAATGAGACCGAAACTGCAGTCCATTGTTCCTATTCGTGACATCTGACCGTGCTGTACCACTTCTCTGTGGCCCCGGTTAACGGTGGTTATGAAGAGTAGATCGGAAAACTAGCTCCTTCAAGGGGGGATATTTAACATTCTACGGAAGGTTGAATATTGTCCCTTGAGAAATAATTTTCTCCAATATGTTCTTCTCGTTTTTATGATCGAAACAAATCATAATGAATAGAACAAGAAGCAAACGATTGAATAGGTCTTCTCTATTTCAATATGCTTCCTGAGGAACTAGTTCAGACTATTATTATTATAGTATAAAATTGGGATGAACCAGTCCAGCCAGTCTAATATGATTTATTTGGCATCGAAAAGTATTCTTATACTAGTTTTCCCAAATTAGATGAAAATCTATAAATACAATGTTATAACTTCATCGAACCTTTTGCATTATTACTGCCTCTATTAAGAGATTCCCCCTACACCCATAACACTTGTCATCCTCTAATTTTGAAAGGAGTGAAATTATCGCAAATCTGATTAAGTTTTCAAATTTCTTCAACGTTCTAACACAAAAAGGTGATTTCGTTGATTGTCGAGATAATCAAATAATAACCAGTGAAATGCTCTCAAACAGTTTGACGAGCCGCGAAAAAAAATTGTACTGGGTATTTTAGTGTAACCAGTAACGGATGGGATGTTGGTCAAATTTCTTTGGGTGGAATAAGGATCATCTTGAGGGGATCATCAAATTGAAAAGTAGCTCTGATCTGACCCTCTTCTGTGGAGGTCAGTTCACAGTGCACTTATTTTATTGGATCATCCGAAGTATCCAGATTTTATATTCCTGCCCCTCAACATAACCCATTCTCATAGTCTCAGTAAAATTTTCATAGCAGAGTCCTCCACAATTAAATATAAGGGAAGGGGAAGGTCTATCTGATACTCCATAAAGCTGTAGGTGTCGATCTTAAAGCTCCAATAGTTACTATACACGCTTGCCTTTTGGATTTTGTTATTTTAATCTCGTTCGTGTTGTTGCTTTGACTTCCATCTAATACGTGATGAACGTTGGCCTTATCCGTCTGAAAAAACAACGGTATACCGAAACGCGTTACGAATCACAATATTCAGTAAAATTCCTCAAAAAACAGTCCTTGTTTTTATTATTGATTCACCTCTTATTATAACTCCTATGGAAACTTTGCTGAGCGTACCATATTAAAATTCAAGGGTTTAAAATATTTTTTTTTGTTAATACACTTCCCACAAAAATTGTCGCATCACCCTACTTGTACGAAAATACTATATAAACTTTTAGGTTGGTCATTCAAGAGTCGCTTGGTAACTTTCAGATGTGTAAATAAGAAGATATCATTCAAAAGAGATGAGTTTATGATGAAGATTATCGACAATTTTCGAGTTAATGAAAAATTAAAAAATTCTACCATATTCAAACATTCGCGAAGAGACCAATCAACTAGCATCGAATGGTTACTAATCATTTTCAAAATCGAGTGTTTCCTCCTCGAGCCCTAAATACTGCCCGTTTACGTCTCGGAAGCCTCTCAAACAAATTTTGGATGTACTCTTGAGTCACTGAGTTCCAAATTTCAGTAAGCAGATTTTCTAGTTGTTGGAGTGTTCTACAAGGCATACTACGTTGCTGAATTTGCCACCCCATGTTGTCCCGAACAATGTTCTATGGGATTCAAGTCGGGACTTCTGGCTGGCCATCTTAAAATATCAATTTCGGCATTTTGCAGAAATTCTGTAACTACTCTAACTGCATGAGGCCGAGCATTATCATGCATGTCATTCTTCCATTATTCACTAGGACTAACTCAGTTCTACCACGGAAAGAAATGCCTCCCCAAACCATTACTGAGCACCCTCCGAAGTTTTCGGTTTGCCGGATATTGCATTGCTGATACCGTTCCCCAGTATCATTTGATACTAAACATAACCTGGACTCGTCGGAAAAGAGAACATTCGACCATTCTGGAATACCCCAATTTGCATGTCCCCTCGCGAATTGATGGCTTGCAACTGTATGCTCTCTGGTGAGACGCGGGCCGGTAGAAGCCACCCTTGGTCTGAGCCTGTTCCTAACAGTTTGCAAAGAAATATGCACATTCTGGAAAGTGCAAGTTCATTTTGTAGCATTTTAGCCGTACAGTGCCGAACTCTTAGTGCAGTTAAACGAAGCCAACGATCATCAACTGGTGTTGTTATCCGATTTCTCCCCTGTCCGGTCCTTCTTCCATATTCCCCTGTTTCATGGTACCGATTAATTGATCTTGAAATAGTGCTTCGGTTAACATTCAACACGTTAGCCATGTAACGTTGGATTCGCCCCTCCTCTAGAGGTGTTACAATTCTTACCACTTCATGATCACTCAAATAGCGTCCAGGACGTTCAGCAGCCATTACAATAAATTCAATGATTCGACAATAAACAAGAAACACAGAAAACTTGCATTAATTTGGCATGAAAACTGAAGAGAAATTAACTGAATACTGATGATCAAATAAACTCATTCTTGTTTCAGACGTGTTTGAGATCATATGGAAACAAATGTTACTACATAGATAAGATTTTTTTCCCCTCATATGTTCAAAAACATATGTTAACAAAGAAACTGCTATCGAACTGCTTAATCGATTGTGGAATTCCGAATACCAGGTGATGCGACAATTTTTGTGGTGTGTGTATTATACGCAAATGCCTGCCTTTGGATTTTGTTATTTTTATCTCGTTCGTGTTGTTGTTTTAACTTCCATGTAATAGGTAATGTGACGTTGGCCTTACACCCTATAGCAAATATACAGTCTTGTATTCTTCAGTGATTCCTGTAGCTCCTATGGAATGTTTGCTGAGCATAGCATTAACATTCAGGGGTTTCAAATCTATTTTTCTCTCAAACATATACACAAATGGTTTACACATTATTGGAATTATCTTGGGAAGTACTCACATATGCTATTTTCAAGCCTCAAGAACTTATTTCAGTTACCTACTCTCATCTATCGTACCTCTAACCTTTCTGAATATGAACTTATCATACTCAATACTACACAAATTATATAAATCATTTATTGTTGAGAACTCATCAAGAACAAGGAATTGAAGTATGACAAGCCTACAATAAAATCCTTACAGCTTGGAAAGTTTTGAGATCCCAATTATCTAAATTAATATGTATGGATGCTCCTATTCAACATCTGCTTCAGAAATAATTAATTGCCAAATTATTCACTTACCATTATTTATAGTGACTCCATAAACATATGACGTCTATAATTCTACAGGCCTATAACGACTTGGTATTTGCACACAGTAACCTTATCTGATTCTTGAGTTTGGAGCAATCAAAATGTTATTTTCTTATCCTGATTATCTTACTATGAGATCGTCTATTTATTATACTCATTAAAAATAAAGTTGTTGATGTGATTTTTTATTGAAATTGTTTCTAAAACCTTTTCGAACATAACAATACAAATACTTCTAATTATTTCATAGTCAGTCCGAATTATTTTTTTCTGAAAACAACGTTCGGGACCATCACGACGAAACAGAAATTAAATCAACTAAATATGTCGTTCCTGTTTTAATGATCGAAACAAATCATAATGAACAGCACAAGGAGCTAATTATCAAATATGTCTTTCGATCTTCCAATATTCTTGCCCTGAACAGCTGATACAGACTATTATGATTAATATATTTTAGAACTGAGAAAAACTATATCGGTCGAGCCATTCTAAAAGGATGCGTTTGGCATCGAAAAGTATTTGAACACAGTTTTTCCCAGAATGAATAATACAATGCACAATTAATCGAACAATTTTTATTACCTTTTCTCACAAAGAAAACTGATCTCATTGAATGTCGAAAAATATGAAGCAATAACAAGTAACATTGTGTCAAACAGTTTGAGGTGTCACGAAATTTGGAAAAGAAATTGTAGGTAATCGAATGAATGCAATAAGATTGTTATATTGGAAAATTCTCAAATGAGGAATTGTTGGATCAAATAAAAATCTATCTTCATCCCATTGGGAACCACCTTAAAAACAGCAATATTTTAATAGTTATTGTTATTCATTTGCATACAGGTTGTTTCGAAAAATAGTTCATTTACATAAATTATTCAAAGTGGGAACTTCCTTGAGCTCTTGCAACAAAAGATCATTTGATTCTAAAATGCGTTTTTTAGTGGTTACTTGTTTGGAGCATCGTATACTTTTGAGCAACGTCTGTCTATTTGTAGTGGGGAGAGCAGAAACTAGGCTCTTTACCTCGCCCAAGAAAAAAAATTCAAGCCGATTCTGATCATTTGGCTTAGGTAACCATACTATAATTGTTCATCGAGCATCGATTGGATCAGTCAAGTTAAGATGTTTTCGAACCTCCAAGCTGAAATGCGATGAAGTGACATCGAGCAGAAATCACTTGTTCTGCCGAGTTACCACTGGAATCTCTTACAAAAGTTCTGGAAAGTTATTTTCAAGAGTTTTTTGTATAACTTCGTACATGTAGAAGAGGTAGCCTCTTCAATTAACATAACAAAAATTTGACCAACATATGAGTGAAATTTGAAGTATGGCATCAGAGTTTAAGTCCGTCTGAAAGTGTAAATTTTGTGAATTTATTATGTCATTTTTTCGAAAAACACTTTTATCGCTACATTATATTTTTGTTAGCTCAAAATGCAATCTCCTTGAATAATCTTCCAGCGAAAGTACTTCAGCGTTTTGGAAGTAGTAAGGACGAAATAAATGTTCCCTTAAAAGTTTGTGAACCGTATTTGTCTATGAACTAAATTGAGTTGATATCAGTTGACTGCTGTTAGAAAACTCCCCAGCAACTCAGTTTCTAAAACATTTTAGAATTGACGACGTTCTGAGACAGCACAATTGTTTGTGCTGTCTCAGAACGATCTTAGTAACATGCATTTTTCTTACATATACATAAGAAATCAAATTATATTGACAATATTTTGTATAATATTCTGTCACACGGCTATCTACTTGCACGACAGAATGGCAATAAGATATTCTTCTATTTGGAAATAGCTCCGAATAGGAAATCATCACCAGAAGCTTGTCCAAATACATATATTCTCAATTTTTCAATTATCATGTAAATAAAATTAATGAGACATAAGTACAGGGTGGACAGATTTCCACGTCTCAATACCTCATCTAAGTGAAATAATGTAAATAGAAGAATCCTATCCCCGTATTCTATTTTGCTTGTGGAATTTAGTGCCTCAAACAAAACCCTATGCAGAATGTATGCATTGTCGAGAAAATAAGTGAAACCGCAAAGGTTTCCCTTTTCGCTCATATCTAAGCAGACTTTATGGTAAATTCCTCTCGTTGAGTCTACTAGTTTCGTTATTGGCACAATTTTCCGACGTTCAACGAGAATACCTTCGTCGTGTAAAAATGGATTTCAAGAATTAATTTATCAAATTATGGAATATTGCTATCCTATTCTGGTACACTCTATATAGTATTATGTACTTATTAAGCAACATCATCATTAATTAGACAATATACATCCTATGTTAGATCATTTACCTTCTACAGCAAAATTAAAACTTACATCTTTGGAAGAATTCATCACCTCCATGTAATATATGTGCTGATTGATGAGCATAAGATAGCTTTCCCAAAGATATCTTTTGCAATTTGAATAGCTGAAAAGCTAGAATGAAAGTTACAGACTGATTTCAGCGACTCTACTGAAGATCGGAAAACATTCTCAGATTTACTTCACAATGAATCTTTTCAAGGAAAAAAACACTCTTGCCGCACCTTTGAAGGTGAAACCATTACTATTTTCCCCGATTCGACCTTATAACTCCCCCTTGGCTTTCACCCCATAAAATTGCGACGGTTTCAGTGCCAACTTTTTGATTTACACCCCTCGTATCGTCTTTCTAATATCTGGAAAGCTACGCAGCGTGTGTCCCTTTTTTCCTCTTCCTTTCGTTTTCTATAGGGCTTATTCCCGACTCATGATAAATATGTCAATGGCAACCGTAAGTATGAGGCAATTTGTTATGCTACGAACTTCCAGAATGAAAAAAGACCGTCCCTGAAAAATTCTTTCCTTCTGAGGGGATAGTTTTACGTAAAAGAAACGAAACGTGTACGTCAACTTCTGAGAAATTGATGTGTATAATGTCGAAAAGGACGAAGGCTATAAGTTTGATCACTCATTCGAAATTCGTTTTGAATTGGTAAGGAGGTTCCACTAGATCGCAAATATTTCATTGGAAATTCGAGCCGAGTATACTCTTACTACGGAAGTGTGTAGAGGGTGTCTCAAAGTTTACATAATACTTGATTTTGATGGAGAACAGTCTCTCTGCCTTGGTTTTACTAATAACTAATCACAGAAGTTATGAGGAATTGGTTATAATCATATCTCATATTGACGCTCCTATGGCGAATATTAAATTACCATTGAAAATAACTTTTCCAATTTATTTTAGTGATAATTTCTGAACTCTATGTTCGATTTATCCTATATCGTGGTAAAATGGTTCCATGCTATAATATTCTTTGTTTTTAAAATTGGGAAAATAAAGCCTAGTTTCAAAAACTTCATTTTGTTCATACGAAAAATTTCACACCGTGAATGGTTTCCGAGAATTATAATAAGGATTTAACAAATAATAAAAAGAGATCAAAAACGACGCCTCAAATATCCCCAAAGGAAGAAGACTCAAGAAATCATATCAGGTGATCGCAGTGGTCATAAAATTAAGACACTTTATGGATTTAGCCGTTACTATTTGGTAGTTGAGCATGATTAAAACACGTTAAGTTCTCACTACCAACAAATAAAATTAATTAATAGATCACTGTTACCGAGGTTTCAAGCACTCGTTCATCGTAAAACAGTATGAAACCAAGTACAAAGTGACATGGAATATATATGAATAAGTCGTTATTTGAATTTGGAAAAATCAGTTATTATGACTATATTTAACAACAATTGAGAAAAAGTTTTCATTTTAATACATCGAAAATTTGGGATTTACATAGATCAGTCTGGTCGTTCATTATCTGAAAGTTGTCAATAACAAATGATCCCCCAAAACGAAAAATGTACAAAAATGCAAGTCTCGCAATAAAAACACTCTGCCGTTAAAAGGTGTGAGATATCATGTGAAACCAAGTCGATCAATTCAGTTAATATCCACCCATTTGTATTTTTATAGAATAAACATAATGACTTGGCAATCGCATGGCACGATATGATAAAATTGAGCAGCAACCTCATTTTCAGTATTTGGTATTACTGTTGCTACATCCAATCGAGGATATTATTCTTTGAATATTGTAAATCCTATGTTATTGTGTTGTAGAGCGATTGCCATGTCATTATGTTGTTTTCTATTGTAACATCTAACTTCAATATAGTTTCAAGGCTCAGTTCCAACGTTACGTTCATTCTTCAGCAGCTATTTTACATCCATCACCGGTCAACGCTGCAGGAAGAGAGGGGCATGCTCCATGCCTGCTTGACCAGCAAGTCTTGCTGTTCCTGCCAGCGTTGCCAGACTTATATACATTTCTTTATATTATACATAATGACAAATTACCAAAACTAATTTCTATTATGATACACTATGTCACATCTTCCCACTTAAGTTGAAGTAGAATTATAGAAAAATGATTAAACGAAATTTGAACTTCTAATCTACAAAATTCTTAGTATTTATTAAGAGTTGCCACCTACAAATCTATCTGGACACTTCAATCCTGCCCAATCCCTTAAATTATAAGTACTATTCCCTGTCTTGCTTGAACTTAATTTACTATTACTACTTTCATTATTTTTATTTATGATTAAATGCTGTCTAGTTCTACGATATAGATTTTATTATTATCAAAACCGAATATGATCTCGGTTCATTGCATTTTTCTACTCTTCTGAATAATTTTTATATTTGAGCAGAACTCTATCCCCAATTTCCCCATCTACCAAACCTTTTGCTGATCTGTCATGATGAAATTTTAGCACGTCTGTTCCTAAAAATAGTTTTCAAATAATTCTTATTATTGATCTTGGGTTGAAGCAAACAATCAACCACAGAAAAAGTATCCTTCAATTCTCTATTAAATAGTAACTGAGCAGGTGACAGACCTATATCAGGGATAGGTGTATTTCTATATTTCAAAAGAAAAAAATTTATACTACCATTTTCTAACATACATTTTCTCAGAATATTTTTACATATTCCGACAGCTTTTTCGGCCAAGCCGTTGCTTTAAGGGGAGTTAGGACTCGATATTATTAGGTTTTTATTCAATTTTGACAAGCAATTTTTAAATTCAAATGAATTAAAAGGCACATTGTCTGTAATAATCGTATCAGGAATACCATAACATGAGAAAACAACGTTCAAGGTTTTAATTATTTCTTTGACTACATCTTATATTCTTCAGTTCAATCCATTTACTATAGTAGTCACTATTACTAAGTATTCCTTATTTTTGAAATTGAGGATGTCCATAGCTAGTTCTTCCCATGGACGCGATTGCATATCAAGTTGTAATAATGGCATTTTAGTATTATTTCTTCTGAATGTATTGCAAATTTGGCAACTCATGATAATATCTGTTAAATTTTTCGATATGCCAGGCCAAAAAACGCTTTCTTTTGCTCTTGCCATGCACTTATTAATCCCCAAGTGACCTTCATGCAAAGCTTTCAAAATATTATTTCTTGAACTTTTATGAATAACAACTCTATCACCGAAAAATATCGGTTCATCACTGATTCATAACTCATCTTTAATTTGGAATAATTTATTCAATTCTATACTCTTTCATATTTTTAGGCCAGCCAGTACTAATGAATTTTTTAAGACTTCGTAAGTCCTTGTCAGACCCCTCACCTAAATACAAATGTGTGGATATTAACTGAAATGATCGACTTGTTTCACATGATATCTCACACCTTTTTACGGCAGAGTTTTCATTGCAAGACTTGCATCTTTGTACATTTTATGTTTTTGGTGGGATCTCATCTCTTTTCGTAAATAATCATTGGCTACCTTCATGAAAGATGAACATGATCAATAACTTTTCATATGGTTTTCAAAATTGATGCAAGGTACCAATCTAACGAGAAAATTGTTAAACAACAGAACAGAGATTAAGCAGATAATTTTCTATCTCAGAAGAACTGGTTGAAAAATTTTTGACAGCATTCAATCATAGAATTGTACGATTTAATCTATGCGCCACACACCGTGCCGCTACTATTATTCCATGTAATATATTTAAATTCAATTTTAATATATTCATTTTCAAATAGGGCTACTTTGAATTAAAAAAAAGCCTATGTCGTGGATACATTATCTACAATATAGATATTTCCCCAAATTAGGAGGCCAAAGTAAGACGCACAGGCAATGGTGTCTTGTTGCGTATTGTTGGTTGCCTAAAGAATCCTTTCTCAAGAGGCGCGGCGGTTCAACTTTTCTTCCACAGAAGCCGCGATATTGAAAATTATTGGATCGTGTAAGGATCCAATATTGATGGATTGATGTCAATATTCTTGACATAAATATTGACAATATTATTGACCGTGTGGGGTGCCCTTTTAGAGTTCTTTTTATGGCGTAGGAATGAGCGGACTTCTGTTTGTGATCTGAGTGGCGGAGGAATACACTTTTGGTGAGGTTATTAGTTTAAACCAGAATTGCGATAAGAATGAAAAGTGCTAAGTCTTATGTAATTTATGTGGAAGTTATGACCCTTCAAGTGAATATTAGTGTTCGAAACTTCTGCAAATTCTTCCCAGACCCATACAAATTATGTCGTATCGTTCGTTTCAGGATAAGAGGGATATTACGTACCTTTCTGTAGCACTAGGCATGTGCGAAGCTCGAACGTAGAAAACAGAATTTTTGAACTTTTTCTTATTCTGTGGGATAAATAATGACTAAATCCAAAATTTGTAGTGTGTGTATGCTAGAAGTTCTCACACAATGTGATGATCAGTGTGTCAGTTACTACAGAAAGAGGTAGAATTGGAGAAGTTCGACAGTCTGTAGTTTCTATAATATAGGTGATATGAGCAAGAAAATTTGTAAAACGGGTAATTTCGGTAGTACCCCCTGAGTAATGAAGGTAGAGCTAGTCTGCTTTATCCACAACCAAGTTATAGAAGGTCGAAAATACTCTGAAACGGTTCCTGGAAAGGATGGTACGGCCGTACGTTTGTGTTTTGTTCGTTAACTTTTCACGATGTTTATGTAATTCTGCTTGTTGCTCAACTTGGCGGGGGCTCTACCGTGCCCCCAGATTTAATAATTTCCACTGATTCTAAATAATTGAGTTTTTTACCCTTAGGGGCAATGTGTAGAACGTTTAATTTATCAATACAAGGAAAAGAGTGGTCTGTCTGTCTGAGTGGTTCTGAAGGAACGACCAGTCAGGCCTATGCAAGAATTATTGCAGTATAGACAAGATAACTTACAATCTACTTACATTTAAATTCTCCATAAGTAATATTGATGCTTTTTTTATTTCATAGAAATTGATTGTCAACGAAGATGTAGTAAAATATGTTTTATACTTTCCACATTTTTATTTTCAAAAACACAACCGGTTTCGACTATCAAGTCATTTTCAAGTGGTCAACTACAGGAAACGAACTTACTTATATAGACAGACTAGCCTAATTTTAAATTAAGTAGTGGAGAGATATTAATGTCTATCTGGCTATCAAGGGTGATTTCGTTTGGGTTTTCACAACGTTTATTGATTTGCAAATATTCCAACAGATTCATTTGTCGCAATTATGAAGGATTTTGATATTATCTATTGTTATTGATTTTTTGTGGTTTTGATATGTTTACATATCAGAGGATAAGTGTTTGAATCTGATTTCGAAATTTCTACCAGTCTGTCCTATATAAGCAACCGTACACTTATTGCAAACATTTTTGTAAGCTCCTGATTTTTTGAAGCTCAGACCATTTGACAAAGAAGTCGTTTTTTTAAATTTGAAAAACAGTTCTCGAGTTATTGAAGGGAGGATCAGCGTAGTCTTTCTTCAAGCAAGTATAATTTCAGAGAATAATAATTGTGTTATTTGATGTTTTTCTTTAGGTTCTTTACGTCTATAAAATTAGAGGAATTTTATTATTTAAAGCAATTTTTCTGATAATATTCATTTCATTTTTCAAGCTCTTTGATGGCCTACAATGGCAAAGGCCCTATGGATCATCGAATAATAAGATGCTAATTTGTGATTTAAATGATTGAATGAGTCCATGGGGATAGTTAAGTCTGTGGAGGTTTCTTTTCTGTAGTTGTAACCTAACCTAACCTAGCTTCTTCCTAGCAGATATATTCATGTCTAGTACAGAAAACAAAGTACTAAATCATAACTTGCCTGTAAAGATTCATTCGCCAGAAAAACGTTGATGACATACTTATTTTAATTAATGGTACCCTACACGATGTCGCGACTTTCTCAAATTCATAAAGAGTATTCATCCCAAAATAATATTTGAATTCGATAAAGAGGAAAACCAATAAAAATAATTTGAAAATCTCATAATTTTCCACTCAAATAACAAAACTAACTTCAATATCCTTAGAAATAGTAAAATTTATTTATTACTAAGGATTACAACCCTACCTATTCACAAAATGTCGGCTCACAATACAATGATCTAAAGAGCATTCTCGTCATCTTCATCCTTAGATTATCTCGAAAAAGAAATTGAAACCATTGAAACTATAGATCGCGATAACACTTTTTATGGTGACTCAGTTGGCAAAACAGTTGAGAAAAAAAATTTCATATCGCTATAAGCCAAATATCTTCAATTATAAGTACCAACAAATTCGAAAAATTCATCCCTTCAACATATTATGGACAAATAAGTGTAAAAGTCGCAAATAACATTTTAAATTGAAATATTAATTTGCATTCAGAACACAAAGTAAATAATCATTACTCTCACTCAATACTAAAAATCCTATAATGCAGGGATGCTCAAAATTTAACTGCTGGCGATCTTCCCCAATATTTATAGACTACTTACGATCGACTCTGAGAGGCTGCAAGTATGTGTGATGCAGGGTCGTCGTACGTACACGATACACCTTACCTACCTGCTTACCTAGGTAAGGTGGGTGTACCGTAGCATATATAGATATTAGCTTTCCGCACAATATACATTATTTTAGTCAAGGTTTGGGTTAAGTTTAGTTAGGTTCTTCTGTATAATATCAATGAAAAACTCATAGCTATTCAAAATTGAGAGTTTATTGGTTGTTACAAAACAAAAGAGTTACATATCGTGTTGAACTTAACTGAGAAGTGACTTTGGATGTTGAAGCGTGGCACTGCATGTCCTCAGCATACTTTTCATGAAATGGTACGGAATCACTAAGTGCTAATCGCAAGCATGATGACATTTGATCGTCAGTTAATCGATTGCGATATTTTTACTTAATTATTTTCATTTCAGAAAATGCAGACTCGCACACGTAAGTTGACCCAAACATTGCCGTCAGTTGAAGGGCGATTTGCCTTAGATTCGGATATTTATCTTCAGATATAAAACACCAGAAATTTGCATAAGATACTGCAGCATTGAGATGTATATCTGAACATGAGTTCATATTAAACTGACTTGCTATTACAAATGCTAATTCCTCAATGTTTTTACATGAAAAAGGATAACTCATAAATGATGCTATATTTGCCAATTTATATCATAAGAACGCATTTCTAATTGTCCCAAAATATTTGATAATTCTGACCCATACGTATCAGAATTCAACTGAGGAAACCTTGCTTTCAAAGACGGAAAATGTTTCTGATCCTTTCTTTTCAGTTGATCTATCATAAGTTGCAATTTAATTTTGTGTTTTGATTGTGATGTCAGTCAAAAATGTCAAATCAGTCACCCATTTTTCGTTTCTCAACATCTGAGTGTCATCATTCTTTCGTCTAGAAAAGCTGTTATTTCGGGCAATAATTCTTGAAACCTTTCTAACAATTTTCTGCGACGCAACCACCTGACGTCCATGTGAAGAACTTAATCAGTGTGTTCAGATGACTCCCTATCTCCCAAATGCATTTTGAAGAGCCGCCGTTGCATGAATGGAATTCACAATTTTGTTGCAATGCCCATAATTTACCCCGTGCACAAAACTTTTGAACACAAAACTTGTTGATGTATAATGCAATGGAATGAAAAAAATGAAGGGAAATCTTCATTAGCCTCACACAACGCCTCAAAACCGTTTTTGTTTCCAGTCATTGCTGCTGCTGCATCGGTTGTAATGCACACTAATTTATATATTCGTAGCTTTTAGTTTCTAACGAAATTGAAGAAAACTTCATATACGGATGTTCCCTTTCAGATGAATGATTGTCAAAAATTCTTCCTTAGCCAACATGTCATAGAATACTTTCCGAATAAAAATACACAGCTAAGCAGTGTGTCATATCGGTGTATTTGTTGAACTGTAAAGAAAAGTATGTACATTTCATGATATCATGTTTCATTTTATCTGCTATGTCCTGACGTATGACTTCAATACGCCTTGTGACAGTCGGACGAGATAACTGAAGTTCTCTGATAGCAAGCATGGTTTCTGTTTTATTTTTAATATCTCCAAATAAAGTCTCACGTGCTTCAATAAATCCTTCCTTCCCAACCGATAAATCCTCGAATGATTCATTGTGTTTCGCCAATATATGAGATATTTTAAATGACGCGATCGTAGAAGCTATTTATTGTTTGGCTGGTCTTGTGAACATGGTTTGTTTTTTTTTCAAACAAGATATCAAATCACGTACTTTTCGTTTTTTTAATTTACGCTGTGGAGGAAAATCCTTTTTATAGTTTTTATGAACCGTTTTATGAGGCCTCTTTGAGTTACCACGCTTAGGTATTGCAACTGACGCACGACAAATAAGACAAATTTACTTATCCTTCACCATACAAAACAAAAATTCTTCCTCCCAATCGTTATCAAAATGACAAGTTTTATATTTCTTCGCTGCACTCATTTTGTACTATTTAATAATAAACTTTGTATCGACGTAGTATTGCCTTCAAGTTACAATTCAGAATGACTCCAATTCCTGCAGGCGCAACATTTATATCGGCGTAAACGGAAGGCTGGAATGTTCCCGTCAAACGCGCCGCTCGAAATTTCTAGAAAAGCGGCAAGAATAAAAAACGCGGCTTATCTTTAACAAGTATCGCGCGTTCCTTTGATAAAGGAAAATTTTTTAGTTTAGTTACTTACTTATTAAAAATTTTTTCCTTCTCAAAATGTACTCAAAAAGCACTCGCGATCGACTGGTAGATCGAAATCGATCGTTTGTGCACCCCGTCTATAGTACATTCAGATAGAGCAGGTGTAAATAATAAATATACTTTCGTACCAGCTGAACATAATTCAAGGAAAAATATTTAACAAATAAAGCTAAATCATACACAGAACTAAGAAGATAATCAAAGAATACTTATTACATAACCTGCTTCACTTGCCTCCTCACATAGCTGATCCTGGACCGCATCGAATGTTTTTGTTAAGTTGAATACTTCCATTCAATGGGTTCTTGCCAATTCTGAAAGAAAACCACTTTTACCCTCTGAAATATTTTCAATTCTAAATAGAGTTTGACCATTGAAGATATTTCAGAGGACAAAAATGTTAATTCATGGCTTTTACGATTTACTATGATTCACTTAATCGTTGTTCGAAACAGAAAAAAAAAGAAAATCGGTAGATCATTCAGCAGCTTGGTGAGCAATTTGTTTACGGGAAGGAAGGATATTTAAAAAAATTTGTGGTGAAATGTTTTGAATTCAATGTCTTCTATCCTCTAGTTTTTTTAAGCTTGGAGGAACAGTTTATTGGGTAAATCTGCTTGTGAATTATTATAGCATTATGATGACTGATCTGTAAAAACTAGAGTGACAAGAGAAAGCTTCCATAGTGTGAAGAATAAACAAATAAATATTTTGAATTCTATCGACATGTATTCAAAACAGGTGCTCGGCAGGAGAACAAGAAAACTCTCAGACGATTATACTGGGTGATGTGAAAAGATTTTTCCAGTTTTTTGCAAAAAGAGAGAGAGAAATGGTTGATTTGATAACTGATAATGACAATAGCATTTAATGTCTTGCGCGTACCCTGTATTTCTTTTAATGAAAGAAAATCGAAAAAATATTTCCAAAACACGCCCTGAACTTTGACCCCTGTTTCATTCTGCTGGGCCGCTAAAGTACTCTTGAAGAGAATAAAAACCGAAAACTATTAAATTTTCAATAAGAACTAGGTAGGCACGTTGTGATTTGCGACAGCGAAGTGTGTCTTAAGCTAGAAAAATTAGTTGTCTTCAAATTCATTCTTTAACAAAAATGTTGAACGGAATATGACAGTTTTCAGGCAGAGCTCATTCCTTAGAACGATCCTTGCTTATTCATATCGAGTATAAGGGTTTTTGGAAAGTTGTCTACAAGGTGTTGCTTCGATTCTAACAAAGTGAAAACATTTTTTCAGTCCGGCTTTGGAATGTGAGTTTCACCTGCTAACGAGACGTTCACTTTAATCATGTCATTCTCCCTACGAAGTTTCGAGTGAATCGGTCTATGTGCTCAAGACTAATGGCGTTTGGTATATTCCTCCTGAATACATTAAACAGCCTGTATATCGAGAACGAATAGCCTCACTTTGTTTTTAAGCCTTAATTTGAACAGTATTTCGTGAATCACTCTGTATTTGTCTACCGAGGATAACTTAAATAAAGCAAATTCTCTAGATCTTCTGTTGTAACTGTCCATTATTAGGTAATTTCCCAAGTGATGTCTTTTAACGATATCAATGGAAATATACCCCCAACCGTCACATTGACACGTTAAGTGTTTCACCCTGACTATAAAACATAAATTACAAGAAATCACTTAATCGTAACAGACAACTTCTTCTGAAAAATAATGCCCTGATTTCATAACTCAATGAAAATTCATTTAACCGCCTAATTTGAAAAATGAAAATGACAACAAACGGGACCAAATCTTCAAAAATTGAATTAGGACAAAAATTAAGCTTAGTACCATCAACCTGCTACCCCAGCATCGTCTGTGAAACCCCTTTGCTACGCTGATTTCATTATTAAAACTTCTTCGTTGGGGATACGAAACTCTTCGAAATTTATATCAATTAAGTTCGGCGAAAGAGACGGGTGGGAAGGAAATTTCAGTAGAAAGGGAAATATGCGATTGGAGTATTTTCTACCTTCACGTTCGTTGCTTGTTCAACCCTTCGTTGCGTCGCGATTCTTCTTGATAAAGTCAATTATGTTTCCAGCTCATGTAATTTTTGATTAGGGGTTAGCGCCCCTTAATGAGAGGAAGTTTATACAGATGTTAGAGGCAGAAGAGGGTGTAAAGCATTTTTGTTTCATTCTCGAAGCTGGTTGGGATTTCCGAACAAGAAGTAGGTACAATGCTGTGGAAATTGGGGAGAATTCACTCGAAGACTTATAATTAAATACTTGATGAAAATATATCTCGGGAAGAGAGAACAACCTTAATCAATGGAAATTATTTTAATATTCATAAATTAACGAGCTAATTTTAGGATCGACCAACCAATATCGTCACTGACAATACGTAACAACCATTTTTCATCTATTTCATCTTCTCATTCTGCAGCATGTTCCATCCAAATCGAATCAGCCAGTATGTTTCTCAAACGGTATTTATTGGCAACATTTGCCGAAATACGTTGAATAATTTTGTTGGGAGAACAACATTTTGACGTATATTTGAGGATTTACAGATCAACCCCTAAGAGGAGGCGCTTCAAACCCCCTCAAAATTGAATGGGGTGAAGGAGTCGAGGGATATCTCATTTAAAAGCTCTTCAAAGCATTTTTACAACTGTGTATGAGAAAAGCAATTTTAACGAATCTTATTCGCTGAAAAGACAGCAAACTTTTCGAGGGTAGTTGATGCCTACATAAATCATCGAGTCAATTATCTCACCTTGAGGTTTTAGACAGGTGAAGTAGATTTTTTTGTATGGCAATGAAATCCAATGATTTCAAATTGAATGTTCAACTATCGTCCATTTACTTTCATACAATAATACAATAATGACTGAAAACCATCTCTAACATTTATTTGGAGTTATTTGATAACACTCATCAGCCATTCGTTGGCGTTGAGCGTCCAAATACAGTCCTAAAAGAGGTCACCACAAAAAAAACTAAAGGGTTCAGGTCAGATGTGAAGGCACTCCATAGGACCTATTCTTCCAATCAAACGATCAAGATATTGCAAATTGAGGTATCGGCAAACTGGAACAGCATATTGAGGAGGAGCTCCGTCTTATTGAAAATTCAATGTTGTTCAAGTAGTACGATCCCGTACTACTTGAACAACTACTAGTTTTTCTGTCATCAATGGATCGAATGCTTTTTCATCGAGATAAATTTTTCCTTTTAAATTTGCACGAATAAAAAAGATTCCAATTAGATTGTCTCCCTAATTTCTACTCAAATATTCAGCATTTTCGGATATTGAGTGTGACTTTCTCGAAACATGAAGAGAGATTCGTATCGCTCCAAAATCTTCAGTTATCGCCACAGCTAATCCTACATTGAAGTAGGTGCTAGCTTTATCAATTGTTGAGTTACACATGCTCCTGAAACGTAGTTTTTCAGCTTTAGTTTCATCAGTTGGATTTTTCTTCCAGTTCTTATAAGTTATGTTTTTAACTGTAACAGCTTTTTGAATGTTCATAGTGAACTAAGACTTCTGTGCGCATGTTTTTTTCGAGGAGTTTGGAATGTAGAGGTCGATTCCTGCAATAATAATTACGGTGACGAATTCAATGCAGACATTGATGTCAGATTCTGAAAGACAGACGCCATTAAAGGGAAAATATGAAAAAAACTCACAGAGCTCCTCCCAGCTGGTTCGGTTGTTGTGCCTGGAAGGAGTTGGATCTTTATGGCGTGATCTGAAACAGAAATGTTCTAGATTTGAAACAAGAAAGAGATCAAGAGTATTATAAATATCGGTTATATTCTCAGGAATTCTTGTCGGGTCATCGACAAGTTGAGTCAAAATGAGGCTGATTGTAAAGGCCTCTACATGCCTTCTTGCTAAGCGGGTCCTATTTGAGTGTTGGAGCCAATTGATGTTGTGGACCTTGAAATCTATATGATCACATCTGCTGACAGATGCTGAATTTGGATCGTGTCTACGTTATCTCCTAGATACTGAAACAGTTCAGTAAAAACAAGTAATGTGTTTTTTGGAATTTTACTTAATAATTATGATTCGTAACGCGTTTCACTACACCGTAGCTTCTTCAGACGAATGAATGTACAGAAAATAAGAATGAGAATATAAATGAAAATGTTCTTAAGTAATTAAAAGCTTATTGGGTTGATTCTCCTTAAGTGGTTATTTATGACAGGTATATCCAATAAAATTAAGGAATAGATTGCTCCCCGAAGAGATTCAATAGAGGTGAAGGGCTTAAATCGACTTGTTCATTAATGAGTCTACCTAGTAGTCGACCTAGTAGACTCATTATTTTCAGTAACCATTACTGTTGAATAACGATTTTGTTAAGTACGTTGCTATATGCCCTCCCCAAGCTATCAACCCATAACGCAATTGCGACTCCACAAGTGCATGATACACGATTCTTAAATGAATCTAAAGCAACTATATCACGTCATAAATTGTGATCCCTGCCTCGAAAATGCAGCGTTCTAGGATATGATGCTCGTCTCCTGCGCAGAATTTCCTGGGTTCAATTCGCACAAAGTCGGTGCGATTTTTTTGGATTCTGGGAATCGCTCGAGTATCCATCTTCCGAAGGAGATGTAAAGCCGTCGGTCCTGTCTAACAGAGATGTGACCCCTCTCGACACGATATTAGGTCGAGCTATGGGCTTCACCAAGCCGGTTGCAGCACGGTTTTTCAATAACGTTCACGAAATATATAAGAGGTATAAACTGGGACCCATCAAGTGTACAACGTAGACGAAACCGGGCTTACAACAGTCCAAGAAATGGAAAGTTATTGCCAAAAAAGGTCAGAAACAAGTAGGCCAAATAACCTCAAACGAACGAGGTACTTTAGTAACAATGGTGGGATGTATCGACGCGATTGAAAATAATATCCCTTCGCTTTTGATATTTCCTCGGAAAAACTTCAAGGATTGTATGATTAAAAATGCGCCGCCCGGAACTGTCGGAGTTGCATCAACCACAGGTTGGATAACGTCAGAACTTTTTGTTCAATGGTTTCAACATTTTATTAGACATTCGAAACCCACAGTTGAATCACCTGTGTTACTAATCATGGATAACCATGAAGCGCATATTTATTTATTTAGTTCAAATACAAAATTATATACATCAATTTGTATAAGAGTATACGGGAAACCACCTTCAAACAAAATACAAGAAATATATGGATAAGAAAGATAGTAACAATAAAATAAAACTACTACGAAACGAATACATGTTCACAATTGGCTTTAAGAAACCTTCTTTTGCCTTAAAACTATCAAAAGAGACTGAAAATAAGTCGATTGAATATTCTTCACTGGATTCTGATGAAATTTGGCATACAAGACCAGATTTACATTTTCCTCATTATAGCATATTTACTTTTTCCATTAGTTGTTATTTAGAAAAATTCTAGAAATATTTAGAAATTTTCTGAAGGTTAGAAGGTTTCGTTGAAAATTAGTTGGCAAAGGACAATAATGTAATATTATTGACTCTACCTCCTCATACGAGCCACAGATTACAACCTCTAGACAAGAGTGTTTTTTATGCTTTGCCAATCATCGCTGCTGAGCAATCCAAGGAAACGTATTAAAATTTATGATATTGCTGAAATTTTGGGTGAGGCATATCCATTGGCATTCACTGCTCGAAACGATATTTCAGGATTCCGATCTACGGGAATTTTTCCGTTCAACCCGAATATATTAAACGACGGTGACTTTATTACTTCAACGGTAACAGACTTACAAAAAATAAATGAAGACTGTGAGATTGAAACATACGACTAACAATAATAATGTAGTAGTTACTGACAATAATAATGATGCTATGATTGACAAGCCATCAACGAGCACTCGTGATGAAAATATAATAAGTAACAGGAAGATGCCGACATTGAACCATTTCCTAGAGTAACAGTTACTAAGGAGAATAAGAAGTTTCAGAGAGAAAAAAGAAAAAATCAGAGATTCTGACAAACACTCCAATTTTAGAAAATCTTGAAGAGGAAAAATTGAAAGAAGCAAGGAAATCCATTCTGAACAGAATTCAAGTGTTTAAAGGCAACTAGACGATACCTCGAAACCCTGCAAAATTCAAAAGAAGAAGAAGCTTTCTGACAGCAGTTCTTTGGCTGATGACAATATCGAGCAGTTGACAGATTCGGATGATATAAATATCTTTCCTGAGTCGGAAGATGAAAATGATTTTCCGATAAATGATTTATCAACGATAACTACAAATTCGTTTGTGTTAGTCAAGTTTTCGACCAAAAAAACAATTAAATACTATATTGGTCGCATAATACATAAGATAAGCAATGAGGAGTTCAATATAACGTTTTTGAGGCGCCAAGGAAGCAATTTCGTGTTCCCAGATGTTCCGGACATATCAGCACTTCCAGCTCATGATATTATCCTTCATTTGATGCAACCAGAAAAAATTGGAGGTACATCTATAACAGCTAATCTTTTGTCTTATCCCGTATATTTGTCCCTGTATAATGTGAACTGAACTTGTAACATACTTTCTTTAAATAAATGTCATTTTTTCTGATATTTTTCCTATTGGTTTGAGAAGTAGCCAGTGTTCAATTCAGATATGGCCACTGTACCATTGGTAGAAGGGTTCAGTGTCCATCTTGAGACGTTTTTTGAAACTACTTTTTTTTGAACAAATTGTTTTTTCAAAATAGATTATCAGGTTCTTATGATGCCAAAAGTTCCATTATACCTATTTATGGCTTCACATTCTCATAAAATCTAATACTTTGGATGCTTCATCCATTCATCTAAAGAGATTGCCACTGTTCCAGACTCTGCCCTACTGATGTTGTTCGGGACCTAGACAGCTTGATAATGTTTGCTGATGACACTACTCTGTTATGTGCTGATCAGGCTCTTGCCAATACCCTTCAGAATGTGCAGAAGTTACTCAACAAATTTTTCATGTGGTTTGCTACTAACAAACCTTTCCTTAACATTTCCAAAACTGTATTTATGAGTTTTTCATTTCAGGAATTGTTCTGTAAGTGAATCTCGTAGTCATCTTTTGTAAGTAAAAAGTAACTCCATTCATCGAGTTCAAACAATAAAGGTTTTAGGCGTTATGGTATACAACAATCTCAATTATCACGGGCATATTGATGATTAATTATGTGGTGTTTTGTCTCCACTCTACTTTTCCCAAATGATACAACCATTTTAAAGATATAGTTCTCATTTTACCAATACTGTGACTGTGAGTATTCATTTTTTAAGAAAGGGCTATCAGAAATATTGTTGGAATAAGACGTACTTCATGTCATGGGTATTTCATGGAATTGCATGTCGTCTTTTCTGCAAGCATATATTCTGGATCTTGTAATTTATATAAAGCTTGATTTTAATACATTTCATTCCAATAATTTCAAGCACAAGGGATACCGTGCCATTGGTTACTCCATCACGCTCTCTATCGGGATATAAAGGGGTCCTACATACATGGGAGTAAGAATTTTTAATGGTTTGCCCAGCCATCTTAAATCAATAATGGATGTGTGGGAGTTTGGTTATGCTGTTTAAAAGTTTTTGCACAATGAAATTTTTCTGATAATTCTGATTAAGTTACTCCTGTTACATGTGGACATATCTAATACTTTTATTACCTACCTTTGTATTGTAATAGTCAGAAGACAATGAACTTATTATCGTGGACTTATGCACTATCTCGGCTGTTAGCTGGATATAATTTACCTTTCCCAGATTCAGCAATCAAAGGGAATAGGCTCGATTACAATATACTTGACATAAATTTCCTAACTATCCTACATGTATTAAGAATTACAGCTTTTTGCATTTCTATATAGGTATTCTAATGCAATTCTAATTTCTTAAGACTATCATGCAAAGTTTTGGGTATTAACCCAGTCGAGGATACGATGACAGGAACAATATCTATTTTCTCGACGTGCCACATCTGCTTGATCTCAATAGCAAGGTCAGTGTATTTGGACTTTTTCTCCTGGAACTTATTCAGCACGTTGTTATTATTCGGTATGGCGACATCCACCAGCATTGCTGTTCTGGCTCTCTTATCATACACCACTATGTCCGGCCTATTATTCGTCACCATTCTGTCAGTGATAACAGGCCTATCGTAGTATAATCTGATAGAGTCATTTTCCAATACGGGTGCCAGTTGATACTTGTAATATGGCTGGAAGGTGTTCAGAAGTCCGTACTTGTGTGCAAGTTTCTGGTGGATAATGTTGCACACTTGATTATGCCTGTGAAGATACTCCGTATTGGCCAGTTGTTCGCATCCGGACGTAATATGCTGGATAATCTCCGATCTTATATGGCATTTTCTCCACTTATCTGTTTGTAATGTTCCGTCCTTCATAATAAATTTTTTGTAATTGTTTGTAGCGATCACTTGGTCTTGGATGGCCATAGGAAATCCTTCTGTTTCTGCGAATAATTCTCCTTTCATCAACCATTTGTTGGAGGCTTCTTTGTCGATGTGTGGTTGATTAATCTCATGGTGATGTCGTCCATTCAAGTCCTTTCTTGACCATTGCTCTTGTTTTTCAGTATCTGATAGGAATGGTAGATTCAGAAGGTCATCTCTGGTAGCAAGATTTAGAGGTGTATATCCCTTATCAGCCAACGATACCACCCTATGGAGGTCAGAAGTGAGAGCTTTTGCTGAGAAGAATTCTCTGAGATTTTTTTATCTGTTCGGTGTGTAAATTGACAATATCTATTAATCCGCGTCCTCCTTCTTTCCGCTTCAAAGTTGTTCGTATCACAGACGATTTTGGATGATGGTTGTTGTACTTTGTCAGCATCGTTCGGGTCTGCCTTTGAATATCATACAGTTTTGTCTTAGTCCATCTGATTATTCCAAATGAGTAAAGAAACACTGGAATAGCTTAGGTGTTAATTGCCTTGACTAGATTCCCCGAGTTCAACATCGATTTCAGCACAGACTTCAGACGCTGACTGTATTCTGAACGAATCTTCTCCTTTGATTGTTTTTGGTCTAGCATCTGGCTTGTTGGTATCCCAGATATTTGTATGTTTCGCCATCTCTCATGCACTGTATTATATCACCGTTTGGCAGTTGTGTTTCACCATCTGTGACTTTCCGTCTTTGAATGTTCAGGGTCTTACATTTTTCAATCCCGAATTTCATATGGGCATCTGCCGAGAACTCACTGACAGTTTTCAGCAAATCATCCAATTGCTTCTTGTTCGAAGCATATAATTTGATATTATCCATATACAGCAGGTGGGAGATTGTATGATAATTCCTTTCTGCTTTTATCCTAAATTCGTATCATGTTCTATTGAGCATTGAGGACAATGGGTTCACAGCTAAACAGAACCACAGTGGACTCAAAGAGTCTCCTTGAAAAATTCCACGACGTATGGGTATCTCGTCGGTTTTAATTGATGTATTGTTCATGTTGACCTGCAGAGACGTGCGCCCTTGTGTCATTGTTGTCTTCGAGAACTCTACCAGGGCTGGGTGAATTTTTTATATCTGCAATACTTCAACGAGCCAAGAATGGGCGGTACTATTGAATGCCTTCAGATAATCGAGAAAAGCCGAATGAACATTCCGATGCCCTACGTGTGCCTGTTTTATTATCACAGAATCGATGATGAGTTGTTCCTTGCACTCATGGTGTTTCTTTCTGCATCCTTTCTGCTCCTCTGCTAATATATTGTAGTCGTCAAGGTGCTGGTATATTCGATTAGATATGCATGAGGTGAGTATTTTGTAGAGTGTTGGCAGGCAAGTGACTGGCCTATATTGGGACGGATCCTGTATTCTATCGCTCTTAGGTAGCATATATGTTAAGCCTTGCGTTAGGAAAGTGGGTGTTTTCTTGGGATGTTGAAGAACATACGTGAGCTGTTTCACTAGGGCTCCATGGAGCTCATCAAACTTCTTGTACCAGTAGTTGTAGATATTATCTATGCCTGTGGCCTTCCAATTGTTGGTCGCTCGAACTACTATTGTGAGTTCTTCCTCCGTTATTCCATCGAAGTCCATATGTCTGATATCGAGGCGTTCTTTTTCATTCGTGATCCATTCCGCATCTCTATTGTGTTCTTTGGGGTGCGACCATAGTGATGACCAATAGTCGGTCAAGCACTGTGCGTCAGGTACTTCTCTGTTATTGTTGGTCGCAGTTTTCTTATTTCCCTTATGAAAATTGGCCGCGTTTTGGAGAAACCTTTGGTTTTGGTGTTTCCTTTCAGTACACTTGACGTATCTTGAAAGCCTCTTTGCTTTTGCTTGGAGTTTCTGTTTCAAAGTATCCATATAAACGTCGATGTGTTGTTTGTGATCAGGGTGTTTTGTGTTCGTACCAATTTTCCTATAAATTTTGCGTGTATGTGATTTCAAGCGGCTTGAGGGTTTTCTGTTTCTCAGGAATTCTGTGAGGCGACCGATTTCTGCTCTAATATTATCAATATCCTTCTCCAGTCGTTTTCGCCATGGTGGTTTTCTGACGCTTTTTGGCTCAGCTTGAATCAGAGTTGTGGAGGTTTGTTGTTTGCGAAGTCGAAGAACCGCTACTGCTCCACAGTAAATCAAAGCGTGAGTCTTCTCCAAGGTGTTCAGGTCGGTATATTCTTCAAACACTGAGTTTACGCTTGCTAGGATGATATTGGTGTTCCTGTTCGTCTTGAGTTTGGGCAGTTTAGGTCTTTTAGTTGGGTTACTACCACTGAATTCAGTTGTTGCTCTGTTGAGTTCTGATCTTGCTAAATACATATATTCGTTCTGCTGATTCGGCTCAGGAGGGCGTTCCATGTTAATATTCGTTACCGTGGCTTCGATGTTATCTGTAACATTTTCATTGACTCCGGCAGGTATACCGTTATGAGTATCATTTTCGCTTCTGAGTTCCATTATGACCTCTTCTCGTATGCTTTGCTGCGTTTCTGAAGAAAGTAGCCTGTTTTTGACGATTGTTCTTCGTTGATTCGAAATTCTCTGCTCGGATATGTGCTGTAATTCAGGATATTTTTCTATGAACGCAAGATGTAACGCGTATCTGTAAGCTGTCATTTCTGATTCCAAGTTCGTAATCTTGTAATAGGAACGCATAATGAAGGCATTCATTTCTGGGGTCCACTTCATGCGTTTCCTATGGAGTCCGGCTCTCGTGGTCGTAGGCATAATGGCTTGCGCCGCCGTTGAAACATCAAGAGTCGGTTGGGAGGTATTGATGTTGTTTTTCACTTGGTTTTGTGTTGCAGTATCCCTACTCGGTATCACGCTGCTTTCTTCGCTAACCGAGGGAGACTGTGACTCACTTTCCGAACAAGACCCTCTTCCCAAATCTTGAACGCGACAAGAGGTTATATTGGTACAATGTCGATTCACCCGTTTATTCCTTAGATTGTACATCATTGGATAAGTTGCATTTTATACCTACTGCCAGGTTCATTATTATTATTATTATATAACATTTGATTTTGGAAATGTATTTGTTCAAGTAGGGGCAATTTAATGACCAATCTATCCCAGGACCAACTCAAAATTCAATTTTTTTTTTCAAGTGATTCCCCACTGAATTTTGTGCCACAACCATTGAGGCATACGGTATAAAAACTTTTGATGAGGATTTTAGGGTTAGCAAAACACATATTTACATAACAATAATGAGATGCAGATAGCTTGTTTATTATCAAATTCCAAATATTCTAACCATCATCATTGAATATTCATTACTAAAAATTATTCTCCTTTTTTGCATATAAATGCATATGGGAATATGAGTAAATATTTTTGTCAACTTCATGGCATATGTATCACCAATTTCTATTCATCGCATTAAGTTTACCCCAGGGCCCCGTATCCCACGCAAACACACAAATTTCGAGCTCGATTATTCGCAAACTAGGACGGATTTGCTGGAAAGTTCCGTGGAGGACGCGTACGAAAATGCAAATTTTGCCGTCACGTCTCAGATGGCGGGAAAACGTAAGATTGTCTTGAACAAGTCCTCGAATTCGCTCTCAACATCCGGATTTTACGAATAGTTTTCCGACTAATGGAAATGGAAATCGCACTGTCTAATATTTTTCAAGTCGAAATTGAGAGAATTACTGCAGGAAGGCGCCACCAAAGCTGAGGCGGCAAAGCAATTAGAACAGAAGCACTTCAACTGCTGCTATACTAGTTTTTCTGGTGCAATAAGTCACTGAAATTAGAACTTGAAATGATGCCGACTGTGTTTGGAAAAGAGCGATATTAAAAAAGTTGGGCTGCTTTTTTCTTGAGGAAGTGAGTTATATCCTCTTCACATTTCTGTTTCCTGAAAATAATTCACTTCAGTTGTCACCTCTTCTAATTGAATTCAAGTCATATGTCTACCAAGAGAATATTTATTAAGCTCTTACTAATGAATATCTTATCTTTTCATCATTGTTTAACTTGTTTAGAACGGAAAACCGACTTAAGTGTCCAAAAAACCTTCAACGTTCCCTTCCTCATTACTACTGATGAGCCCAAACAGTCTCGTTCTGTACATCCATTATTTCTAGCTGAGGAAAGAACTGTTTGGTTGCTTACAGGAGGAAAGTAGGGGAACCATGAAAACTAACACAAAACAAGATACTTTGATGACTCAAGGTTAACCAAATCACCATAAAAAGTTGCTTGGATATTATGCAGAGACTACCAATGTATTACAGGAGGTATCTCCAGCACTACTACCGGTCAACACCAAACTCGACTTGATAGTTAATGTATTTAGGATAAGCCAAAAAATATGCATACAAACTGAAACAAAATGAATACGGAAAGCATTTTCAAAGGGATCCAGTATTAGCTCTATTATATAGGAGCACTGCTTGCTTATGACAGACCTATAATACGATGCCTACGTTTGGCTTCAAGCATTCTTTATAAAGATATTTTCTAGGAAAGTATAGACTGAGCAAACCCTGTTGATTCAACAACATTTTGTGTTGCATAGATGATTCCAGACAGAGCAGAGGACAGGATCTGAAATTTACAGTGCAACTTCTGAAAAGTTCATAAGCAGAAATCTAGAGAAGCATTACTCTAACAGTTCTGAGGGGGCTCAGAAAGAATATATCTAGAATTCTACATAAAGGCTATTTCTATACACACTGACATTCAACCTGCATTTAAAGTTGTTTTCATAAAGGTAATAATATACAGACCAAATTATATATATATATATATATATATATATATATATATATATATATATATATATATATATATATATATATATATATATATATATATATATATATATATATATATATATATATATATATATATATATATATGATATATATATATTATATGATAAAACAAAGCAACTGGCCAACATCGAACAATTTAATAAAAGACTGGTCAGAGAGGCAATGAAATAGAACTACGAAACAATCTCAATAAAAGAGATGACACCCTAAACCTGTCGCAGTCTTGGAAAGTGGTGCTAAGCAACTACGAAAACAAAAAAATCGAAGAAATCCCAAACACCAGCGTTCAACATTCCAGAAGGAGGAGTCGTACGAACTCTCGATGAACCAGTTTCCCCACCACTGAACGCACAAGTCACCCACTACAATTTGCGCAGCCGAGAAGTTATATATAGGAGTGCCACACCGGACTAGACGCATTAACGAAAACGTCAACAGGCTTTGAAGATGGTGCATGAGATTGCATCAAAACGTCGCCAAAACCAAAGTTTCGAACGGAACTTAAGTTCAAAACGGATGAATACCCAGAAGAGACCATATAAATAAATAATATATATATATATATATATATATATATATATATATATAATATAAACAGTCCTTAGAACTGAAATCGGATTATTAGTTCAGAAGTTACAGTAAAATATTTGGTCTCTTCCGGTTCTCTTAGCTTTATTCAAAATATTTTCTACATTACTTTAGCTTCGAGTTGGTGAGGCTCAATCCCAGTAGAAAGTTCATTCTACAAGATTAAATACTCGCTATTGCTCTCAATTATACAAAGTGTTTCGAAAGAAGCGCCGAATCGAAGTACATTCAAAGACTCGAAAGTCCGAATTTTCAAATGGAAATACTCCTATTTTACACATCGTTGGATTCTTATTTTCAATACGCTTGAAATCGGAAATCCAAGAAATTAACTAATTTCCGCTGTAGGTCACAAAAACCTGTATGTGAGCCTGTATGTAGCCGTAAAGGAACTGTCAGAAACTCGTACCAGTGTTTAGAATACTCATTTAGGCAAGAATATCTATCTATCATATGGTTTTCAAAGCATGTATTGACAGCACAAGATATCTGCTCTTCGAGATACACGATACAGAATTTGATGATCTAAACAAAATATCTGTTATCATAGCACTTGAATGCCTTGAACTTCGATTCGATTTTGAACTTTGATACTATTATAAGGAACATTTTAGGCAATATTGTTCGGTGAACAAACATTCAGGGACCTTAACATTCATGGTAAATCGCAGTTCTATTACCACTTTTCGGTGCGAAATTATCTATGCCACAGAATATATGCGATAGTTGTATACGCTTTCACTTTGTCTAGAAGTTTCAGAGTAAAAAAGTATTCTTGACCCTTCCTAGTAACAGGCCTACTGTACAAATTATAAGATAGACCAAAAACAAGTACACACAAAATAAGGTCTCAGAACATTTTTCTTGCCACTGGACTGAGATCCTGAAAGATTGTTCATAGAATAATTGTGTCAAATAAAGTGTTCTCACCGAGTTTTCTTGAGATTATCAAAGAAATTAATATCAGGAACTACTCATTATGATGCATAAACTGAAATGCCCGTCTACTGTAAGTTAACCCACGAATTTCGCCAGGTAGGTATAATCTTGAATCTCTATGTTTTCAACCTAACCTAAGTGTAAATGAGTTACACTATAGATGAAGGATTGTACATAGCTCCATGTCGTAGAGTCAAATTTGAGAGCGATAACCCTAGTCATTAGGTAGTTAGGGTCGAAAAGTTTGGGGGGGGGTGCGAAGAGTTTGATTCTTTTCTATCCACTCAGTGATTCAGAGGCCTTCAGTAGTTAGTGTATTCAATTGATTTTTTTTTCTTTTGAAAAATGACGCATTCATTGAGTAATTTGGATTTTGCTGAAATGGTTACATTATTGTTCAGCAATGGAGAAAATTACAAACTAGCTGCTCAGTTATTTACGGAAAATCATATCGCTAAACCAGTGCGGAGTGCTCATACCGTCCAGAAACCTGTCCAAAGATTTTTTGAAACTGGTTCAGTAGAGGAAAAAAATGCAATGGAAGACCTAAAAATACAACTTCTCCTGACCAAACCATTAACGTTCTAGTCAGCTGTAATGAGTGATAGATCGGTATGAAGAATTTTCAAGGCTGAAAAAATTTGTGCACCAACTGTTTGATCGCGATCCAGCACAACGTTTGGACTTTTGTCAATGGGCTCTACAACAATTTATACTGATGAATCCACATTCATAAGGCATGGACAAGTGAGTCGTCATTGGACATACCATTGGAGTCGAGAAAATCCTCATGAAGTGCTACCAGCCCATACACAATTGATTGAAAAACTGAATGTATGGTGCGGTATCTGGGACAATATTTTGATAGGAAATCTAACACGTGCGTCATGTAGGAATCTATTCATTGATCAAGTCTGACCTGTTTTAGAGCCTTTATTAGATGCAAACGCCGACATTGAGCCATTATTTATGTTGGATGGTGCTCCGGCACACACCTCTCAGATGGTGACAGAATGACTCACCCAGAAATTTGGTGATAATTGGATTGGAGCGAATGGTCCCATTCACTGGCCGGCGTGATCCTCCGACCTAACTCCATGTGATTTTTTCCTGAAGGGGTTACTTGAAAACCCAGGTTTATCCCTGCGATAATATCGAAACATTGAGAGAGAAAATCATCGAAAACTGCAGAAATATTGCTCCAGACGTACTACGACATGTGAATGAAGCTTGGAGAAGAAAATTGGAACAATGTTTTCAACGAAATGGCGGTCAATTTGAACAATTTTGAAATTCTCTACCTACTCTATTTGGTCGTTATCAAAATAAATAACTGAAAGCATACTAATATAATCTAATTTCTCTCCTTTTCCTCTCCATATTTCTGGTAATGCTAAAGGGATGACATGAAATACATGGGTTAACTTAAAGATGCATCTTTTAAGTTAGGTGAACACGACGTCCATAACATACTCAAAACTAAGTTATGTATTTGTGACCTACAGCGGGAATTAGTGAATTTCTTGAATTCTACTGTGCTTTCTGAATTGGATATTGAATTTCATTTTCACTGATTTGTCCGAAACAGTATATCAGAGATCTTTTTGATTGTCAATTTCCAGAACAAGCGTATTGAAAATAAGGATCGAACGATGTGTAAAAATGGGAGTATTTCCATTTAAAAATTCTTGAGTCTTTGAATGTACTTCGATTTGGCTGCTTCTTTCGAAACACTTTGTACGATTGAGAGCCCTAGCTAGTATTCAATCTTGTAGAATGAACTTTCTACCGAGATTTAGCCTCAGCAGCTCGCTGCTGCAGTAATGTAGAAAATATTTTGAATAAAGCTACCGGAAAAACCAAATATTTCACTGTAACTTCTGAACTAACCATCCGATTTCAGTTTTGAAAACGTAATTGAAACACTTTTCTATTGATGTATCACTATATAGGGGTTACTATTTGAAATTTTGGGGTTACCTTTCCCCACCCTTACCCCAAGTTAGCTGAAAATTTCAAACATAACTCAAATAGGTAGCCCTTCTGACAAATCACAGACGTTGACAGAAATTAGTTTGCGCGGATTTTATGCCTGTATATATATATATATATATATATATATATATATATATATATATATATATATATATATATATATATATATATATATATATATATATATATATATATATATATATATATATATATATATATATATATATATATATATATATATATATATATATATATATATATATATATATATTTGAGTTTCAAAGATATCGACCACTTTCAAAATATAAACTAATTTCTGTCAGCGGAGTTGTGATTTGTCAGATATATATATATATATATATATATATATATATATATATATATATATATATATATAGAGTCCAGCTCTTCCCATTCTTTACTTACATTTGTTACAGTTTCTTCAAAATATATCTCAGCTCGTAATTGTGATCCGGGTGAGTTATTGAAAGTTCCACCACATTCTTCGCCGGAATCCTCGTCTGTGACATTGTCACATGCATTTGTGGGGGTAGTAAGGCGTTAATATCTTCCCATTCGCCATCCTCCTGCAAAGATCTAATTATTTCGCCCAATGTCATATCACTGCCAAAATGAAAATGGTATAGGTATAAAAAAATGCTCATTTACCCTTTTTCAAGGACAGCGTAATTTTTGTAAATATTTCTTAACTATTTAAAAAAAAATTCCAATAAAAGTTATTACAAGTGAAGTACTAAAAAGGAAATAAAATGAGACCAAAAATTTCAAAGTAAAACGTATAATATTACCTTGAGAGACATAATCTCGAAGCGTACTCCTAATCTATAAAACTAATGACGCCAAAATACAATATTTTGAACTTTAAATTCACAGATAAACGAAGGTTGAGTGTATTTTATGCGTTTTATTACCGCCCTCAGGCGGACAAAGACGCAATTAAATATTTGTGAAGTAAATGATCAAACTACTTGCACCGTACTCTTTTAAGGACATTTGGCATAAATGTGTTAATGTTTGAGCAGGAAATATTTGTGTAAAAGTCAAATGTATATTTTCAAGTAAAACGCAGTTATATATATAGGGGGTTTTACCCCGACGAGTTGCCCATATATCTGTTCATGCAATCAAACTGATTTCATGAAAAAATATAAATCCACCACCCGGTAATTAATACCATTGCCAGGCAATGATTATAATCAAAACATATCCTGGATTAATTATATATTAGGATAACGTTGAATGTTATGAGAATATATCAATCTTATATAGGACATGATATGGCAGAGGCTTTCTCCCCGGAAAAATGGGTTAATGTTTGTTTCCTTTGTGTGAGCGATCGAATAGAATACTGCTCTGAATATAAATATGACAAAATTGTCAGTTTATTATATTACATTTATATAAACAAATAAATAAAATATGAAATGAGATTCTGAGCAGTATAAACTAAAGTATGACTCTACCTCATTATTATTTTCGGAAGTTACGAAGGATATTACAAGATTTGATGACTGTTATCTTTTGTAACTGTTCAAACAAATTTTTCTTCAGACCAAAATCTCAATACTTTTGTGAAGATTTCTAGGAATAACTCCTGTTGTAGAAATAATAATCAGAATAAATATTTTCTTCATTTTCCACATTTTTTAATCTCGTCGCCAAGCATCATATATTTAGAAATTTTTTCATTGTATTTATTTTGTATATTATGTGTGTCGGGTATAGCTATCAATTATATATGTTATTTGATTCTGTTTATCATTAAGAACGATATCTGGTCTATTGTGTTTTACAGCTCTGTTGCTTGTTTTATCAAAATAAAGTTTATATTTGTCATTTTCACAAATAATCTCAGGTTCATATTTTTGAAATTTTTTTTTGAATTAGGTCATGTTTAATTCCTAGATTGAAGTGAATAATATTAGCGACGGCATTATGTCTTTCTAAATAATCTGTTGAAGCAAGGACTGAGCAAGATGATAATATATGAAAAACTGTTTCTGAAGAACAGAAACATCTACGGCAAGAATCATCTATATTTTGTTTGATGATATGTTTTCTATAATTCCTTGTGAAAACAACCTGGTCCTGGATCGCATGCCAAGCCTTCTGTTTCAGCAAACAATTCTCCAGATACTAACCATTTATTCGATGCAATTTCATCAATATAATCATTTTTCAATTCTTTAGGTGTTTTCCGTGTAATTCCTTCCGCATCCAACTTTCTCTTTTAGAATTATCATCAAATATATCAAAATCTACCTTTTGCATTGTCAAGTTCAGAGGTGTAAGATTATAATCTGAAGCAACAACAATATCATGTAATTTAGACGTTCTCTGTTTATCATGAAAATGGGAACGTAGATGAAAAATCTGTTTACTATGAAGATTATTCAAATCAATTAATCCACGACCTCCAAGATGTCTAGGTAGTGTAACTCTCTGAACAGCTGACTTTGGGTGGTGCTTATGATATTTACAGAGCATTTTCCTCGTTTGACATTGTAACTCATTTAGATCAGTTTTAGACCATTTACTAATTCCAAAAGAAGATGTAAGAATAGGAACGGCATAGGAATTGATAGCTCTGAAAAGGTTTTTACTAGTTAAATAACTCTTGATGATAATTCTAAGTCTTTTGTAATATGAACTTCTAATATTTTCTTTAGTGCTGCTATGGTTTATTGTCTTCTCTTGACAAAATCCAAGATATTTATATGTATCTCCTTGATGCATTGGCTCGATTTCGATATTGGAAATCTTTATATAATCAGAGGTGATCTTTCCTTTTTCAATAGAAAGATTTTTACATTTTGGAAGCCCAAATTTCATATGAATATCATTGGAATAGTTGAAAGTAATCAAGTAGACTTTTGAATGAGATCTGGTTCCGGCATATAATTTAATATCATCTAAATAAATTAAGTGATTTAATTTGAATTCAGTTATTAAACTCTTTATTTTGAAGCCGAAACTAGTAGCATTTAATTCATGAGATAATGGATTGAGGCAAAGACAAAACCAAAGAGCACTTAAAGAATCACCTTGAAAAATGCCTCTTTTGATTGGAATTACTTCGGATTTTAACGATTGTTTTGAAATATTTAAATGAAGATTGGTTCATTACAAATTCAAGAAAATGACGAAGTGTCTTATCAATTTTATAAATTTCCAAAATTTCTTGAAGCCATGAATGGGAGAACTATCAAAAGCCTTTTGGTAATCGATGAAGGCTGTATGAATATTTCATTCAAAGCAACAGAATCAATTACAAGTTGCTCTTTAGTACCAAGGTGTTTTTTCCTCCAAATGTGCATAAATTTTTGGGTAATACATGCAGTTAGAATTTTATATATTGTTGGAAGGCAAGTAATTGGTCTATATTGAGACGGATCAATAGTATTATCACTTTTCGGTTTCAAATAAGTAATTCCTTGTGTGAAAAATAAAGGAGTAGCTGAGGGTTCTTTATTATAAATGAAAAATATTCAGCCAATTTTTCATGAACGCAAGAGAATTTCTTGAACCAAAAGTTATGAATACCATCAACACCTGGAGATTTCCAATTTTTGTGTGTTTAATAACTGATGTTATATCTTCGTTTGAAAATTTTTCAAATTGCATGCATTCTATTTTAGAAAATCGAGACCTTTCATTTAAAATTAAAATTAATCCAACTCATTGGAATTGTGTTGCCTTGGCACTGCCCAAATTGAAGACCAATAATCAGTTAAAATATCAATTTTAGGAACTCCATTTCCAGAAATATTTTCATTTGAACCTGAAATAAATTTGTAAAATGTTTTTCATTATTTTTGAATAGTTTGTTTTGGAATTTTCTATCTGAATTTATTTTATATTCACGTAGTCTAATGGAGTATACTGAAAGTTTTTGTTTTAAAGTATCGATGTATTCTATCAATTGTCCATTACTTATCTCATTATTTTATGGGTTTTATATTTGAGGAATATTTTTCCAATATGTGCCATAAGTTTTTTGATCGATTATCTCTGGAATATTGAGTCAATCTTCCTAAATCACATCTGATAGAAGAAATTTTACCTTCTAACCTTTTTTGCCATGAAGGTTTTTTCTTGATATTATAATTAGATCCAAAATTTTCTAATTTGTATCCAGAATGTTTAACTACTGTAATAGCGGCACAATATACAATCAGATGAAGTGTATAGATATTCATTACTTTAACAAGTTGCTTTGGAAGAATATTCTCATTAAGCTCGTTTATACAATCGAAAATTTTCTTTGAATAATGAATTTTAGGAATTTTAGGTCTTAAAGTTGGGTCAATATTTTCAAATAAATTCATTTGATTGAGAAATAAATTTTCTATATCTTTGTTATCATTATTTTTAGATGAATTTTCTGATTTATTTTCGATGCTTTTCATGAATGGGACTAGGTTTTCATCTGAAACTTCAAAATTTAAATGTTCTTCTTGTTGAATGTTGTTTTTAATTGATTTTAATTCTGATTCAGATATAAAGTTTCTATTTTCAATATACCGTCTTTGATTCGCAATGCTTTGTTCTGAAATACAGCAATTGGGGAATTTTTCTTTGAACATATTATATAGTTTAGACATATACCCTTTTTTATTTGTTCCATTTTTTGTTATTTTGTAATAACAAAACATAATGTTTATTCATTTCATACGTCCATTTCATGCGTTTTATTTTTTATTAATTTTGTGAAGATCTGAATTAGGTGATGAAGTTATGATAAGATTAGAGGAACAAGGTGATTCTACATGATTTTGAAAACAGTCATCAAAACTTTTGTTGTTCGAAGAATAGACAGAACAAGTAAAAATGTCAGAACCCTTAGATTTACTTCGTGTATGATATGAATGTATAGTTTTTAAAATATTATTCCTACCTTCATTTAAGTTGTTTACCTTATCATCATATTCATGATCAACGGGCCCAGAAATAATTTTCTTTGCAACGTTACCTGAATCAGATGATATGAAAGTTTGAGAATCTGATGGTCCTGCATCTAAACGATCTTGAGTGCAGATTTTGAAGTTCTTCTCCAAGAAATATCTATTATATGAATCGCAAGGATATTTTGGTGGATTATAATCATCATCAGAGTCATATTCATATGAAGAATTCATTTTTTTGGAATTCGAAAATTTGACAGTTGTCAATAATATATTTCATAAAACGTTTTCCTGAAAAATATCTAAAGGTAGGAAATTTTATGTGTACTTACTTTTAATAACTTAAAAATACTTATCTGAAAAATAGAACTAATTTAAATATCTAAAACTTTTCAAAATTCAAAATTTTAGCAGTGATGTTCTCATCCACCTCTCTCAAATATCTCCCGACGTATCTATCTCATATCGCCACATATCATTAGGTGTGGGCTTAAAATACTTTCTGATGCGACTCAACTGTCACTGCATTCATCTTGCTTCGATGCAGACGTTCTAGGTGGATGATATGGCCTTAGGTTGAGCTTGAAATATTTTGTTTTATAAATTTTCTCGAAATTGCTTCAACCTCCAATTCCTTTCCCAACTAGAATTTAGATATGTTTTCAACTTCTGACGAGGATCCAAGATTAGAACATTATAGTACATCCAGTTGCTTTTTTTAATATTTGACGAATTTATCTCTCGCCTCATGTATGCTGCGTAATAATCGATTTAATTTCTTTATCCTTGTTGGTCAAGCTCTATGGCCTGTTTTCTTATTCGTCTTGGAGCATGTGGATAACGCGAAGAAGAAGTGTACAGTAGGTTTCGCCTTCTAATTTTATTGAAATAGTTTTGTAGTGTCTTCACACCTTCTCTACCAATGGCCATTCTGTCTATCAATTTGAGTAATTTCAAATTACTTGTTTCAGTTTTTTAGCAAAATATATTTAATGGCCTCTTAAACTTCGAAGCCCACTTCAACATTTCGAACGAGGAATTCCATCGGATGATAATGTCGAGTTTTGGTATCGTCATTTTCAAACTGATACTATTGAAATTTTTCTCAAAATCGTCACGTAAATATATGCAATATTTGTTATGAATTTTATGAAATGACTACGAGATGAGAGATATGTAGGTTGGCTGGTTTGAGAAAAAACATCCTGTTTCTTCCTATACAAAAAAATCTAATAACGTCAAATCAAAGGATCTTGGTGGTTATTACATTTATCATATCCTTCCCATTCATCGATGTGGAAATATAAGGTTGAAGTGATGCCGCAAATTAATTTGGTAATAGGTAGCATATTGTTGAAACCATATTTCATTCGATCGAACTTGTGAGTTGGTTGGTTAAAGTCTTAAATATCCGTCAAAAGTTCCCCTCCAATTCAAATCATTCGACATTCGAAGTCAATACGGGTATATGACATATACAGATAGCTCGTTTGAAGTGGAACTCCCTGTATGTTTCAAAATTTGTTCAATATAGATTTAGAACCAAACTTTTTAGTATAAAATACATTCGAGAAATGCGACTGTATTTTGTATCTCTATTCCGATATTCTATGTTTTACTGCCAATAAAAACCTTATCAAATTCTACTTTGGAAAGAAGCACTAAAAATATTTTCAAACTTTTATTCACTTGAAAAATAATTCATTTCAGCCATTTCGAAAACGAAACTCTTGAGTTAGAATTAGTTTGAGTGCTTTTCTCATTTTCATTGAAATATTTCCTGAAACCAGAGAAGAGAAATATGGAAAGGCGAATAATTTTCGATTAACAGGAATGGTGTAGTCGGATAAGCCGATATAAAGCTTAGGCAAGAGGGCAACAGTTTTTTTCCTCTCGTTTTGTCTCCAATATTGCATGTGAAACGCTAGAAGTCAAATTTAAGCTGCGAACATTCTAGATAATTGTATGCATAGCAAGCAGCTAACAAATTCAAATTCTTTTCGTTTGTTGATATTATTCGATTTGGATCATGTTAGGTTCGTTGAAGAAATTATTCAAACAGGTTAGCAATTCAAAGTAATTGATCTTGTTCTAAGATATAATGACAAAATAACCTAAAACATATTTGTTTGATTCGTCTTTTAACAATGTGCTCGGGAACTTTGCCCATTTACACAGTGGGCCTACAACTTATAGTGGATTCCGAACCACTCTCCTAAACCGTGTGATGATAACTGCCACCACATGGAATACAAGTTATCTGGTCTTCGGAAGTTTATGCCCTCTTTCCAAGTATCACATTTTTGTTCAAGGACAACATCCATAACTTGAACCCGGTTTCGAATCAGGCACCTGAGCCTAGCATTTCCAACATACTTTCCCACTAACCGTGCAGCTAGCTAGACGATTAACCTAGATCTTCAAAATTAGTTGTATCAGTCCTATGCCAGAGGTTGTGGATCGTGTAGAGTCGTGAATCTTTTCAGTCTGAGTATTAGGAAATTATATTTGCTGTTCTCTGAGGAGAAGAGATTATAAAATTTACGTGAGTAGTATTCTGTATAAAACGCGCACTTTTCTACTCTATGAGGTAGTAAACTTAACGCACTGTTTTAGCATGGTTCCCTTAGTAAATTTCATCGTAGTTGTAAGGATTCCTTCTAATAAAGACTTATTCGAATACGACTGGCTTTGATAAATGGTGCACGCAGTGGAACAAGATAAGCCTACTTTCCTAAAGCTCCATTTTGAATACACCCATTTCTGCAGTTGCAAAAAATAGTACTTAGGAGGTTTTCTGGTGCACGTGAGAAAAGAGAGTGTATTGGTTTCAATATATTAATAATTCACTTCCAACCACAATATTCATGGTCCAGTTGATTACCAAGCCACACTTGAATCAGGTAATATACACCACTTGAGGCTGTGCTTGGAGGAATTGCACACGCTTTATTACGTGAGTTTTGTGAAAAGATGAGTGACGTAGTTTATTTTCTCAAGTATTTTTTTTTGGAGCTCTGTATACAGAAAGACAAAAGAGAATTGACGATTATAGTTTCTGGAGTAAAGTACACATCTCCCATAGTTTTTTTAATTATAATTAAATGTTGTTTGTCACACAATTTAAAAACTATTATTATACCCTTCCGAAACATTTCTGATGTTACATCACAGTTAGTCATACTATAGTATATGATTTTCAGGATTATGATATTGTAATATACTGGCTGGTCCGGATTCCATCCCTTCAATTCCCATTAGGTCGTGTGCAGAAAAGCTGGCAATACCTCTGCAATTAATTCATAATAACAACTGAACTATTATTTCATATATGTAGCTCGAAGTTGCCACAGCACCAACACGGTTTCATTAAAGGCAGGTCTGTGCTTACAAATTTGGCAACGTATTTTTTGTCGAAAGCTCTTGATGAAGGTATACAAGTGAATACAGTTCATACGGATAAGGCCAAAGCTTTTGATAAGGTTCACCATAAAACATCAACATCAGTTTTATCCGAATTTGGAATATGAGGTTTTCTGCTCAGATGGATAGAGTCTTATTTGAGTAAAAGGTTACCATACGTGGTAGTACATGGAGTATGTTCAGGAACTTTTAAGGTGACTTCTGCAGTCCCGCAGGGGTAACATCTGGGACCCCTCTTATTTGCCTTGTATTTGAATGATATTCATGAATGCTTTCGCTATACCCATCATGAACTATTTGCTGATGATTTGAGAGTCTATAAAAAAATTTGCAATACTACTGACCAACAAATGTTTCAGAGTGATTTGAATCGCCTATTTTCTTTCTGTACGTCACGTTACTGTAAACTCAATGTCAGTAAATGCCAGCATGTTATTTTCGCGAAAAATACAAGAATAATAGAAATTTCTTTTTTTTTAGGAGAGCATGCTATACCTAGGGTAGATCGTGTTCGAGATTTAGGTGTAATCTTTGATGAAAAGCTATCATTTATATATCATATCGATCATATTGTCTCTAAAGCCTTTAAAATGCTTGGTTTTATTCTTAGAATTACCAAAAACTTCACAAATATTGTATCGTTGAAAGTCTTATATTTCACCTTGGTCCGAAGCCGCCTAGAATATGCTACTCCTATTTGGTCTCCCTCCTACCATATTGATAGAATTGAGAGACTGCAGCGTAAATTTCTGAAAAATTTAAATTATAGGTGCAATCAAGATCTAATAAATATTGATTATATCACTGTAACACGAGATCTTAATATACTTACCTTGGAGCGGAGAAGGGTATATTTCTTCATAGAATTTTGAACAACAAATTCAACTTTCCCTTGATACATTATTTAACATTTAATGTGTCCAAATATCCGAACCGTCGAACGGCACTCTTCTACGTTCCTAAGGCCCGAACAGCTCTCTATTATAGCTCTGTCTTTCTAAGAATGATGAGACTGTATAACTGGCAGCACTTGGGTGATATAGATTTGTTCCACGTCAGTTTGTCTTGTTTCAAGAAGATATCCATGTCCATCGCTGGTGATAATCCTTTTTGCTTATTGTAATATAACTAATAGGTCTTTTATTCCTCATATTTCAAGTGGAACTCGATTATGTTTATTATTTTGAATTAACTTTTTGTAGAGAGCCTCTGTTATTGGGAATTCCTGTTGGGGCTTCGGTTGAAATAAGTAAATAAAAAAATGAATAAACTTGCATTTGAGAATATTTCTGATGGTTGTTGAGTTCGAGAAGCAATTAATACCAATATATTACCTACACCAACAACAATATTCATAATAGTTGGATTTAATTAATTGTTGCGAGAACGCTCATAGAGAAAGCCTATAATACAACATGCTTCTCTACTTTGCATTCGTAAATTTCAAAGAAGCAGTTGACACTATGGAGACTTGGTCCTTACTAAGGTCCCTAGATAACAGAAGAAGAAATATAAATACAGAGAGGGATACTTCAGGGAGATACAATCTCTCCGAACCTCTTCACACTAACCACCAAAAACAGTTCATTTCAAAATTTGCAATTAGAAGAATGATGGTATCAATATCGTTTCTCTTGACACTAGAGGAAGAATGAAATATTAAAACAAAATGAATTATTCAAAGAAATGCAAAAGGTAGAGGGCGTACAATATTTGGCTAAAATTCATAAAGCAGCCTGTATATTCATTGTGAAGGACTATATAGTATATTCGAGATGATTAATTGTGACTAACTCATTTCATCCAGAATAGGTTCATTACCTCACCAATCACCTAGTATATACTTAGTCCGACAACGAAAATTAATAATTCCTAGAAGAACGGAGGCACTCCTGGGTAAAAAATGTTCGTTTTGAAAAGTAGAGGGCATCAGAGAGTTAAAGATATGAATGAATATGAATTTTCTAATATTTTCTTGACGCCAGAATGAAATTCTAGATAAGGATATCATTTCAATCCTTCCTAAGTGAAGTTGAGATTAATTTAGAAACTTTCAAATTTCTAGAAATTGAGGATAAGTGATGATGAATAATGAATAGAATCAATCAAAGAATTAGAAATTGATATTTCCGTGAAGTGAACTTTAAGTTGTGAAGCTGACAAACGATAGTTCGTAATCGAAGAGAGTGTTGAAAGAATCCAAGATTCGAATCATAAGCTTTCCAGTTTTGGAAAGTTATAACTGACGAAGTTCAATTTTTTTTTGAATAAGACCGGAGTTACTTGTGTCCATGCAAAGAAATATTTTTTGCACGATAGCTTCGTAGAGTTGAAGTTACTAATCTGTGATTTCAAGAAGTCTTGATTTCTTTTACAAATTTAGTTTTCAAATGATAACACAGCTCCACAAAAAAAATCGAAAAATTATGCCAGAACCCAGACCAGTCTTATTATATGTTTTTGAGGTCGCTGAAACCAAATCCGAGGTCCAAATTGCTCCATCACGTCAAGATTTTTCATAACCTCGAAAATAAACTCCAAAAACCATATAAATCAGGCAAACATCAACTTTCGGGCTTTATAATCTTGAAAACCGCATAAGTTTTTAACCACATAGTAGTATACGCGAATCTTTATAACCAAATATCTTAAGCTTTTAAACCCTCATAACTGTATACCCTGTTACCCTGATGTTATAGAATTTAAATTGTCAGATTAGGAGTTCAACATGACGCAATTTGGAAACGTACTTGAGAACTCAATTGCTACTAATTCCAAGGTTATGGCATTATACGGTGCATTGAAAATCCCATCCATGACCTCATAACATAAAAACTTAGATCCCATAGTAGCCGCTGGGTAACGGAGTATACGAAACTACAGGAATTTGGAAATTACGTTATTGGTGATGGGGGTTCGAAAGTTTAAGTTAGCGGGGCTTAAAGCATAAGTTATTGAGGTTTAAAGGGTCAAGTTATATATTGTATATTGTATATTGTATTACTTAGTACTTTAGCCTCCTACAGGAGTATGTACACGTCAACTAACTTAAATAAATAATAAATAATTTAAGACCATCACAACCTAAGTAGGCAAGACAGACGACATAGAAAAACAAAAAGCACCGTCAAGAAAAGGTGTCATAATTTTCATACAATTTTGTCATTTATAAATCCATTCACGGAGTAGTAACATTTTGAAATTAAAAATTTTTTGATGGATGATCTGAATTGTTTCAAAGGTAAGCTTCTTACTTTTCCTGGTTATTTATAGAACATTACCAAACCCTCGTATCCAGGAGTCTGCTCGGATTTTGCAGTTCTATGTCGGGGAAGCAGAAAGTTTTCTCTGGACGGGTGGAATATTCATGGCAATGGCAACTCCTGATAAGACTCTGACAGCGCTACCTGGACTCACCAGTAGTCTGTATATATAGATGCATGAAAAGGAAATTATACTGTTCCAAACAAAAGGATCTCTGCATGAAGTTTTCCTACCTAATCTGAAAACATTCCTGATTACCTTTTTGTGCCCAAAAAACCCTTGGGGAGTTACCACAATTACCCCAGTATACTAGCGAATAATACACTCTCTAACAGTACTTTTTCATCCAGCAACGATCTAAGTTGGCGCACAGCAAATGCAGCACAGTTCACCTCCTTACACACACGGCTCCCAAATGTTTCTGCCACGACATTGTAGAGTCAACCTCTACCCCCAAAAATCTGACCGTAGGAGAAGCTAAAGTCTCCGAATCGTCCAAAGCAAACACTGAACCAGAATGAAGTCCGTTCCCAAAATGTAAAATAGTCTTCTTCGCAATGTTCAATATCAGGTCATTACGGAAACACCACCCAGCGAATTCATCAGAGGCACGTGACACAACCCCCGCAAGAGCGTCAGAAGTCGGCGCTAAAACCGCAATTGATGAATCATCCTCAAATTGTACAAGTTCAGATTCAGCAATATTCAGCTGTATACCCAGTTTCAGATCGTTTACATAAAGGATGAACAATAGCGGTCCCAGCACCGACCCCTGAGGCACACCAATTTCACTATGCCTCTCAGTCGATATGATACCTCCCACTCTTACCTTGAACCGCCTAGCTCTCAGATATGATATCAACCATTCAAGCGTGCAGCCCCTAAAACCGAAATCATTCTATCCATAAAGTTTAAGTTAGGGGAGTCAAAAGCACGAGACCCATCGAAAAAGAGATCCGCAACAGACTCACCCTCATCCATTTTCTTTGACACATAACCGAGAAACTCCTATACTGTTCCCTCAGTCTACCCAGTCCTTCTCTTCCTTGATAATCCCTCACCCATCTGTTTCCAAGGTAATGTTACCACTTCGCTTGTTACAATACAATCTATCTCTAACAAACCGCCAAATAGTTTTTTGAATTGAAATTATTCAAATTCAGAATAGTTTCATTACAAAATTGTTTTCTTGTGTCACCAACTTATTATACTGTTTTTTAAGATCATAATATTCTTTCAGTAATATATTCCCAGAATTTTTGATTAGACTAAAAGGTTTTTAAATATTCACTTTCACTTATCAGCTCAGGTATGACCCATTTCTTTCTACCTGTTTTGAAAGTTTTTTCTTTACGAGATAGTTGACATCAATTGCATAGTTCAACAAATTCATGAAATTTTGAAAGATAACATTAATATCTTCTGTATTACTATAGATCTCATAAAATAATCGTCTTTAATATACGACTCTAATGTGGCCAGATCATCATCCAAAAAGTCTCTATAAACAATGTTTGGAGTAGACTGTAGTGTTACCGTGTCCACTACGGTATCTAACCATAGATCGCTCTAGGCCCCTCCGAATAAGCGCATTACCGTGTTAACCACGCTTCCTTAATCACAGATCGCCTAGTAGGCCCTTCGACCAGCCTAGGCACAGAACATACTATGGGCCTACCTGGACCGAGGGTTTAAATATCCGTGCATTTCAGAGACTCCCTCTCTTTCTCTTCAACGACCTCTTCGAATTCACACTGTCTTAGAAAACGGGCTGGAGCACGTGTTGCCACGAGCCGGCTTTCCGTACCCACACCCCGACCATATTGCCAAACTGCCGTTGTTTACCAACGAACCACGTGTTTTTATTTCATTTTAAATTTACGTTCACGAAGAGTGTTTGTGTTAACCATCAGTGTTTCCATCGTGTGTGTGTGACCCAATCCCGGTAGCAGTACGTGATTGGATGTTGTACAACATATCCTGAATAATAAAGAGATAGCACGATGGTCACCCCAGTTAGGTTCGAAGACATAAGCCTCAATTTCATACGTAGAGAAACTGGTCAAGATATAATCGATTTTCAATGCGGTTATCTCATTTCCAACGAAACTGTATCTTGTAGGCTCATTGGAGCTAATACCTAATCCGTAACCAGACAATACAAATCTAAAAGGAGAGTTTCATCCAAACTGTCCTCGAGGAAATCAATATTCAGATCACCATAGACAAATATCCTACCAGAGACACAAGAGCAATAATCCAGAACCTCATAAAAATTTAAGTAAAAAGTCAGCAATGTTACCTGAAGTAGGCCTATATACACTCAATACACAAAAACAATCAGAGGCGAATTTCACCTTCATAGCACACCCCATAATCATTTCCACTGAGAACATTTCATTACAGGGTAGTTCTTTCACTTCGAGCTGTAGAGAGCGAGAAATAAATATAGCTGCACCCCCGTGTGTGTGTAATCAGTTCTATTATATGAAGTGACACAGTCGTAGTCAGAAAGCATCATATATCTGGAATTCTGTGATGTATACCAATGTTCAGCGACAGTCAAAATGTCAGGATTATCCTTCTCCAGGAACACATTCATGACGTCAATTTTGTTTGTAAGAGATTGACAATTAATTTGTACTAACTTAATAGTTTCTTGACAGTCCTCCCGATAAAAAACTTTTTCATTCTTACATCACTCGGCCACAAATCAGGAATTTTAATAGCTTCCACTTGGTCAACAGGAACGATCAGTTTGAAAGAAGAGTAAAACTCAGGGTGTTTAGCACCTAGTTTCTCGCATATAATCTTGTCACTTATGGAATGCAAGAATGCATTCACCTCTTTCACGGTTGTGTCTGGATGTAGATTTGTCACATGCGAAAACTCACATCGTTGATCCTATCGTATAGTATTGACATTTTTATTTGTACCAACCATTATCCTGGCATTGTCTTTCCTCTGGGAGTTATTTAACAATTCAACTGCAAGGATGGGCTCGATCGAAAATTGTTGTCGTTGTTGCCTTTGTTTTGTCTGTGATTAGTTTTGACAGCGCCACTAAACATCAATTTAGAATTTGACGCGGACTGAAAGCAGCCTGCGCTACAAGGAGGTTGCTGACCTTGTTTGTCTTTTATATATAATGTTATATAGGAGTTTCACAGTTGGCAACGGCTATTTAGTGCAATATTTCAGTAACACAATTGCGTATCACTGTTTCTGGGTCAGACTTTGAGGTTATGTAGTTATCGGGTTATTTAGTATTTGGGTTTACAGAGTCATGGACTACGTGGTTAAAACGGTTAGGCGGTTTTTAAGATTATAAAGCCCGAAAGTTAATGTTTACCTGATTTATATTGTCTTTGGAGTTTATTTTTGAGGTTATGAAAAATTCTGACGTGATGGAGTGATTTAGACCTCAGATTTAGGTTCAGCGACCCCAAAAACATACACTAAGACTGGTCTGGGTTCGGGCATAATTTTTCGAACATTTTTTGTGGAGCTACGTTATTCATTCAATTTCAATTAGGTATTATCCAAGCTCTATGACAAACTTTGAGTTATGTTTCTGGGGAAATTCTAATAGTAGTCCTGAAATCGCAATTTTCAACATACGAGAGCGAGTGTGTTGTGTTACCATATATGGAATAAAATGCATATGTTGCTGTATAAGAGGTGATATCGTAACCATAGTAAAAATCAAAAATGTTGAGTCTGTTTCGATAGATAAATGTCGAAGTGTAATTTTTGAAAGATAATCATTTCAAACCTTAAATTTTGCGATTGAAAAATGCATTCCTTCGTTAATGAAGACTACGCAGATATGATCTATATTCATGGTTTTTTGCGACAAACTACTAGATAATACCACTGAAGATTGATGTGTGTAATGTGGTGATGAAATACATATTAATTATTTAAAAAAAAAGGTTGAAGTTTAGTTTTGAATAGACATTATGTTTCAAATTATGGAAATTTATTGAAAAAAATAATATATAAAATCATATATTTCATTACAAGAATTGCTCAACATGACCTCGACCAACTTGAATGCATAGTTCACATCTAGGAAGAAGTGGCAAGATGATGGTCATTTCTCATTCTCTCGGCGGCATTGTTCATTCGTTCTTGTAGCTGTTCGAAATTTGTAATCTTACACTGTAGACGAGTTATTTTATGTATCCCCATACATATAAGTCTAATGGGTTGAGATCCGGTGACCGTGGTGGCAATCTAATTGTACCTCCCCTATCAATCCGCCTATTTGGAAAATATTCATTCAGTTATTCAACAACTATTCTTCCTCGATGTGGGGGTGCTCCGCCATGTTAATAATACATATTCTAAAATTCTTTCAAGTATGAATAGGCAAGATCCTAATATTATAAAGGCGATCCCAAAAGTGGATACCTTTTTTGGAAACATCTTTGCCTAACTACATTTGGATTCTGCAGGGCCCATAAATAATCATTATGGAAATAATTTATCATAAAATGTTTTAAATAATATCAGAATGTTGAGCATGTTGTTGCAGAATCCAACAGTATAATGTGAGTCGATGGTGCTCATTCCATACATTCAATCTTGTCTTTTCAAAATACGCCACACGACGTTTAGACGACACATCATTTGAACTGGTTTGCAATGCGCCGAATACTTATCGAAGAATTATTTTCAACACAGTCTATAATGTTCTCGTCATTTTGAATGTTGACTTGGCGAAGCCGTACATGTTTTAGTTCAAGTTCTCCTGTTTCTATAAGTGTTCTAAATACTAACATGAATTTTACGAACAAGAGGATGTCTTTGAAGAAATCTTTGATGTTATTCTCTTGCAGCTTCTCGTGCATTTATATAAAAAATCATAAATTATATCTGCATATTCTTCATTACTGAAGGAATACATTTTCAATTCGATAAATTTGAGATTTCAAATCAATACTTATATATCGAAAAAGATATTCTGACATTTATCTACCGAAGGTTAATAAATATTCGTAATAATCTATGGTTACGAATGCCATATTCTGTGCTACAAGAAATGTATTTCATTCCATGATAACACCATAGAATAGCTGAAAATTGTGATTTCAGGACCATTGAGGATCAAATTTTGCTGAATATCTCCGAATTTAAACAGATTAGGACCGTGTTGTTCTAAGTAATTTTAATGACTCCAGTAATTACCTCCTAATATTTTCATGGACCTTGGGGACACCTTGTAAAATAACATAGTTTAAACGTTTGCATCATTCAATTATTTCCTGAAAACTTGTTATTTTAATTTTTCCTCAAACGGGATGAGCGATACGCCAAATAGTTTCCTTATTCTTGAAAAAAATTTTCATGATTATTTGGGTGCCCTGATGTTTAATTTGAGTATAAATGGAAGAATGATGCAGAAGCCACTATTTTCCACCTACTGCAACAAAGTAATTTTTGTCTTAGATTTAAATACTTCTAATTTTCCATTTCATTTTGTTTTCGGTTGGAATCTTGTTTCCCGATATTGCAATTTGTTTTGACTGGGATTGTGCATTTTTTTTTTGATTCGCATAAAGTAAATAATACTAAAAACCGTCGCTGACGCGTAATGGTCCATCACAACTCAAGATTTAATATCAAAATCTGGAAAATGGATGAGTGGAACCGTGTAAGATTTATGTCATCATTCAGCTAAGTTCAGTTTTGGCATCCAATCGCTTTTGTCGGCGATAATTACCTGTTTTGATTTTTCCGTTGAGTGAATTATTGTTCCTGAAATTTGGTGAATCGTTCAATAAATGCCTTATTTTTTCTGTTGAGTTTGTTCGGTATTGCAAATTATTTATATATATATATATATATATATATATATATATATATATATATATATATATATATATATATATATATATATATATATATATATAACAAACGCTCCAAAAAGTAACAGAGTATTTAGTTCCGTTGTTTTCGCTTGTAGTTCTGAATAATCTCACGCCTTTTGTTGTAGAAAATTATAATAAATTCGGTTCTGCTATTTTCCGGATATACGTACGAGTGTAGTTCGAAAAGTAAAACATTATCTCGAAAGGTTCAAACCGGCAGTAATTATTTGTAAAGTATATTCTGAATATTTAAGTGTTTACCAAATATGTGTTATTCCGTATTAGCTACTGATAAACCATAGACGGAATAGACAGAACCGGCGAAAACTTTTTGACAGATTGAGTTATAACTAGTTATTTCTCTACACTACAGTACTGTTTGTATCCTACACACGCTGCTGTGGTATTCCTAGGGTCTGATTTTAATCCCAATTTCAGACATGGAACAGTTTATAGTTGTCCTGTTAGATGTTTTGCTAGTTCAATCATTAAACCGAGTTGAATAGGGTTTTCATGGATAGTTGAAATGCATGGAACGTGTGTCGTGAAGTGATTAGCCATTGACATCGTTTTAAGCCAGTGCTGGCAGCACGTAATTAATTGAACTGCTATAGTTTTTTTATAAACCACAACATATCTTCACCATATACCGTTTATTGGTACACTGGCTACCAGTTTCTCTTCTGTATAAACAGAGTGTTAGATAATAGTATGTCACAACTTGAGGGGGTAAATCTGATATTCTGTTGGAGAATTCCTGATAACTGAGACGTCGGCTTTGTTTCACCCCCTTCAGTTTATTAGATAAGTATCTTTTTTGTGTATGGTCAATTAAAAACACCATCAACCACCTAATTATGGATGAATGCCAGAATAGACATTTAGATTAAAAGTCATTAAGTTTCTACCGAGGATTCTGAGATAGATGCTCCATTATATTTCAGGGTACTTGTGACTTTACATAGCTGACGGGGCATTCTTTGAAAGTTTCAATATCGTCATAATATTTGGGAGACTTAGACGGCTTTGAAGAGAGAAAGTGTGATAAATACGACACCAATGAAATATGGTTGCCGTATCATATTCAGTTACCATGCAAATGTATGTCACAACTTGAGAGGGTAAGTTTACGTGCCATTTTAAGAAAAAGAGTTCATATACACAAAGGTCCGCAAAAACTTCCTTACGGAGCCACAGGGTGTTGAAATTTCCGGAAAAATTAGTTTTTTCTTCAAAACTCCTGCAGTTTTCGAGATATTCAGCCCAAATCTGGAATGCAAGCTATTTTTCACAGCATCGTTACGGAACTACAGGGTGTTGAAATTTCCAGGAAAAATTGTTTTTTTTCTTCAAAACTCCTGCAGTTTTTGAGATATTCAGCCCAAATTTGGATTGCTAGCTATTTTTCACAGACCCCATCATTACACGTCCTAAATTTCAACTAGAATCCACAAGGGATTTTTTTTCCGGACCATATTTTCTTTTGCCCTCTCAAACTTTTTTTGCAGTACTCCACTTATCAGCGTACAATCAATTTTCGTCATCTTCGTTTAATTTAGAAACTTTTTTGACAACTGTAATTTTTTCATATCTCCAACCGTTCTCGAGCAAAAACATATTAAACGATTGTATGCATTCGCTGAATTGAAAGCACTTCTAAATAAAAAAATGACTAGAAGGCTTTGATTTTTTCATTTATTTATTTATTTTGGCAGTTGCTGAAGTTGAATCAGTGTCTGCTCGAATTGTCCATTAAACTAACGATTAGTTTCAAGATTGCTGTAAGAATTAATGACTAATTTTACTAACTCCGAATTGGCTGATATCCATTACATGTCTGGCTGACGGAAACACAACAAAAGCTAGTAACACCAGACAGAAAAAACTTTTTCAGATATCCACAGAAAGTTGAGGGAAACTGGTACTTTTACAGCAAATAATCATTTAAAAGCTGCAAATCAAACTATGAGAACACCAGATATTGAGGAAGCAGTTTTGAATTGTATTGTTTTGAATCCTCATGTGAGTACAAGAAATATTGGAAATCAGTTGAATATTTCACATGTTCTAGTTTTGATGATTCTCTACAACTTTCTATTGTACCCGTTTCATACATCAGGAATATTTCAAAGAATGCGTGATAATATGCAAAGAAGGACAGAGGCCTGTATTCTTGCAGGTGGAGGACCTAACATCAATTCATTTAGTTTTTGATTGTTCTTTTCTTTAGTTTGATCTTGAATAAGCATAAATTGAGTCTCAGAAGAAGAGCTATCGAAATAAAAGCAAATTTTGGTCCTACCTATCGAGTATTTCTATTATTTTTGTTTATTTAGTGAATACCATACAATACAAATAATTCAAAATCAATAATTTTTCACTCGAAAAAGGTTAGAGATACGAAAAAATTACAAGTGTCAAAAAATTTTCTAAATTCAAGGAAGATGACGAAAATTGATTGAACGCTGATCAGTCACGTACTGCGAAAAAGGTTGGAAGAGCAAAAGGAGACCTGGCCTCGGAAAAGTAAACACCTTGTGAATTTCAATTAAAATCTAGGATGTGTAATGATGGAGGCTGTAAAAAATAGCTTGCATTTCAAATTAGGGCTGAATATCTTAAAAACTGCAGGAGTTTTGAAGAAAAAACCAATTTTTTCCGGAAATTTCAACACACTGTAGCTTCGTAAGGAAGCTTTTGCAGACCTTTATTTATATAAACTTTTTTCCTTAAAATTGCACGTAGATTTACCCCCTCAAATTTTGACATAGTATTATGCAACACCCTGTAAAACTGTAGAGTCGTTTATCTGTCATCATCGTTTCGCTTACCTCCTCTTGCTCGCCTACCTCATTTACGTACATATTTGCAGCTCGACCTACACGCTTTGAGATATATATTTTTGGTTTATACGCATAAATCCCTGTTATTATTCAAATTGACACCAACTGGTACATATTGTATTGCATTGTCTTCGACGTTGAAAATATTCATAGAACCATCTTTTCTTTCTTTAATCTCTATCTCCGCGTAAGATCTGTGCGAACCATAGCTATACAGAACCATAGCTATACAGAAAAAGATAGTGACTGTGAGTAAGCTAGCTGCTGCAATAATATACAGTTTCACTTGTTGCAAATAGCCAGGATCAGTAAATAACAGTCTGCTTGCTAACGTGGCGTGACATTTTCCTATCCCGAAAGCATACCATCGTTGCACTGAATTTAATACTCAAAAAGGACAAAAAGGATCAAATTTAGTATGGAGAGAATGCGATGAACTATATGCAAGACATATTTCGAATTTTGTCATAACAAATGATTATTATGACAATTTTTCATCCCGTTCAATATGAATATATCCTAATAATACTCAGAAAAATTAAATATATAGGTTCCTATTTATCACCAAACATCGAAAAGGTAATTCACTGGTGGCTATTTTTACCATGATTATTTTTCATATACATTCTATCTTTAAAATACTATCAAGGTTATTCCTATCGCTTCCAGAACAAATCGTATGCCTGTCTCTTCATAATTACACAAAAAATTTCGTCTCTTCAAGAGATAAATAAAAAAAATGTTGTTTCACAACTAATACTAAGATGAAGTATCAAAAAAGACCTGAAAATTCAAATCAAATTACTCACTAATAACTTCTGCAAGCATTGTTTCAGTCTGTTATATAGAAAATTGAATAAATTAGAATAAAGCGCACCCTATTCCCTAATACATGTTCTGTATATGTTAAACTGTAGAAGGGGTACATTTTCGTGGTGGCTGGAAACTGATAATTAATCAGTAAAGTAGTTAGTGACGTTACTGGGAATACTCATTAGTCAACTATAACTGCCTACAGAAACTTATGTATTATGGCGTAACGTCGTTTTGAAATCCTTGTGGTTAGAAATGGGGGTTACTCTCCATATGGAGAGGGTAGAAACAACAGGGGTAAGTTTTGCTTTCCGTCTAACTTGTATAGCAATACTACATTCATCATTTGAATGCTTTCTGCTTTCAATAGAATCAGTTACGAGAGGGAAAAGACAACGTTTATTTTGTTCATATTTACTGTGTGCCGATGAAACATGTAGAATGTTTAGCATAAATAAAACATTTCCCGCTACTCTGAAACCCTATATAATTTGGGTGAGACAGCAGTGGCGTAGATAGGGAAATAGAATTTATAACGATGAGCTATTTAAAAAATCAATACTATGTAGGTATTTACTGTCGAAGAATTTTTATTTGAATATGTTGCTGCGATTTCGGACTTGCCTCCATCTTATTCTTATACCTTGAGTTGAAAACTGAAAACATTAAGCACAGTGAAAAATGTTTTATGAAGGATGATTTATAAGTACGAAGGTACTTACAGGATATGTACGTATCTAATAAATTGGCATATGGAGTTCACAGATGGGGTAATGATAAGTGTCATTAACAATAATCTCATTCAAAATAGATAACAAATTATTATTTAAATATAATGGATTGAGGAAATGGATCATTAACAACAATTATAATAATAATAACAATACCAATAACATCATATTCGCAGAAACAGAGGGATTCCTTATGGCAATCCAAGACCAAGTGATCGCTACAAACAATTACAAAAAATTTATAATGAAGGACGGAACATTACAAACAGATAAGTGCAGAAAATGCCATATAAGATCGGAGATTATACAGCATATTACGTCAGGATGCGAACAACTGGCCAATACGGTGTATCTTCACAGGCATAATCAAGTGTGCAACATTATCCACCAGAAACCAGAAAGTATCAGCCGGCGCCCGTATTGGAAAATGACTCTTTCAGATTATACTACGATAGGCCTGTTATCACTGACAGAATGGTGACGAATAATAGGCCGGACATAGTGGTGTATGATAAGAGAGCCAGAACAGCAATGCTGGTGGATGTCGCCATACCGAATAATAACAACGTGCTGAACAGGTTCCAGGAGAAAAAGTCCAAATACACAGACCTTGCTATTGAGATCAAGCAGATGTGGCACCTCGATAAAATAGATATTGTTCCTGTCATCGTATCCTCGACTGGTTTAATACCCAAAACTTTGCATGATAGCCTTAAGAAATTAGAATTGCATAAGAATACCTATAAAGAAATGCAAAAAGTTGTAATTCTTAATACATGTAGGATAGTTAGGAAATTTATGTCAAGTATATTGTAATCGAGCCTATTCCCTTTGATTGCTAAATCTGGGAAAGGTGAATTATATCCAGCTAACAGCTGAGATAGTGCATAAGTCCACGATAATAAAAACATCATATTATATGCTTCGAACTAGAAGCAATTGGATGATCTGCTGAAAACTGTCAGTAAGTTCTCGGCAGATGCCTATATAAAATTTGGGATTGAAAAATGCAAGACCCTGAACATTCAAAGAGGGAAAGTCATAGTTAGTTTTGATATGAATCCTTTTGAAATGGACCCAACCTTGTCATGTGAAAAGTAAACATACATTTCTGAATTGAAAATGATAGTTAAGAAGTGTTATTTTCAAAACCTCGCTAATAACGTATTATTGAAACCCTTTATTTGGGCGTTATTAGAAATACTATGTTGATTTTGCAAAATCAGATGCTACACGAGTAAAAAAATCTTCGTGCTTAAATAATCTAATCAAACATAAGAATCATTAATAAATTTCTTTATTAGATAGCAAGGAATGTAGCATATCATTATTTTATATAAAAATTTGACAGTTCTTAACAAGCACAAAGTGAGTTTAATTGTAATTATTTTTCACAGAACAACAATTATAAAGAATAATACCATAGCAAATGTTTATATGCATATAAAATATATTATGTTTAAACATACAATGGGCGTTATTAAACGATAATGGTCAATAGTGCCCTGAGGTAGCAGGAAAATCATGCTAAAAAATGACAGTCACTGTTCTACACTTCCCTCTTTTTCTACTCGTCGTGTTAGGTGGTGTCATTTTGATGTTCTGTAAAATGAGTAAATACTCATTAACAAAATACTTTGCTATAATAAAGGCAAGGGCAGAATAATAAAATAAGTGAATTTAAGATAATATTGAATTCAGATTCTGGACATATATTTTTATTGAAGATTTAATTTCACAATGCAGATAAAAGTAGGTATGCGTTATTAGAGCAGAATTTCTACAGAATTAAATGAAGTATCTACTACTCTTTCAGTGGTGTAAGGAAGGTCAATAGCGCCCACGTATCTACTACTCTTTCAGTGGTGTGAGGAAGGCCAATAGCGCTCACGTATGGTAATACCACCCATCGGTCATTTGACTGGGCGTTAATACCCGATTTGAGGTTTTTGGTATTCGGAAGTTTTTGCATTAATCTATACAAATCCTTTTTGAAATATGAACAAGATATAAGGAAAACAACCTACACTACATGACATATATCAGAAAACAAAAATGTACAATAAAACATCTAGAAACTTACAGGACTTCCCATGGAAAACCCACTTAATTCCTTATTAGCAGATATTTTCATGAACAATCATGAAAATTCTATAATGAATGGTAATTTTGTATAAATACATTTTTTTTTTCAAATACGTTGATTATTTCCTGGCGAATTTTCAAGGCTGAACAGACGAATAAAACAGATTACATCTTCCAAATGAAGTGCATAATAAAATAACCTTCACTGCTGTAATGGAACGCAACAATTCAATGAATTTCATTGACAAAACCATCACTAACTTGACCATAATCTCACCTACAACATTTATAGGAGAAAAACATTTATAGGCTCAACAATCACAATGGATTCTTTCAACCACATTAAACATAAACTAGCCGCTTATGATTCAATGATTCATAGAGGATTTTTCATTCACCTATCCATAACTTAATTCAATACAGAAATCAATACCACTAAGAAAATTGTATCAAATATTAATATTCCAGTCTCCCACATAAACAGTCTTATACGAAAAACAGATACGCATGAACCAGAAAATAAATACGCATGGCTCACTTACATTGACCCCTTCTCTTATAATATCAGCAATTATCTTTCCAAATTTAATTTAACAACCTCCTCCAATGGTCCCAACATAAGCAAATTACTATTCAATGCCAAACAAAAAACTTATAAATTCAAACAGAATATACAGAATCAAATGCCATGAATGCCCATCAGCTTACGTAAAACAAACAGGTCAGTTTTAAATGAAGATTTGAAAAACATCTCTTCTCAGATAACAGATAAGCAGATTTTGAACATATTAGATCTGCAAATCATAATAATTAATTATTATAATTAATTACATTAGAAAATACCGGCTTGGTGGCGTGGAGGTTATGTCGCTCGACCTCTGCGCAGAGTTATCTAGGTTCAATCCTCACACAGTCAGTGCGATTTTTCGGATTATGAGAATCGCTTGAGCGCCTATCTTTTGGAGGAGATGTAAATCCGTCGGTCCTGTCTAACAGAGATGTGTTGGGCAATAAAGATCCGTTCCCTCAACACGAGAGGGTTTCGGCAAAATTCCTGGGTTAATGAGGTGACAGAATTCCCCGGCGTATCTTAGCCGAAAGGCAGAAAGAGAACACGTTAAAGGATCAAAAAAAAAACATAAATAATTTGAAAATTCTCCACAAATGCAGAAAAGGAATGACAATGAATCTGTTGGTCAGTTTGGAGATCAGAAAACTTTGTAAAATCCCAAAATTCACCCCTCTCAACACTCAATTAGAATTGAATCAGTTCCCACTACTTTATATTTGACACTCGAAAATGGAGTAACTGTCAAAACTGTATCAAAAATAAACATAGTAGAAATCAGACAATAGTGTTTCATTTTATTTATATTAAAATGAATTTCCATAACACAAATCCATCCACAATGGATTTATGTTATGGGAATTAACAATGAACAAACCCATCACTATTGAAATGGTCAAAATATCTGAATCATAAGTGAAGCCTGATCTCTTATATATTACTGATTCGACATTGACGCTGTAGGTGTCAAATTTCTACAAAAAAATCCTTTGTTTTGTTCAGTGTGTTGATACCTATATATCATCAAAATTTCCCATTCCCTCCATTTTACCACGAAAACCACTGATTATTCAACAGTATTCAGAATTCGTATAGTACGCCATTCTATTTCAATCATAATACTCTGAAATCGCAGCAGAGCATTATTAATTAGAAGTTCATAATTCGCCTTGAAAGCATGAATAGAGAATATTTGGGACCTCAACTAGCAAAGTCTGCTATTTAAGATCCACACACATCATATTCAGCGTTCTGTTGCCAGAATGTAATAACGCTGAAGCTCAGAATATTCCTTCGAAGAGCATAAAAGGGAGAAACAGTGGCGTGGAAAGATAAATGGGACACTCCTCTGGATGATATTCAAACTGAGATGAATAAATGAAGGAAACGTAAGAATTAAAATAATAATCTCTTGTGCAGACTAGGGTGAACTGTACAGGTCGTGGTGTCACAGAAATTTATAATATGCCATGTACAATTTCCAAGAATGCATCGCAAATTTAGATTAGTAGAACAAAAGGAAGAATTTTGCTTGAATAACGACATCCCATTTATTTGTTCTTCTCAATCTACTGATTGAGACTTGTTGAAAATTTGAATTAGAAAATCATTTCGAAAAATAGTGTAATGTACCTACCCAGCACTCCATTTAACGCCTATGATTAGATATTGGAATCAAACAAAGAACAAAATTACATTATCACTTCGGACTTGGATCAACTATCCACTATGTAATGAAGAGGAATCTTTATTTCATTGAATTTTTTCGGGTTATCATGTTTCAGGGCACAACATGTGAAATCGAGCCCTTCAGAAATTTTTAAAGTTCATTTCTTGGAATTAGGCAAACATAAAGATCAGAAGAAAACCAGAACTTTCAAAAACTAAGGAATTCTTTAGAATTCTTGTCAACCATGAATTATATGGCTCCTGTAACCCTAAAATTTGAGAGAACCATATGTATTTCATGAGATACTTTGTCCAGTCCAATTCAGTCAGTGGAATATACAGGTCACATTTCGATCATTCAGCATTCATCATTCACCTCACAACAAAGCATTCATAATTCAGTTCCCAACAATTATAAAGAAGCATTCAGTTCCCTGCAATTCTAAATAAGCATTCAGTTACCAACAATTTAAAATGAACAACTATTAAATGAGTGTTATGTTATTTTGTTAATATATATTAATCACAAAAAACAGTGTTCTGTCTTGTGTATATAAATCAATTACCTGATCATTATACTAGTAACAAACATATGGAAAAAATAAAAATCGCAAGATAGAAAAGGACCACATATAAACAAGCTGGATAAAAACATAAATCGAATTTTTTACTTTAGCTTTAGACCAACAAAAAAATCAAGTTAACAGATCACTGTTGCCGCGATTACGAAAACTCATCATCATTCATTAGTATGAAAACCAAGTACAAACTGCCATGAAATATACAGGGTGCTTCAACGAAAACTAAACAGAAGCTATATCTACCAAGATATTTATTTCTGATCCAAACGCAAAAACAGATCAATTTTTGTTTCAAGGGGGACATCTTTTGGGGTACAAAACTTGCCTGAAATATCAACCGTCTAAGCGGGGGCTGCAATCCTTGAACATTTTGAATAGGGAAGATGGGTCGAGTGATGACTCAAAAGAAAGGTGGTATCTGTGTCTACATTGCCTTGAACGATTTCCATTTTTAATTGAAAACTGTGAAAGACACAGGGTGAGCAACTGAAAGATAGGGAAGCCTGTTTCCCTGAGACTCTTCAAGTTTCAGTGAGGAAAATTGGAACAGATACATGCTGATCAATGTCAGTCATCATCAAGTACCATCCTCATCTCGAATTTCAACCCCTGGAGCGGGGGTGACAACCCTTGAAAATTTGGAAGAGGGTAGATGGGTCGAGTGATACCTCGAAAGAAAGGTATTATCTTTGTCTGCATTCCCGTCACAGAATTTTCATTTTTGATTGAAAACTTGAGAAGACTATCTCCCCAAGACTATTGGAGTATTAGTGCGGAAAACTGGAATAGATTCATTTAGATCAAAGATGACAGCCTTCGATCTGGAATGAATCTGTTCCATTTTTTTGCTCTAACACTTGAATAGCTCAGGGCGATAGATAGTCTCCTCTATTTTTCAGTAGTTCACTATGTATCTTCTACAGTTTTCAATCAAAAATGAAAATTCGTTCACAGAGATGCAGACAAAGATATCACCTTTCTTTCGAGGTATCACTCGACCCATCTACCCTCTTCCAAATTTTCAAGGGTGGTCAGCCCTGCTCCAGGGGTTGGAATTCGAGATGAGGATGGTACTTGATGATGACTGCCATTGATCAGCATGGATCTCTTCCATTTTATCTCACTGAAACTTGAATAGTTTCAGGGAAATATAGTCTTCCTTATCTTTCAGTTGCTCACCCTGTATCTTTTACAGTTTTCAATTGAAGATGGAAATTCGTTCAAGGCAATGTAGACAAAAAACCACCTTTCTTTTGAGTCATCGCTCGACCCATCTTTCTTATTCAAAATGTTGAAGGATTGCAACCCCCGCTTAGGGGGTTGATATTTCAGGAAAGTTTTGTACCCCAAAAGATGCCCCCCTTGAAACAAAAATTGACTTGTTTTTGCGTTTTGATCAGAAATGAATATCTTGGTAGATATAGTCTCTGTTTAGTTTTCGTTGAAGCACCCTGTATGTGATCAGTCTGACCTCTGTAGAAATTTTTGCAGTCTGGACAACACAACATATAAACTCCTGATTCATTAAAATAATCGATAAGATTTTTATCGTCAAATAAGAGTGTTAAAAATTCAATTTGAGGTCTGACCGAGATTTTCACTTATCTGTTCGAAATATGTTGAAAGAAATGAATTTTTTAGGTCTGTTGGTACTTATATTTGTACATATTGGGCTAGTCTGTTGGTACTTATATTTGTACATATTGGGCTAATATCCATATGTAATTGTTTTCGTTTCACTATTTTGTCAATTGGGTCACGATCACCGTTGTTGTAATTTGTGTGAATGGTTGCAATTTGTTCTTCAAGATTTTCTCATTATTGAAGTAACAAAAATGCTCTGTAAAGAAAAGAAAAACTTGGGATTCTGACCAAATGAAAATAGCAATCGAAGGTGTGAGGACAAAGACGATGGGTATAAAAAGGCTGTAAAAATATTTTGTGTATCAAGATCTACACTGAAGAGGTTAGTGAAGTATTCTCAAGAATCGTTAGAGTTGCTTGTGCTTAAACCTCTCGGAAGAAAACCTATCCTAGCTGGAAAAAAAGTTAGTGGAACAAATTTTGTTTATGGAGTCGAAATATTATGGACTGAGAAGAATGGATGTAAGACGAATGGCTTATCAGTTAGCTTTAAGAAACAACATCAAATACAATTTTAGAAATGAAGTAACTGGGCGTGCTTGGTTGAATCACTTTTTGAAGCGTCATAAAAACTCTTTATCATTACGTAGACCAATGGGTACTTCGTACGCTCGTGCTCAAGGTTTTAACCCTGAAGCAGTCAAAGAATTTTTCGATATATTGCAAACTGAAATGAAAAATAAGAATTATCCCCCTGACAGGATTTTTGACGTAGACGAGACTGGGTTGACAATTGTGCAATCTAAAATACCACAGATTGTAGGTAAAAATGTAAGAAATAGATTGGAGCCTTGACTGCTGCAGAAGGCGGGTCCCTATGTATTTTTGTTTGCTACATGAGTGCTTCTGTTATGTTTGTGCCCCCAATGATGATATTTCGTAGAAATAACTCATCAGCTACAGCCGTTAGATAAGACTTTTATGGGCGCGCTTAAGAGTCACTACAGTGAGGAGATTCGTAAGTTTCTTCTGAATTCTGAAAAAATGCTGAGGCCTTACGATAAGAGAGACTAACACAGCAAAAGCAATCACATCCACTCCATACAAGAATGACTTAAGAGAATCTTTGCGCTCAGCAGAAACTCGTGCCCGAAGTCGTGGACGTGGCCTTGAGCGCGGTACTGGATGTAGTCAAGATGGAACAATCAGCAGTAACAAAGACCGTCAGCGCCAGAGAGTCATTCAGTCATCAACCAGCAGTAGCTCTGAGAGTGATGTAGTCGTAGAAACAGATTCGGAGAATGACGACAATCAATATCCAGATAGGACCCCGGAAAGCGCAGATACGAACTGCATGTTCTGTCAAACTAGTTATTCTAACGACAGAGGTGGGGAAGAGTGCATACAGTGGGGAAGAGTGGATACAGTGCCAGAGATGCAATTTATGGGCTCATACAGCCTGTGTAGGTTCTGAAACGAATATTATATCTGCAATTTTTGCCGTTAGGTTGTGATTACGCTCATACATTTAATAAGGTCCCCAGGGTGCCATATAACCCTCATCTGACCTCAAATTGCCAAATTTGATTGTTTTATAATACATATGTTTTTTATTTTTCTGTTTTAATTTCGTTTATTCTATTGAAAGTCGTGTGTATGTCGTTAATAAAGGTATGGTTCATTGAATTGTATGACGAAATTCTATGTGAATTTGGGTGGTTCGAATCCTTGGGAACACATATATGTGCTAGTAGGTTTTCTAAACGATGCTTGAGCTAATTTTGCTATTTGAGTAGAAAATTGAGAGATATAAAAATGATATTTGAAGGATTTCCTCTTTTTTAAATTTAATTTCAATGTCATTTTCGCATGGGTACTCTTTATGAATTCGAGAAAATCATGAAACTGTTATGGTGTGCCGTTTGATGAATAAGTATTTCGTCGACGCATCTATATCAGAAACATTTAAATGAAATAAAATAATAATATTTATTTCCACTGACTAATCATATGGAAAAGTGTCAAAATAATTTACAGAAACATATACAGAATGTAAAACACGAAACCATCGAAAATCTTCAGAGAACAACACAAACAATTATCTTTCTCTGAAGTACTCGCTGATAGAATAAAACGCTCTTGGCCTGCAATTTAAAACATTTCAAATTTTCAATATCTCTTGTTTAGGCAACGCGTTGAATATTTTTAACTGGCAAGTTCGAATTTAGTACTTTGTTTTCTACGGTAGACATGAATATATCTGCTAGAAGAGGCTCAGTGGTAATCCCATCGCAGGACCGGTATCTCTTCATTGAATCGAAGATAATGACTTTAATTTAATGCTAAAATCCTATTCAAAATAAGACCGAAACTGCAGTCAGTTGCTCGTATTCATGACATGAGAGTTGATTGTACAAATACTATGTGGCCTGGTTGACGATAAATATGTAGAGTGGATCGGTAAACCAGCTCCTTCATGGAGTTATGTAACATTCTACGGAAGGTTGAATATTGCTCCCTGAATAAAAGTCTTCACATATTGAAACAACCCATACCCCGGTCTATAAAATTATACCTCAGACCGAATGAGATCGGTCGAATGAAAGCCATGTGATCGTCTAGTACAGGGGTTCCCAAACTTGGGGGCGTGGAGAAAGTCCAGGGGGAGCATGACACCCAAATGAAATAAATAAAAAAATTACGAAAATAATTTCCTTAAATCTTTGAAATAAAGTCTTTCTAAGTTTTCATAATTGTTTTTGTAGTTTTAATAAAGTTGTAAACTTTATCAAAAAAGGCTACACTTTTTGAAACTACAAAGCACACAAGAGTTGAAGGTTCTCAAAACCGTCTCCCTCGACGGCAACGGCCGTGTGTACTGATACCTCCGTTTGGCATTGGTGTGAGTGAGAGTGTCCCCGCACCCCTTCCACCCCACCACCATCGCATTTTCAGTCCAATGTCAATAACCTTGCAGTTTTTTCAGTGCTTGAGTGGTAACTAGTCCGTTCTGGCACAGTGCTTTCCGTGAAATATCAGTCAGCGTGTTTGCTGAACTGTGGGTGTTCTATAATTGTTGCGACGTTTGAATTGGAGTAATTCTTTTTGTGTTGGGTGAAGCTGAATCAGAGAAGATGAACACGGCAAAGAAACGTAAGCATATTGACGATTATATTCAATATGGATTTGTTACCCTGCTTAAAGATAATGTTGATCACCCTCAGTGCGTTATTTGCTATGAAGTATTGAGCAATGACGCGATGAAGCCTAATCGTCTTCTGAGACGTTTGTGAACTAAATCAGCCTCTTTAAAGGACAAACCTAAAGAGTTTTTTGCTGCGAAATCTCAAAATTTGAAGCGCATGAAGTAAAATAGCACTGGATCTGCTGCTCAATCATCGTGCTTGAAGCTTCCTATGAATTATCTCTTCTTATTGCTTAGGAAAATAAAAGCCTGTTAAACCGCCTTTAAAAAGCAGCCGATGTTGTCCTTGAAACTGATAGTAGGCAAAAGCTATCACAAATACCACTTTCAGACAACACCGTGGAACGCCGAATCGATGATATGGCCGAGGACATTTCAAACCAGGTGGTTGATGCAATAAAAATCCCCGTTTTTTGCTATCCAGCTTGACGGAAGTACAGACGTAGCACAATGTTCTCATTTGATTGTATATGTTCGATACATTGAAAATGAAAGAATGAGGGATGAGCTGATGTTTTCTACTGAGCTGGTGACCACTACTAAAGCTGTAGATGTGATGAAACCAATCAGACTTTTTTGAGAAACACGAACTTTCTTGGCAAAAACTTATTGGTGTATGCACAGATGGTGCTCCTTCAATGCTCGGTTCTCGCTCAGTCTTTGTGCAGTTAGTCTACCAGAGGAATGCTGACGTACTTGGGATTCATTGTTTTATCCACCGCCAAGCCTTTGCAGCAAAAATGCTTCCAAACGAACTCAATGCTGTTTCAAAGCTATGTATTACAGAAGTCAATTACGAAAAGGACAGTGCATTAAATACTCGACTGTTTAAAAGTTTTTGTAAAGATTTAGGAAATGATCACAAAACGCTGCTATTTCATACAGAAGTACGATGGCTATCAAAAGGCAATATGTTGGGAAGACTATTTGAGCTCTGTGATGAAATGATTACGTTTTTGGCAGTGCAGAAACAGAACGAGCTTAGTGCAGATTGAAAAAACCAGGAACCAAATGATTTTGGCATATTTATTAGACTTTTTTGACACGTTAAACAACCTAAACTTGAGACTGCAAGGTGCAGACTCAAATATAGTAACATATCGGGATGCCATCAAGATGTACGTTGAGAAACTACAACTTTGGATACGTAAAGTGTCAATGAACCCCAGCATCTATTCAAGTTTCAACAGAATAGTGTCAGTCTCAGAAGAAGCATGTTTTGAGGGGCGTTTTTGAAGGACCGCTTTTAAAAATCTTGATAATTGACTATTTGAAGAACCTCGAGGAGGAGTTCAACAGGTACTCTCCTAACTTGTCAGAGGAGTTTCACAATTTATCAACCGACCCGTTCAACATGAACATGCAGTTGCTACCAGCAGAGTTGCAAGAGGAGAGAATAGAAATAAAGAATGACTCTGCTGCAAGATATGATTTTGAAAAAATGGACAACCCCTTATTTTGGTTAAAGTACCTATAAGTTTACCCCAGTGTTTCAGAGAAAGCTGTTCAGATGTACTTGCTTTTTCCAACAACATACATGTGCGAAAAAGCGTTTTCAACTCTTGTGGCGATCAAAACCAAGTACCGCAACAAACATGATGTCAAAGTGACCTACGTTGTTCTTTGTCTGAAACTCAACCCAGGATCTGTCAACTTATACAGAACATGCAAGCGTACCCATCTCACTAAATTACATTTTATGTTTTGTTTTTGTAAGTAGGTAGGCCTATTGCTTCACCTTCCTCAAATTGAAAATGTATCTGTGTTAGAATGTTGAAATTGGTATCAGTAATTATAATCGTTTTTCATGTAATACTTGTTTTAATTTTCATCATACGTACAAAGGAGGGCGTGGGGGTCTCCAAATAACCAGAGGGGGTGTGGTACAAAAAAGTTTGGGAACCCCTGGTCTAGTACCTGAAGTTGCATTGAAGTTTTTTTATGAAATAGGACCTCTCTCTTTTAGTTTTTTTTATTAGAGCTATAGAACCTTTCAAGGGTTATTAAGCTTAACTTTAACAAGTACAGCAATAAATTACATTTTATCCTATGGTAAGAGTGACAATTTTAAAAATACATGTATTCACAAGTGTATATTACACTTATCTAAGAAATTAAAGACAATTCTCATACCTACGATATTAGGTTCAAACAATAAACACTCGATGTCCAAAGGTAAAACAGCCCTATGTCTAACAATTTTCTGATAACATTGTTCCTTTCATTATGGTGAAGTGAACATTGGAATACTTTATGATTCAAAGTTTGAAACTCGTGTCCACAATTACACATGGGACTGTCTATGACAGATTTATTATTTATTATTATCAATTAATCTAACCGAACGGCATCGGTTTATCACGACAATTAAACTCCTTTCTAGGTTCTTCCTCAAAAACCATGGATTTTTTCAACTTTAAAAAAATTTTTGAAATGAAATTTTCCTTTATTTCTCGTTCTCAATTTAATTATTGAATTGGATGTTTCTACATATGCAGTTTGCCTAAAACTTTCTCTCAGATCTTGATAGGGAATGAGGTGTATGTCGTTGCTGGATAGTTCAGTAGTTTTTTTTGCAAGTTGATCCACTTTCTCGTTTTTACTTATTCCCCTGTGTAATGAAATCCATACGAACTCTATTGTTGTTTTGAGAACATTGTTTTCAGAATGCTCAAAGAGCTTTTCTTTAATTTTCAAAATGTAGCAATTAACATTAGAATTGAATCGAAAATTTTGTAGACTTTCCAACACACTTAGGGAATCAATGAAATCGAAAAAGCTCTTTGATTTATTCTGTGTAGCAATTTCACAAGCATCTAGAATAGCGATACATTCTGCGGTGAAAATTGAGGTATACGAAGGAAGACTTCTCCTCCTACTAATATCTAATTCAGGACAGATACAAGCCGTACCACCGTGATCTGGAATTTTTAACTTTACTACCATCTGTGTAGATATGACTCTCTTTCAGTTATGTTGTGTATTTGTAGTAACCTATTCAAGTTCTTTTATGTGAGGTTTGATGTGATACGACCAATTATTCGTCACTCAAACCATAGGTAAGGAAATTAGAAAATCAAAAAACATATTTGGTAACAATGTCTATTTGATCCCTGCAACGTTAGTATTGAATTCTTATCCCTGCATTATTTGGCATCTTTGAATAAATTTAATGAAATATCTGATCATTTAGATACAGGCCTAATTTTCCGTCACCCTTATTTCGAGTTGAAGTTAGTACATTAGATTATTAAAAACAGGCCTAATCTTCCCGCACCCATATTACGAGTGGAAGTTGGAATATTTGATTATAATAAACAGGCTTAATCTGTCCTCACCCATATTACGAGTGGAAGTTAGAATATTTGATTATTATAAATAGACTTAATCGGCCCTCACCCATATTTTGAGTGGAATTTAGGACATAAGATTATTATAGACAGGCCTAATCGGCCCTCACCCATATTATGAGTGATAACTGACACTCTCTGAGGGTTTTGCTAATATGATATCATGCTTCATGAATAGTTCATTGCCCTGATACTCCGAACTCTGAGATTTGATTTAAAAATTCTAAGGAGCACGTCTGCGTCTGACATTTTGTAAGCGTTAATTCGCTTGCGCATTTTCAATCGAATTCAATAATTCGTATAGTAATACTACGTTATATATGGAACTAAATGTAAGCCCGTAAATCCGTACGTGCCCTTTTTGCTCAACTGAGCGCCAATGGGCCATATTATGTCACTGACTCTGAAACATACTCTATTCCCATATTCGTGCATTTTCCAACCAGGAAATCATGCCCTCTGATCATACACCTGTTTGTACCACAAACATCACATGCATGCGACCAACTCAGGCATTCTTCGAAACCTTCATACTGACTGAACATACAAACCTCAATATATGTGGTTCATACATGCGTACCGTCCCTAAAGCAATTCCTTTATGCTAATGAGACAAGTTATAATTCGAAGGCCATTAATACACCTAAATGCAGGAAAGTTTTCCTTTTTGAGCTTAGGAGTATCGGACATCAAATCAATATTTCGCGAGTAAGAACTTTCCGCATAGTTGGACAGTTTACAACTCGATTACAATAAATAATATAAATATGTTCATTACAGTTCAAGTAAACCTTCGGCCAAGTTTTGAAATGAGATGAATATGAATACTTTAGAAATGGATTATGATATTTGCAATAGATAATTGGCCCATTTATAGAAGCAAAGATAAGAATCAATATTAATTGTTCAATTTTCTGAGTTACCAAATCAATATTAGACATAACATCATTCTCACTCATCAAGTTACAAAACAGAAGATTTGGATTAATATAAATAGTTTTGTAACATTTCAATCAAATCAATTTTCTGAGTTAAAAAGTTAAAGTTCCAAATCAATATTAGACTACATAACATTTCAAATTAAAATAGTTACCAAGTTATTGGAATCAGTATACAATCGCATCATTGCGTTCAATAATGTTGCAAGTTAGGTAAACAAATTGTGGGAGGGTTAACAAATAGGTCAATCAAAATCCTCACCGATAGCCAAGCTGCAGTGAAGACATTGGTATCCGATACCTGTACGTTACTATTGGTGCAGGAATATCGCTCCACCCTTGCCAAACTAGAAGAGCGGAGCAGGCTCCATCTAATATTGGTGCCCGGTCACTCGGTTAGGTTAGATTAGATACTGATTTTGTTAGAGAGTGCGCCGGTTTATCTGAGACTAGTGTATATTTTTTCCGGGGTTTCTACGATACTATATAGTAATTGAGAGGTAATACGTTGTTCTTTGCGACGATTGTATTTAGAAAATGTTGTGGTATAATGTTATTTGAGGCAATTTTTCTGATGATATTAAGTTCAATTCGAAAATTTTCTGTCGAAAGGGAAAACGAGTAAGCTTTATAAATCATGGAGTTATATGCAGCTAGTTTGTAACTTAAATGACTGAACGAGTCCATTGGAATCGATGCGTCTGTGAAAGTTTCCTTCTGTAAATTTTATAAGTGAGTTGGTTATTTGAATTGGTAATAGTTAAGTCGAGGAAATTAATTGAGTTATTATTTTCTAATTCAGAAGTGAAGCTGATGCGGCAATGTATTTTATTCAGGAAGTTTAAAAATTGCTGAATTTGTCTGTTCGAACAACAAAAACCAACTAAAATGTCATCTACATATCTATACCAGAAAGTAATGTGTTTTTTAGCGAAATCTGTGCTTAATATTGAGTTTTTCTCTAAATTATTCATGAAAATATCAGCTAGTAGGGGACTAAGAGGTGAACCATTGGAAGAACTAAATTTTGTTCAAAGAATTTAGATTTAAATTGAAAGTAACTTTGAGATAGGCTTATTTGAAGAAGATTGCTAAATTCATCAGTTATATATGGCAGTGTGTAAGACTCGGATAAGATATCTGTTACAAAGGGAAGACACTCATTCGTGTCACATATTTTTGACATCGAAAGAGACAAACTTAATGTCTTGGGAGATTTGAAAGTTTATGTATGTGATCTACAGAATTAGAGATAGTGTATTGTGCTTGAAAATTCGAGAGGTCTAGAAATTTTTTATTCAAGAATTTTGCTAGTTTACCTGATGGTGTGTTTATAAATGACACTACAGGTCTAGCAGATTTTCCCCCATTCTGTGTGTGCTAGGTGTTCTGACAAAATCTTCTTTGATTTCTTTTGTGAAAGTTTGGTTGGATCTTTTGGTATTTCGGTGATATCCATTGTTTTCAGTATATCCTGCATCTTTTATTCGTATAGGTCTTTATTGAGGCATACTTTACTATTGCCTTTGTCAGTTTTAGTCATTATGTGATCATTGGCTTGGATTTTGCTTGATATGGACTTTATTATTTTCAACTGATTCTGATTGTTAGTTTTTATGTCAGATTTTCTGATAATTTCTGTGAAATTGTGTTTATGGAGGCTTGCGTTGGTGATGATATCTTAATGTTTTTGGATGGCCAGCTCTGCTTGCACTCCTGTTATTTCCTTGTCTGTTTTGAATTTGCCGTTTAACGCTTTGTTCAGCAGATAAGTTCGCATCTGCTGAACAAAGGACCAAAATTCACCCCGGAAAACCGCAAATTCCAAACAGACAAGGAAATAACCAGAGTACAAGCAGAACTGAGCGTCCAAAAACATAAAGATATCATCACCAACCCAAGCCTCCATAAACACAAACTCACAGAAATTATCAGGAAATCTGACATAAAATCTATATCATAATTTGACCTATGATTATCCGAAACTTTTGTTCAACATCTTTTTGATAGAACTCTTAACTTCCTAATCAAGAAAGGAGAGATTGAAAATTTTCAAATCGCCATATCTCCAGTAATACTTCCACACTTATCAGATCATCAAGCACAGAAAATCCAACTTTCAACAACTGTAACTAAAGAGGAAAGTCAATTGACAACAAAGGTAGTAATGAATAGTACTAACATCGAGAAGTTTGAACGAGAACTGAAAAATATCAGATGGGAGGCATTCATGACAACTGAGGCCGCAATATCGCATACAAATTTTCACGAGAACTTACAGAAATGTTTTGATTTCTCCTTTTCCCGAATTACGGTTACGTAAAGAATTCCAAAACGGAAGATGGTAAGTCAAGCATTGAAAAACGCACTTTGGGCAGCTAAAACTGTACACCGAGTACAGAGGAGTGCTGCATCTAGTGAGCTGATCAGAATCCTCAAAGAACATCTGAGAGAAAGTTATACAAGAGATAGAAAAACCGAAATGCAGAATTTATGTCTGATGCAAACAATAAATTCAAAGCTATCTGGGTACTCATAAACAGAGAAACTGGTAAATCTGAAACTATATGCTACGATAGCAGTATATTAATACCTGATTCTCTCAACAGTTTCTTCTCATTAGTTGCTAACAACATCCAAAGTATGTGCAAAGCATCTAGAGAAAAATCACTTGAATTTATGAGAAACCGGAAAGGAGATTCGCCTATTAATTCCGTGTTCATCCATCTAATAAGAGAAAGTGAGCTGAATGACATTGTGAGAGGCCTTAAGCCAAAATATACAACTGACTTATATGGCATAAGTACCATACTACTGAAGAGAGTATATCCTATTATTTCCACCTATAGGTGCAACATAGTCAACCAGTGCCTTGAACACGGCTTTTTTTCCCAGATAATTGAAGATTGTGAAGTCCCAATTTATAAGAAAGGCGATATCATTGACCTCAACAATCATAGACGGATATCTATTCTGCCCGCAGCATGGAAAATATATGAGGAAATCATAAAAAGGAGACTGATTGATTTTTTGAACTCAGTGCATTTACCAACTGATGAACAGCATGGCTTCCAAAAGGGTCTGCCTTAGCAGACCTACTGGATGCTATAGCAACTACTCTGGACGAAAACTCTTATACTGAAGTGCTTGCTTGCGATCTAAGCAAAGCCTTCGGTTTTGTTATAAAAGAAATTCTCCTGGACAAACTGCAATTTCACGGAGTGAATATATAGGAATATATTTGACAGATAGGAAACAAATAGCCACATGAAAGGGGGGTAATCTCATGAGGTCGCAATGGATATTGGGGTCTCCCAGAGCTCTATTCTGGGGCCTTTGTTGTTCACTGTTTATATCAATGACCTGCCTTCGAATGTTAAGACATGTATGTATGCGGACGATACGAACCTTCTAAATGTAGCATCTGAAGAGCTGAAACTCCAAACAACCAGGTCACTGATTTAGGCTGACAAATGGTTCAATGCAAATAGTCTCATACTAAACAAGGACAAAACACAAATCATAAGCTTTGTCACAAACGATAGAGATAGCACTACTGTCAAATTACTGGGAATAACATTTAATGGGAGTTTGTGGTGTTGTTACATTTCATTACTTACAAAGAGATTATCCACAGCCATATTCACAATGAAAGGGATGAAGGCAATATCAACGGAGGAAGTATGTAAGCTGGCATACTACTTAAATTTCCACAGTGTCACTACATATGGAATATTACTGTGGGGATACAGTGCAGACATGAGAAGAGTTCTTCTGAAGCAAAAAGAGGCGGTTAGAATTTTATGAAATGCGTCTAAAACTACAAGCTGCCGAGAGCTCTTCAAATATCAGCGAATAATGACAGTGACCTCGGTATTCATACTGGAATGCTTGAAATATATCTACTACAGCATGAACAAGTTCTCAACCAATTCAGAATTCCATTCATATACCTAAGACAAGAAAAAAAACTGCCTCGCTTTAAAAAACTTCCTGCAAACATAAAAAATGAAAAAAGGCACAAATTCATCAATTAAAGAACTTTTAATCGATTGCACTATCTACACACATTGAGAATTCTTACAACTCAAATTTTGAATAGATCTGTGATTACTGTTGTTTGTCCCTTTTATCAAATCTTATTGTTTTGATTCGTTGATGTCCGGAATTTTTATTGTAATTTAAGGTGCGCTGTCAACATTCATGTCCCTATTTTTGCTTGTTTCAACTTATATATTGACTAGTCATGTAATATTTTTTTTGATGACGATAACTAAAAACGAAACAAAACAAAACAGATAACCAAGATACACCTATGCGGATTTTATATTATCCTTAGAAATATTACTTAAAATCACCTTTGTTTGGAAAGTTTTCTTTTCTTTCTTTTTAGACTCAAAAGATTGGTAATTTACAAAAGTCTATACAGGGTGTTACATAATAGAATGTCACAACTTGAGGCGGTAAATCTACGTGCAATTTTAAGAAAGAAAATTCATATAAACATAGGTTCGCAAAAGCTTCGTTACGGAGCTACAGGCTGTTGAAATTTCCGGCAAAATTGTTTTCTCTTCAAAACTCCTGCAGTTTTTGAGATATTCAGCCCAAATTTGGAATGCGAGCTATTTTTCACAGCCCCCATCATTACACGTCCTAAATTTCAACAAGATTCTACAATGTAATTTCTTTTCCGGAGCCTTGTCTTCTTTTGCCCTTTCAAACTTTTTTGCAGTACACCACTGATCAGCGTACAATCAATTTTCGTAATCTTCGTTCCATTTACAAACTTTTTTGACACTTGTAATTTTTTAGTATCTCCAATCGTTTTCAAGTGAAAAATTATTGAATTTTAATTATTTGAATTGTATGTTATTCGCTAAATAAAAAAAAAATAGAAGTAGGTATGCCCGAAGTTGTCTCGTCTCCTCAGACTTAACTTATACTTATTCAATGTCGAAAAAAAGAACAATTCAAATTTAAATAAATTTCTGGAAGTGTCCTCCACCTGCAGGAATACAGGCCTCTGTCCTTCTTCGCATATTATCACGCACCCATTGAAATATTCTAGGACCTAGGAGGCCATGGTTCTGGCCCACCCCGAACTATCCATCGGTTGTTGAATGTATTATTCAAGAATTCCCTAGCTTCTCTATCAAAATGTGCTGGTGCCCCGTCATGCATGAACCACATTATGTTTCTCACCAAAAGTGACACATCCTCGAGCAATAAAGGTAACTCCTCCTCAAGAAATTGCCGATAAGCGGGACCGTTCAGTCTGTTAGGCAAAAAAATGGCCCAATCAAATAATTTCCAATTATTCCGACCCAGACATTCAGTGAGAATTGTTCTTGATGATGAGATTCTTCAATCAAATGGGAGTTTTCCTCAGCCCAATAATGATTATTGGGAAAATTTGTGATAGCAGTTCTTGAAAAGTTTGCTTCGTCTGTGACTATTATTTCACTTTCAGAGTGAGCATTTTCTCTAATTTTATCTAAGAGCCATCGGCAGAAATTCAGTTTTGAAGGAAAATCTCGAGGACGTAGAGTTTGGAAGCATTGAATATGAAACGGGTACAATAAAAAGTCGTAGAGAATCCTCCAAACTAGAACATGTGAAATATTCAACTGATTTCCAATTTTTATTGTACTCACATAAGGATCCAAATCAATACAATTCAAAACTATTTCCTCAATATCTGGAGTTCTCATAGTTTTAGTTGCATCTTTTAAATGATTATTTGCAGTAAAAATACCAGTTTCCCTCAACCTTCTGTGGATATTTAAAAAAGTTCGCCTGTCTGGTGTTACTCGATTTGGAAAGCGCACCTGATATAATCGCCTAGCTTCTGTTGTATTTCTATCAGCCATACATGTAATGGATATCAGGAAATTCGGAGTTAAAATTATTAAACGATTGTATGCAATCGTTTAATAATTTTTTGCTCGAGAACGGTCGGAGATTCGAAAAACTTACAAATGTCGAAAAGTTTCTAAATAGAACGAAGATAACGAAAACTGATTCTACGCTGATCAGTAGCGTACTGCAAAAAAGTTTGAAAGGGCAAAAGAAGACATGGCTCCCGAAAAAAGAACACCTTGTAGATTCGAGTTGAAATTTAGAACGTGTAATGATGGAGGCTGTAAAAAATTGCTTGCATTCGAAATTTGGGCTGCATATCTCAAAAACTGAAGAAGTTTTTAAGAAAAAAGCAATTTTTTCGAAAATTTCAACACCTTGTATCTCCGTAACGAAGCTTCTGCGTACTTATGTTTATATGAAGTATTTTTCTTAAAATTGCACGTAGATTTACCCCCTCAAGATGTGACATACTATTATGTAACACCCTCTATAGTTTGGTAAAGCTGATTCCCCAAACTGGAAAACGAAATCTTCATGTGCATGTAGGCTCTGCCGAAAGGAGTTCGATCCTTCAATAGATCTTTGGATATTTCTCCCAATTTTCTGTGCGAATGAAAAAATACAGTCATTGGAAAACCAAGCTGCTTTGACTTGGATTATCTCCTTCTAATTCACGGTAAAATTTACTTATATTTCATCTCTATCTATGATCTGTAAGATTCAATATTTACTCTCGTCATCCGCTATTCCTTTCTTTTAAGATTTTTCCTCCAATAATAATCTCCTTTAGGTTTTCAACAATATTTTATATTCAGTTTTATTTCGAATATCCTGGACATTCCCTTGTGCTTTATCTAAATTTCAGTGTTTCTTTTAACATGTGAGAAATTTTTTCTGGTATAAATACAGGCAACTAGCAAATACAGTACATTGTTGTTTGCTATTCTTTAGGGACATTTTTCCCTTATCCAATTCGGATAAAAGCAATGCACATACGACAGAAATATCTCACACTATTAATTGTGAAATTTTGTAGAAATTTAGCTCCTTTCAAAACAAATATAATTAATTACTTGATGTTTTTAGAGACCCAACGGACTCATAAACTACTTCAACGAGAATTTTGAATAAGGTTAGCAAAGCTTCTTGCATCATATTTACCTATGAAATAAAGCGAAATACCTTCTCTGGGATGAATGGTTAATTGGATTTAGTTATATTGCGCGAAGGAGACTCTTAATTAATTCCCCTTTGCAGAGTTGTTAGACTGTATAGGAAATTTCCGGATCAAGAAATATCCTTCTCTTTACCCGACTTCTACAGCCATCGTTATTAAGTATTCATTAAAAAGCTGATGTTTTATTCTATAAATCGATAGAAAGTACATGTTATCCTCATGAAACACGTTGAAGTCGAATTTACACTGCCTAGAGGCACATTTGAAGGAGCGGAGTTGTTTGAGTTCGTAAACTCTTGGAAACATCGTATATCTGGTAATTTCAATTTCATGCACTTCTTTTCAAAGTTGGCAATAATGTTGACTTTAAACCTTTAAGAATTCGAAGATATTATTAGTAATTTCCGACTTTTAAAGTGTACCTACATCGTTATATCGATCTTATGAACAGGCACTATCTTTCCAATGAGCGATGGAAGGAATTGTACACTACTAGTTCAATTGAGGAAGCTTCTGAAACCTTTGTAAATACTTTATCATATATTAATCTGTGTTTTCCATTCTAACCAATACCGACTGAGAAGCAAAAATGTAAGTCATGGGTCACCGGGGGTATCACAATATCGTCTAAAATGTTGAAGCAATTGTATCACCTCAAGAGTAGTGTTCCTCATCCTAACAATATAACTTTTCACAAAAAATATAAAAAAATTTACGAGTCAACCCTCCAAGCTGCCAAAAAACTTCACAATATCAGTAGGTATCTTGGTGCTCATAACAAGTCGAAGGTAGAGTGGTCGATTATTATTGATAATGTGAACTCGAACTCGAAATCCAGAGTTACTTTGAGCCATAATCTGATAGGGGATAAATTGGTGAGCTACCCCGCTGTGGTGTCGAATCACTTCAATAAACATTTGGTTGGCTTTGCAGCTGGGACTCTCGACAGGAGATGATTTGAAAGAGGACTTTCCCCGACCGAAGTCTATCCAATCAACTATGTTCTTTCGACCAGTTTTTGAATCAGAATTATTCAACATCATTAACAGCCTTGAAAATTCAAATTCTTACGGAGTTGATGGAATCACAGTTAACCTCCTTAAAAAAGCATCTTCATTCCTGATACCAATACTCACTAAACTTGAGTCACTTAAGACTGACTTGCAGGCTAGCATTGTTGTACATCTCTCTAATTAAATTTGTATACCTTGAGTCTATTCACGCTTGGTTCATACCTTCTAGCACTGCCAGACCTCGGTACTGTCAAAAATCTTTTTCATAGTCCACAAAGGCCAAGCTGAGTGGCATATTATAATCGTTGCACTTCTCCACCAACGTTAGCAGTGAATGAATATGGTCAAATGTGCTGAAACCGCTCCTGAAACCCGCTTGCTCGTTCGGCTGGTAAAAATCTAATTTCTCCGTTAACCTCTAGGTTAGTATTTCCGTCAGCAACTTGTAGAGGACACTTAATAAGCTGATTGGTCGGTAATTGCCTATGCAAGCTGCATCGCCCTTCTTGTATAATATGACCACGTCGGCATTCTTTCACTTCCCAGGAATTCTTCCCTCTTCAAGACACTTGTTGAACAGCATGCAGAGAGCTGTCTCCAGCTGGTACCCTCCCTTTTTGAGGATTTCAGCTGTGACTCGGTCCTCTCCTGGGCTCTTTCTACTCTTCATCTGGTTGATTGCATCTCTGACTTCACATCTTTTTCTGGCAGGTCTTTCGAACCCAGAACTTTATCAATGCGCGGTCCCCCACGTGATGGGTCAGGAACTCTTTTAGAATATAGCTCTCTGTAAACGTCTTGTATTATGTTAATTATTTCTGTTTTCTCATATTTAGCAATATTGTTGGCATCCTTCAACTTGTGTATTCTAATTTTTCATTTTGAAAGATTCTTTCTGAGTGTTTAGCAGATACAGACGGTATAATAATGAAATCTCCAATCAGGAATTCTCAAGTAGAAGGGGTCGCCTCCTAGAGGAGCGTAGAGGGATTGTCGAGGGAATATTATCGAAACATAAATAAATTTGAAGCATATCATATTAATTTTTTCAGTAAACCACTGTTTGAAAATTCGATCCCGTCACTGATAGCAAGTGAGTTTTGCTTCAGGTAATATCAAACATCAGTCCATTTCATTGAATCGCTAATTCCTCAGGCCAGCAGTTATAGATCCGCCGGTGTTTTTGTGGTCAAAATGGCGAACCATTTACACTAATCAAAATAATTATATGAAGTATACAGGGTGTCTACTATAAAAGGTGCCAAACTTGAGTAGGTGATAGTACAAGTCATTTGCAACAAATAATGTTTTATAACATTTTTTCGAAAAGTTGATTATTATCGAGTTATTTAACACTTCTTGATTTTACGAAAGTTTTTGCATCTCTTTATAAAAAACTAGAATTTCTCTGTTACTCTTACACCTACATCAAATTTGACCATACCATCGGAAAGAGCATTGAATTTTCTATAACATAGGTGAATAATAAAGGTGAAAAAAAATTATATACCGGGTGTTGGGAAAAGCTAAATGAAAAAATTGTGAAATGAACAGAATTAGTTGTATTTTCTTGTTAGCTGTACCACTGAAAACTGATCGATAAGTAGACTTTTTTTTCGGAAAAAACGACTACATTCATCTGGCTTTTAAACGATGTAGCAGCTTTTGAGCTTACCATTTCTTCACCAGCAAAATCATGGGTACGAGTAAGAGTAAGAACATTAAATTCTCTTATCCTTCGATCACAAATGAGCTAGTTTCACCGGAGCGTCTAAACAATTCCACAAATGACTTTTCAATAATAATAAGCGATAAATAAGTAACATATCTGGATATTGAATGTTGAAGAAACTAGGAATGAATAATTTTCTCGGATTAGAAGAAGAAAATTAGAAAAAGTATCGTAAAAGAATAAATCACAGAAAGCTTGTATTACTAGATTTTAAAACAAATAAAAAATATTTAGAATTTGACAGGAACTGTCATTCAATGAATTAATGAATTGAAGTTTATATTTTCCCCTTTAACGGTTCCATTTTCTTTTTCGAAAAGAAGAAAACATGCCTAGTTTCTAGACAGCAACCTTCCAGAAAGACATTTGTTGGAGTGTTTAGGCGCTCCAGTGAAACCGGATCATTCAGTGGTTTAAAAATTAGAGAAGGTAGTGGAAATGCTCAGCAATGGAAACAAGCACCTGCAATATTGCAGACTGTTCGCGAGGACCCTACAACAAGTACTCGGAGAATTGGTGCTACATTGAGACTTCATCATTCCACGGTTCATAGAGTTCCCAAGCGTAATAATTTACATCCTTATCACTTGAGTAAGGTTCAAGACCTATTGCCAGTGGATAGTTGCAATTTTATAGGTGCCACATGAATAAATTACAAGATTAGGGATCAGATAAAATTCTATGGACGGATGAGGCAACTTTTACCAAAGTTGGAATAATAAGTTTGAGAAATTCCCAAATATGGGATACAGAAAATCCTCATGGCACTATTGTGTCACACTCTCAGCACGAGATTAGAGTAAATGTGTGGTTGGGGTTAAGGAAGGGTCAGCTTCTCAGTCCAGTTATACTTCCAGATTGCCTCAATTCAAACGAGTTTTTAAATCCATTAAATAAAGAAATAATAATCACCTTTGGTTTCAAATGGAAAGCGGCTCGGCTCATAATTCTAGAATGGTCCAGAACTGGATGGCTAAGAGATTTGGAGAAAAATGGCTAGGTCGATTCAGGCTGGTGAGATGGCCACCCAGAAGCCCTGACCTTAGGCCGCTTGATTTTTAAGTATCGGGCTCATTAAAGACTAATGTTTGTAAAATTCCCTTCAATACTCGAGAAGAATTAATTGAAATGATGCGAATATGTTGCAACGAAATGAGTCAAAAACACATTGAACTTCAAAGAGTAGTTGATAGTTTATGAAAAGATGTGTTAAGTGCATTCAAGAAACACTTTAAAACATGTTATAGTTTTAAATCTCTTTCGTGAGAATATGATTCATTAATTATTTTAGTTCATGTTCATGTTTCTTTAATATAAGATATTTACCTTTTCGAATGTTATGTCCTTATTAGTCTTACCCATGATATTACTGAAAAAAAATTGTTACCTCAAAAGTTGAAACATTATTTGAAAGCCAGTTAAATGAAGTAGTTTTCCTAAAAAAACAGCTACTTATCCATCAGTTTTCAGTGGTACAGCTTACAAGAAAATACCACTAATTTTGTTCATTTCACAATTTTTTCATTTAGCCTTTTACAACACCCGGTATACAAATTTTTTACCATTAGTATTCATCTATCTTATAGAAAATTCAATGCTCTTTCCGATGGTATGGTCAGATTTGATGTAGCTGTGAGAGTAACAGAGATATTCTTCTTTTTATAGAGAGAAGCAAAAACTTTCGTAAAATCAAGAAGTGTTAAATAACTCGATAATTATCAACTTTTCGGAAAAATTTTATGGGACATTATTTGTTGCAAATGACTTGTACTATCACCCACTGAAGTTTGGCACCTGTTATAGTAGACACCCTGTATAAAATATAAAATATAAATCTCTTTATATAAAAACGAATATATGAGTGTTTCGCATAATGCTTACTGAAAGATTCATATTCGTTCACTGTAATTTCCTACTCCAAATCCATGTGAGATCCCAGTATCAAAATCCCTCTCCTTTCAGGTGTGAATTGAAAAATTTTGAATTAACTTTGAGATTTCAGAAAGTAGACTTTTAACTAATAACGAAACAGAACCTTTTGTTTCATTGAAAATGTTTCCATAGAAATTTTGGTATTTCTTAATTAAGTTTATATCACTCAATTTCATTATAATCTTCTATTTCTCTTTGCAGATAGTGGACGGAAATGCCAAGACAGATGTCTCTAATAGAAAAGAACCTGGTCTTTTTTGCGGGGAAAGTGAACAACCACAAATTTTCATGTCTGAGACTTCTTTCGTGAAAGTCTTGTTCCACAGCGATAATTTTACTGATCAAACCTACTTCAGTTTCGACACCAAAGCTGAGCAACAATTGGTGGTTTATCTGAGGTATGGACAGCATCCTGAGCTCTATCCAAATAGAAGAGGAGAGGTTGTGCACGGGTGAGTTAGTTGATAATGTTAAAGAATTACGGAAAAATAAGGACTTCATTTTCAATTAATATTGTACTACACTGCATGATCACAACTAAGCTGTTCTTATTGAATTCTAGTTAGTTGTATAAAATAATATTGTTTTGCATTTCAATCGAGATTTTGAAAAGACCGAGATCTTCGGAGATTGAAATTTCTAATCCCATGATATCCCGAGTTTGGTAACTCGCCTCGAGATTGCATTCTCAAATTGTTATACAAACAATATCTTTCTATAAAAAATCAAATTTGTTGTTTCTCACTTTCTTTTCTCTTTTAGGTCTTATTGCGAACGAATCTTTAGAGACTGCCGTCTACAAACTTGCTACGTACAGTCGCCTGCCTACCCAGGGGTATACCCTAGAAATCTTCACTGCCGTTATTATCTCAACACTAGGTTACCTTTTATAAAATTGTACATTGAAAATGAAGAATTCAACATTGACGGACAAAGATGCGAGAATATAATGACATGTCCAATGAGGCCGATATCTTCAGGTAAGAACTTTGATGCTTTATTCCAGCAAAGATAAATTAATTTAGTTCTGATTTCTAACACATTATTTTTGATAAAGGAAAAAATTTGTCTAATATATCAATCAGTCTCTAGGTGAAACGTTCAGAAAAAGTTTGACATTTTCGTCGCAAAGTTATACTTTCAACTGATTTTTAACTCGTATGAATTTTGCATGAAAACTTCTGATTAAAATCGAAAATTCAAAATTTTCTATATTGTGACGATATCCAATCGTCTCTGAAGCCGACCCTGTCACCGCCCGGCGGAATGCCGAATTGCCATGCACTTTCGAGAGAATTCAGGAAAGATCTAAAAACTATCACCACGCCGTAATACTGAAAACCAGGTTACTGCTCAGAGAAGGCTCTTGAATGAAAATCTGAAACAAAATGGAAGATTCTTGAACCCCCGTGCCTGTACTTAAAAAGAGCGCGAAGCGCAGGAAATTCAGTTTGAATAAATAGCGCGAATAAGTGGGCAAAAAAATAAATTAAGCAGTATCGATTATGTTATATAAATCAGTTATAAGTGTTCGGTTTACGTGTGAATAAATTGGTTAGTTTTCGTAACATTGAAGTGTTTAGTTTGAACCCACCAATAATTTCAAGAACTAAGATGCGTTACAATATTATTAATGAGAAACATTAAAATTATTCAGGTGGAGTCTCTCTACATCTCTTTTGCAGCATGTGGTCATCCACTCCTGGATAAATGCTTATTCCAATTCTTTCCATATCCTTCTTTTTAACGTGGCCTTTATCCAAATCTTGCCATGTTTTGTATGCCGTGATGCCATATTTTCGGTGATCGTTTTAGCCCATCGTCTCATGTTGGCTTGCTACATGCCCAGCCCATTGTCATTTGAGTTGGGCTAATCTTCTAGGAATTTCTGATGTCCTCGTTCCCAATTATCCGAGCATGGATTCTTCCATAACTCGTTGAGTGATTTAGAGTTTGTTGATTTGCAAATGAATGTCATGAATGTCTCAAGACCATATATAAAAACTAGTATAATACATGTCTAAAAGAGTTCCTGATTGAGATCAATTGGAAATTATTTTGATTTGAATATTTATCTCATTCTATACAGGGTGTTACATAATAATATGTCACAACTTGAGGGGTAAATCTACGTGCAATTTTAAGAAGAAGAGTTTATTTTAACATACGTCCGCAAAAGCTTCTTTACGGAGTTACAGGGTGTTGAAACTTCCGGAAAAATTGTTTTTTCTTCGAAACTCCTTCAGTTATTGAGACATTTGGCCCAAATTTGGAATGCAAGCTATTTCGTACAGCCTCCATCATTACACGTCCTAGATTTCAACTGAAATTCACAAGGTGTTGTCTTTTCCGAGGCCATGTCTCATTTTGCCCTTTCAAATATTTTTGCAGTACGCCACTGATCAGCGTACAGTCAATTTTCGTCATGTTCGTTCAATTCAGAAATTTTTTTGATGGTATCTCCAACCGTTTTCGAGTGAAAAAATTTGAATTGCATGTTATTCGCTAATTAAAAAAATGATAGAAATATTTGATAGATTTGCCCAAAATTTGCTTTTATTTTGATACCTTGTCTTCTGAGACTCAACTTGCACTCATTCATCATCAAACTACAAAAAGAACAGTTGAATACTAAATAAATGGCTGAAAGTGTCCTCAACCTGCAAGAATACAGGCCTCTGTCCTTCTTCGCATATTATCAAGCACTCTTTGAAATACTCCTGGGGTATGTCCTATCGTGTCACAAGAGGTTATTATTCGATTTCTCAATTCTTATACAGTGTTAATTGGAGTGTTATGAACTAAACTTTTGAGGTATACCCATAAGAAAAAGTCTAAACAATTTAAGTCTGGGAACCTAGGAGGCAATGGTTCTGGCCCACCACGATCTATCCATCGGTTATTGAATGTATTATTCAAGAATTCCCTATCTTCTCCACTAAAATGTGCTGGTGTCCCGTCATGCATGACCACATTATGTTTCTCACCAAAAGTGGCACATCCTCGAGCAATAAAGAGATTACCGATAAGCGGGACCATTTAGTCTATTAGGCAAAAAAAAGGCCCAATCAAATAATTTCCAATTATTCCGACCCAGACATTCAGTGAGAATTGTTCTTGATGATGAGATTATTTTCTCTGCCCAATAATGATTATTGTGAAAATTTGTGATAGAAGTTCTCGAAAAGTTAGCTTCGTCTGTGAACATTATTTCACTATCAAAATAAGCATTTTCTCTCATTTTATCTAAAAACCATCGGCAAAAATTCAGTTCTGAAGGAAAATCTCGAGGAAGTAGAGTTTGGACGCGTTAAATATGAAACGGGTACAATAAACAGTCGTGGAGAATACTCCAAACTAGAACATGTGAAATATTCAACTGATTTCCAACTTTTCTTGTACTCACATGAGAATTCAAATCAATACAATTCATCTTTTCAATGATTATTTGCAGTAAAAGTACCAGTTTCCCTCGACCTTCTGTAGATCTTTGAAAATGTCCGCCTGTCTGGTGTTACTCTATTTGGAATGCGCATCTGATATAATAGCCTAGCTTCTGTTGTGTTTCCGTTAGCCAGACCGTACATGTAATGGATATCAGCCAATTCGGCGTTAGTAGAATTAGCCATTTTTTCTTACAGCAATAACTTCAAAAGTCTCAAAACTAATCGTTAATTTAATAAACAATTCGAGCAGACACTGGTTCAACTTTAGCAACTGTCAAAATAAATAAATAAACGAAAATAATCAAAGCCAACTAGTCATTTTTTTTTAATTAGAAGTACTTTCAATTCAGCAAATGCATACAATCGTTTGATAATTTTTGCTCGAGAACGAAAATTGATTGTACGCTGATCAGTGGCGTACTGCAAAAAAGTTTGAAAGGGCAAAGGAAGACATGGCTCCGGAAAAGAAAAGACCTTGTAGATTCTAGTCGAAATTTAGGACGTGTAATGATGAAGGCTGTAAAAAATAGCTTGCATTTTAAATTTGGGCTGAATATCTCAAGAACTGCAGGAGTTTTGAAGAAAAAACAAATTTTTCCGGAAATTTCCACACTCTGTGGCTCCGTAACGAATCTTTTGCGGACCTATGTTTTTATGAACTTCTTTTATTAAAATTGCACGTAGATTCACCCCCTCTTGCTGTGCCATACTATTATGTAACACCCTGTACAGGCTGTCCGTGAATTGCGTGTACAACGTTTTATCACACATTCTTCAGCTCGAAATAAGTCGATTTAGGCCAGCTCACCTATATGAAAAGTTTCTTCGTTTGGCCGCTAGAGGTCGCCAAATCCAAAGATTTGTTTTATTATTTTTCAGATAATTCGAGAACGACTCGATCGATAGAAACCTTATTTGTTATGCGTAATCGGGTGCGTTATTCACGCAATAACCTTGACGTTTTACAAGTGTCCCTAAAAACTTGTTTTTAATCAGCCATAATTTTTCAACTATCTGCGTTCGAGCAAAACTGTTTTAGACATTGAGTACTAGGCTAATTATCAAACTTTTTTGTCTCTTAAGAAATTTTGATTGATGAGCGGTTTATTCACAAAAACAGTTTTTCAATTTCATGATTTCATTTTTTCCACCACTTAGCAAGTCAAAAATATCACATATTGACCATGTTGGCTTTGGATTTGTTTCTGTTGTCTGGCAGATTATCATTTCATTATGCTATAAATAGGAAAAATCAATGTTCAGCAGTACAGAAATCGGATCAAGAAAAGATTCAATAAGTTTTACAAAATGACTATTCAAAAAAAAATATGAAAACAGGTCGGCAAATTGGAAACTAAATGAGGAAAACAAATCACTTCAGAATAACGATTGATTAGTTTACACCCAAAATTTCATTCAACTTTAGTAAATGTTCGAAAATTCCACCATTTTGCTGAATACATGAGTTAATCCTCTTTACGAAATTAAATTGGACCCTTGGCATTACTTCAGGGCCATTTTTGAAGGAGTTGGCCGCATTTAAAATTCTCATATGTAACTCTCCTCGGGTGTCGATTGTAAAAGAGTAAGCTCTAGATTTAAAAGCACCCCAAAGAAAGAAGTCGCACGGTGTAAAGTCGGGAGATCCTGCAGGCCAACTTGCAGGAGCATCAGCTCCCCTTCCGATCCAATGATTCGCATACTGTGCATGTAAGAACTCGCGAATAGCTGAAGAGAAGTTAAGAGGTGCACCGTCGCGCATAAACCACATTTCTGCACGCAGTAATACAGAAATATCGTCCAACAAATCCGGCAAAGATTCTCGCGAAAAATTCAAATATGCCTCTCCGTTTAATCAATCTGGAATCACTACCGGACCAATAATGAAATTGTCAATTACTGAAATCCGTACGTTAATTTTGAATAGATTCTGATAATGTGTACTTGTAAAAGCATGTGGATTTTCGACACGTTTTCATTGTGAAGGTTAGTGATGCCAGACCTAGTAAAAGTGCATTCGTCAGTAAATAGAATTTTCCTACTGAAGTAGTGATCCTGAGTTCTCTCCTCTTGGATAAATCGGCAGTTAGGCGATTCTCAGAATCGTTGGGAATTAATTCCTGGACTTTCTGATCATGATAAGGATGAAATAATTGTCCCTTCAAGACATTATGATTCATTGTTTCAGGAACGACTAACTGCAAACCTGAACTCCGCGTGCTTAATTGTGGGTTTTCCTCAACCATGTCCAAAATTTGTTCGTCGCGTTCTACTGTCTTGACTGTTCGTTGTCGTCCTCGATCCAATTTCCTGGGCTTGAAGCAACCATTCTCCCGAAGGTGCCTCTCCAGATTTCCAAACGTTTGGTGATTCGGCACTATGCGATGTGGAAATCTTTCAGCTTATACTCTCGCGCTTTCACGTCTATTGCCTTCACAAAATCCTACACCATAACCATATCAACCATTTCAGAGTTACTGTACATTCCTATGCCTAATAGTGATAAAAAAAATCACCAAAATACCTAGTTAAGAACTTAAGGAACACTGTTGTATCAAAAATCGATTGTCAAGACTGATAACATGACAATCTGTCAAACCACAGAAATAAATCCAAAACCATCATGGTCAAATGTGATATTTTTAACTTGCTGGGTGGTTGAAGAAATGAAATCATGAAATGGAAAAACTGTTTCTTGTGACTGAACCGCTCATCATATCAAAATTTCTCAGGAGAAAAAACAGTTTGATAATTAGCCTAGCTATTCAATGTCTGAAACAGTTTTGCTCAAATGCAGACAGTTGAAAAATTATGGTTGATTAAAAACACGTTCGAGTTTTTAGGGACACTTGTAAAACGTCAAGGTCATTGAGTGGATCACTAAAAAACGTGAATAATGCACCCGATTACGCATACCAAATATGGTTTCTATTTATCGAGTCATGCTCGAATTATTTGAAAAATAAGAAAGAAAATCTTTGGATTTGGCGACCTCTAGCTGCCAAACGAAGAAACTTTTCATATAGGTAAGTTGGCCTAAATCGACTTATTTCGAGCTGAAGAATCTGTGGTACAACCTTGTATACACAATTCACGGATACCCTGTATATAAGAAGTTCCGCCTCATTTCCTCACGAAATTTAAATAAGGAACGCTTGTAAAATAAACGTAGAAGATGATTGAAAAATGCGCCTGATGGAAATACTTAATTTAAAATAACCTATTCCAATAAAGAAAGGAAATAGCTGCTAGTGAACGTGCCCACTCCACAAAAAGACTAAATGGATGCCAGAAAATGAACGTGATATTTTTTCAACCCGAGTCGATTCTTAAAGCATTTAAACTATAAAAGTTTCACTATGAAAATACGACTTTCTCGAATGTTTTAGGGCTTTAATTTAACCCAAAATTAAACGGAGACGCGACAGCGGAAATACGTGTGTATGGCGTAGCGAGCTTTTTACGTGTTTCTTACTGGATCTCTTGGGAAAACTGTGAAAGAGAATTCGGAAATTTTTCTTCGCGAAAATTAGTGATATAAAACTGTCACCTTGATCACCCTTTAAGTTTTCACCTAGTAGTTTATTAGAAAGAGTGTAAAATGTGATGCGAGTTGGAAAATTTCAATTCGACTCCGTACTACGAAAAGAAATAAAATGACATGGACATATTGGCACCGAGAAATTTAGTTGAATTGGGAAACTGGAGAGTCGTATAAAATCTTATTAGTTCTAGAACTCGAATAGTATCTGCAGACATTTTTTGTCCTATGCAATTTAAACGTGAACATAACGAGAAACGAATATACAGGATTGTGTTAATTTGTCGGAACACCATAATTCTGAATCAAGTGTCAGTCTATAGAAAAATAGCAAGAACAAAAATCTTTGAAGTATTCCTCTTCCTGTCTGTGGTATACTTTGATTTGGAAAAGCTATCATATGTTCTTGGATATAACGTAGTCGATAGATTTTTTGAATGGATAACCCTATACAGTATTACATATTTAAAAAAAAATTCTTCAACATCAACAGCGATCTAAAACTGGGTTGACGTAGGTGTATTTTCAGTTTCTGCACTGTACAAAATAATAAATTAAAACGTTGGCATGCTCAGTTATCTTCGTCTGGTACTTATTAAAAGTTTCACTTTTGTCAATTAATTAATCAATGATATTGAAGCTTTCCCCATATTCACAAACCTATAACAAATTTCGCCAAACTCTGGCTCATTAGATAGAAAACACAAACAATTATGTTTGTTTTTTTGTCTGTTAATTAAAATGGCAAATGAATACTCAAACGAGGAAAAAGTGATTGGTTTATCACTTGGCAAAGGTTTCACAAATATTTATCAAAATACTCCACATATGTTTCGGGTTGTTAGCTCATTATCAAGAGTAGAACAATACTAAATTCAAAAAGAGTGATTACACTTATGTATATAAATAAATAAAAAAAATTGAATTCTAGTTGGTGATTCGAGGGAACAAAACTCTGGCCTGCGACAAACTGGTTCTTACCCGCGTAGCAGCCTTGTGCTCTTGTCAACGGATTCTGGAGAAGTCATCAATCTAATCAGCTTTTTGAAGAACGCAAATGTACCATGGTACATGAAGGTTTCCCTCAATTTATCTAATATACTTTCATGAGGTTATCGCCTAGCAGAAAAAGGATCCAAATAAGCAGCTTCTGCAACATCAGCATCATAATAATTTTGAATATAACATTCAATCGTATTAAACTTTTCAAAATTCTCCTACAGCATGATTCCTTATTACAAACGAAATTATTACCACACAATTGTTGTAATTAAATGATCATGGAGTTACTAGATAAAATTAGGAAAGAGTTGAACAATTTTCAGTTTTTCATGAAAAAACGTTCTCGATGAATAAATAGGGTACATATCTATAAGTTTTTGAAAAGAAAAAAACACTATTCAACGAAAACGAAGTTGCATATAGGTCACATTTGGAAGAACGCAAGTTTGTAGTGAACTCAAAAACTGTTCGGCAAAAAATCCGCACAGGTCGATTCTACGTAAAAAAGTGACTCTACAAATGTCGAAACCATTTTTATCCAGAAGCAATACAGATATTGGCACCTGAGTTATTTAGAAAATTTTCAAATAACTCGAAAACGAAAAATGTTACCCTGCATCTGTTTGCAGCAATGAATTTCTCACACAAAAAGAAGGGTGCCAATGAGAAGAGCGATCATTTCCCTCCATTCACAATATTTCACATAGCTGAAGTAGCTAAAACATTGAAATCTGTCCACCATGCACATTTAATTCCAGATATATTTCTCCTTAAATAGTAAGAACACCCCACTAAAAAGGAGGAAGAAGAAAAACTTACCAAAACAATACAAAGATGGACAAATAAAAGAGAAGAAGCCGAAAGAAAACGAAAAAACCTGGTAGAACAATGGTAATCTAACTGCGAAAGAACAAAAACTGAGAAATCTCTTCGAATCATTTAGCAGGGTAAAAGCTCATGACAAAAGTCAACTAGTATTTCACAATTTTTTGTTCAAGTTCAAAGACAATCGAGAGAAAATTGAGAGGGAAACAATTAAAATTCTACATCTACGAGAACGAAGGAAAGCCAGAGAAGCAGCTATTGCAGATATGAAGCGTGAATCTGCTAATTATAGAAATGTCATACAGCTAATGCATGAAAAGATTGAAAAACATTTTTTTTATGAGGTAAAAATTATCCAAATCTATTACTAATACGATACCATACTTCTAAAAATAGTATAGCGCTATTCGCATATCTCCTGTTTCCTCCAGCGCTAAATTCTCTCAGACAGCTATTATACAGTGCAAGTGTAAAGTTTGGAATGAATTACATAATTTTCCTATTTCATTTTTCGGCAAAATGCACAATTTATTCTGTTCCACAAGCTCTATGACAACTTTTGAGAGGTGGCTTCTGAAGCAATCATAAGACAGATAAGTGAGAGCACCACGGTCCTAATCTTTTTAAATTTGTAGATATTCAGCTTCGAACACTTGATCCTTGCAGGTCCTGAAATCACAATTTTCAAAAGATTCGTTTATCACTTGGCAAAGTTTTCACAAATATTTATTAAAAATACCCGACATATACTTCGGGTTGTTAGCCCATTATCAAGAGTAATACAATATCAAATTTTAAATGAGTGATTTCACTTATGTATAACGGCATTAACAAACAGGAGGTTAATTGAAGTCTAGTTGGTCGTTGCAAATTGGCTGGTTTTTCATATGAGCGGACGTAATTTCAATAAGCTCCAAGATGTCCAACCTTTTTCTTTTATTAACTGGATGCATGAGTTCGATATTCTCGAAATCTATTAAAGGATCACATGAAGTGGTCCGAAAAACCCGTAGAATTTTTATTTTGGAGAATAGATCTTTTATATTCTTCATTTCTCTTCTCGATGCATCTTCCGGTTTGGCCTATATAAAATGTCTCATATTCACTGCAGTGTATTTTATATACTCCGCTTTTATCCAAAAATTTTGTTTTATCTTTATTATTTACTAAAAATGAACCCAAATTCTTTTTTCTTTTTTATTAGTGCTGTTAGTGTTAATACTATTTCTGTGTAATCTGTAACATATCTTGTTGCTAATATTAAGAATACAGTTAATTAGAAATTTTCTATAATAATAAACACGTACTGTGTTTTAAGCAATTTTACTTAATAATTGCGATTCGTAACGCGTTTCACTACACCGTAGCTTCTTCAGACGAATGAATGTAAATGAAAATAAGAATGAGAATATAAATATAAATGTTCTTGAGTAATTGAAAGCTTATTGGGATGCTTCTTCTTAAGTGGTTATTTATGACAGGTATATCCAATAAAATTAAGGAATAGATTGCTCCCCGAAGAGATTCAATAGAGGTGAAGGGCTTAAATCGACTTGTTCATTGATGAGTCTACCTGATTGTTTGTGTTTGTTGATTTATAAAGTTTCCCAAAGATCTACCTTCCAATGTTTATTATGTGTATGCAAAATTTCAAACTGTGAGTCGAAAAAGTGATTATTTTCTAAGAGATGATACGCGTAATTTGAATCTGATTTTTATTTGAAAAACTGCGTTTATGTTCCGATATTCTAATATTAAAATTTCTATGTGTTCTACCAATGTAGAAATTATCACAGTCATTGCAATTCAATCTATAAACACCTGATTTATTGTTTTTACCTGGTTTGGTTTTTTTTTTTTCTTATATTTGCCTAAATTATTATTAGTTTGGAAAGCTATGTTGAAATTATTGCTACTCAAGAATGATTTCAGTTTCTCACTTGTAATGCCGACGTAGGTTAAGGTGTTGAATTTTTGTTTCAATTTATCGACAGGTGAAACTTCATTCAAAGCGATTCTACTTTGTTTTTTATTTAAAATATTATTTGTTAGTTTGGGATTGTAACCATTATTTTTGGCTATTTGTTTAATCAAATTTAATTCTTTGTTGAAATTTTCTGGTGATAACGGGATGTTAATCGAAAACATGTTTTCGCAATTTACCATAAGCCGTCACATACAGATATTATAATACATAACTCGTCGTGTCATCCGTATCAACATAAAATGTCAGCATTCAATAGTTTTATTCATAGATTGATTAACCTCCTGTTATCACCAGAAAATTTCAACAAAGAATTTTGATTAAACAAATAGCCAAAAATTATGGTTACAATCCCAAACTAATAAATAATATTTCAAATGAAAAACAAAGTAGAATCGCATTGAATGAAGTTTACCCTGTCGATAAATTGAATGAAAAATTCAACACCTTAACCTACGTTGGCATTACAAGTGAGAAACTGAAATCACTCTTGAGTAGCAATAATTTCAACATAGCTTTCCAAACTAATAATAATTTAGGCAAAAATAATAAAACCAAACCAGGTAAAAACAATAAATCAGGTGTTTATAGATTGAATTGCAATGACTGTGATAATTTCTACATTGGTAGAATACATATAAATTTTAATATTAGAATATCGGAACATAAACGCAGTTTTTCAAATAAAAAATCAGATTTAAATTACGCGAATCATCTCTTAGAAGATAATCCCTCTTTCGACCCACAGTTTGAAATTTTGCATACAGATAATAAATATTGGAAGGTAGATCTTTGGGAAACTTTAGAAATCAATAAAGACAAACACCCAGATAGACTCATCAATGAACAAGTCGATTTAAGTCCTTCACCTCTATTGAATCTCTTCGGGGAGCAATCTATTCCTTAATTTTATTGGATATACCTGTCATAAATAACCACTTAAGAAGAAGCAACCTAATAAGCTTTTAATTATTCAAGAACATTTATATTTATATTCTCATTCTTATTTTCTGTACATTCATTCGTCTGAAGAAGCTACGGTGTAGTGAAACGCGTTACGAATCGCAATTATTAAAGTAAAATTCCTTGAAACACAGTACGTGTTTTTTATTATTGATAATGGAATTTTACCAAGTAGAAGCCTCCCAAATTCAAATAGAAATTTTCTGTTAGATTTCTCAGTATGCAACGGATAAATTCTATACAATGAAAGCTTATGTCATTTTTGTCTTATTAAGGTATCAATTAATTTTGGTTCATAGCCGTTGTTCTTAGCGATTAACTTCAAAACTTGAACTTCATTCTCAAAATCGACAGCTGACAAAGGAATAGAAAGCAATCTGTGCACAAATGAATGAAAAACACTCAATTTGATACTCTGGAATTCGGAACTAATGTTATGAATCAGGGTATCCGAATAGGTTGTTTTTCTGTATATTTCAAAGGCGAGTTAGTCATGAGCCCTACTAATCGACAAGTCCAAGAAGTTCAAAGATATTTCATTATTTCTATTTTCCATTGTGAATTGAATCGATCGATGAAAAGGATTTAAAAACTATAAGAAACTATTGAGTTGTCTGTCTGTGCCAATCCAAATACAGAAGATATCATCTACATATCTTTTCCATGAAAATACATTCTTAATTAGGATGTTGGAGAAACTAAAACTTCTATTTTTAAATTTGTCATAAATATTTCACTTAATAACGGAGACAATGGAGAACCCATAGGTAAACCATCTGATTGTTGATATATTTTATTATTGAACCTGAAATAACTTTGTTGAAGACATAGGTTTACAGCTAACATCGTTTCTTCTATATAAGTGGGGCTTAATGTACTATTAGATTGGAGTAATTGATTAATTGTGGCTTTGACGGGTGTAGACGGATATATATTAATTATATCAAAGCATACTTATTTAACATTTATCAGAATTTTTAGAGATATCAAGTGATTGGTTAATTTTATAGAGTTTTGTATTGAGTGAATTGGATTGTGTTGTATCAAATTTGGAAGTATGTTGTTCAAATATTTACAAATTCAGTAGCTGGAGCACTTACATCCGAAACAATAGGTCTAATGGGACAATCTACCTTGTGAATTTAGGGTAGTGAATATAAAATTGGAGCTTTCGGATTCATTACAATTTCAACCCATCTTTTTGCAATGAATTCGTACACTTTTCAATTAAATATATGACTTGGGTTAGACATTTGTTAGTAGGATCAACATGTAATTCTATAAATTTTTTTGGAATAAATAGTCTTCCTGTTTTTTTAATAGACATATCAGTTTCTAAGGTAATCGTTTTACCTTTGTCTGCTTTACAAAGGGTTAAATTATGGTCTCTAAGTTTTGTTTGTATGGATCTAAGAATTGCTAACTTCCTTTTGTTTTTGGTCAATCTATAATGTCTTATATTTTAAGACTACTTCTTCATAAGCTTTATCATCTACAACTTCTATTAAGCTAAGACCTATCTCATAGTTAACGAATAACATTTTAAATCGTTCAAATTATTTATATTGGGACAATATTTCAAACCTTTCTCTAAAAGTTCTGTCTCTTTTTCTCTGAAAAGAATATCTGAAAAATTTTTCATTCTAGGGTGAAATTGAAATTCTGGAGTGGGTTCATTATTAGTCACCAATGAAGACTTACTGTTTTTGATGAGGTGTTTTAACGTATTCTGTTGTTTCTTGTATTGTTCACACAATGCACAGGTGCTTAATTGATACCTTAATGATACAAAATGACATAAACCTTTATTGCACAGCATTTATCCGTTGCATACTAAGAAAACTAACAGAAAATTCCTTATATTAGCAACAAGATATGTAACAGATTACACAGAAATAATATTAACACCATCAGCCTGATAAAAATAATTTGGGTTCATTGTTAGTTAAAAATAAAGACAAAACAAAATTATTGGATAAAAGCGGAATATATAAAATACACTGCAGTGAATGTGAGACATTCTATATAGGCCAAACTGGAAGATGCATTGAGAAGACAGTTGAAGAACATAAGAGATCTATTCTCCAAAATAAAAATTCTACGGGTTTTTCGGACCACTGCATCAACAAAATTCATTTCATAGATTTCGAGAATATCGAACTCATGCATCAAGGAATTAAGGAAATAGGATGGACATCTTGGAGATTATTGAAATTACGTCCGCTCATAGGAAAAACCAGCCAATTTGCAACGACCAACTAGACTTCGATTTACCTCCTGTTGTGAATGCCGTTGTTCAGAAGTGAAATCACTCTTTTTGAATTTAGTATTGTACTACTCTTGATAATGGGCTTACAACCCGAAACATATGTCGAGTATTTTAATGAATAATTGTGAAACCTTTGCCAAGTGATAAACCAATCATTTATTCATTATATTCCACCAAGTGTTAAGCGAGAATTCGATACATATTCTCAAACAAGGATATTATGAATGTATTTATCTTTCGTGGTCGATGTTGAATAATAAGTCAGACATGCAGAATATTCAACGCAAAGTACTCGAATCTACGACGAATTAACAGAAAACAATTTAGAAAATTACAATCAAATTTTGTCGCTTGAAATACAGAAAACTGAAAAGAATGACGTTAACTCTCTTCGAACGATGAATGTGTACTTTGGCGAAATGAATCATGAAACAAAATTTACAACGTTTATGAAAAATAAAATTTCATACAAGCCGTAAACATAACCAACGCAGTGAAAATAAAATCAAATTAAATGTTCAAACTTTTCACCTTTGTTTTCTAAACATTTGGGGCCTATGCTGTCAAAGGAACGTCTCACTTAAAATTCGAGATCCTCGCAGGATTTTATCGGCGAACTATGAAATTTGTTCTTTAAGTACCCCCAAGGATAAAATTAAAAGATGTAAGATCCGGATCTCTTGCAGGCTAATTCCATGGATCCAGTCTTCTTATCCATATCTCATCAAACAAGGAGGTTAATTCTTCCGATACCTGAGGTGTGCAAGGCCGAAGCACCATCTAATCAGTATCAAAATCTTTCATGTACAGCATCTTGCGTACATTTAATCGGAGATCGTCCAGGAACTCCAGAACAACTGTAGTTAAAATGGCAAAATATTTCACACCATTTAAATTTTCTTCATTAATTAAATTTTGACAATGGTTCATGTGCATTAAACTGAATACATTACAGATGTTGAAAATTTTGCTCCCGTGTTTGATTTTCGACTGCCCAGATGTGGAAATTAGACCGATTAAAAATACCTACCTACCAAAAATTTAGAAACATCGGTTCGTACAATGTATTGTAAGAAATCTGAATTTTCTTGAGTGAGAATCAGTGATAAAATTTTATTGTAATTTTCTGAATAGTTTTCTGCAAATTTATCATAGATTCAGATTTCGCTTAATGTTACCAAGTTCAACTTATTATTAGTTGACATTGATCACGAATGATGTATAAATTCATAATATTCTTGTTTGAGTGTTATTAATATTGAGCCATTAATTAGCCAAATCAACTATTTACAAACAACATTAGTATTATTTCTATTTTAAATAATTTCCAAACGTCAAATTGAGGCCGAAATTCATGGAACCTCAGATGGAACATGAAACAATTGAATCTTTATTTATTTATTCATTTATTTATTTAGTTCAAATACAAAATTGTATAAATCAATTTGTATAAGAGTGTACGGGAAACACTCTTTAAACAAAATTACAAGAAATATATCGAAAAGAAAGATATCAACAATAAAATAAAATCTACTACGAAACGAATACATATTCACAATAGCCTCATTAAGAAACCTACCTTCGCCCTAAAACTATCAAAAGAGACTGAAGATAAGTCAAGATCTTTACCAATATTCCTCATGAGATCGAAACAACGATTGAGGAAAAACTTTGAGATGTAATTGTATTTGCACATTCTAGATCGAAACAGAGGAGATTATCGAGTTAATCTACCATGCCCATTCAGAACTTTGAAAAAGATACATAAATCCAAAACCCGTCGTCTAGTCATCAAGGTTTCCAATTTTAGCTGTTCACGCAGAGCATCAATAGCAATGGCAGTAATATTAAAATGGGTCCTATATGATAGCAAGCGTAAAAACTTTCTTTGGACCTTTTGTAGACTATTTATAAGACAAAAGTAATAGGGCGACCAAATGCATGAGCCATACTCCAAGTTTGATCTGACCAATGAGCAGTACAGAATTTTTAATGTTGCAGCGGAAAAACCTGAGTTACGATAAATGAAACCAAGCATTTGGTACGCCTTAGCCGTTATGCAACAAATATGTTATTTAAAATCGGGCCCAGAGTCAAGGGTGATACCGAAATCGCGCACCATAGACTCGCTGTTGAACATTCGATCATTCAATCTGTAATTCGCTATGAGTGGAGAAATCAATCTATGAAAGGTGACCACTTGACACTTCTCCGCGTTCAGACCCAAAGAATTCGAACTAGCCCACTGAGAGAAGCAATCGATCTGGCTCTGTGAATATGCTTTATCTGAATCATCTCGAATGACCGAATATATCTTCATGTCGTCGGCACTGACATCATTGATGAACAGATTGAATAGAAGAGGTCCCAAGTGCGAACCTTGGGAAACACCAGACAGCACAGTGAACTCTTTACATAGGAACTCCTTATATCCCACCATTTGGGAACGGCCATACAAAAAACTTTTCATCCATGATTAAAAAAGGTCCCGAAATACCCAATTCCTCCAGCTTAATCATCAGAAGGTTGATATTAACTCTGTCGCAGGCCTTTGAAAGATCAATATAAACTGAATTCACCTCGTTCAAAGCAATCTAATATGTCCTCCTATTACATAACCAAATTAGTGATGGAGATCGTCCTTACCTCCAATCCATGCTGCTTATTTATAAATATTCCACTACAATTCCAGGACAGAAAGCTGCAAACCAAGCTGTCTAGCATTTTGGGCATAGCAGACTGAATAGTTCCACTCTGTTATAATGTTCACATTCTAATGATTGATTGATAATTGATTTCCCGAAAAAAATATAGGTTTTTGATAAAATCGAGAACAAAATGATGAAAACGAGTTATTGTTGGTATAGAGAAACCTAATACCAATCAATACTAATTCGAAATACGGTTCTTATAAAGTAAACAAAGTAGGTATTTGAATTTGAGTTTTTCACACAATTTATTTTCATTGAGTTGACGAGTGATTTTGTGCACCCTAACACTTTTCTCGTTGAATAAATAAAACTTAAAATTTCTCTCAAATCTGATTGAATTGGGTTCGGCAAAGAAGAAGACCTTAATTCCTATAGTTTCGATTGAGACAATCATAGCTCCATGGTGATTAAATTCAGAAAGGATACATGTTGAAAAAGATGTTCGAAAAAGCTTTTCAATGAAAATATTAAAAATTACACCATGCTATTTGCAATAGCAAAGTTGTTCGCGATGTCCGGTATAACCAGAAGTGGAACCGCTCTGAAAATAATTGCAAAATTATAAATCGGTAATCATTTAATCTAATGCCAAAAATTGATCGATGAACCCGTTTCCCAGATACTTCTAATAGTCCCTTTAGCGCAAATGCCCTTTATTAATTATATTATTATACTAGAGAACCTGTGCTGCTCCGCAACATTGAGTTATATACTGATATCTACAATATTAAAAAATAATGCCTTCATATCATGTATAATTATTTTAAACTCGATTTAGTGTTCTATTTGGGGGATGAGAATGATTGAACATGATATATTACTTTATTATGATATTTCTTCCAAACAATATTGACTTTCCTTCGGCCCTTAGGTTTAATTTCTATTTTCACAATTTCGAAACATCTTTCGTTCAATAGATCTACATACAGTTGACCGTGGATTCCTACTCGCTCAATAGTTTACCCCTGCGCCTTGTTGATAGTTATGCAGAAAACTATTTTATAGGAGATTGCCTCCGCTTGATTGTAAATGGAGTAGTAAAGTCAGATGGTCATAAATCAATGCCAGTAACAGTATCCGTTATCCAACATTGGCGGCAGTTGATTTCCTAGGCTAAACTATTCTCATGCATTTTTCTGATAATTGCCCATTCAATAATCCCTCGATTGGATTCAAATTTCTTTGAAGCATCACATCAGCATTTTTCTCGAAGGTCAACTCATGAGATAGTAAAGCAGTCATCTCAAAGCTATTCAGGAATTCAGAAAGGAATTGCAAAGGTTCTCTCTCGCCATCTGTTGTAAGTATATTCAGACTTGCATATGTTTTGTATAAGCAGCTTGAATGGAGGTGTGAACATCTTCTTTTCTGAACACACGCAGATCGAGCGCGGTTAGTACCAAGATCGGTGAATGCTTAGAAACACCGCGTATTGTTGCCTTTTCTTTCACTTGAGTTATTGTCCTTTTCGTGCCTATATTCGGCTCATATTATAGCATTGATTGTGAATATGAATATTTATTGGACTGAATTAATTCATTGCTTCTGGTCAGTAACTTTCTAGTAGGCCTAAAGGTGTTATTTAATGTAAAAAATATATATGTGAATTAAATCCATAACAATTCCAAACATGGTATCAATATCATCGGAGATAGAGCCTGTAATTCGCCTACTCCTGAAATCCAATGTTTTCCCCATCTTGAAGTTACCATTTTTTTAAGATTTTCCTTCTATCGCCTGTAACTGCACACGCAATGTAAATTTTTCATTTATGTGCACTAGGGTGGCCCTTATTTATACTTGGTGAAAAAAAAAAATTGAAATTTTTTTCAGGACCCCCCCTAGTTTGGTGCCACTTTATGAGAAAATAACGTATAAAAATTTTGAGCCCAATCGATGCATATTAACCCGTCCCTCAAGCTCCCTTTTGAACCTCAACCATCAGGCGCGCGAGCTCTGTGTTACTCCACCATGGTGCGTGCAAAACGAAACTCATATGAACGCGGCGATATAACTGCACAGTACTACATACAATCATGTTGTAACATGAAGTACTTACACAAGATTTTTGTTTTCAAATCAATGAAATATTTTTAAGGCTACGTTTAATATTTTACATTCACAACAAAAACAAAAAGAATTATAATGTATTTTACATTCACATAAAAAAAGTAAGATTTGTAAAAAATTCAGCCACCTTTTAGCGTCGTTCGTGTTACATCTGGATATTCTTTTCTGTGCTGTGCTACGACTTGCAATAAAAATTGTTTTTGTTCTTCATTTTTGTAATTAGATTGTTATAATCAGTTATCAGCTTAACCGTCCTTTCTGCTGTGTCATTCACTACTTTCAAACTCTTCGCTACACTTTTTCCTTTAATATATTTCGGATTCGAGTCCCATTTACTCGGTACTTCTTCCATGAAACTTGGATCAATTTGAAATCTGGTGAAAAAGTGCAGTGTATTTTACTCACGAAGTGTTCAAGCTAGCGTTTTCGATTGCAGGAGGAAGCCAAATTCGTTTGAATAATGTTTCTTCATCATTTTCTTTGCTTAGAGCAGATACCATCTTTTTTTTCACTTCAATTGAAACCTGGTCATCGAAAAATGAAAGTGCAATGTTTTCCATAGATAAGTACCAGAGGTGATTTCGTATTTTTTCAATTGCAGATTTGCTAACATTTTTGTCGATTTCTTTAAATAATTCTAAGCTTTTCAGCAATTCAAGGTCCAATCTCGGTGCTTTTCAGCAGATGATGCTTGCAACCAATGTTTTGAATAAATTTTAGCTACAAAAATGCACACATTTCTAATTCCTCGTTCTTCAGCAATATCCAACTTGAATTGTGCTCTAAATAAGAAAATTTTCAAACAATATATCGCTTTTGCCATCCAGCGCGCATGGTGAAATGCACCAGGCGCCCTGATTGCTTTTTTTTCACCTCCTAAAAACATGATCACTAAGTGACACAATTCGCTGTAATCTTCTCTTGGTTTTTTAAATAATAATTCCTTTTTGCAAAAGTCGATCAGTTGTGTGGATTCAGATTCAGTGATGATTTCTTTTACGTATGGATCTTCTATACCGGATTGTATATTTTCTCGATTAATGTTTATCCAAGTAGCTTGGAACTTCTTGAAAATTGGAACAGATGGTCCAGACGTATTGCCCACCTGATTTTCAAATACACCGCGTAACATGACTTCCAAAATATGATGACGACAAGGTAGATATAGAAGCTCTCTTTCAAGCATTTGTTCCAATAAGATGCAGGCTCCATTTAGTCTTCCAGTGTTTGAAGCTGTTGTGTCGGAACATAGTGCTTGAACTTTATCCACGATATCCCACTCATATAACAAGTCAAAAATGGCATTAGCTTGATTTAGCCCACTGGAAGATTCAATTATAGGAACTCCAAGTATTTGCTCTTGTCCTTGATACGACGCAATTATTGGGAGACGTTCCAAGTTATCCTTTTTTGAACTGTCTATGTTCGGAAGTAACTTGCCATCCCAATGAATTACGATGGAAGTAATTTCGGTGTCTTCAAATACTTTACGAATTTTTTCGAATTGTCCTTCACGTGTTTTTTGTCTACAACGCTGAATTGAAGATCGATTGATCACAAACTCATCTGGATCGAGTTTTAACGCTTTCACTGTTGCAGTGAGTAACATAACTGCATTTCGATCGCTAACTTTGCACCTATCAAATGCAGCAACTAATTCTGTTGAAATAAACTGATTTCTGGCCCGTTATCAGGTATCGGTTCCGCAAGCCAACACAACTTTTTCCTCTGTAAAGAAATTTAGACATTAATTTGGATTTAGGTATTATTCAATCTGAAGTATTGTTTAAAAATCAAATTTAGGATCAATTATCAATACATTCAATCTAATTGATAGGTATAAATTTGGTTAGCAAGTAGGTACTAGGTAAAATAATATGCAGCACAACATTCACAAAAAATCAATATTTACCTAATGTGTCAATTTCTTCAACAGCCTTTTCATGTCGATTTTCTTCGTCAAGACGTCGTAGTTCAATTCTCGCTTCTTTTGTGCCAACGAGACATCGACGGAGCCCATGTAACCAATTCTTCCTTTTTGTCGTTGAGCTTTCAAAAATTGTTTGTCCTCCTCAATAGTAATTAATTTGTCAGCATCATTGTGAGCAATATCGAATAAGTTATCAAGCGGTTCTACAAATAGTCTTTCTTTTTCAATTTGGCGTGGTGTTCTTCGAGTTTCATTTTGTGCAATTTTTTCCCAGTTACGATATATACTTTCAAGTTTTTCAATGCTTTTCTGGGTCCTCTTGACTGGTATTCTGGCTTTCTGCCAAAATTCTTCGACGAGTTGAATAGCTTTTGTTGCACTAGAACGTATAGTACTGCCTTTTTCTCTTCTTAGAGCATGAAAAAATACTTTTAATACTTCACGATTACTGGGTAGCTTATTTCCATCGATTTTTTTTGATGTATTTCCAACCAGGAAAATCACTTCTGCCGTTCCAGATCTCGTTTCCATGACTCAAAAATTAAATTCGAATAGGAAAATAACTCGTCACGTATTTAATAATAAACGCAAATCAATAAAATACACTGAAAACAATCGATATTGAAAAAAAAAATCACATGTTGATTTGGCGATCGCACAACAGCAGTAGTTTTCATCAAATAAGAGACACTCGACTGAGGGTGAAATAATATCAAATTCAAGAGTAGGTGCAATGATTCACAAGTTCAATCCATCGTTCATGCACGTTAAAATAATGAACATGTCGAAACACGTTCACGCTATTCGCGTGTGTAATATTTACGATACAACACGTCATCTTCGCCATGCGCCGTGGCGGAGTAACACAGAGCTCGCGCGCCTGATAGTTGAGGTTCAAAAGGGGCTTGAGGGACGGGTTAATATGTATCGATTGTGCTCAAAATTTTTTTACGTTATTTTCTCATGAAGTGGCACCAAACTAGAGGGGTCCCAAAAAATTCAAATTTTTTTTAAGGGCCACCCTAATGTGCACCCTTAGGGTGTAGTCACAAAAACATAGCGCTTGTATTCGCTCCGTAAGAACAGGGCTTATGATTTACCTCAACAGCAAGCCGATTTTCGACAAGTCTGAAAGCAATTTTCGATCTAAACAGATGTCTGACTCACCATATATCCATGATCGTGCGAATGAATGAACAGTCGGCATGAGCAACCAGCGAGCGAGTACTAAACGTTCATTCCGGTTAAAAGTCGGCGCCTATATGTGTTAGTAACGAACACCAACCTGCTTTATGTGTGTTTGCTTGCATTTAGCAGTTGAATTATCGCCGCTCATAAATGCTTGTTACTAACAAGAAGATAAACTTCTTTTTTTCGTGTTTGTACCCTTATACATGGTGCTTCAACGAAAACTAAACAAGGCTATATCTACCAAGATATTCATTTCTGATCAAAATGCAAAAACATGTCAATTTTTGTTTCAAGGAGGACATCTTTTGGGGTACAATACTTGCTTGAAATATCAACCCTCCTAAGCGGGGGTTGCAATCCTTGAAAATTTTGAATATAGAAGATGGGTCGAGTGATGACTCAAAAGAAAGGCGGTATCTTTGTCTATATTGCCTCGAACGAATTTTCATTTTCAATTGAAAACTGTAAAAGATTCAGGGTGAGCGACTGAAAGATAGGGAAGACTATTTCCCTGAGACTATTCAAGTTTCAGTGAGGTAAAATGGAACAGATCCATGCTGATCAATGGCAGCCATCATCAAGTACCATCCTCATCTCGAATTTCAACCCCTGGAGCAGGGGTGACAACCCTTGAAAATTTGGCAGAGGGTAGATGGGTCGAATGATAACTTGAAAGAAAGGTATTATCTTTGCCTGCATCTTCGTGAAAGAATTTTCAATTTTGTTTGAAAACTGTAGAAGATACAAAGTGAGCCACTGAAAAATAGAGAAGACTATCTATCGCCCTGAGCTATTCAACTACCCTGCTCTAGGGGTTGAAATTTGAGATTCGAATGGTGTTTCGGAAAATGACAGCCTTTGATTTGAAATGAATCTGTATCATTTTTTTGCACTAATACTTGAATAGCTCAGGGCGATAGATAGTCTCCTCTATTTTTCAGTAGCTCACTCTGGATCTTCTACAGTTTTCAATCAGAAATGAAAATTCGTTCACGGGGATGCAGACGAAGATAATACCTTTCTTTCGAGGTATCGCTCGACCCATCTACCCTCTTCCAAATCTCCAAGGGTGGTCGCCCCTTCCGTAGGGGTTAAAATTCGAGAGGAGGATGGTACTTGATGATGACTGCCATTGATCAGCATGGATCTGTTCCATTTTACCACACTGAAACTTGAATAGTCTGAGGGAAATAGTCTTCCCTATCTTTTAGTTGCTCACCCTGTATCTTTTACAGTTTTCAATTGAAAATGGAAGTCGTTCAAGGCGATGTAGACACAGATACCACATTTCTTTTGAGTCATCACTTGACCCATCTTCCCTATTCAAAATGTTCAAGGATTGCAACCCCCGCTTAGGGGGTTGATATTTCAGACAAGTATTGCACCCCAAAAGATGTCCTCCTTGAAACAAAAATTGACCTATTTTTGCGTTTTGATCAGAAATGAATATCTTGGTAGATATAGCCTCTGTTTAGTTTTCGTTGAAGCACCCTGTATGTATATAATAATACTCTACAAACCAGTTACTCAAGGTATTGAACATACAAAGAGAAATGAGACCCCATCAAAAACATAAAATGTAAAACCTAATAATAATTGGAATTTTTCTGCTACAAGAACCGAATAATTAACTTATACTAGGAATTATTTTAAAGGATCAGTCGTGGATTTCGACATTTGAGTCTAGGCTCTATGTATCCCTCTTCTTTGTTATTGCGTCCCCTGCTCAATGGTTGCAAAGAAGTCTCTGATAAAGAGTTAGTTATAGTATCTTTGGCAGATCACTCACTTCCAGCATTTCCGCGCCCAGTCGGTTACCCCTAAGGCTCATCCATGCCGGGCATTAGGTGGTCAAATGAATTGTTATTTTTATCCCAAATCCCCCCCCCCTATACTTATTCTTCAGTCCATGTCATGTACAGATGATATCTGAACTTACAATGCCCCGTCACTATCTGTGCCATCAACCGTGCATTAGTTCAGGATGGTGGATTAATTTTCATACATAAGTCAATATCCATGGAAGCATATATCCGATATATATTATCCGAAGAAAATATGTCTAGGGAAGTGTCAACTTTTAAAGAAATAGCTCAGAACAATGGTTATCCTCAAATATAATTAACACAATGATTCGAAAAAACAAACACAAATTGCATATCATAATATTTACCCACGTATAGAATCAGCTAATACAGATAAATATATGTCATTGAGATATTTTGGCCTTATCAGCTAAAAGATTGCGAATGTTTATTCAAAACAGAATAACAAAAGTAGCTTTCAAGACCCACATGAAACTCTTCCAAGGGTTTCTCAATAGTAAAGATAAAACTGATAAATTTGACAATACTGGAGTTTATGAGTTGTCCTGCATGGATTGTGAAGGCGTCTATATAGATCAAACTGGTCGTTCATTCAAAACGAGATATAAAGAGCATCAGCCAGCTTGCAACAACCAGAGAACAGACGAATCTACTTTTGCTTCAACAATATAGTTCATGCATTGAGTAATAATATAATAATAAGGTCACTTCACTTAAACATTTTATTTGTTTACATTCTCAGAAACACCGACCGCGGCGAAGGCGGCTTATGTCAAAAGAAAAGCCGAACCAGTGCAGCGGCGATATCATTTGAAAACATACTTTAGTCGTAGTAGTTATCAGTTTTATTATACTTATCTATTAGTCCATTTGACGATGCGTTTACGAAGGACATCGAATCTTATATATTAATAAATATGTATTTATCGATTTACCGATTAGATCTGCGAATAAAGAAATCTTTAGCCGCGAATGCAGGAATTGGGTCGCAGTTTTTTTATCCGCGAATAGTGAAAACGCGAATATAGGAAGCGGGAATACGGAGCTTTAACTGTATTTATGAGTTAACTTAAATAACTGACTTGGTTTTTTTAAATGTCCCAACTTTTTGCGGTGGGAGGATTGCGTTACGGGACTTGTTTTGCACTTTATGTTTCAAATCAGATTGCATTAATGTAAATATTCCCTTATGCATGAAAATTAATCCACCTAGTGGTTCATTGGAATGTACGCCATGCTCCGGAGATTAACAATGCATTCATTACAAAAGAGTTGCTTGTATGAAAAAAGTACAGTGTGTTCCAAATTCGATGGTTTTGTTTGCAGCTAGTGAAAAATTGAAAGAGAAAAATGACTCCCTTTCTCGATTTTAATTTCCTAGAAAACTTCATTGGTGATAATCAATTAGTTCAGTTATCCTCTTTCGTTTTCGAGTTATTCCGGAATTTTCCATTTTTCGGAATTTGAACAAATGACACTGATTAAATTACGTAGAAAATATTTTCACATTACAAGCGTTGGTCGCGTTGAGTAGAGTATTTTTTCTTCTTTTCGAAAATATATAATATGATAATAATTATATTATTATTATTATACAGAATAGTGTGTTTACCTCTGCCGACCCAAGCTTGAAGATAGGATCAGAGTGATGGTAGAATGCGAAGTATTATGCGAAAAGAGAAGAATTTTTTTAGACAAAGAGGAGGAAAATCTTCGAAAAGATGCAGCCTGTAGGCTATAGTCTCCATAGTGCAGAAAATAAAGGGTGCTGAGAATAGAGTTTGACTTAAATGTCAATACGCTTACGCGGACGGATAGAAGAGAACCTAATTAATTAGCTAGGGTGCACGTTTGAGGAACTATATCGTACCGTTTGGGCTGACAGTATGCTAATACGGAAATCGTAGGATTATCGTGTTCGGTGACATTTTTACGTAAATTACGTGCTAATTTGAGAGTTAATTCGGTAAGTAAGGTTACCTCGAAATCCTTTAGGATATCGACGTTCCGTAAAAACCATGGAATGTTTAGTGACGAGCGCACCAATTTGAAAAAGGTTCCTTCTAATTCGCTGAAAGGCTTTTTAGGTGCAGTGCCGTAGAGTGGTATGGCGTAAGTGAAAATACTACGGGTAATAGCGTTGAAAGCTAATAGTTTGGTTCTTGGAAAAACTTTTTTATTTCGGAAAAAGGGTTAAAGCTTAGAGAATGCAGCTGTATTTTGGACCACATTGATTTGTTTGTTCCAAGTCAGACGTTTATCGAGATGGATCCCTAGATATTTGACCGAGCGTTTCCATGGAATTTTAGTGAAGTTTGGAAGCTCTCTCCTTATCTTGAAGAAAAAAGTGAATCGGATTTTGCTTCATCAATTTTTAGACGCTATTTCGAGTACCAATCTAGGAGAACCGGTAAGTGTCGCTTAATATGTGAAATTCCTTATGTAATATGGTTACTAGAAGAAAGGAAGGCAATATCGTCCGCATAGAGAGAGCAAGGACATTTTTGTCAGTGGAAATATCAGCAGAAAAAATATTTAACATTGTAGGCCATAAAACTGACCCCTGTGGAACACCAGCCGATACGATACGGGGTGTTGAGGTGCTCGTTCCTACACGGACCGAGAGCGTGCGATTTGTGAGGAAGGAACGCACAATGTTCGTGAGATATTGAGAAAATTTGAAACACATCATTTAAAAATTCAAGCCGTCGTACCAGACGCGGTCGGATACTTGTTCGGCATCAAGCAGCAACATAAGGGGCGCGCCAACGTTTGTTAATAATGATAATAATGAGATCTTCATTTCCAACAGGTAATACCCAATTACAGGAAACAATTAAACATCAAGAAATTGATAAAGTCGAACATTTGAGCTTGAGCGCATACTTAATAATAGAAAAAATTAGAGAAAAATGGAAATATAACATATATATGAACATAATGAAAATACACAAATTGAAGTTGAGAAATCGAAAGTTGGTTCTTCAAGCACACTCTACTAACAACTGAAAAAGGATCGCAGTTTATATCACATGAGTAGAGATAGAATTATAAGTACTGCACATGAATGACACCGGAGACTGCAGGAGTATATTAGTTCTAGGTGTTGTAAGTAAAAACAACAACAAAGGGGGACAATCTAGTTTATTATGTCGTAAACTGAATAAAAACTTCAAAGAGAGAAGGCCCCTTCTTGTTTTGAGAGTTGTTACTCCAAATCTAGCCAAGAGTGGATCGTGATCACATCCTCTTATTGGACAGATAGCATCCTCTTTCTAAGCAAGGTACTTAACAAAGTTTCTCCGTATGGCCTCAAGATGATATGAATGACAAAAGACAAAAATAAATGGGATGCCAAATAATCGACCCATATTCAAGCTTGCTTCTGACAAGGCTTTTAAAAAGACGGATAAGAGTAAAAGAATTTGTAAATTGATTACCGTTACGTATTATGGAACCATACAGTTTGGAAGCAGATGAGAAAAGATTTTGGTCGTAAAAGGTGAACTTTTGATCAAATATGACAGTCTTTAATTTTATACAAAACAGTTTCGATTTTATACCCGAAAATTTACGTTTTTTTACCTAAAGCTCACCACACTGCACTTTTAGGCATTCAGATCCAGACGATTGTCAAGCACCAGTCAAATACAAAATTGATGACTTCCTACAGTCACTCACAGTCACGTTACCCACCTCCAAGAAAAATTTCAAGTCATCAGCGTACATCAACTAAAAGATATCAATTATCTCCAGGAGATCATTTATGAACATAATAAATTAAAGAGGACCGAGATTAGAACCATGAAGAACACCAAAGGAAGCCTCAAACTCACACGAACGAAAACTTTCCAGTTGAACAAACTGCCTCAGACCGACAAGATAAGATTTGAGAAGAGCTACAAGGGCATCCGACAGTCAAAATCGGATCCTCAACTTATGAAGTATCTGATGATTTACCCTATCAAACACTTTCTGGAAACATGTATAGACAACATTGACCTGGCCTGCACGATCCAAATTTTCAAGTATGTGTTATGAAAAAGCGACTAAATTACTAGGGCTCGATTTACCGGTCAAAATACCGTGTTGTTAAATGTTTATTCTAACTCTAATCGAGGAATAAATACAGTTGTACAGAATAATAACAGTTTTGAAAGTTACATATGTTGAGACTGTTGGACAGAAATTCTCCAACTCGAAGTAATTGGTGCCCAGTTCCGTTATTTTTACGAAAACCATATTCAAAGTCCGGGATGATGGAGTGCGCATCAATATGTGCTTTAATACGCGTGAGAAATACTTTTTCTACTACCTTACTGATGGCAGGTAGTAGAGATATGGGCCTGTAACTCGAAGGGGAGCTTAGATTTTTTCCAGGCTTCGGTAGACAAACAACTATTGCTTCTTTCCAAACGTTTGGAAAGTACTGATATTTAAGGATTTCATTAATCATTGTGTTGAGATACTCAACGCAATCCGTTGGTAAAATTTTTAATATTTTGTTACGGACTCCATCAGCTCTGGGGGATGCGACAAGGGTTTGGTCAAGTACATTCTTAAATAAGTTCAACTATGAGGCGTCCACAACCTCTGCGCCTAAGCTGTTCCAAGAGTCAAATATTCTGTTTGCGAAGAAGAGTTGACGAAGCGTTGTTCTAAACACCTCCTTTTGTAACTTCTGCTCATGACCCTGCAATCGTGCATCAGTGTTAGGCGTGAATATGCTTGCCAGATTGGCATACTCGAACTTCAAAATTCGATAGACAAGCCTACGCTGGCAGAAGGCAAAATGTTGGAATCACGCAGGCGATCATTACAACGTGGTCTAACGCGGCCGAAGGAAATTCGTGAAGCCCAGCATTGTAGTTTTTCTAATACATCCTTGTCACGCGTCAAAACCGAACACCAGGCTGGACCGGCGTAGTCCAGCAACGGCCGCACATAAGTTGCATAAAGTTTTATGGAAGAACTGAAGAAGACTTCGGCGAACGACTTTCTGATTAGGTAGTTCAGAGAATTTGCACTTTTGCACACAGAACTGGTGGGAGCAGACCAGGACAGGTCACTGCTGATAGTTACTCCTAAGTCGATGCAGGAGGAGACTGGTCTTAACGGTGCACCATACAGATCGTAAGTTGCACAGGGATTGTGTTTCCCCAAATGCAGAACGACACATTTCGCAGAGTTAAGTGGAAGGAGCCAACGACCGACAGAGTTTATATCAGACTGAGGGACTCCGTGCTGGGTCAGAGGATCCTTTAAATTCTAGTGTCATCCACATAGAATGCTTTGTTACTCTGTATATATAGATAATATATATGGAAATCTTTCTATTTGCAAAATAACTTTCTATGGCAATATCAATAGAATTAATCTGTGAATATAAAACGATCACAGAGAAGAACTTTCGATATTCAACAAGCTGTATTTGTGTTAAGTAAAACCACAAAGAACGCCTAATTATTGTCAAAATTAATAATTATCATCTGCTAATTTTCAGAATTTTAGTATTGTTAAAAAGAGTTTGTGGTATTTTGGAAGGTTTCTCGAAATGGAATTTTAAAACGACGGGGAGTATGATATGATTTCTTGTTTCATTATTAGTGGAAATATTAGTGAAGCTGCTGGTTATCTCTATCAACAGCGATTCCCGGAGCGACTCCTGCCTGACAAACGTATTGATTGGAAAAAAAAGATTGGAAAAAATTTGTGAACCTACGGATATTTCAAAAAGCCGAGAGCCAAAGAATATTCTGAAGAATATAATGAAGAAACTGAAACTAACCTAATTAAAGTGGTAATTTAAAATCCTGAAACATCGACGAGATTAATAGCCGATGTAACTGGTGCTTTGAGGACACAATCAAAGAATATTAAAAAAGACATAATTCAAACCATAAGATGAAATTGAATCATTAGGTTTTCCTGGCGATTTCGAGAGAGCGTTGATGTTAGGATAAGCAGTGATGGGCTCTTGAATAGAAATAATCGACATAATTGGTTAGATGGAAATCAACATTTTTTCCAGGAGATAAATCGCCAAGGTCACTTTGGCTTCAAAACGTGTTTGGCAATTTTTAGGCAACAAATGACCGTATATTTTTGAGGAATCCTACCGAATTTGTTGAGCTATATTTGAAAAATGTTCCTCTTGCAGACCACGAAATGAAGTGGTTCCAACAGGAAGGCGCATTTTCGCATAATTCAAGCACTTCTGTCCAAAAATTGAACGACATTCTAGGATATGACTAGATAGGCACAAGGAGTCCCGTTTTATGGCTCGCGAGTTCCCCTGATCTTAGCCTATTAAACTTTCCCATGTGAGGTTTTATCGAGAATTTACTTTAAGCAATTGGAAAGTAGGAAGGATTTAGTTAACCGATTCCAGGATGCTATTGAACAAATTCATGAAATTCAAGTACAGAATGCTGTGAATTCGATTAGAAGAAGACGCACATTATGTAAAGAGAATTTTAAAGGACAATTCGAGCGTCTCCTTTGAAACTGGCATTGCTTTTTCATTAATCTTCATTTTTCATGCAATAATTAAAAAATTATAAGCCATATATTTTCGAAAAACTGAATTTTTTATAAAATAGGATTTCTATTGGGTAACAGTTGGAATAAGAAAGCTGCACTTTCATTATATCTCGGAAGTTTCCGGATTAACAATTTATCTCGAACTTGTGTTTGTACACTCGGAGGCAAAATTAGCGGAACACTCGAAAATTTAACCAAATTCGAAGTCCGATATTTTTCCTAATTCCCAACCGATTTAGATGATTTTTTCGGCAAGTTATAGATCAACTCTTCTGCTTTGTAGAAATTATAAGAGAAAACAAAAAAAAGTTTGAAAAAATTTTATACGGGGGCAAAACTAAAAAAGTTTTTTTTGTAAAAAATTCGTAACACCCTGTGGAATTTCGTGGTCCGAGTTGAAACGTACAATATCATGATCTGTCAAGACACATTTGCCTACAGTAACGCCCTTCTTATTTTATGCATTTATCTCTATTTTTACAAGAGATATCCAATTTGAAGCGAAAAGTCACAAATTTCAAGAATTCATTTTTAATCTTGCGTAGGTGCATAACATCGGAGATTAGCCAAAAAAAAAAATCAAAATTAGAGAAGCGGAAATCTAACGAAATGAAAATTTTTGAAATTCACTGGCCAATTTCACGCTCCGGGAGAACTCGAAGTACACTGGAAAAATCGTTGATTTTGCACATTTATTTTTGAATTTTTTTGTGTGACACTCTATAATAATTATCATTCCTGTCCAAAATTGAGAGCAGGTGTGTATCCTGGCGATACACTCGTGAAATGAAATGAACATGTTGAGAAAAATGTTCATGATGACCCACAAAAAAAACATTTGATTTTAGTAGCGAGTATGACCCCCCCCCCCCACCGAGCTCTTATTACAGCGCGCCTATGATTTCGCATACTCCCAATGATGTTGTCTATCATCTGTTGAGGTATGTTGTCCCACTCTTCCACCAAAGCCAATGTCAGTTCTTCAACGTTGCCTGGATTCCGTTGTCGAACCCTTCTTCCAAGAATGTCCCAAACGTGTTCGATCGGGTTTAAATCCGGTGACCGCGACGGCCAGTCCATTCGTGTGATCCCAACTTCATTGAGATATTCTATCACTATGCGCGCAGTATGAGGGCGCGCGTTATCGTGCATAAAAAGGAAATTTTCCCCTATGTAAGGAGCAAAAGGCACAACATGGGGCTCCTAGATTTCTGTTATATACCGATGGGCATTAAGTGATCCATTGCCAATAATCTCCAGTTCTGTTCGTACTCCCAAGCATATGCCACCCCATATCATAACTGACCCTCCACCGTATTGCTCAGTTCCTGCGAAGTTCGCTTGATTGTACCGTTCCCCTCGATGCCTCCATATTCTATCTCTACCATCCGCGAAATTCACACAATATCGGCTCTCATCACTAAATAAAACTCGTCTCCACTGATTGATTGTCCATGCTACATGCTCCCTAGCAAACGCCAATCTTGCTACCCGATGGGCTCTATCGAGTCTTGGTGCTCTTGCTTGCGCGTATGGTCTCAGACCAACTTCATTTAATCGTCTTCTGACTGTCCTCACACTGACGTTAATGTTATCCACTGCTTGTAAAAGGTTACGTTCCTGAACAGCAGTAAGACGAGGATTTCTTATGGTTTGATTGACGATGAAACGGTCATGTATAGAGCGGGTTGCCCGATTTCTTCCTTGTCCTCGCCTCCTCACGTACAATCCAGTTTCCCTGTAATGTCGGTAGATTCAATGGATAACCGACGTCGAGACACCCAACATGGTACCGACTGAGCGGTAGGTGCGCCCTTCCTCGATCAATGTAACTGCCCTTGGTACTGAGGTTAGTGGTAAATCTCTCATTCTGAATGAAAAATACCGTTTCGAATCGTAAACAGTAAAAGAATCACAAAACACCTCAACCGATCGAATTTGTATCAAATCAAAGAATGGAAAACTCTCATTCTTTAAACAAGTGCAAATATGGTCATATACAAAAAAACGTGTGTTGTATTTCATATTTGATAAAAAAAGGTGTGCACATGTGTAAATGAAAAGTTTTATCAATGGTCCCAGAATTCGGTTGTGTATTTTAATACCTACCGACTGTTATCTCCTATGAATGCCTAATTTTCACCAAATTAACCAAATTGTCATCAATAACTAATGCAATTGGAACATAATAATCGCAAACGACAATTTCGACACGCCTGAGTGATAATAAGAAAATTCCAAATTGATAGACGAATTTTAATGACAATTTCTTGATTCAATGGAATTTCTCCAAAATGGGGATTTTCCACTTGAAATTAAATATAATTTGCAAAAATAGAGATAAACGCATGAAACAAGAAGGGCGTTACTGTAGGAAGATGTGTCTTGACAGACCATGATATTGTACGTTTCAACTCGGACCACGAAATTCCACAGGGTGTTACGAATAAAACACTTTTAGTTTTGCCCCCGTATAAAATTTTTTTCAATTTTTTTTTGTTTTCTCTTATAATTTCTATAAAGCCGAAGAGTTGATCTATAACTTGCCGAACAAATCATCTAAATCGGTCGAGAATTAGGAAAAATATCGAACTTCGAATTTGGTTGAATTTTCGAGTGTTCCGCTAATTTTGCCTCCGAGTGTAGTTTTCAACGTTCTAAAACATTTTCGAAAGTGAAATTTCAAGAATGTCTCAGATTTTACTTCTTCCAAAAAAAGTAGTAAGCGTTTTTGTAACTGGTTTTTACTATTCTGCGATTTTCGCAAGAATCGTTAACACATCTCTTTTGATATAGAGATCACCAGCAGCTCAAACATTTTCTCCGCTTTCAATTGAATAATAAATTACATCATACTATATTATATTTCTTGTTGTTCCGAAACTACGAAATTCTTTTCCTCATATCACGAAATCTTACTAACAAAACGAAAAGTGCTCTGTAGTTTTCATCTTCACCTATTCAGCATCGATAGTTCATTCGAAGTATTCTTTGATTTCTCAATCATCATCTCCAATTCAAAACCTTGTGGGTTAATATGAAAATTTTTTTCGTGAAATGATTGTTAATTATTCTGAGACAAATTGAGCACAAAATAACCATATCTTTTAATATAACCACTATAAATAGTTTTAAGCTTAATTTTTGAATAGATAACCTTTAATAAACTACTACAGTGTTTGAATTTGGGAGGCTTTTACTTGGTGAAATTCCATTATCAATAATAAAAACAAACAAGTACTGTGTTTTAAGGAATTTTACTTAATAATTGCGTTTCGTAATTCGTTTCACTACACCGTAGCTTCTTCAGACGAATGAATGTACAGAAAATAAATGAGAATATAAATATAAATGTTCTTGAGTAATTAAAAGCTTATTGGGTTGCTTCTTCTTAAGTGGATATTTATGACAGGTATATCCAATAAAATTAAGAAATAGATTGCTCCCCGAAGAGATTCAATAGAGGTGAAGGACTTAAATCGACTTGTTCATTGATGAGTTTACCTGAGTGTTTGTATTTATTTATTTCTAAAGTTTCCCAAAGATCTACCTTCCAATATTTATTATCTGTATGCAAAATTTCAAACTGTGGGTCGAAAGAGTGATTATTTTCTAAGAGATGATTCGCGTAATTTGAATCTGATTTTTCATTTGAAAAACTGCGTTTATGTTCCGATATTCTAATATTAAAATTTCTGTGTTCTACCAATGTAGAAATTATCACAGTCATTGCAATTCAATCTATAAACACCTGATTTATTATTTTTACCTGATTTGGATTTATTATTTATTATATATTTGCCTAAATTATTATTAGTTTGGAAAGCTATGTTGAAATTATTGCTACTCAAGAATGATTTCAGTTTCTCACTTGTAATGCCAACGTAGGTTAAGGTGTTGAATTTTTGTTTCATTTTATCGACAGGGTAAACTTCATTCAATGCGATTCTACTTTGTTTTTTATTTAAAATATTATTTATCAGTTTGGGATTGTAACCATTATTTTTGGCTATTTGTTCAATCAAATTTAATTCTTTCTTGAAATTTTCTGGTGATAACGGGATGTTAATCAATCTATGAATAAAACTATTGAATGCTGACATTTATGTTGATACGCATGACACGACGAGTTATGTATTATAATATCTGTATGTGACGGCTTATGGTAAATTGCGGAAACATGTTTTCCATTTTCATTCGAGATTGTTACGTCTAAGAAATTTATCGAATTATTGCTTTCTATTTCGGTTGTGAATCCAATTTCTGGATGTAATGAATTTATATGATTTTCGAAAATTTTCAACTGTCTATCTGTTCCTGTGAAGTAAATAATGATATCGTCTACATAGCGATACCAGTATAAACAATATTTACTGAGTGGATGAATATGAATTAATTTCTCTAAATTATTCATGAATATTTCTGCTAACAAATGACTTAACGGATTGCCCATAATTAAGCCGTCTTCAATAGTATAATATTTGTAATTGAAATGGAAATAATTTTGATCTAAACAAATTTGTAATAATGAAAGAATATCTGATTTAATGATAGTATTAACATGATTCTTTTCTAATAATTCTTCAACTAAGTAATACGTATCTTTCAGAGGAATGTTGGGAAATGGATTCTTAACATCGAAAGAAATGAGTTTGGAATTAGGTGGTATAATGGTATCTTTGATATTGGCAATTAGTTCGTATGAATTTTGACCGAAAATTTAGATTTAAAATTGCAATGTTTTATTAGCAAGTCGTTAAGGAATTTTGAAACATAGAAAAAAGGTGCCGTTACATAAGAAACAACAGGTCTAAAAGGATAATTAGATTTATGAATTTTGATCATCGAATTTAATTCGGGGGATTGTGAATTGGAGTTAATGAATTTATATTTTTCGTGGTCTGTAATTAATGATTTTGCTGTCGATATTATGTTTTCAACCACTTTCGGAAATTTTGCGGTAGGATCCTTAGTTGATGTTATATAGTTTCCGGCTGTTAAGAATTCTTCAGTTTTAGAAATATAATCGGTTTTACTAATCACGATGACGGTGTTACCTTCATCTGCTTTAGTGAATACTAAATCGTTCTTGGTACTGTTTTCACGAATTGTTTTTATTATCTTATAATCGGAATTGCAATGAGGTGATAATTTCGAAAAGTTTCCTTTGATGATTTTTGCTGTTTTATGTTTGGCTAAAATATTATCTTTGGTGTTTTTGAGAATGATTTCGGAGTCTATGCCTAACTGTTCAAAATTAGTTTTATTATGTTTTGGATGTAAATTATGTTTCAATACTTTTTCTAATAGATCTTTTTGTGGTTGTGTAAAATCGGTTTCAGTTAAATTAGTGAATCTGTCAAAAAATTTATGGTCTGAAAATTTATCAGTTGAAGGTTTGGGTGGAGAAGTTTTGAATTTGAGGGAATTCAACTTTTTCTGTTGTTGTTGAAACTTTTTATAAATTAAAATTTTATATCATCATCGTATCTGGATTCAGAGTCTAAAACATCAAACTCAACAGGGTGCAATCTGAACAATAATTCCGTATGGATTACCTTAAAATATATGTTGGCAACGTCCCTCCTGTTGTACTGGATCTTTATATTCTCTTTGAGCCATATGCGTTGGCCTTTCTCGATTGCTCTTCTTGCTGGTCCACTGTTGTTATGTGTCTTCAACCGTATGTAATTGTTAGTCAATCTGTTTTTCAAGCACATTGAGTAGAACTATATATTCTGAGAATAATCACTCTTTCGACCCACAGTTTGAAATTTTGCATACAGATAATAAATATTGGAAGGAAGGTCTTTGGGAAACTTTAGAAAGAAATAAATACAAACATTCAGGTAAACTCATCAATGAACAAGTCGATTTAAGCCCTTCACCTCTAACATTTATATTTATATTCTCATTTATTTTCTGTACATTTATTCGTCTGAAGAAGCTACGATGTAGTGAAACGTGTTACGAATCGCAATTATTAAGTAAAATTCCTTAAAACACAGTACTTGTTTGTTTTTTATTATTACTACAGTGTTGACAACGAGTTTTTTTCTTCGATATAGTACTTACGACGATTTATCTTCGCAATCCCTATCAACACTGCATCATTCAAAATTATCGACCATTCTTAGGGTTATTTGAGATAAAAACAATTAAGAAGGATAAAATATACAAATAAATCTTTTACCTATAAGAAAGATTTAGATGCTCTGGAGAATACCTAAGGTACAGACTCTGTCTTCAATATCTTAATATATGTTCCAGGTGTTTCGAAATAATCAGAATCGATTAAGTCAGTACACACTTTCGAAAACGTCGATGGAACGAAATCCTTTCTTTTTATGGCATTGACCCATAATTGAAGCAATGGCTCATTTTTCAATCAAAATCCGTAATATATGAAAATGGATTTTTAAAAAGAACAAATGCACTGATGAAATTCAAAACCTCACTGAAAATACTGGCGAGGAATGTTCTAATCATGCCTGTTTGAACAGCCATAGGTACTGCGAGAAACTTTTTTTTTTAATTCTAGGGAGAAACCGCACAAACTAATTATATACACGTTAATTGTCTATTGTTACAAAAACCCTCCGAAGAAGCTGCCCTTGAAAAGTCGGTGTTAACACTTGAAAAATATATTTGCATTAGTTCACAAACAGTAGTAAGTAATCAATTTTGCCTAATCTGAAAATGTCCGCCTGCCCCCACCATTTACTTCACTTTTCCATAAAAGTTAGCAATATAGCACGTATAGATATAACATCCTGAACTAATACACCTTGTTTAGTATCGATTTTTCTTCTCTATGATCTTTTCATGTTCAAAGATTAATTCTTTTGAAATTGCCATAGTGCAGGGGTGCTCAAACGGTGGATCGCGAGTGCTTTTTGAGTAGATCTCGAGAAGAAAAATTTCTTATTAAGTAGGTAACTAAACTACAAAAATTTATAACGTAATAATATAACACTCTGCTAGCGGCAAAAGGCGGCTTTATCAAAGGAACGCGCGGTACTTGTCAAAGAGTCTGAGAACAGCCGCGTTTTTTATCCTTGCTGCTTTTCTAGAAATTTCGGGCGACGCGTTTGACAGGAACATTGGAGACTTTCGATCACCCCAATATAAATGTTGCGCCTGCAGGAATTGGAGTTATTTTGAATTGTAACTTGAAAGCAATACTACGTCGATATAAAGTTTATTATTAAATAAAACAAAATGAGTGCAACGATGAAATCGAGATCGTATAATTTTAATAACGATTGGGACGAAGAATTTTTCTTCTGTATAGTGAAATATAAGTGCATTTGTCTTATTTGTCGTTGGTCAGTTGCAATATCTAAACGTGGTAACTCAGAGAGGCATCATAAAACGGTTCATAAAAACCATGAAAAGGATTATCCGCTACAGAGTCAATTGAGAGAACGAAAAGTACGTGATTTGATATCTTGTTTGAAAAGAGAACAAACCATGTTCACAAGACCAGCCAAACAATCAAAAGCTGCTACGATCGCGTCATCTAAACTATCTCATATATTGGCGATACACAAGAAACCATTCGAGGATGGATCGGTTGAGAAGGAAGTATTTATTGAAGCGGGTGAGACCTTATTTGGAGATTTTGAAAATAAAACAGATATCACGTCTGCTATTAGAGAACTTGATTTATCTCGTCCGACTGTCACAAGGCGTATTGGAGTCATGAGTCTCAGGACATGGCAAATAAACTAAAATATGATTTCATGAAATGTACATACTTTTCTTTACAGTTCAAATAATCCACCGATATGACAGACACTGCCCAGCTGTGTATTTTAATTCGTATGGTATTCAATGACAAGTTGGCTGAGGAAGAGTTTTTGACAATCATTCCTCTGAAGGCGAAGACTCGTGGCGAAGTTATATATGACGTTTTCTTTAATTTTGTAAGAAACTACAAGATACCAATATATCTATTAGTGTACATTACAACCGATGGAGCACCAGCAATGACTTGAAACAAAAACGGCTTTGTGGCATTGTGTCGAGCTAATGGAGATTTCCCTTCATTTTTTTCATTCTATTGCATTATACATCCACAAGTTTCATGTTCAGAAGATTTAAACACGGAGGAAATTATGGGTATTGCAACTAAATTTGTGAATTCCATCCTTACACATAGCTTGCAACGGCGGCTCTTTAAGTTGCAGTTAGAAGATAGGGAGGCAGCTAAACACACTGATTTAGTTCTTCAAACGGACGTCTGGTGGTTGAGTAGCAGAAAATTCTTAGAAAGGTTACAAGAATTATTGCCGAAAATAACGAAACAAGTCATGTCACTCAGATGTTGAAAAACGAAAAATGGCTGACTGTTTTGGCATTTCTGATTGACATCACAATGCACTTGAACATCATTAACTTGAAGCTTCAAGGCAAAGGACTATTATTGAGATGATTAGAGCAGTAAACGCACTCAAAAGTAAATGACAACTTATGATAGATCAACTTAAAAGAAAGGATCTGAAACATTTTCCGTCTTTGAAAGCAAGGATTATTCAGTTGAATTATCATACGTATGAGGCTGAATTATCAAATATTTTGGGACAATTCGGAATACGTTTTTAGGATTGCAGAAAATTGGCAAATATAGCATAATTTAAGAATTATCCTTTTTCATGTGAAAATATTGAGGAATTAGCTACTGAAATAGGAGGTCAGTTTAATATGAACTCATGTTCTGTTGAAAATGAGTTAGTGCAGATTATATCAGATATACATCTCAAAGCTACATCATCTGATACAAATTTCTGGTGTTTTATATCTGAAAATGAATATCCGAATCTAAGGCAATTCACCCTTTAAATGACGGCAATGTTTGGGTCAACTTATTTGTGCGAACCTGCATTTTCTGAAATGAAGATAATTAAGTCAAAATATCGCAATCGACTAACTGACGATCATGTGTCATCATGCTTGCGATTAGCACTCAGTGGTTACGTACCATCTCATAAAAAGTATGCTGAGGACATGCAGTGCCACGCTTCAACATCCAAAGTCACTCCTTAGTTAATTTCAACACCATATGTAACTCTTTTGTTTTGTTACAACCAATAAACTCCCAATTTTGAATAACTATGAGTTTTTTCATTGATATTATAGAGAAGAACCTAACTAAACCTAACCCAAACCTTGACTAAAATAATGTATATTGTGCGGAAAGCTAATAATCTATATATGCTACGGTACACCCTTCCTAGGTAGATAGGGAGGTAGGATGTATCGTGTATGTACGATACCCCAGCCTCACACATACTTGCAGCCTCTCAGAGTCGATCGTAACTAGTCTAAAAATATAGAGGTAGAGCGATAGCAGTTCAAGTTTGAGCACCCCTGCCATAGAGAAAAACTTTATGAATGGCAAGATTTCCATCTCAAACCGAGATTCGCTTGGAAATGACTTTTTATTTTTAGAAAAATACGCCATAATATTATTATCATCATATTATATATTTTAGAAGGAGAAAAAAATACTTCACTAAATGCGACCTATTTCTCGTATATTCATATCGAAAAGACACAAGTTTACTCGTTAGCTCAAAAACCGTTGGGTAAAAAATTTTTCGAATGCATCCATGGATTAAATTCAAAAAACTGCCTGAAGAATGTCAAAATATTTTTACGTAACATAAGTTGTACCCGAGATATTGTTATTTACTCAAACCACGTGATATCGGAGACACCTTGTACATAACCTTTTTTTGTAGTGAATTTTGATAATAACATAGGTTACTGTTTGCACAAAAACAATTCTTGTGACCTTCAGCCTTATTTGAGTATAAGGAAGCAGGCATAATTACAGAAAGGTTTTGTATGTTTCATCTGAAACCTTAATAAAAGTGTCAGCAAAAATTCCACACACTTAGTTTTTTCTGGCAAATTAACCCCTATTTTGTCTCATTCTATGAGACTATTAGAGCAACATTTCGCTTGCTGCGTGTTCGCCGTACTCTGCAAACTATGTCAAAACCCAAAAATCAATTTTCACTCTCAACTATACTGGAATATTATTATATGTACCACAGCGAGAAAGTCTCTTTAATAGTTGAAAAATTAATTCTTCTGTCTGAAGAAAAAGCACATCGAATTATTAACTTTGAATCTATTTTCAGGTCAAGAAAATTGTCCCTACGACTACATCAAAATCTACGACGGCAAAAATGAGTTCAGTCCTGTCATAGGAACATTTTGCGGTATGGGTAAATTTCCCTATTCGATAATTGGAACGTCCCAAGACCTATTCGTGGAATTTGTTTCTTCACCGGCAGGTATTATCATTTCGACCAATCCTCAATGATTTTTTTGAATTATTTTTTTTCTTAAGGTCCCATGCTGAATACTGGATTTCACTTTAACGTGGGAAATTGGCCTGGTCACGTAGATACTGCTGGAAGCAGAAATGGTACTTGCGATTGGCTATTATCTAGTGAATCCCTTCGAGCATCGGGTGACTCCGAGGGCATATTTTTATCAGTGGCGCATTGGTACCCTCCGCATACCAGTTGTACCTATCTGATGCAAGGAGAGGAGGGGGAAATCGTCAGACTGTATTTTCCAAGGTAATTCAGAAACATAAATTTCAACTCCACTTTAACAGTATCTACGTGTTCTCTTAGGGACTCTTACTCACGATTCATCTTTCAGTTTCAGAATAAACCGAATAGAATCACCCATTCAGCCAATAGAGGGTGATTGCGGTGAATCACTGACTCTCTACGATGCGTCGTGGCCAGACGATTCAAGAATCATCAAAACTTTCTGTGATACCTTTTCGAAAGCAATGGAGAAACACGATTTTGTATCTACCGGTAATGCCTTGTTTGTCAGATTTGAGAGCAAAACGGGAAGTTACAGCGGGTAAATATATATATTTTTTAACTATATAAATAAATATTATAATTTCTATATTATGTTAACTTCATAACCTAACAAACAATATTCAAATATGTTTAAATATCATCTATTTGCTGAAGCTATAGCTATATTCTCCGCATATTAAATACAGAGAAGCCAGATTTCGATATTTCATTACAACAGCCCGATTTGAGAATAATAACAGTTGAAAATTCCTCTGCCTTCTTCATGTTCTATAATTACAGCTAACTTTTTGCAGCAGTTATCCATTAATCTGAAAATTTCGAAATATCTTGTATCTTGTATATATGTTAAGGGAAGTACGGAAAGTACTCCCATTTGATCTGTAATGGGTCCGGATGGACAGTACATGTACTCTGCAAGAGACGTTGGAGATTCTTACGAAAACAGTGATAGCTGCGACACCATCGACCAGTAAGGTCTTGTTAAAAGACGACAAAAGGACGATTGGAAAAAAACAAGAACGATCATCAAGTCCGGAGCAGTTAAGTATGCGATTCAAGGTTCCTTAGGAGGATGGCATCATGCCTGCCTTGCTACAGCAAGGGGTGGACGTCCTTCTTCTAATCTAAATCACATTACGTTAAATTTCTTCCGGACGAGTCTAGCCTGAAATGTTGTCCCAACCACCTGGCGGAAAGTTGTCTAAGATGGGTGAAACCTAAATCATTCAGACCGATAAGTCTCATGAAAACCATGAAGAATGTGTTAGAGGGATTCATCAGAACCGAGATGTTATCGCTGAAGCCTCTGAGTGAACATTAATACGCCTTCTAGAGAGTTAAATCTGGCACTAAACACCTAGTCGGCTGGATCACTCAGTCTCTGGACCGCAAGAATATTGGAGCTGCAATCCTCATGAATAGAGAGGGTGCATTTAATGCGGCCTTCACAAATTCACTATGTGGGACTGCGAGAACCAGAGGAATACCAAATATACTTGCGGAATGAATTAGCAACATGCAAAAGTGATCAGCACTTCCCTGAAAGGGAAGTTTTGTAGCGGGCAGGGGCCCCCCTGAGGGAGGAGTATTATCCCGTCTGTTGTGGTCCCCGCTGTTTGATGACCTTCTAGCAATAATCTGCGCACTGGATGTTTATGTACGAGCGTATACTGACGATGTAGTCATTCTGGTTATCGGGCACGCCGACTTAAGGAGGCTATTTCATCTACCCTGCCATGGTGTCAGGATGAAAAACGCAGCATAAACCCCCACAAAACCCTTATGGTATCATTTACCAGGAAAATAAGGATATTAGTTTCTACCCCGATCCTAGGTTTATTTTCGTTGCGGATGAAGGGGTTACCTTCGATAGTAAGGTCACATGGAATTCGCTCCTGATAACCATAAGGCATGACATTCCTTATGGACATGTCAAACGACCTGTGAAAATGAATGGGGTCTTACCCCAAAGCAACTTCACTGGCTATATGCGATATATGGTGGTGAGACCATGTATCACTTAAGGCAGCATTGCATAGCGGAAGTGCAGTCCTCAAAAAGAATCCCAACTAAAGCCGTCAAAATTACAGAGAGCTGTCTACATGAAGAATACTGGAGCTTTTCGCTATACGCCTACTTCTGCCATGAAACTGATACTTGCCTTGTCCCTTTTCACCTGGTTATTACAGGATTAACTGGAATAACTAGCTACTGATTCCATCACCTTTTCCGAAATAGAGCAATTATGTTCATCTTGGGCCTGGTGCTTCAAATCTGATATGAGGGACGAGATGCTGATTATAAAGTCTGACGTAGCAATACTTAAAACCAGCTCCAAGAACTTGAGGGCCCCTGTTGGTTCACAGACGGCTCCATAACTGCAAGAGGTGTTGGAGCTGGTGTATATAATCGAGGTGCTGCCAAAGTGCAGTCGATATGTCTTGGCGGGTTTGCGCCTGTTTTCAAGGCAGAAATATTTTCCATTGACCACTATGTCAACCTCTTGCTTGCGGGGGGATCTAACCTCGCCAAATTGGGGAAAAAAGGAACAGGGTCCGTCTGATGTGGACATCCAGACACTCGAGCGTTGAGGGCAATAAGAAGGAGGACTTTTTGGTCGCTCGAGGAACAGGAATAGGATTCATTGGAACCAAGCCTAGGCTCTGAATCCCCCTGGAGACTGCGAGAATGGAAAATAACCGGTAGTTGGACCTGAAAGTACGAGAAAACTGGCTGAGCCTCACAGGTCTCAAACACTCTCGTCTTGCCATCAATAAAACCTTCCACAGTGAGAGCTGAGGCTGAACATGAAATCTTCAGGCTAGACCTACGAACTCTAACTAACATATTAAGGAAGCACCGTCTTTTCAGACACCTTCTAAATAAGTTAGGATTGATTGAGCATCCTTTATGTGGACAATGTGGAGGGGATATAGAATCAATAGAACACGTTATGTGTGAGAGTACACCTTTGGACAGAGTCAGGCTAGAGGAACTTGGATTTACAAACTTAAGCTGACTCAGCTTATTAAGCCCTCACCCATGAAGCTCATATACTGTTCAAGAAGGATCGAGCTTGTGGATGAAATTAAGTATAGAGTGTACCTCAATAGACACCTGGGCAGAAGTGGCCAAGCTGTTAAGCAGCCCTTACCCATAATTTATATATATCTAGCCTATGTTCTATACTTCGATTATTGCAAAAGTTATTTGGAAATAATTTAGCACACTCGTCAGGCTATTTTTCAGAGAAATGGCACCGAGTTTTCCCACTCCCACAATTTTGATAATAAATACCTATATTTTTCTTAATTCGATTGATAGACACTCATGTCAATATTAAAAAAATTTTCTCTTTTCATAGACGAAATAAAACGATAGAGAACAACTTGAACAACTTTTGCATTAAGATTTCAAAATATTCTGACTGATATTAAACATTGCATTTGATTTTTATTATATGCTCGCAATTCATTTATTTTTTCGAATGAAAGATGAGAGACTTACATTCCAAAAAAAAAGTATATTGCTTAATGTCGAATGATAATATGAGTCAAAAACAGCACTCGTAGAATGGATAATCATTATTTCAAAACACGCTGAGCTTCCCACGATCACCTTAAAATTGTAAGCTCTGGTTAATGCAGAGAAACGAGTGAACCATATGTAATCCTTTATATGATTAAAATGAACAGGTAGAAAAAACCAAAAAAACTCTGTCTCATCGTTAACTCATCAGTACCAGATAGTCTGTAAAAGAAAAGTAGAAACAGAATCATTGTGTTAATGTTTCATTCTTCATGGTAACCAGAAATCTAACCTAACCTAACCAGAACGTCGATTGATGGATGTGAAATGAAGGCAAAAGTCTCGAAAATCAGCAATGAAACTATATTCCTGTAATACTTAACGGATTTTCTAACCTAACCAAACAAGAAAACCATACCATATGTATATTTCGAATACCATCTGGATATAAGGCTATAGGACAGTCCAAACCTTATAGTTTGCTCAGGCCCACCACATTCGCAATTTGGACTATCTACATAATTCCACTTGAAAAGCATACTATTTGAATGCGCATAACGTGACCTCAAACAGTTCAAGGTAAACCAAATCTTCCTGAGACCTGAACAAGAAAGCTTCTGAGAAAGATCTTACAGTACTCCGAAGTACTTGAAGAATTAGAAAAAGTTTCCGGAAAAAGTGATGCTCGCAATAATAAATAGGAAGTGAACAATCATAAAAATGCACCCAAACGCTCAAAACACTATGACAAAAAAGTATCCGGAACTTCTCATTTAAATTAATGGCTTTGAGTATTTTTAAGTATTTTAAGTTTCCGTATGTTAGTACGACTAACCCTAATTACTATGCCAAACATGAGCGCTATCTGTCAACTAGTTTTATAGAGACTCTTTTTTATCGAAAACCCAAGTGTACGAGAGGTACAAAGCCTTTAAAGACGGTTCGGAAATTTGCCTCGTTCCGAACGAACTTCGACCTCTTCAACCGACGATAATGTCCAAAAAATCAAGGAAATGGTGCTCGAAAATCGTCATGCCAGTGTTAGACACATAGCTGATGATCTCAACATCTCTCATTAAACTGCTCGTTTGATTTTGGTGAACCAATTGGGCATGCGGCGCATCGCCGCTCGACTCCTTCCGATAGAGCTGAGTTTTCTTCAAAAACAGTACCGGATTCAGGTAGCTGCAGACATGCTGGATCGTGTGAATTCTGATCCCACGTTCATGGGACGCATCATAACTGGTAACGAGACACGGGTCTATGAATACGACACACTAACGAGCCAACAATCATCGGAATGGGTGGGGAAAAAATGAGCCAAAACCAAAAAAACCTCGCCAAAATCGTTCGAAAATCAAGACGATGCTGAATGTTTTCTTCGATATTCGTGGTGTGGTTCATCATCCCCAAGGTCAAATTTCCGGATACTTTTTGTCACAGTGTATGTGTTAATAAACAGTGTTAAACAAGGAATCAGTCTCGATAAACAAAAATTACTTACAGTCAGGTAAAACTCACTGTAAGACAAAAAGCAATTACTTTGAACATAAATAAACAAATTTGCATCATACACGTCTGGCGTTGGATCATTGAAAACATTCTCTTTCGGTCGTTAGAACAGCCAAAATATCGTCTTCAATATTCCATTGAACACTTATTTTTCCATTACTCTTGAATGGGACATAAGCATCGCAATCGGGGTGACTAAAATTTGAAAAAAAAATTAAATTGAGAAAAGATTCGTGGTGTTGAATCGATATCCACGAGAAAATGAAATTGCTCCGTCAGTAATAATTGAAACGTGATGGCTTTCTTGAATGAAGAAGATGTTGATTTCGTTATGAAACATAGTTGGTTGAATTCAATTTCTGAGAGCACGTCCTAACACATGGGTCGAAAAGTCCAGAGACTAGCAAATAGATGGCGCCAGAAATATCAAATTCGCTATTTTTTCAGGTAGTACCAATCTTAAAAAGAAACGTGTCGAAATTTCATGACATTAAGTTCAGTAGTTTTCAATATATTGAGGTTCGAAGGATGCCCCTTTTGTGAATTTGTAAACAATGAATCAAAACCAGTTATGTGTCTTATATTTGATGAGTAAAAATTCCAATCAAGACAGAATAAGAAGAGCAGAAATATCTTGATTCGTGTTACTATGAAAATTCTCCGTCGAAAAATTAACCGAGATATGCTAATTTCAAATGTGGCAGAAATGTGACCACCAAAGAGGCAGAACGTTCTGGAAGGCCAGTAAAGATTTTTACTCCAGAAAATATCGAAAAAGTTTAGAAAATTGTTATGGGTAATCGCAAAGTGAAATTGCAATTTCAGGTGAAATCCTGAAGATGTCAAACGACACCGTATGCATTTTACTAGGAAAAAAACTCCTTTCGAAGTGTGTGCCGCGTTTGCTCACAGTGCAATGAGAACAACAACAAATTGATGAATGTGAGCGTTGTTTGAAATTTTTTGAGATCTAGGTGAAGGATTTTTAGCGTCGATATATGAACATGGATCAAACTTGGATCTACTACACACCTGAATTGAAAAGAGTGGAGAGCAGAGTGCGAAAGTCGTCCAAAGCGTCAAAAAAAAAGCCAACAATCGGTTGGCAAGGTTATGGCTTCTGTATTTACGCATGTGCTATTGTTTATCGACTATATGAAGAAAGGCCAGACGATCAACAGTGACTCTTATGTAACGTTACACGACCAATTGAGTGACGATATTAAGCGCAATAGATCTCAGGTGGCAAAAAAACATTGTTTCATCAAGATAATCAATTCCACAAGTCTATAAAAGCCATAGCAAAATCCATTAAATTCACGCTTGAATTGTTGCCTCTTCCACCCTATTGTCCAAATCTGGCACGCAGCGAATACTGACGCTCTACTGATTTGAAGAAGGTGCTCCAGTAAAAGAGATTTGGCACGGACGAAGAAGTACCTGCCGAAAATAACGCCTAAAAGAAATCGTTCTGCAAGAAAGAAAGCTTAGAGAAGCTTTGGAATGATTGTATCGATGTAAAAGGAAAGTATATAGAAGAATCAATTTAAATTTAGGAAAAAAATTGAATTTTCAATTATCAGTCCCTGAATTTTCTAACCCAAGTGTTATATACTCTAAAACATTGTGATATCGAAATCAGAGACCATTTCGATAATACACATATATCTGAAGCATGCAGTCTTTGTAATGATCGAATATTTTTAAGACCTTGTGAAGGTGGCAGTGGGAGGAATGGCATCATCTTGGAAGTGATCGTAATAGAAAAATATCACTATTTCCTAAATGAACGACAAGAACTTTCAAAATGTGATAAGAAATAAATTGTGCAAAATAGAGTACTCAGCTGACGGATCTGAAAAACAGGACGACAACCGTTTTTTCATTTAAAATCTATTTCATTTCTTTAATCGATTCAGACTGAAAATTGTTATGTAGTTATCTGTTCAATTTTTGAAATATTTGACCAAATTTTGTTAACTCAAAATCGTACAGACCTGAAAACGAAGGTATTTTTCACACAGACAAAGCATAGACTGAACAATAGTGGTCTTAGCATGTCTTATTTCGAAACTGTTTACATATTGTAGATGATTAACATAAGTTTTGTTTGTATTTAGGTCATCCCTTTACTACTGGGCCCACTATGATTTCTTCAACAACACGAAACTTGGTGAACCTGTTCCTGGAAAAGCTTGTGATGAAGTGTTTGCATCTTGGAGACAAAGCAAAGGATACGTAAGGTCTCCTCTAAATACTCTAGTATATAAACAAGGAACAGCAAGTGAAGACGTTCAGTGTCTCTACAGATTCGTGACAGACAAAAGATTGTTCGCCCGAGTTATCCTCACAATGAAAAGTATAAATTTTAAGGTACGTTTTTGTATTTTCGAAACCAAACCTCATAACTTATAATTGCGTTTCCATAGGAACATCCCTATAATCAAGGACCTTGTAGTAATTGCTTTGAGGATCGTGTAGATAAGCTTTTGGTATGGGAACCTCTTCCTCCTGGTAATAATTCTACTTCTCATCCTCTGTCCCTGAGTAAGGCGGTACAAAATGGAGATGCTACCTGCTTTTGCAACCGTTTACCCCAAGCAAAACAGGTGAATCTTCTAGTAAACTTGTAGTTTCATTTATTTATTTATATTTCTTATTTAGATAATCTCCAAGGGAGAACAGCTGAATCTTCAATTAATAGTGGATCAAGCACATTCTGCTTTAAGTTACTTCAAGCATAGTTCACCTCTTTTTGAAGCTACATATGAATTCGTGCATGGTCCTCTTTGTGGACCTCCTATTATACAACCTGTGATAGATGGAGAAATTCATTATCCCTACTATGAAGCAATAGGCTACGTGGAACCTCCAAAATCTATCAGGTGTATTTGGGAGATCAAAGTCAATAGGGACAGAGATCTCTGGTGAGTATATTACATTCAGGAAATAATTTGACAAGAATGATAGAACATTAGAATATTAATAACTAATATTTTCAGGCTACATTTCGAGAGAACCAAATTCGCTTCGAAGTCCTGCGACGACGGAGTCGTAGACCTCTTCCTAAAGGGAAAATACGAACCTTATTTGTCAATTTGCGGCGAAAATGTCTCGATGATTAAAGAATTGCCTATACTATCTGCAGCAGAGTTAAGTCCAGATGGTCATGATCCCTCGATTACAATTCAATTCGTTGGAAGAACTTCCCCTACGCGAGCTGCGTTCAAGATAGCCTGGACTGAATTGTTTCATCTACCGAGGAATCAAGATGGTAGTTTAATGAGCTCTAGGTTGATAGAAGGTGGAGATCCGAATAGTATTGAAGGATGTGAATTCAGTTGCCCCGGGGATCAAGGACTTTGCATACCGACCAGATTGGTATGCAATGGAGTTGTTAATTGTCCTAATGTTACAAGCTCGAAAGGTGAGAAAATATTTAGCTACTAATTGTTACGAATGAAAAGTTAATTGTTATCAATAGAAGAACAATTATGTTATTCAGCTTTTAATTAATTATGAAAATGTACAGGGTTATCCATTTGAGCAGGTTTTACGGCATTCCCAATTATGATGAGATAAAGTGACACAACTTTAGCGACACCTCGCAACTTCTCAATAAAACTGAAAATGCCACGAAGAGATTTGCTGTAGCAGCTTTATTTCGGTACTATAGGTCGATTTTGAGAATAATACTTTCAGACACCGCCTTTGTGTTTTCGTAAAACGTATTGGAAAATTTTTAGTCATGCAGTGGCGTACATAGTATTTTGCTGAAGTGTTCGTTTTCAAGATATTAATGGTCCTTCATTTTCTTTTTGAATAAAACATTTTAACCTTTCTTTTAAATTTAATTCACTCACTAAGAGAGTATCGAGAATATAAATGATCTATATGTCTTCGCAAATAGCGTCTTAAATCAATTCAGCTTTTTTTCTTTATCGACAAGCAACCGTAACGCACAAAACCAATTCAACGATGAAATCTATTTGATAATTGGTATGTTTTCTCTTTATCGCCAATAAAATATTATTAGCAGTAAATTGATAAATTTATCAAAAACAAAATAGAACAAAAGAGGTAACAGGCTGAAGTTAAACTGATTAACTAGCATTAACTAGCACAAATATTGTTTAAATAGTTCATCATTATACGTAATACAAACGAGTCACCCTATATATATTTATCATCCTGTAACCCAATTATTGTGTTTGAGGGACATATTTTAACATATATTTGAGGCTTCAACGAGCATACCCCAATGAGGAGGCTCTTGAACTCCTCAAAATTGATTAGAGCAAGGGAGTTTAGCAATACTTCATTCGAAAGCTCTTCGATGCATCCTTATAAAAGTGTATACGAAAACCAAGTACCAATCAATACGTAGATAGAGTATACCATACAGTGTGTTCCAATGAAAATTTGTCACCCCTCTATCTGAAGATGGTCTGATGGAAAAAGCTGAGATACGTCAATTTTTGATTGGGGAGGTATCAATTTTTTAGTTGATTCGGAGCATGTAAAATCAACCCCCTATCCTTAGCTGCACCTGAGTCAAAATTCATTATACGGAAAGTGTGTCGAGTGACATATATTTGGAAATGTTAGATTAGATTTTAATTCTCTATTCAAAAATAGTATTTTTAAGAACATCTTATATCACACAGCGAAAGTTTGTTTTCCAACGAAAACTTTCCGCCCTCCCTATGTCGAGAAAGGCTGATTGTAGAGGAAAAAACAGAAACACGTCAATTTTTCATTGGAGGAGGCCAATTTCTGAATTGGTTCGAAACACGTAAAATAAACGCACAATTATTTTTATGACAACCATCTCGATGTTAAATGTATTTCACATTTCTCTTTCATTTTCGCAATACTTTTAATCACAGCTAATATTTGTTAGACAAACGCAAAAATGGTTTACTCAAATGATGAGCGGGTCGAAAGATAATCTGAGTTCGTTCGTTTCATCTTTTTACGATGTGCTCGGATGTGCCTATTTACACAGGTGGACCTACAGCTTATATTCAAATCCGAACCACTCTCCTATACCGTGCAATGATAACTTCCACCACAAGGATTACAAGTTATCTGGTCTTCGGAAGTTTATGCCCTCTTTAGGCGACTCTTGCAAGTGTAACTTTTTGTTCAAGGTTAACATCTATAACTTGAACCTGGATTCGAACCAGGCACCTCGGCGAAGCAGGTCCAATATGCTTTCGCAATAACCGTGCAGCTATCGAGGCGGTTATCATCTTAGTTGCTGTCAAGTTGTTGTTCGATCTGTCAATGCTATGCACTTGTAAGATAATGTGTTTTTGAATTTGTGAAACGGTATCCATATATATATATATATATATATATATATATATATATATATATATATATATATATATATATATATATATATATATATATATATATATATATATATATATATATATATATATATATATATATATATATATATATATATATATATATATATAGGGTTTTACCCGACAGAGTTGCCCATATATCTGTTCATGCAATCAAACTGATTTCATGAAAAATATAAATCCACCACCCGGTAATTAATACCATTGCCAGGCAATGATTATAATTAAAACATATCCTGGAGTAATTATATATTAGGATAACGTTAAATGTTATGAGAATATATCAATCTACCAGAATATATACATTCTATAGCATCATCAGACAATGATATCAATGTACCAACGAGTAGTGTCAGAGGCTTTCTCCCGGAAAAATCCTGTGTACGGACCTTAGTCAAATAACACTGAATGTTACTCATTAATAGTTTCCTTTGTGTGAAGTGGTGAACGATCGAATAGAATACTGCTATGAATATAAATATGACAAAATTGTCAGTTAATTCTATTACATTTATATAAACAAATAAATAAAATATGAAATGAGATTCTGAGCAGTATAAACTAAAGAAAACCTATGACTCTACCTCATTATTATTTTCGGAAAGAAACCTACGAAGAATATTACAAGATTTGATGACTGTTATCTTTTGTAACTGTTCAAACAAATTTTCTTCAGACCCAAAATCTCAATACTTTTGTGAAGATTTCTAGGAATAACGCCTGTTGTAGAAATAATAATTGGTAGAATAAATATTTTCTTCATTTTCCACATTTTTTATTCTCGTCGCCAAGCATCATATATTTAGAAATTTTTCATTGTATTTATTTTGTATATTATGTGTGTCGGGTATAGCAATATCAATTATATATGTTATTTGATTCTGTTTATCATTAAGAACGATATCTGGTCTATTGTGTTTTACAGCTCTGTTGCACAGAATTGTTTTATCAAAATAAAGTTTATATTTGTCATTTTCACAAATAATCTCAGGTTCATATTTTTGAAATTTTTTCTTTTGGGAATTAGGTCATGTTTAATTCCTAAATTGAAGTGAATAATATTAGCGACGGCATTATGTCTTTCTAAATAATCTGTTGAAGCAAGGACTGAGCAAGATGATAATATATGAAAAACTGTTTCTGAAGAACAGAAACATCTACAGCAAGAATCATCTATATTTTGTTTGATGATATGTTTTCTATAATTCCTTGTAAAAACAACCTGGTCCTGGATCGCAATTGCCAAGCCTTCTGTTTCAGCAAACAATTCTCCAGATACTAACCATTTTTCTTTGCAATTTCATCAATATAATCATTTTCAATTCTTTAGGTGCTTTCCGTGTAATTCCTTCTGCATCAACTTTCTCTTTTAGAATTATCATCAAATATATCAAAATCTACCTTTTGCATTGTCAAGTTCAGAGGTGTAAGATTATAATCTGAAGCAACAACAATATCATGTAATTTAGACGTTCTCTGTTTATCATGAAAATGGGAACGTAGATGAAAAATCTGTTTACTATGAAGATTATTCAAATCAATTAATCCACGACCTCCAAGATGTCTAGGTAGTGTAACTCTCTGAACAGCTGACTTTGGGTGGTGCTTATTTTTTTTATATATATATATATATATATATATATATATATATAAATGAATAGAATATGAAATATGATTCTGCGCAGTATAAACTAAAGAAAACCTATGACTCTACCTCATTATTTATTTCGGTAAGAAACCTAAGAACAATATTACAAGATTTGATGACTGTCATCAATAAATTTTCTTCAGACCTGAAATCTATATATATTAATATATATATATATTTATACGGGATTACAGGGTGTTGAAATTTCTGGAAAAATTGTTTTTTTCTTCAAACCTCCTGCAGTTTTTGAGATATTCAGACCAAATTTGGAATGCAAGCTATTTTTACAGCCTCCATCATTACACGTCCTAGATTTAGACTGAAATTCACAAGGTGTTTTATTTTCCGAGGCCATGTCTCCTTTTGCCTTTTCAAACTTTTTTGCAGTACGCTACTGATCAACGTTCAATCATGTTTCGTCATCTTCGTTCAATTTAGAAACTTTTTTGACACTTGTAATTTTTTCGTACCTCCAACCATTTTCGAGTGAAAAATTATTGAATTTGAATTATATGTTATTCGCTAAAAAAAATTATAGAAAAACTCGATAGGATTGCCCAAAATTTGCTTTTAGTTTGAAAGCTCGTTTTCTGAGACTCAACTTATACTTATATTCAATATCAATTTGAAAAAAGTACAATTAAAAACTAAATCAATTGCTGGAAGTGTCCTCCACCTGCAAGAATACAGGCCCATGTCCTTCTTCGCATATTATCAGGTTATTATTCGATTTCTCAATTCTTCTACAGTGTTCACTGAAGTAATATCAACTAAACTTTTGAGATATTCCCATAAGAAAAAGTCTAAACGATTCAAGTCTGGGGACCTAGGAGGCCATGGTTCTGGCCCACCCCGACCTATCAATCGCTTGTTGAATGTATTATTTAAGAATTTCCTATCTTCTCCACTTAAATGTGCTGGTGCCCCGTCATGCATGAACCACATTATGTTTCTCACCAAAAGTGGCACATCCTCGACCATAAAGGTAACACCGACTCAGATATTTAGCGAGAATTGTTCTTGATGATGAGATTCTTCAATCAAATGGGGGTTTTCCTCAGCCCAATAATGATTTGTGTGAAAATTTATGATAGCAGGTGTCGAAAAAAAGCTTCGTCTGTGATTATTATTTCATTATCAAAATGAGCATTTTCTCTAATTTTATATAAGACCCATCGGCAGAAATTTAGCCTTGAAGGAAAATCTCGAGGAGGTAGAGTTCGGACGCGTTGAATATGAAACGGGTACGATAAAAAGTCGTGGAGAATCCTCCAAACTAGAACATGTTAAATATTCAACTGATTTCCAATGTTTCTTGTACTCACATGAGGATTCAAATCAATACAATTCAAAACTGTTGTTTGATTTGCACATTTTAAATTATTATTTGCAGTAAAAGTACAAGTTTTCCTCAACCTTCTGTGGATATTTGAAAATTTTCGCCTGTCTGGTGTTACTCGATTTGGAAAGCGCACCTGATATAATCGCCTAGCTTCTGTTGTTTTTTCGATAGACAAACCGTACATGTAATGGATATCTGCCAATTCGGCGTTATTAAAATTAGCCATTTTTCTTACAGCAATAACTTCAAGACTAAAATTTAATAAACAATTCGAGCAGACACTGGTTCAACTTTAGCAACTGTCAAAATAAATAAATAAATGAAAAGAATCAAAGCCTACTAGTCATTTTTTAATAAGAAGTGCTTTCAATTGAGCGAAGGCATATAATCGTTTAAAATTTTTTTGCTCAAGAACGGTCTTAGATACGAAAAACATACAGGTGTCAAAAAGGTTTCTAAATTAAACGAAGATTACGAAAATTGATTGTACGCTGATCAGTGGCGTACTGCAAAAAAGTTTGAAAGGGCAAAAGAAGGCATGGCTCCGGAAAAGAAAACACCTTGTAGATTCTAGTTAAAATTTAGGTCGTTTAAAGATGGAGGCTGTAAAAAATAGCTTGCATTCCAAATTTGGGGTGAATATCTCAAAAACTGCAGAAGTTTTGAAGGAAAAAACAATTTTTTCCGTAAATTTCATCACCCCGTAGCTCCATAACGAAGCTTTTGCGGACCTATGTTTATATGATTTTTTTTTCTTGAAATTGCACGTAGATATACCCCTCAAGTTGTGACATGTCACACCCTGTGTATATATATATATATATATATATATATATATATATATATATATATATATATATATATATATATATATATAGTATACTTGATGAGCATAATTGAGGGCAACCAGATTGAAAAAAACCATTCAATGACAATATAAATCAACAAGAATTAACATTAAAATCTCTTATTTTCACAGGATCCGACTTGAGCGATGAAGCAGAGGAACTATGTAAAAAGGAAACAATCCCAGAAATAAATCTCACTGTTGTATATGGAATAGTAGGTTTACTTGTTCTTTTAACCTGTTCCTGTTGTATATGGCTATGTAGAAGATGTTACAAGTGTTGTTGTTCAGACGACGATGATGATGACTGAAAGTTCATGAAAATATGATCATGAATAACGTTCAATTTTTCCCAAAGAGCCTTACAAATTGTAGTTTTAAAGTTCTTCGAGGTGTGACGAAAGTTAATAAGGATGGGTGAATCTATTTATTTACTTTATTTAATTGTCGAAAATCGTTTATGAAAATTGTAATTATTTTGTACGAATTTCATGAGAGAGATCTTGAAGTGTGTGCATACATTCATATTCAAAGCATTCCATTATAAAGACGCGTACACACCCAAAGCTTTCTCCGAGATTTTCTGTAACATTTACAAGTCGAATTTTTTGGAGATTAACCCATCTGTAGTGAACTTGAATATGAAGTATAGGTCAAGAGTGCACCCTGTGAATATTAGTGATACTTGATCCTTGAAATACCCATGTATTAGCGTTTAAGTTCAGATCTCTACTGCTCAACATAAAAGTTATTTTCCTAGATAGATGGTGGGAAAACGACAGGAGAATCTTCTTAGCTCAAACTAATTCTAGACATTGAATCTTCGGTTGTATTGATTCTGCCAGTTTTCCCATCAAAAACGACAATGTTGTTAATACTGCACAGTTTAACTTTGAGAAAAGCGAACATGTTCTAAAAATTTGTTTGTAAAAAATATGTGACTAACTGAACATTTGTACATAAATATATGAATGGAATGGTTGAGGTTCTGATTTAGATGTAACTTGTAAATAAAATTTACATGTAATTTCACATCCCGAATGATAATAAAATATTGTTTTGAATATTTGTATTATTGCCACATATTAAGTGTAACTCTCTAAAACGATAAATGTTAATCGTGAAGAATGAATAACATTATAACAAATTTTCGGTATGTTATAATATATAGATAGCTACTTGTTATAATTAATAATATTGATGATAAATATATTTTAAGGAAATTAATTTCGATTTAAAGAAAATGAAACACTTTTGTGTGATTTCCATGATGTTTATTTTTAATACACACGACCGATTTCGACAGTTCAAGTGAAATTTGGCTTTGTAGATTTTAGGTGGATTCAGATAATTGAACGAAAAATTTCCATTTTTTCTCGGAGATTTTGAGACACAATAGTCCTTTGTATGTGAAGCAAAAATCTAATATTATTGGCAAATGAACCAGAGAATTTACGGTTAAGCACGAAAAGTGTTTACAAGTATGGCATATGAATTTGCCCATCTGAATAATGTTGCATCGAATTTAGAGACTTTAGAGAGAATCTGAGATTCAACAAGTTTCAAATTTACAAATTCAATAAAAATTTGATGAAGCGAATGTACGATTCATATTCTCTCCGAGCACAATGGACCACAGGAGTAATGACGTAACGACGGCCATTTTGTTGGGAAAGGTCAGTGTCTACTTTCCAAACAAAGTTAGAAGCAGTGTTAATTTCCATAAGGACAATTTCAAATCGTGATTATTTTTTATCCAGGAAGTTCCTGAACATGTGAGTACATTTTATGATTGAATTATGTGATAAATTGAAGAATTTGACAAAGAGTAAACTCAGTATGTCCTAAAAATATGTAATTTGCCCTATTTATTGAATTTGTGAGGTTAGGATTTTGGAGTTGCAATAATTGTTTTAATTTATTTCTTCCATGTACAAGTTATATCTGTTACAGATATATTGTGATAACCAAAAATCGACAATGCTGTCATGTGATGACACACCAACTGACCTCTTGGGCATGTACAACTGGCTTCTTCGATACTCTTGTCTGTGTCAAGTTTTATCTACAAAATGAATTTTTTTAGTTTGCTACAGAACACATTCGCTACTTTGGTCTCATATCTCTACTTTATATAAACGATCCCGCATTCTAGCATGAACATTGCCGCGAATGATGAGAAGTTCTCCATCAAATGCCATGTCTTTCACATGACCGGACTCTACAGCATTTTCTCCTCGAGCTACAAGCTTGGCATCGTCTTTAAAGAACTCCAAAATTGAGGATAAATTGAGAACATGTTTAGATGCCATTAAAAATTCTTCTGAAATAGTTTCAAAAACACCAAACATGTAAAACGTATATAATCATCTACAGATCCTAACCTCACTAGTTCAATAACTAGGTCTAAATACATATTCTTACGAACATAAGAATTGGCTATTAGTGAAATTCTTTAATTTATCACATAATTCAATCATAAAATGCACTCACATGTTCAGGAACTTCCTGGATAAAAAATAATCACGATTTGAAATTGTCCTTATGGAAATTAACACTGCTTCTAACTTTGTTTGGAAAGTGGACACTGACCTGCTTCAACAAAATGGCCGTCGTTACGTCACACTCCTGTGGTCCATTAAAACATGGACAAAACCATCGTGACAACTGTATAATAAGTCCATATAATAAATTCTCTATACTGTCATACACTGTCAGGCACCTGCGTGAAATTCTTATTTCATTTTCAACCTTAAATAATCCAACCCTACAAAGCAAAAACCAAGTAACTCTTAATTTCCAACTTTTCAGCCGAGGTTTTCTTATGATGCACATAAGAGAGATTACGCTTACTCAAAAAGTGTTCTAACTAGAAGCTTCGAACTTGACCATTTATTACTTCTCAATTCTAGAAATTCACTGAGCGTACTGAATTCAAAATTCTTCGCGCCAAATCCAAAATGGACGCTCACTTTCAGTTACTAGATTTCGGATTATCACATTCGCACGAAGCTTTTACAAAACATAAAACAAGTAAGTCATGTTACATTTGAATATTTTATTGCAGAAACACGTAACAAAGAATTAATTTTTTCAGTTATTAAACAGAACACAAAAGTAACAAATATTGAACATCAAATGAACTTTCAAATAAATACAGAACTAGGTGAAAAGATTATAAGAACTTTGCAACTATAGATCGCCCTCTTCAATTTGAGTTTCTTCCTCACAGTGGGCCAAGTCGTCCATGTCCGATACTGGCAGGAGAGATTTCCAGAATAACTGTTTCTTAGCGGGCATATGGGTAGTTAATTCATTCAAACTCTTTTCTTTTTTTCCGAAGTTTGAATTTTGGTTTTAAAAAATTTGACTTCTGAAACTCCGGACTATCTATTTCGGTTTTGTAGTACAGTGATCTCGAACTTTTTCTGAATTGACACACCTCCGGGTTACACAGAAAAGGTACAGCAGTGTTACCATTGCTTACAGCTCCTTTTTTTATGGGTTTGGCAACCGTTTTCGAAACGAAGAAAGTCTTCCAAATGGAGAATGAGTGGTTTATTGTACTTACTGCTTCTACTGATTAAATTGACTAAATCATCGAAATCTAGTATTTCCTTCGACTTATTCCACTTTTTTACGATCAGCCCATGTACCGACTCAGCCTTCATAACTGAATATCCAGCTTCAAAGAACCTGAAAGTGATAGTCTCTGGTCCCCATTCTTCATTAACTAGAATACAACATGCAGTAAAGAGTGTCCAGTTTTTATTTTGTGCGGCACAATTGTCTGCCTAAAATTCAATATTTTTAACATTTTCCCCAAAAGACTTCATGAAATTATAATATGCGCATACAACATCGAAGCAAGTTCTGCCCATAATAGCCTCATGTCATAGTACACACACATTATGTCCATGAATAAAAAAGGAATTCTTAGTTACCATTTTCGAAATTATTAATATCTTCTCCATATCAACTGCGAAAATTTCTTTATCTTCTGGCCATTCTTCGGAACAATCTGCTTCATATGCTTTTCTTGTTTCAGTATACCTTCTTTTGTGTATTTTGTAGTTTCGACAAATTTCACAGTTCGCATCATCCCCTTCATTTACGTTTTCATGATGGACATGATTATTGTGCAATGAAAATGATGGACATTCATCTTGTGATGGTTTAGTGAAGCCAATATTCTCCTGATGAAAAACCTTTCTGTAGGTTTCATATGAAACTTTCTTTTCAGGAGTTTTCTCATTCAAATCTTCCCACATCTTATACACCGAGATGTCGCTTGTAAAATACCGTCTGTATACCTACCGTCTGTGCATGTTTCATGTTATAATGTGAAACTACTGGATGATAACTCCCAATATGAGCTTTGATGTTTTTATAATTTTCTTCTGAAATTAATCCATCTTTTCACCACGTTTAAGTCCTCTTTTATCTGTAACACACTGAAACTTCTGATTTTTCAGAAACTCTGTTACCATAGCATCAGATGAACGTCCAATTGTGTGCAAAAACATTGTTTTGCATACGGTTTGTGTTTTATTTGTTTTTAAGTCTTTCCCTTCTACATTCATTGTTTCATTCAACTCGATAGATTTTTCTGCGATTTCTCCATTTGAATTTGTGACTTCTTCAGTATTCTCTCCATTTCTGTCTATTCCCACTTGATCTATAACTTCATTATGCTTTGTGTCTTCCTGCTCCACGGTGTCTTTCAGCCAATATTATTCTGTTCTGCTGTGATTGGTTTTGAAGGTAAAGTATAAACTACTTGTGGCCAACGTTGTCTCTTTTATAGATCTTGACAGGCAATTTCTCGAGGTATTTTCCAATAGAGTCTTTTCTCTCCAAAGTTGAGTGAGTTGAAGTAACTAAAAATAATTCTCCTTTGTCCTTCTGAGATATTTCGGGAGCAGTTCTTCTTACAACTGTCTGGACATGGTGGAAGTAAAATTGTTGTTTTAGTTCGCTTTTTCTTTTGTTTAGTCCGAGGTAACTCTATCTCTGTTACAGTATCAGGTTGTACATTTTCTGTCTCTACTTGATCTTCTCCACTTCTGATTTCCATTTCTGGTACAGATTCAGGCACATATTCTGCTGGTAACTAGTCTTCTTCAACTTCGATTTCCATTATCTTCTCTGAAATATTAGGTTCAGTTTGGTCAATACTGTTAATTTTTATTGAATTAATCATATCATATCATATATGCTCAGAAAACAAACTGCCTTTGAACGTCCCTAAGTGCAAGGACATGTCAATCACGCGCAAACAGTCGCCACATTTATTTCCTTATTCGATGGCGGGCTCACGGCTTGAACGTGTTTTCTGTTCTCGTGATCTCGGGGTGCTTCTGCGAGCAAGAAAAATGTTGGGTTATATTCTGACGAATTCCAAGAGCTTCCGGAACACTACTGTTCTCAGGGTTCTATATTTCGCTTTCGTTCGGTCTAGATTGGAATATGCCTGTGTTATCTGGGATCCATACTATGTGAAATATAAAATTGCATTGGAAAGCGTCCAGAGAACCTTCCTAAGGTACCTGGCATACAAACAACATGGAGAATATCATATCTGAGGAATTCCAGGTTTTCTGTTAACCGATCGTTTTTCTGTGTTGGAGCTTCAAAGTAGAAGAAAATATTTGTTCTGCATGTTTTTGTATGGACTTCTGAATAACTCCATCTGTTGTTCGTGTCTGCTAGACAGACTGATGTTTTTGGTACCCAGGCTCTCTGGCAGAGGCAATGCCACTTTTAATAACGTTGGAGCTGTTACGGATGTTTTCTTCAACTCACCCATCAATCGAAGCTGTCACTATTTCAACACGGTGGCCTCTTCGATTGATATTAGTCATTCTCAAGCTACATTCAAGAGAAACCTATTAGCAAAACTTAGTTCATGCACTTAAATTGTTTTGATTGTTTGGTGTGTATTTCTGTTATTTGAGTTTGCATTATCAATGCGTTCTTTCATTATTGTTTTTCAAAGTTTTTTTAAATCTGTTTTTTCTTTGTTTTGGGCAAATTTGTTCGGCTCTATAATAGGGAGTTATCCTGTTGAGCTTGTATAAATAAATAAATAAATAAATATCGCCATCAGCATTTTCCAGTGAATCACGGCATTCCAAGCTTTCTTTCAACTGATGTAGTGTTTCATTTTTTATTCTTTTTAGGAATGAGCTGTGTTCAAATTCTGTTGGTTTCCACCAGATATCATCATCATTCAAATACAAACGGCTTTTTTTGCAGCTTTCGGTATTGTTTCAAGAGGAACTGCTAATAAATCAACAACTTTTCTCTTCCGTCTTCCGAATCATCCAAGGGCGAAACAGGTGACAAACTAGATGAAGTTCAACCTGTCGCCGTTTCAAGTGCCATTTTGAGAAGACGCTCGCTCCGCGAAATTATTATTGCAGCACTGAAAAAGAGCTTGATTACATCTCCTCCGTATTGTAGTCAAAAGTTATACTGCAGAACCACCACACTAATATGATTTAAGTACACGAAAGGATTTGTCTATTCATTGCCAGTAAGTTGACTTACTAGGTTTTTGTTTTGTAGTTATTGAATATCTCACTCGCGGGTATCTACCTACACCAGAGTCATCCTGTTCAAGTAGAGTAAGTAGACATACTAGGTTCTATATTTGGAAATACCAAGATCTTCTGAGAAGTATGTAATATTGATATAATTTAACTATGAAATGAGAATGTTACTTGGTTTTTCGATTGATATTTTATAATTTTTAATCAAAAAAGCATTGCCTCCTAAAAAGTAACTGTTCATAAATTCTCAACGGATTGATATACTCCAAATCTGAAAGAAGCATCTTGCAGATCTTTTTACGAGGAATCCAGTGGTGTGAAAATAGCGAATACCAAGTATGTTGACTTACTTGGGTTTTGTTTTGCTAGGCAGAATCAGTATCGTGGTTTATTTTTGTGTTTCAACGCAATTTCATTACAAGAAAGCGCGAATTTCGTAAGCAATTTATTGGTTAAGGGCAACCACTAAGCAGGCTGCGCTTTTTGATGACAAGCCGTTATGCGAGATGAATGATTCTGTTCTTGTTAGCTTCACCTGCTGGCGGTAATGTCTTATCTAAAGCTATAGAGTAAATGATACAATTGTTGTCTACGCATCGGCTGTTGGCCACTTCATGTTCTGTTCGAAATAATAAGAGTTATCAGTGATCTGAAACAATTGTTACCTCTCAAATATGGATCTGCCAACATTACCTTATTATGTTTTCACTTGTCACCCCCTCTGAGGTCAGCTTATGCTGTTGAGCGTGTTCGCACGAGGTGTTCATCCTTGCTCTATTTCGCCGTAAAAAGTTAGAAATTCCTCAAGAACTTGCAGCATTCAGTAAGTGCAATTCAATAATTCAGTATGCAATAATAAGTCAACAAACTTTGAGACCGTGAGCACATGCGAACAAGCGACTATCAACTGAATTCAGGTTTGGGTAGAACGATACCAACCCCACTCCTCTCATATCAAGTGGGAAATTTAAAGATGGGCTTTATTTTCCGAAGAGCCTTATTACCCTTATTACTCCTGTACCTTATAGTTCTACTTTCAATGGACAATCACAATCCACATTTGTATATTCGATTATTATTATTATTAAGATAATAGCCGAGACCAAAGCCAGTATATGACTCAAAGAAAAAACTTACAAAATATATAAATTACATGAGAATTATACAAAGATCAATTAACAAAAGAAAACAGTGAAAGTGAAGGAGAATAATAAATGGGAAAAAGAAAACTCAAGCAAAACACTACACACACCAAACACATCAACCTCAGGCGCTCAAAGTGAAATCGGTTTGGCTTTACCAATTGAAACTTTCGCGCACATCGTTTTTCTTTCAGGCATCAAAATTGTTCTTCAATTGATTCACAATAGGATTCATTCAATTTACTGAAAATTTTCTATAATAATTTTGATGTTTCAACCACATTGCACCCATAGGTTGCAACCATTAGATGTCGCTGTATACGGGTCTTTCAAAACCAGATATCATATTTCCATGAATGATGACAAAATTTTGTAAAACTCTAAACATTCACCAAGTTACGCAGCTGGTTAAGGATTCATTCTCAACTGCGTTCAGCCCGCAAAATATAACCAATGGAGTGAAACGATAATTTGCCTACTAAACTCACATATATTTACCGACGATGATTTTTTTACCTTTTACGTAATCGATAGACCCAAGTCTGAAACGAAAACAACAAAGAATTTTCAACTTAATTATTCACAATAAATTTCTGTATTAAATAGTAGAGGTATAGATATTGACCTCGAGACAAGAACGATCAACAGCTCTTTTCAAAAACATATCGTCACTCCAGAAGTTATAAGACCATTCGCCGAATCGGGTTCTAGGAAAAGAGCACAACAAAAAAGTCGGAAATTTTTCTCAAGGAAGGAGGGACGCAGGCCTGCTATCCCACGCCCGTCTTTGCTCTACCTTATAGGCCATGGATTTGCCATGTACGAAATTTATTTGTGACCAACCAAGGCACAAACACAACACTCAGGCTTTGCCAGAATCGAACCGGCGACCACAGAACAGACCCTAATGAGAAATAAAAACTCCGACATAGGAAACAATATGGCCGTCTCTGCATAGAAACTAGCGCTACGAGTGCCATTATGGTAAACTAAACCGAAAGGCGCCTTATTTGAATTATAGATTTCCCACGATCGAATTTAACTTGACTGAAATGGGGTATATGAACTAGTCTAATCGATGCAGATTATTTCTGTATCAATTAGACTGTTCGAAAATTGAGAAAATAATGGATATTTTTTCACAATAACACTTTTATTTTGAAATAACAAAAATCTCTTAAACCATATATACAGAAAACATTTCTAAAAATAAAATAAATTCTTAACGCATGTATATCAAAAATATAAATCACATATCACAGAAAACAGGTACATTCTAACATTCAAAATAAAAAAGAAATTCTGAAATATTGTTGTCAGTCATAATATTGGTCCTCCATTGCTACCATTGGTCCCCCGTTAGGGATAAATTATAAACTGGTTCGTTGGGAGCCTCTGGCAAAGATGATCTACCACCAACATTCTAGTGATCATTTGATACTAAATAATATTGCTCGTTGAGAGCTCCTGGCCGAGAAGAAATACTGCCTACTTTTGACAGACCCTCTTTATTATAAGAACAAGATTGTTCATTATTCAAAATAGGAAGATATAGTATAACGCCACGGTTTAATCTCTTTTGTTTAGCATTAACAAAGTCGTCTTCTTTGAAGTGATCACTATGAAGAAAAAGTTAAAAGTGTCGACAATTTCACTTATAGAACAAAATTCTTTCCACTTCAAAGAAGTTGATGGATCTTGTCGAGGGAAAACATGGAATCTGATATTTTCAGCTAGGAAGACGTACCTGTTGGGGCATGTGGGAAATTTGCAGAGATATTTACTCCTTAACGAAGTCATCCTGACAAATTCGAAGGTTGAGAACCTCAAGAAAATTTATATAATTCAAATCAACTCATCTTTTCAGAGCTCGAAAAAAGGCTTCCTCCGCTACTTTTATTTCCTCGCCATTCACAGGGGTCCTCTTATGTGTGTAGTCCTTTCCCGCAGCACGTCAAAGGGGTGAACCTCAAAATTGAGAAGAAAATCGATAAGAAAATGATATAATCCAATTCAGATAGCGTAGAATCAAACAAAGCTCAAGCTGCACAAAATATCGGCTAAAACTTCACAAATTCAATTTACTTACCATACATTTTCAAGAGAATTACTGAACTTGAGTCCAAGGCACCAGCAACGGAAACAAGAAAATGATTTTGGAAGCACTAACCGCAAAAACAAAATGGTTTAGCGGGAAACTGAAAACTCTGACATTGACAGACATTTGACAATTCATTTATCGGCGATTGAAGTTTTATCGACAGAGTTAGACACTTCATGTGGTTGAATTAGTGCCATCTATATGTATTATGGGAGGACTAGATAGATAAGTGGGGGTGTTCTTAATGGATCTTTTCTCTGCCGGCGACCTGCCGCGTCAAAGCGGGGACCTCCCCCCACTGTGCCAAGCAAGCAACCTAAGTCGTGAAATATCAAGACCAATAATCACACATAACATAGAATCCAAAGAAAATAACTCATGCAATATGTCACAGGGTTTGTTTCCAGTTTGTCGTGGTCATTATTTTTTAAAGCAAGGAAAAATGGTATCAATGAGAAATATGTCATGGATGGACTTATGAGTCTTGCGTTATAAAGAAATCATTAATTATTTTATCAAACCTGTTCCTGAATTTAATAGAAGAAAGACACTATTGTAGTCATTCAGTTTGTTTTTTCAATGTTATAGAATGGTTGATTATTTTATTTTACCATTCATTAAATTATGAACATTTTATATCATAACATAATGTTAGGAGGCTAATTAAAACTCATAAAATACGATTTTTTCCTCAGACATTACCATTATCTCAAAAACTACAACATTGCTGTTTCATAGCATGACATGGCACTTTCATCAACATCACGGTATGAAAGAGACAGTGTTATGGATTTCTCAATATTCGAAATCAAAACTAGAAAATTGAAGCTACCGAATGAACATATTGTTATTTACTCACTTTGAATGATTTAAAATTGCAATTAAGCCACAATGGTAACTCAAATATGTCCTCGCTCATTCAAATTTGGAAACACTGGCATTGTGTAACTGTACGTATTTATGGACTGGCTGGTGAATGAGTATGTAAAGGTATGCCCCCCTTTAAACTCATTTCAATGTACTAACAACCTTATCATGACCTTCAAATGGAGTACAGCTAGCTGATGAGCTGAATGAAATGAATTTGTAGATGGTAATTTGGGGTTATCAGTGTAAGATTACTTTCTCGATGTTGAAAATTTTCACATTACAAACAATATTCAATCCTTTATAAAACATGGAAATAAGTTTTAAAGGTAAAAGGGCCTTAGTGACAGGAGCTAGTAAAGGTGAGCGATATTCTTTAAATTCAGTAATTTTTTTTCAATTCATATTGGTTAAATACTCTCAATAGGTATTGGGAGAGATCTAGTAATTCAATTAGTACAATGTGGAGCAGACGTTGTAGCAATTGCCAGAAGTTCCGAACTTTTAGGTAAGTTTTCATATCACTATCAGTTTTGAAGATAAACCTGCACTATCGGTTCAACTTCATGATAAAGTATAAGGCAAAAGAAAGGAGACCAAGAAATATTTGGTTTTATACAGTTAGAGTGAGTTTCGGTTATAATGACAATCAAATCAGACAGTAACGGCTCGTTAATAAGAACTGCATGCAACGACGCAGAATGCAGATCTTGAAAGAAAAACACTAACAAAAAATATTAATTTCGAGCCAACATAATTCCAGCGACCTCTCGTGAAACTAATTAATTTCACAAAATAATATGTACTTTCTCACGAAATAAAAAAAAATTCTTTTCAAAGATGCAAAACTTCGATAAACTTATATTCCGAAAATGTTGCACTGAACAATCATAGACACCACTTTAATGAGAATGAGATACTGTGTGTTGTGGAAATCCCTGAGATTGGAATTCTTTTACTTTGTGTTACTATGAGAACAAATGGGCTATATCGTATAGACGATCGTTTCTCAACCCGGGGGCGCGACCCTTGCGGGGGGTCGTGTTTGTTATAGAAGGAGGTCGCAGTCTGACGATCAGTCAGTCTGTCGCAGTGAGACCTCGAAACATACAAACTATACAAAAGATTCGTTTAATGAAGGAATAAATTTTAGTGTAGTGTTATAATATTAAATATTACAAGTCGCCAAGAATGTCTCTGCGGTTGAGATTCTGATAAGATGCGCGAAGAACAAAAGAGATAGCAAGCGGAGGAAGTAAGATGAATAATACGTTCTGCAATGTATTGTCAAATAGCTATCAGGGTCGCCGTAAGGGCTTTTTGAGAAAATTTTCCCTCTTAGGCATATGGCATTTCAAGGTACTCGATCATTTTAATTTTTACTACAAAAAAGTGAGTCGCAGACTCATCACCAGTTAAACCACAGGAAATTTTCGAGGCAGTGGTTTTTGTAGTTGAACCTTCATAATAAGTACTATAATTTTCTCCTTATAATTCAAATTTTTAAGAATACTCCAGAAATTTTCATCTGGAATCTGTACAATAGGATGAAGTATAGTAATTTAAGCTTTATATTCAATAGGATTTGAACCGAATGATTAGTAACTATGTTTTTCCTAAGTACCTAGTATTTTTGTGATACCTCGATGGGTTTATATAGGATTAACGACATCACAAAGAAAACGAAAATTTTAAGAGGTACAATCATATTGCGCTATCACCTGGTTGTCAGTTTGATAATACAAATTCATTAAAAATGGTAAAAACTCTATTTATCTGGATGATTTTTGCAAACAATTCAAATATGAAACACAAAATGAGTTGAATAACGAAAAATTCAAAATTTTCTGTCAAATAGTTCTTTATCAGAACTGGAATACTCGCTGTTGCTGTCACTATCGTCTGCTTGCAAAGTAATTATGAAATTGTCGATAACGTCATCCAGCATAGGTTCTTGCTCCATAAAATTTTGTTTAATTTTCTGCGAATTGTCGCATAATCAATACTACTGATCTGGAGAAAACGAAGAGAAAAACTCACCACACAGTTTTTCTACAGTTTTCATTAAGAAATCAACATTCCTGTCAGCTACATAAACTTTAATGGCTGCCTAAATTTTTTCAATCGGGTTTAACTCCGGACGATATGAGGGAAGTCTAAGTACATCTTGGCCCTGATAGTTCAGGAGTTTGTCAATAGCATACGTTTTGTATCAGGGTTTGTGCAATTTAATTAGAATATACAGTTATGCTTTGAGCATCCCATCTGCGAAGGCAGTATTTCGACGTTGCAGACACTCTTTCATTTCTTCTTTTCGAGAAGCTATGTTCGGGTGTTTTTCTGTTTGTACATTATGATATGGGGCGTTATCGATAACTAACACACTAACAACTAAGTTTTTCTCTCAACCATTTTTCGTAGTTTGCGAAATTCATATATATCATCGTGATAATCACCGGTTTTACAATTGGACTTAAAGGCCAGATATGCGTTTCATACGAACCCACATTCACTACCGGCGTTCAAAATTATCAGTCTTGATCCTTTTGAAACAGGCTGACGTAGACCGTTGCTTGTCTATTGGTCTCTTTTCTTGACGGTATCGTTTCATGCTTCTGAAAAAATTCAAACGTAGTTGCTGTATTTCAGGTTTCAATTTGTTTTCGTCTTAATCCAACGGAACCCCATTCCTCTCAAAACTTTTCGAATGCTCTCTCGTGATCCTGCACATTCATTCTCATCGACTTTTGATGGATTCGCTTTAATGTGGGTACGATTTTATCGACGACGTAAGAATTTACGACGAACCTACGAAGCAGAGCTCTATCGAAGTCTTCGAGTTCTGTTTCCTTCGCTGATTTTCTTTTGTTTTTATCGGGAGTTCAAAATCTGTTATTTTCGCCATCTTCAATCTTCTTCATTTCGACCGAAATTTTTTTGCAAAGTCCGCAAACCTACACCTGTTGCAACAGCTGCACGTTCTTGATCCTTTTTCAAACAAATTACAGGTTCATTCTGCATCATTCCTCGTTTCATGAAATGAATGACATTCGCAATTATTTTCCTGGATTGCTCATTCAATTTTTTCCCTTTCAAATTGGAAACGAACTCCACCCTCACCAAAAATATTGAAATTAAATTTGCAAGATTCGGTCCTGTTCGCTTGGCTCTTCTTAAAGCTTCAAAGGATCATTGTGAGCTGAGCTCTTGTCCACGTGATCGGCAAAGTTTACGCGCAACAAGGGGAGGGACTATTTCACCCGCACAGATGTTCTTGTCGACCCGTACAATGTGATAACATGAAAAATATACTTATCGCTTACTTCATTTAGGTGATTAAAATGATTATTCATGAACTTTAATTAATTAATGCGATGTTTGGCATTGCTTCTTCTTCTTCTTCCTGCACGGCCCCTTAATGGGCAGCACTCAGGCCCTTTGTTCCATCGTGCTTGCCATGTTGTGTTATTTTATTATCAGTCTAGCAGAAACTTTATGATGAAGTTTGCAAAACTGTTCTAGGGGGCCTCCTGGATCATCCGGGCACTAGGTGTTTCAGTGCCCAAGGTGTATAGTATGGTGGCCTTATGAGCGTCACATTCGAAGAGTATGTGTTGTTTCGTCATTCTCTATGCAACCACGGCACTGTGTTGTTTCTGACAGTCTCACAACGTGTGGGTGTTTATTGAGTTGGTGTCCCGTTAATATGTCAACCACCATCCCAATAGACTTTTTATCATGGTACAATAGTTCATGTATCCCCTTCTTTGATTACGGCCCCTTCATGAGCCTTTTTTACTGTCTCAGTCCTGAGATGCCCGCCCCGTTCAGGGTCTCAGTGGTATTCCAGTTTTGAAAGAAGGAAAGAATCAGGTTCTACGGGATGATCAGAATAGGTTCTGGACGCATCGGCCAAACCGCTTTTGCCTTTATGGCAAGGTTGCTATCTCATTTCCTTCGATACCCTGATGGGTTGAGCACCAAAGCAGAGTACCTCTGTTTGTAGTACTGAATTTTCGAAGTGCTGCTTTGCATTCGTCAATTAGTTTGGATGTAACCCTCGTATTTTTCAGATATCCATGGGCATTCTGGCTGCCAGAGCATATATGTAGATATATGCGTCTCTGTAGATTCCTGTGTAGGTTTTTATGTACACATCGGAGAATGGCAAATATTTATGCGTGTGTTACGGTTACGTAGTCTCCTAGAGCAATCGTATTGTTTGCCCTCAGGCCATGGACACCGATGCCTGCTCCCATTCCGATTTTGGACCCGTCTGTAAACCAGGTTTTGGTGGAATGACGACCTTGAAATGTTCGCCAAAGTGGTAGGTGGGTTTCATTTGATCTCCTCTTGTGAGATGGTCAGATCGGAATTCTATAATTTTATTGAGGGGTATAGAGTGTCTAGAAGTTGGATTTCTGTCCTTCCACATACGTCGTTTTCACAGCCTCGAATAGGCTGTCATGGCCGCCTCCTCTACCACTATTTGTAGTGAAGGGACGCACAGCAGACACTTCATACAGGCCGTGGGTGTGGATCTCAAGGCTGCCGTGACTGCTAGATGTGTTGCCGTTGGATCTAGTTTATTTTGTTCTGTTTTGTCTCCTTGTTCAGTACAGGCCACCATACGATGGCCGCATAGGTCAGGAGCGGTCTTATCACTGTCATGTATATCTAATATATTATGTTTGGTTTGAGTCCCCATCTGGAGCCGAATAATCTGCGGTAGGCCCAGAGTGTGTTTTGCGCTCGTCTTTCGATGTGATTGTCCCAATTTAGTTCGGCATCAAGCATCACACCTAGATATTTCACCTGTTTTAATTGTAAGTTCAAAAGAACGGATACCTTGAAAGGCGGTAATTTTCTATTTCGAGTGAATACAATCATGTCTGCTTTGTTTGGATTAACAGACAGGTCGTTCTCTCTGCGCCATTGTTCAGTCATTTGCAAAGCGTTCTGCACAACTTCGCATATGGTGCTGACGTTTTTTACATGAACGAGGAGTACAATATCGTCGGCATAACCCAAGGCAAAGTGCCCAGCATCGGCGAGGCCCGCCAGGAGCCCGTCCAGCACGAGGTTCCAGAGGAGAGGAGATAGTACTCTACCCTGAGGGCATCTGCTGGCGGTCCCCTGGACAATCGGCTCGCAGAAGTGAGCATCAATGCGTCTCATTGACAGCAGACGTCCCACCCATCTTGCTATGGTGTTGTATCATCCTCTATTACCGATCGCCTCGTCTATCAACCTAAAAAGTGTGTCGTCGAAAGCTCCCTCTATGTCTTTGTATTATTTCTTACTTGAAAGTATTTCTATTCGTGGATCATCTTTACAAACACCAATAAGCAAATCATTTTCGAGTGATAGAAGATGATTTTTGTATTTAGTTTTCAAAGCCACCAGAAGCACGAGGCAGCAAAGGTAAACCGTGTTTTCAATGCTTCCGTTACTAGACTTTCATACTTACGTCGTTGTAGAAACCACAATTTCTTTTATCTTGAGATAAAAGTTCCAGTTGTGAAGTTTTATCAACCGATATTTCAATCAGTTGATTGTTCGCCACTCGGCAAATGCAATAATATTCATCATCATCTTCACGATATATCATTTGGAAAATATTCTAGTAACTGAATCCTGAATCACTGATGTGTTTTCATGCTCTCCAATTGATCAATAACCAAATTTTCTGAATTGGAATTTTTTGTTAACATATTCGGAAGTTACAGTTCTATTATAAGAGAAAGAAAAACATAAGGAAAAGAGACTTGTGGATGTAAATTCAGTGTATGAGTTCTTGACGTAATTTTTGTTCATTTTCAGCATTTTTTGCTTGTTTACTATTCCACTAAAAAGTAAACGTTTCGGAGTGAGAGTAAGTATACACCATATGTTTTGATGAGCGAATCAAATTTTGTACGTCCTTGACAAATAGCTGAAATATTTCGTTCATTTGAGCATGATGTTGATGAATGAGTTAAAACAATTACTCTACACTGTTCTGGTACTTCTATCTCTAAGACGAGTCCAATATTTACAAACGCTCAGAGACATGATTTCGATATATTTATTCACGTTTGAAATATTGAAAACTGTATATAAATTGAAACTAGATAAACCTATTGGAAATTTTTCAACAAAACTCAATAACTCAATTTTCTGAATTCTAGTTTTTGTTAATATAATCTGAAGTTGCTATGAATGCATCGAAATTTCTTTTTCCAAGGGGTATAATCCAAATAGTACGCTTATTGATGAAGCCATCGGGTTCATGTGTCATAAGTAAAATACTGTTGTTACGCCCTCGTATTCAAGTCATTCAAATGTGAAAATATGTCACTCAAGTAAGCCAATAGAAATGAAGATTCTTTATCTTGTGAACATTCTAGAAATGAACTATCTTTATCTGTAAGAAAATTTTTAATTAATTTCTCAATTCAAAAAGCCACGCAAGGAGTTTTCCACGCGAAAGCCTACTTCAGTAAGAAAAACCAGTGGAAAGCAATCTAGTTCGACTTTGAATAAACTTGAGGATTTTAACAACATGTGATAAAACATTTCGTGAATTGTTCAGCATATTTTTTGTGACAAGCGTAAGTCTGTGAAGAAAGTAATGCGTCCATTTCACATGCAGCATAATATCTTTTAATTTTACTATCAGGCCATTGTTCTTCCCCGTTATCGCTCTCACGTCATCAGTACATACGGCAATGCGTTTATTCCAGTTCTTCGCCTGATGCTCGACCAGAATTAATTATTATATAATTATGTATTATATAATTATTATATGTATATATATTATATATTACATATTTTCAACCTACTCATCACAGTTTTATTGAACAGAACATAAAAATTGAAAAATTGCACCAAGTGAGGTATGTCTGTTAATTCGTCAAACTTAGTGGCAGAAAATTCATTTAATCTAACTTTTTCTATTATCTGCTTGAGAATATTGACAGTCATTTGATTTATGCGCGTCGATATTGTATCATTTTGAAAGGGTATAGTTTTTTAATTTTTCAACTTTTTCCAGACTCATCAGAATATTGTCTATATCAATAGCAACAGGTAAAATGGGTCTTTCCGTACCGTGTTACCAGCTGTACACTTACTTTTTAACAGACTTTTTACAGCTGTCTATTTATTAGAATTAAACACTGAGTATGATAAGAAATTTGTTGTATGTACTTGCTTCACCATGTTACTTACCTAAAAACTTGAATAATAATGAAGCTCTGCCTCGCTTATCTATGGAAAATTCTATAATTTATAATAATATTGTGAGCTACCTGAATTGCCTTCGTGAGATACAGGTAGCTCGCTATCGACGAGTTGGCGATCACTGGTATAGACCTATATGTGAAACTAGTGCTCGAGTAATTAAATTTACTGTGCCTCAATTAGTTGAGGGTTTTTTCACCGATAAATCTCGGTTTGGTTCGTATCCACATTTACGAAGATTTCATGTTTGAAGAACACACACAATCATGATGTGGGCTGGAATTTCGCAGAACTGCGTTTTACTGAATCTTAGCAAACGATCATATTAAGAATGTTCTATAACCCCTGTTTTCTAAGACGCAAATATTGACGGTCTAGGCTTCATACTGATAATGCTATTCCATATACACTGAGAGTCAGAAGATTTCGTAGTACAAAATACCGCTCAATCTCCCGATCGTAATCTCGTTAAGCATGGACACGGAACATGCTTCAGCGAAAAGTTCTCCGAGGCCACAATCTTTTTCAAAACCAAAATCAGTTATTTCAGGCTCTTCAACAGTGCTGAAGGACAATTTTTAATGAGATCAGGACAACGTAATCCTATACATTGAAATGCGCAAAACCTTCCACCATATACCAGGAAGGTATAAATTAATTGTGAAATTTCTACCTAAGTATAAAAGTGAAATTTATATTTTTTACATTCATTTGTTGATGAATTACAGTTTCGATCCGAGTTATATAAAGTACAATGCCAAATTACCTAAAATATTACCACTGCACGCAGACAAAAAAATTGATAAATGTTGGCATAAATTAAACATTTCAAAATTCCACAAAACCTTCATCTTTTGTTCTAAATTACTTAACAAATGACTGAGCCAGCTACCTGCGCTTGCAGAAACCTGTTACTAAAGCTTAAACGCGCAAGGACTGTTCTATGTTACTCAGTTAAAGGACAAATTTTGGTATACGACTTCGTGACCTTTGGTGTAACGATTGGTGTTTCAATGATGGATACACTTCCAGGTGATAATGGAATCTAATTTATATATGATAGATATATATTAGACCTTTAGATCATTCATTTATTTTTACTTAAAGCAATGGATTTTTGGTCTAAATATTACTACCTATAGAGTAAAACTTTCATTTTCTGTCATATCACGTCTTCAAACGATATTTATTGATTATAGTTAGTCCATTTAAAATGACAAGTAGATGTGACCAATTGCGACTCTTTAAGAAAATATTCATACATACGATGTCTCGAATGTGAACATAGTTAGTATTCGGATGAAAATATTTTTTCGTTTAATAAATCCTATGTTACGTCTGTGTATGTTTGGCTTTTACCATAAGTGTGCATTTCTAGAAGTTGAGAGTGTAACTCTGAAAATGATGCTAATAGAATGTGTAACAAAATTAAAAGTGCTTTGAGAGTTCCCAATCTACCAATAGATATAAAAATTATCTTGGCGATGAAGATGGTATACACTCAGGCAGAAACTTTGAACATTGCGAAAACATAAATAAAGATTGGTTGGCCACTTGAATACTATCTCATGTGCCAAACACTGAGCGAGAGAGGGGTGGCTCGAGTGGTCGCCCCGTTAAGGACTTTGCTGACTGTGCTGAACGTACGAAATGTGCAAATGGAGCACCTTGCAACTAGAGAAATGGATGAATCAACACAAATATGAGGTATTTCCATAACTATAACTTCAAAAATATCTGAACCACATGCAACAAATAGTCCAAAGAAAGTTTTGTTTTTGTAATTGAGAGTCATCTCACGAAGTTCCAGTAGAATTCGCTACGTAAAACAGCATTGGAATTGTATTGTAATTGATATCCTACATTTGAAACAATCACTGAAGCCAAACAGAAATGTTACTCCCAAGTACATAATTTACAGAAGTAAAGGCTGAAGTACCCCTACAAGGACAATACATGTCAAAGATTTTTGCTGTCTTTGAAACAAATTATTTTACATCCTGTGGAAACATGTGTGCCTCGCCTCTAAGTGGGAATATGACGAGTCAGGAAGTCATTCTCAATATAAACAGAAGTTTCAAGACAAACTATTTATTGATGAAAACATGATTGTTCCTATACATCTAGCGATACACGTTTGGTGAAATCCTCGATTTTCCTCTGCACGATACTTGCGGCCTTTGAAACTTAAGTTGACACACAAAAGTGCATAGTTATTAAGACAAGAAGCATGATGGTCGTAAATCAAAAACACCAGCTTTTTTCTACAAAAACTGAGGATCAAACATATAATAAAACAGGCCATGGTAGATGGAAAAATGATAAATGCACTAGCCAATAAGAGACTTGCGATGTGTTTTTACCTGTGTGGTGCAACGTCCAAAGAATTAGAAATTAATTCAATTAATGTTAGTTTGAAAAAAAAACAAGTTGAAAAATGAAACCTGGAGTGTGAAGAGATTTGCTTAATGCATTTTGAATTTGGCATGACAATCAAATCTTGCCAAGTGGTAAAGTGAAGGGATAAGGGATGAAGAATTCGGCGCTGCTGCAAAGAAAAGAATACAAGAGGAATTATTGATGACACTTGGCCTACATGTCGGCCAACCGAGATAAGGAGGGACACCAACGGATACAAACACAACCCGTGTTATGATCACACACCGAAGAGATATCAGAAATTACTGGTGTCATTTTGAACCTCATCAATCGCCTGCACACAGTATTGAAAGTTTTGTCTTGCGCTTGCAAGGTAAAAGCTGAAAAACTGAAAAATGTTTGCCTTCAGACAGCCATAATCTTCATTCATGACTACCCAAGGTTAAACATGCCTTTTACCCTACGCAAGGTAGGAACATGAAATTGTACAAAATATGGGTATAGCTATAGGACCTTTAAAGGTTCCTTTTTATTAGAGCGTTATGACGCTGATTCGGATGGTCACGTGATTTTAAGCGTTGATGCTAGAAAGTTGAGATTTCTGAACTTAATAGCGTCAGACCCTACAAGAGACAAGTTTATATTTTCCGTCTTCATGGGTTGCCAATAAAAACCCTGAGGCAACCAGTTTTCTTCGATACAGAATGGCTTAGTCTTTTTTTATAGTCGTCCAGTTATTTTCGATTCTCGAACAACATAGTTGGAGGCCTTGAAAGAAAATTTCGCAATATATAGCACTAAAGATTCCAGAAATGATACCAAATCAATAAAAAATAGACTTCATATACATCAATCAAGTGTTTCAACCTAAGATAAGTGACAAATGACATATTTTGACGCTGAAACCCCCTTTTTATGGGAGCGTCATGATTTCATATAAAATTAGGTCACCATTTTGAAGCTTGAAACGAGCGTCAAAATGCTCCAATGAAAAAGCACCTTAAGTGAAGATGGAAAATATAAAGAGCAATTCTCTTGAAAATTTTCCAGAGAAATGGCTATGCAGGATACATTTGACACATTATTGGTATCCTCACATCCATACATAACTGGGCTAAGAACTTTAAGGCTCAAAAGAATTCGTCGTTTTTTTTTTCTTCATCAGAGTTGTATTTACTAGATCTACATTTTCCATTGTACTAAACTAAAGACTTCATGAATATAATTTTCATAAATTGAGTAGTTTTTATTTATGGTTATATGAAACACACAGGTAATTATCAGAGTAAGATTTTCAGCACCCCCGGATTACTTTGAACACTACTAAAGCAATGTCGTAATTACCTCTAAATGCGTTTAACGGTATAATAGCAATAATTGCTCTTACGTCTTTTTAAGTTCATTCATAGCTATGTGTTAATGTGTTAGTCAAACTTTTCAGAGATACTCCTCCCAAATACAAACCGTGCAAACTTCACATTATAGCGAAATTTATGACAATTTTAAACCGAATTTCACCTGTGTGCGTTGTGAGATGTCAACTCTGTCAACTCCTTCATACTAGCCCCCTTATCAGAAATCATTGTTTCGTGAAGTAAATTGTACTGTAAGCCAAAGATAAAACACACAATTATATCTTATCACAACCGGATCGTTAAAAGAAAAATTGTCAATCTTTTTAGAATGTTGAATAAAATATTCAGAAATTTAGATAGTGAACTGGAATCACAATGTTATAAAATCTTAGAAGAAAATAAAACTACTATGTGAAGAGAGATTGAATTTCCTAATATGTCTAATATGATTGAAACATTAAATAACTCTTCTTATGAAAAATAGCTTAAAAATTGTTATTATTTCAAAATACGATAAGCAGAATTCAACTGAAAACATTCAAATTCTGAAATGCTTAGCAAAATAAAAAAAAATTTATATGTAACCACATTCAATAAATTATCATGAATTTCTGCTATCAGAGATCATTGTTTTATGAAGTAAATTCTACTGTAAGCCAAAGATGAAACACACAATTACACCTTATCACAACCGGATGGTTGAAGGAAAAATTCTAAATGTTTTCAGAATTTAAAATAAAATATTCGGAAATTCAGATAGTGAACTGCTCCTAATCTTCCAGAAAAACTTAAGAAAGACGCTCCATCCATTGTGACTCTTCCACTTGATATAACCAATTGGAAAGAAACAAAAGAAGCATTAGAACAAATTGGACCAATCGATTTGTTAGTTAATAATGCAGGTTTGGCTATTCTAGAACCATTAACGGACGTTTCTGAAGAACATGTGGATCAGTGAGTAAATAGGAAGGCGTAAACCTTTATTCTAATATTTTCAGTATTTCAGGCTCTTCGACATAAACGTAAAATCGCTCATAAACATATCCCAATGGCTAGCAGAACAACTTATTTCCCGAAAATCTCCAGGATCCATTGTAAACATTTCCTCTCAGGCTTCTATGGCTGGACTTAAGAATCATACAGTATACTGCGCTACTAAAGGAGCAGTTGATGCTTTCACTCGGGCAGCCGCTCTTGAATTGGGACCACACGGCATAAGAGTAAATTGCGTCAACCCAACTGTTATAATGACTGATATGGGTAAACTCGGATGGTCAGATCCCAAAGTTGCTGAACCTATGTTACAAAAAATACCGCTGAATAGGTGAACGCCAGATATTTACTCGACCAAACAATACAAACTCAAAGAGATTTCTGAATTGTAATCTAAGAGATCATGATATTTTCTTTTTTAGGTTTGGTGAGGTTCATGAAGTTGTAGATACAGTCCTCTTCCTATTGAGCGATAAGGCCAGTATGATTACAGGAACCTGTTTACCAATTGATGGTGGTTACACTGCAGTTTAGTGTAACTACATTTAAATGAAATACCAGATAAACATTTATAATTCAATATATTCAATATAAAATAATTTACAATAAAATATAACAAGGAATAAATAAGCATCAAGACAATACTTTCAATTACAGTTTCCACACAAACAACTCATTCAATCCCTCTCACACCAATGAATGACAGTGCCCAATTCATGTCATGTGACTACAGTTTCTTGAACCTATTCAACCAGGGTATCTGTAATTTTCATGTGCTCTTACCGAATTTGAAAACGCCACCTACTCCTCTTCTAATACTTTTATTTTCTGGTGCCTGAAATTGAGAAAAGTTTCATATTGCATGGTATATGCTTTTTAATGATATCTTACATGTCTTCCACCAAATAACATTCTTGCCTTATCTTCTTCTTGTGGGGAAGAATTCTCCTCCGAAGAACCTGTTTTTCTTTTAATCAATTTCTGTTTGATAGCCTGAAATTGAAAACAACTTGCTAAAAAACAGAAACATGTTTAGAAGCATCAGAAGCATATTGAAGATTGATAGTTAATTAAAAAATTATTCCTTTATAATTAGAATTATAAACTGGGGTATTACAGTAAACATTAGAAGAAACTAACTCGAACTGTGCAAAAACTGATTGTAACAGAAAATATGGAAAAGAGAACCTATTTTACTTTAATTTGAAAGACAGAATTATATTACACTACACGTGTTCCAATATTCTTATAACTGCATTTTTCATGAATTTTCAGTTTTAGTATTTGATAATTTGAAGATAGAATCCTTCTTTTGGGGCTCATAATATTTAACATAATAACCACCACTTTGAAGCTGGTTGTTTCAACCATCGATGGAGGATGATATTATGTTATTAAGTTGATTGTTGAAGATATTGCGAGAGACGACAGCATGGAGCGGAAGTATTTCTCTTACAATAAACTGGGACCGAAGATCAACACCGTGACAGGGGGGAATATATCAGCTTATGTATTCTTTTATTATCTTCTCAGTCCTGTGCATAGTCTTCCTTCTCAACTTAAAAAGTCTTCTTCTACTTTTATTCAGTTGGTATGAAAGGATATTCATTACTTGCACTATGTTTTCTGATGTTATTCTCTTTTATTCTTCAACCAATTGAGGATCTTGTTAGGATGAAGAATCAAGCTTGAACACAATATTTCGATTATACTCTTTGTTCACAGATCAATCACAGATTAGGTGTTATTGGTGCATTAGCGACAAATTAGACAGGGTTTTTTTCCCTGTTTTCTTGAATCATATAATAGATTACGTATATTTCACTCGTTTTTTCTCATTTTCCTGATCTTACATTTTTGGGATCATCGTGTATTTTAAATGTTCTATTATGGTGTTTCGACTCACATGAAAATTTAACGTTAAAGCAAAATCAATGTAACCCGCAATTTTCTTCATGTCCCTTTGATTCAAATAAATGAATATTTTTCAAAAAGATCATCAAGAAACAAAAATGCTACGAAATGGGTACTCCCAAAATAATCTTGCTATTGTGGATAATTCTTCAATTAATTTTAAGGCAAAAAGTTCATATATACAAGTGATAACTTTAGTCGTCTTTGAGATACAGATTACCCAATGTTTTTATTATTGTAATAGAAGACATTCAAAATCAACCCAAAATTAGATAGAAGTATCCATTCCACGTTTAATGGACGAAAATGCCCGAATTGTTGCAATAATAATACAACCTAGTATGTTGCCAATTTGAAGATTGTGTTCAAGTGAAGATCCTCATACTATCGAGTTTGGAGAAACGTTATTTAAAAACGGTTCTGCAATATCAGCAAAATATGGAACTGCGCTGACATGCATTTAAATAACAAGCGATACATCTTTCCATAGAACTGGAATTTGAGTTTCTAGGATGTGAAGATATGTATCACCGATCAATTGTTCAAAGAAAATTATCCTAATAAATGATAGTCACCAATAATGTGTCAACGATTGACCGAAAACAATTGTTGGAATCGTGTTGCAACTATGGACTTAGAATTTACATCAGTCATACGTGGTTATCATGAAAATTCATAATACTCTGTGTGCGGTATCCTCAATACCGTACCAAACCGCAATGCCACCTCTGGTCGGACATAATCGTGAGTCTTCGGACGCAGTGTTTGGCCCTCTGCCCCTTATGACTAATATAACCCAAAATGTTTTTAGGTTAAGCTATAGTTCATTCATAAAATATGAAGAGGGCGGCCATGAACGTGTGCCCACTGCTCGGATCTTCATTTATAATCGAATATCGCGTCACATCAGATGTGCAGGCACCGGTGTAACTATATAATACTAATATACTGTACCTACTCCAAGCAAAGTTTCAATACGATGGATTTTACTCCTGTTAGACGTATCCTCACATGGTGACGAAGACATGAGTGCCGAATATTTTAAACAACTGTTGAATTTGATACCAATATGATCGGTTAGTGATAACGCGAGTTACCATTCACGGCAAGTGAAAATGGCAGCGACGAGTTCCTGGGGAAAACCAGACATCATCAAGTGCATATCAGGGAGTATGCTTTCAAATAACGCCATGAAAAATGTCACAGCCGACAATTGAACAAATTGCAAAGTCCACGAGATTAAGGAAGAAAACAAAATGTGGGAACTGGATTATCTTATAGAGGCCAAAATAGTTCATGGTATACTGAATATAGGTGCCGAAGATTCGTCATCTGAAGATTTAACATAACTGAGAGAGTAACCAGGAAGCAACTCAGCCATTCCTTCAGAACGATATCAAATTATTTATACGTTACATGAATTTTCGTGCTCGATTCATTTCGACACTTTTGTTTCAACAAACAAACCCTATAACTCACATTCCTCTACGCCACTCAGTGGAGGTTTTGAAGGGATAACGAGAATGGGTTATTTTAGATAGACGAGACGAGCTATATCAGATATCGATAAGAGCAACAAAGACATATTTCACAGAAAGTCTCCAGTATAACATTGAGTTATGTCGCTTGTCATAACAATTATATGTATCCCTGTGTGAAATAACAAAACTTCTTGGATTTTTTGTGTCCCCGTACGGCATATTCAGGGAATTTGCACATTTAATGAGCAATTAATAACTCTTCGCCTTTTCTGAATATACTATATGTAACACTTAAACTCTCTTTCTGTAAAGTCGAACCAGTAAGTGATCAGTTTTGTTACTCTTAATGAATTATATATATATATATATATATATATATATATATATATATATATATATATATATATATATATATATATATAAACTCTCTTTCTATACTGTCAAATCTCACTTCATTCTAAAATCTGAGTACGCCACTCCTGATAGAGTGCAAACGCTAAGTCTCGAGGTGATGGCTTGATCTGTAAAAATTATAATCCGTTCGCAATACAGCTTATGGTGAGGTAGTAGCCTATGCCTTTCTAGGTAATTCAGGCATCCTTTCCTTCAACTAGAGCCGTATCTTTATGTTGTACAGTTCTTGCACTTTCTTTTAAACCAAGATGTAGTTTCGTACGCATTTACGATAAGCGATTATTTCAATAACTCCTGGCAGACATACGTCTAACCTATGAGGCATTACCATTAGCTGATCAACACAAAAAATGTATAAAAGGCATTTCGGTATTAGTTAACACAGGCTTCATAATGAACTGAACATAAACGAAATCAAAGCTGGAGTTTATCGATAATGATAAAAAATTTTATGTTTACATGATTGGTTTCTCACTTGGCAAAGGTTTCACACATATTCATTTAAATACTCGACATATGTTTCGGGTTGTTAGCCCATTATCGAGAATAATACAATACTAAATTTAAAATGAGTGATTTCATTATGTATAACGGCATTCACAACAGGAGGTTAATTGAAGTCTAGTTGGTCGTTGCAAATTGGCAATTGAACATCTATTCTCAAAACTAAAAATTCAATTATATTTCGTTATACATAAGTGAAATCACTCATTTTGAATTTAGTATTGTATTACTCTAGATAATGGGCTAACGACCACAAACATATGTCCAGTATTTTAATAAATATTGGTGAAACCTTTGCCAAGTGGAAAACCAATCATTTATTCATTATATTCCACCAAGTGTTGAGCGAGAATTCCATACATAATTTTATTTCTTTAGGCTTTGACGCAGTAAACGATTAAAATCCGCAAATAATATATATTAATATAATTAATATAACATATTTTTACTCATTTGTTCAGGAAACCAGTAACGTTACTGCTAAGATGAAATAAATAAATTCAAGCTAATTCAGTACAAAAGTACTTTTCACTGTAAATTGAATAACGAATCGCCCAACGTATCGGATTATTCTGAAATCCGAAAATACCCTACATATAACAAAAAATGTAACTGAAAGACAAAAGAAAGAGAAATCTAACCAAACATAAAAATGAATAGTACGAGTAGGACTCGTACTTAAGATATATGAAATCTATAGCTGCATCCATGCTGAAGGGCATTGGTCTCAGAAAAATTCCATTTTTCTAGATCATCGCAAAGTATCTGCAGGTTTTGATTCCCTTGCGAAGGTTTAATGAGGAGCAGAATGCGACATAAACGACCGTATTTTCTAGTGGGGTTAACTGAAAAGTTCAATTTTCTCGCAGAGCGAATATATAGCAGACCTGAGTATCTGGTATCAATTTTAACTGGATGCCTTCACGTGGTTTTTCAAAATTGTTTGTTATGAAGAAACATTTTTTTTTTCATGATGTCGCTACAAATTAGAGTTTTCGGATTCTTTCCTAGTACTAATAGGTATTTCAATTTACAATTATCCTACCTGTGATACGACAGAAATACTCTTGCTATCATTCCTAATAGCCATCAGAAGATCTAACCAGGTCCAAGTCATATTGTGATACTCCAAAGTAGGTATAACCAAAGATATATCCCTCAAATCTTCCAGATTCTTCTCTTTAGAACCCTTATAACTCAGCCTTATTGGCACTTCTGGCATTTTAATATATACGAATAATTTATTCTTTTCAGCGCGTTCTTTCATTATTTCCACGTCGTCTATAGGAACATAAAAGTTGGAATCTCGATTTTTTCTACCACCTTTCGACTTTTTATGACCTTTGTTTTCCGGTTCACCATCATCAGAAAGACGATCAGAGTATTCTGGATGTTCGGCATCTCTCTCGGGGAAACAGAACTTCATCATAGTATTATAAAATTTTTTCGTCAGTTCTACAAGAAATTAAAATGGAATGAATAAATTTAAATGGATTACTTATCGAATTTCATTATTCTTACCTATTTTCAAAGGGACTAGATTAATTTCGAAATGTTCCTTAACTGATATGCCTCCTACAGGTGGTTTTTCTCTACAGAAAATCCTCAATACTTTCTAGGTTATGAAATAAAGAGTTAAATTAATTCAAGAAAATATTGGACGAATTTCTGTTACCTTATGTTCAATGGGCATTTCGAACTGTATCTCAGTTGGACAAATGACTTCCTTGTAAATTTCATTAGGTAACAAATTTGTCATCCTTAAATATCCAAGTTCGAGTAGATGGACCACTGAATCATCACTATTCGATTTCTTCGTATACCTACAAAATACATCTTGTAATAATGAACTCGTACTGAAAAATAATGACCTACAAGAAATTACTCAATACTAAGTCAGCAATTCCAATGAGACCGTCGGCTTCTGTGAGTCTCCATTGGGCATGCTTGAAACATATTTCGTTAGATCTGACAACGTTGACAGGTTTGTCACTTCTTGTGGTGGCAAGTCTACTGTTAGCAAGTAGTTGTCCTTCTTTATAACAAGAAAGCATCATGTCAAGTTCCTCACTCTCTAAATTCAACTGATTTTTGCAGTCATTTACCTACAAATTAAACGGTGTAATCAACTGCCATGAAAACTTTCAGGTAAAATGCTTCTTGATAATATATTGTAACAATATATTTACTCAATTGATAGAAGATCGTAGTATAAATTAATTGTAGTACATAGATGTTTAATTCTAAAGTCTAAATGTATAACACATTTCACCTCACATCATCAAACAATCATAACTTTAAAGAACATAAACAGAAAGATAAAATGGCCAATATCTCTGTTTGATTTCTAATGCTACTCCAGGGTTAAGTTTGAGTCTGTAATTTCCACTGCGAAGATGAGAAAATTGCATTCAACATTATGGTCTTCATCCCATAAAAGATTTGCATAATGGAAATCGGTTTCGCTTAAGAGGCAATCGTTTGTGTTCCATTTGAATAAATTTAATTGCAGTCTGAGAAGACCTTACTAGTCGCCATCCTGAATTTTTCGTTTATACTTTTTCATTTCTCTTCTCAGAGAGTTAACCTTGAATTGTAATTGTAATTTCGGAGAAACGATTTCAATTTTTCACTGAGTTTACTAAGGAAGGCGCGACTATTAAGTTTTTGCGAATCTTTGGTATTCAAAACAACTTCCTTAATAGTATTTTTAAGAGCGGCTTCCTTATTATTAAGCTTAGAATAATGATCGTTGTTAATTGCTATTTGTTTAATAAATATTCATGAGTTCTTCGAGCAATTATTTTGTCTAAGATCTAATGAATCGATTGAAATAAATGGAAAGGATAAAATAGATTGATACAATTTTCAAATGACTGATTATTATTCATCTGTATCAGTCATTAGACTCTCTGTCAACGAGGAAGTCTATTATGTTATCAATTCGATCATTGACGGTAGTTCGAAGAACAACAATGATTATGTTCCCAAATTAGCAAGAAGCCATGTGGTAGAAGTATTCATCTTACAATGAACGCAAACTACAACCGAAGATCAACACCATGAGAGGAGAAATATCTTAGGTCATGTATTATTTATCTTTTTATTGTATGATCATGCTTGTGCCTTAGGAAATATTCATTTAATTATGTTGGGTTGTTACCAAAGGATATTTAATACTCATATCATGATCTTCTCTTTTATTCTTCAGATTACTGCCATCAACTACCAATAGAAGATCTGGATAGAATGAAGAATAAAGAGCAAGCATAATAATTTTGATTCACATTCACGAAGACGGGTTGATAAGTCAGTGACTTTTTGAATTTCCCGCGCAATTACTTCAAATGCGACAGTGCTGCCGTCAACTGTAATCTATCTGTGGGCAACTTTCTAATGTTGAGCCAACTACGTCGTGTAGTTGGTGTTTGATAGCTATTCAAAGCAGAAAACCTCGTGAGTTTTTAAGAAAATGAAAAAAATTGAATTTCGTGTTCTGATTTCGTAAGAAATCCGTCACTGAAACTAAGGAAAGACTTGATAAATACTACGGGGACTCGGCACCATCAATTTCAATGGTTAAAAAGTGGTTTACAGAGTTCCATTGTGGTCGCACCAGCACTAGTGACGCCTAACGTTAAGGTCGCCCAAAAGAAGTGATCACGCAGGATAGAATCCATGAAATGATATTGGACGATCGGAGAATGAAAGTGCGTGAGTTGGCTCATGCTGTAAGTATCTCAGCTGAACGGGTACATCATATTTTACACGAATATTTGGACATGAAAAAACTCTCTGCGAGATGGGTGCCGCGATCGCTCACACTCGACCATAAGCGCAATCATGTGACCACTTCAAAAGAGTGTTTAGCGATGTTCAGCCGAAATCCGAACGAGTTTTTGCACCGTTTTGTTACTGTGGACGAAACAAGGATCCATCTCAATTCGCCAGAGACTTTGGAACAGTAGAAACAGGACCAAAGAACGCCAAACAGAATTTTTTGTAATGCACGCTGTCATTCACATCGATTACCTCGAGAACCGGCGAATATTATTCAAAGCTTTTGAAGAGATTCAACGTTGATTTGAAGCAGAAACCGCCGCATTTGTAGAAGAAGAAAGTGCTATTCTCCAGATTTATTTTTCTGTTTCCAAACCTATAAAAATGGCTGGGCGGTAAGAGATTTGAGTCGAATGATGAAGTCATTACCGAAACAACCGCGTATTTTGAAAGCCTTAAGAAAACCTATTATTTGGGGGGAATAAAAAAAATTAGCAAAACGCTGGACTTAATGTATCGAGCTGAAAGATGATTATGTATAAAAATAAAATGTTTATTTGCCGGAAAAAATTTGTTTTATCCAAAAAGTCACTGACTTATCAAACCGCCCTCGTAACTCACAGAGTAGATGTTACGATGTATCAGTGACGCCAAGGGAGGCGACATAAGGTTTTGCCTAATTCTCACGAATCATATAAGGAATTACGTATAGTTCACCCATTTCCTTTCATTTTCCTGAGCTTATACTTCAATTTTTCCCAATCATGTTTCAATTCATATCAAAAATTGGCATCATGAGGTACTCCTCGAATATTTTGTAATTCGTTCATTCAATTTCTGGAAGCAACAGGCATCAGTGTATCAGTCGACACGATACGTCAAAGACTTCGTTCAATGGGTTCATACAGTAGAAGGCCCTTAAGAGTTCCAGAGCTAACCAAACAAAAAATTAACAGACTTAATTGGTGTATCGAGCACCAAAATTGGAATATTGAGAATTAGCGAAATGTTCTCTTTTCGGATGAGACCAGAATTGGTGTTCGATCAGAAGACCGCCGGATTCGGATTTTAAGGGGTTGTGGAAGACAAGCTAGAGCAGCCAGACAAATTCAAGGGGGCAGTGTGATGTTCTTGGGTGGCATTATGCTGGGAGGCAAAACAGATTAGATTTCGTTTCCTGAGAGTGTAACGGGTAGAAATTACGTAGACCTAGTTATGGAGCCCATTATGAGACTCTGGCGAGGTGCCCTCGGAGAGAATTTTACCATTATGCAAGATAATGCTCTTCCGCATACCAACAACCTCATCTTGAAACAGAGGGAATCGCTATTTTGGACTGGTCTGCTTGCTCTCTAGACCTAAATCATATTGAACATTTATAGGATAATCTCAAAAGGAAAATTAGATCGCGCCAGCATAATCCAAGAACCCCACAACAGCTCATCCAAGCCGCCACAGAAGAGTAGCAGAAAATCACCCCAGAGGAGGTCGAAAACCTAATCCACAGCATGCCTAGACGGATTCAAGCTCATATCAGGGCAAGAGGAGGTAATACAAGCAACTGAGGTCGAGAAAAAAACACCTACTTTGTGAGAAAACAATTTTCAATTTCTTCACTACATGCGGAAAGAGTCTCTTATTTTGTTTATTTGTTTCTTTCTTAAAATAAACCTTAATTTATTTCTTTTCACAATTGAAATATCTCAAAAAGGACCAATTCTAACAATCCTTCGAAATTTCCAAAATCCCTGAGGTAATATTCAAAATATCGAGTGATTCCACATAAATTTGGTAATGTGTATATAGTCTATCATTGAAAGTTCATCAACGCGACAGTACAAGCACAAATTAATAAATATATGATACACAAACACCTCGATATACCGATGTTACGATAACTGATTTTATTAAATCTAAGAGCACCCACTCAAAGATGGTTATGACTCTTTGATGTGATCATATATACAGGGTGTTTCATCTCAAAACGAGCCAACCTGTATATTTCTTGTATCGTAGGGATTAGAAACATTTGCCGAAACACATCAAATTCCTCAAGATTGCATGTGGCAAGGGGATCGAGCAATCCTTCATCGCAACTCTTCGAAGCGATCATTTTCACAATGAAAAAATGTAATCCAATGATTCCAAACCAAATCTTCAAATTGTCCTCGATTTACTTCCATACGATAATACAATCTTGATTGGAAATCGTCTCTAACATTATATCTTATCTAACATTGTACGGATGAAATTGTATTTATAAAAATTCAAGATTAGATTGGCTAACACCAAAAGCTGCAGAAATTTGTCGTACACATGTAGGCCGTCAGTTGGCCATGTCCCAATACCACATCTACTGCTGCATCATTTACAATTCAAATGGGCGCCCTTTTTATATCGATTACTAAACTCGTCTGAATAAATCTTAATATCAATTCCATTAAGTAATTATGGCGCACGTACCATTCAAGATAGTTTTAGTTGAATATCCTTGCAGCCACTGGGGCCACCACTTGGATCAATCCCTTTGTTCTATTCAATTTTGAAGGATTGAAGTGCTAAAACTTTAAATATACGTCAAAAGATATCCCCTGAGCAAAATCATCCGACGTATTTCGAGAAATTTTTCTATATATATATATATTGTTAATTGATTCATTTCTAAAAATATATTTTACATTAATTGAAGTCAAATACTTATTTTCTTATTCGAACAAAGTTTCGACGAGGGTGGTGTTGAATAAAAATATTCTCAAACTGGATAAAACGAGCTATATGCCCACGAAAAGTATCACGCCGACAAGTTTCATTATTCACACAGCATTGTGAGTTAATGAACTATGCTTGAATATGCAATAACACTAAGTAGCAACAAAAATGTCTGAGAAAAATGCTTTACAGAGACAAAAATATAAGAAATTGACATTACTTGAAAGCCAATAATGTAAACTGTGAAATTTTATGTCATGCAGATATATTAAAACATTATTATATCTTATTCGAGATTAAATTTTGTGTTACATTATTTTGACTGCTGTATCAGTTTTTATTTGAGGAAAATGTTTATATACGCACAAACAAATAATGCAAAAGTAAAAAAACCAGTATGGATTCCAACTCACGGCCCAGCTATAAAACGATCTCAGTCTACAATTTTGCTGTTCAGCTGAAGAGAATATAGGAAAACTCACACTACAACTGAGTTTTAATAGTTACAAGAAGGCGATTTTTCTCTCAACACATACTGGTTTCATCACTAAAATAACATTTCCACAACGTAAAAGGAATAAAATCAGTCATTTGCTGTTTTATCTACGGCCTCATACTTCCACTTATGAACACTACTAATATAGGTGTGATGGATGTAATGGAAAAACACAGTATTCCAGCAATTTTCTAAATAGTCAGATATGAGTTCATTGCCTTAACTAAATCTCTAAATTCGCACTTTTTTTTCAGTTACACTTCTAAATTTATTATTGAATCTGAAAAAGTTTCACTATTGTGAAATGTGTTATGAATTTGTCCTTAGTATAGATAGAAACATTCATCGTTCATCAATTGGGATATTATTATCTATAAAACACAATACTTGATGATACGTCAACTTACTTCTTTGAAAAGAGATTTCATTTCATTAAGAAGCTCCAAATCTTCAGGATTTTCCGCCAAAGCCTTACTGATTAAGTATGAATTCTTCTCTAGTCTCCTAAGTTTACTAACAGTGGTTCTGACTAAAGTCTGTTGATTCTGTATTGGTTTTCGTTGATCCTCAACACTATGCAATTGAAGCTGAAATCTCATACGTGCTAGTTTCTCTAACGCTTCTTTTCTATGTGGTTCCACATACAACAACAGGTTATTGACAATGTCCAGAAGCATTGCGTACTGAAAAGGTAATAGAGTGAATACGATGTGACAACTGTATAAAATAAGTCGCAGATAATTTTTACCTCTGTGAATGAGGTATTGTACTTGTATTGGTGGGACAATTCTTCTCTCATTTAAAAATTGAACTAAAATATTTTAATGAAACGAGAAGTCGAAAATGCATTCATATCGGAAACCAAGTAATTTCGGTTTTTCTCAAAATTTGAATCCAACGATTTACCTGCAGGGAATTTGTGCACACTTCCAAATCATGATGCATCAAAGTAAACGCATCTACCGCACCTTGACTTCTGTTCCAAGGATCGACTTCTTGTTGAGGGGGAGCGGGAACTTCACACAGATTTTCAGGATCCACGCTTATATCACCGTAATTCGCGTAGAAAAATTCACATTTACATCGTGAAACAATTCTTTGTAACTAGAAAATCAAATTGTGAGCAGTTTTTACAATCATTTATATCTATTCCATCTCACCTGACTAGAATTCGTTGGGCCTACAGTGTCACTAACAACAGCACCTACTGATACGCCACTGCCTACCATATTGGGCACTTCCGACGGTTCCGAAATTTGAGTGGATTCTTTTTCTTGAATGTTGTTGATGGTAAGCCACATAATATTTTCTGAAATGCATAATTATATTATGTTTTATGAAAGTTTTTTGGGGGGTTATTTTACGGAAACACAATTTGTATTGAAATTTGTATAGAACTGTAATATTTCTACAAATCCTATGTGGCTTGCCCTCATTAAAGATCCCTTTAAACGTAAAATGTAGGTCGAGTGAATATTACAACAGGGATTAAATCACTTGCATCATTATTCTCAGGGTCTAACCAGACTTATAGGAATTTAGACTACCTCCTAATGACAGCCACCGGAACAAGATAGTTCCATACCAGTGTGGTTGGGGACTGTCCCCGTTGAATCTGAACACGGTAAACAAAGAAACTCTAATCCATTTCGAAAATTTTCAGCACTTGAACGAAAATATATATCGGCGCATAAAGACCAGTTTGAGCAGCTGGACGAAAGGACCGAGCTCCAGATACATAGCCTATTCTTTAATCCAACAAGGTGGAAGTGAACCTTACGAACAACAAGAATTTGAACAGTTCAGATGGCTTTTCGAATTCTTCTTCATATGGATCGATCGGCAGATATGGAGAGATGCAGCCATGCTGAAGCAGACTGAGTGACGTGTTGAACGAAGTGCTTCGCACGGTTTGGAAGTAATTTGAGAAATTCATCAGATTGATCGGGTCTTGGATGCTGGCCGATGCTGCACTTCTTTATAGTCAGTCGGTGGTATACAAACACAGGCCCCTCAGGGTCAGCCCTATCAGACGGGAAAGTAGAGACTCCAACATGCAGTCAAGGCGACAGAATAACCAAAAGAATACCGAACAGACCGATAACGACTAATGCCCTTTCTGCAAGGGATTACAACAGATCATAAGGGTCGCGGTGCAATCGTTCTTACCACCGTAGCCGAAAACGTATGTTAAATATGGAAAAAGAAAAACTTTATAGCAATTCACAATATAAAATATTGAGTTTATAAACAAAAGCAAAATTAATGAAGGATCCTCAGCCCATGAAAATCAACAAAATATATGCAAGATAATAATATTCATCTGCAAACTGAAAATATTAATTAATGTGTAATATCATTTAGAGAATGTCCTCATTTTTTTCATGCTTCTACATTTAGTGATCAGACAATAACCACAGAACACGAGGGATAAATTTTAAGTTTTGCATATAGAGCTAGAATGAATTAATTGAGAGCTTTTAAAGACTTTATAGTTCCTCCAAATATTCTCTGCGAAGATTATTACACTTCTGCATTCGTTCGAACCAATTCTGAAAGCAGTCATTCCAATCGTTTGCTGCTTCATTCGAATTGCCTTTTAGCAGGTATCAACATGACATTCCATTCTTGATTTTGGGATAAGTAAAGAAATTGTTGGTCCAGACTGTACACAGGATGATGTAACAATTTTATTTTTCGTGAATGCCCTGAGACAATATAACTATTCGATGTTTTCGAGCGTTGAATGTTCAATTGTTTTCCGAGCTGTGGGCGAACTGGCAATATCTTGGTGAAGGATGATTCGCCGTTCGGAGTTGGTTCTCGAAGCCTACTAACGACTTACGGTAAACAAATAGTTGTGTAAAAATCGCCAGTAACTGTTGCTACATGACCTGTTTTTGAAACAAACTTTGGATCATCTTTTTGAAGACATTTCGACCACCGATGTCGGTTTTTCTTCCCCTTTAAACACCCAAATCACCACTGACAATGTTATAAATGCTTTTTCACACGCAATTCTTCGTTCAAAATTTTTTGTATTGAGGTCTTTGAAATCTGCAATCTCTCGATATGTTGCATGCCTATCTTTCTGGATAATCTTATGCACAGCATCCACATTTTCTTGAGTGATCACTGTTTTAGGTGTAACTGCTCTTGGATCGTGATTCAGCCTAACCCTTTCACGTTTAAATTCTCCATACCAACGGAAAACTGATGGCTTCAAAACAGAAACCAACTTGCCTCAACTCTTGTCTTTGAAAATTGCAGAAGATTATTGCGTGAAAATGCTCACGGGTTAATTCCATTTTCAACTGAAATTTGAATTTGTATTAGCAAATCGTAGAAGTGCATTTTTAGTAGTGACAGTTGATTAATGGTGTCATCTATGTCAAAGCATGCAAAACCATAACAGACATCCCCAGTAACTTGATGCTAGAAGATATCAAACATAAAGACCCACTACTGTTTTCGATAAGAGAAGTAATCAATAAAAGGTTAAAAATTGTTTCAGAATTTATGTTATCAGAACGATCAAGTATAAAAATTAAAAAGAAGTTGTATTATTTAAATGATACGTCTAGTAACTACTCTATATTTTTGTATCATTTGGTTTCAGACACGTTTGAACGTGTTTGAATATCATTAGTAAACTATGAATTAATATAAATTTTTATTCATTACTCACCATTGAAACAATCATTTTCTCCTGCGTTCACAGTAGCATAGTACTGCATACATTCCAAAAGCCCTGTCCATGTTGTTTTCGTTACCAAAGTCCTATCTTTCCATGCAGGCCTATGGATTCTTTGGAAGATTTCCGACTTAGCAGCACTCAATATTACATAACCCTTTGTCTCACAGCCTTTCAGAAGCACTTGCGCGTTCACTAGAGAGACTATTAAAAGGAAATTAATATTATAAATGATAAATTGTCGAAATACTTTATAAGTGAAGGGTTTCTCATCATCAAAGTTTTAATCTTCAACATAATCAACTTACTTTGCCAATTATTATACTGTACGTCATCCACTTGACAGGCTTGCAAACCTTGTAAATGTTGCTGACGTGTAGCAGACAGATCGTCACTATAAACTACAGAATTGTTCTCAGCTTCGGCAATGAGTTGCTGCAACATGTTTGCAGCCTGTCCCATTTGTAGTTTATTACCTTGGCTTCCTGGGGTACCATCCTGTACGGACGATGATTGCAGACCCTTTAATAACAATGTGATATAATTAAAATAACTGAAAATATTTCCCTGCTACCTATAAGGAAAGTGTATCATTTTACTATCTCTGACAGGAAAATGGTAACATTTTTCTAGGAAAAAAATATGAAAACTAAATGAACTGATGTTTTTTCATTCTCTATCATTAAATATTTTTATTTCTCAGCTTAGATCGGGTGCGCAAGGAGGTGTCTAATTGAAAGGGGCCTATCAAGGCTCAAACTCTGAATAGCTATGAAACTCAGTAATTAAACCTAGTTTGAAATTTAATAAAGAACGAAATACTTTAGGAATTATTGAAAGAGAGAACGTTGGAAAAGTTATGTACATCCCTCCAGAGATTTTTCTTCTCTCTATTGTAATCAATCTTCCATGTTAGGTTGCTGTCATGAAATTAATGAGTATAATATTCTTGTGATTACCTGAATAGATGCATTAGGCGGCGTTCCTGGACATTCATTTGTATTTCTTCTCTTCAAAGGCGTGCTATTATTGTCTTTCCTGAATATTTTCAGTAGGTCGGTAGAAAGATTTTTCTTCAGTTGCTGAAGATTAAAAGTTCTCAATTATATATTTCATATATTATCAAAGAGTAAGCTATCAATTTATAATTTTACTAACCCTACTTTTCATAAACGTGTCATACAACGCCAGAGCTACATTCCTATTACTTTTTGTCCATGCCCCTTTCAGATCGTACACCACAAGCCTGTGTGTAGGTGTATCTTTATTTCGGTCATTGAAATCCAAATGTGGAACCACCGCTTCTCGTCCATATGAAACTTTGGCGACCGAAAGACAGAAACACTTCTCGACAGGCTGTTGGGGAGTGACTGGAGTAACTCTTTCAGTGTCTGAATCGTCTTGCAAGGCGCTTTTGAGCCAAATTTCCGAATCGTTCAGATATGAAGTCATATATAAAATGGACCATTCCGCTTTGGGACGATGCTTGAGTCCATCGTCGATAGGTACAAGTGATAGGATGTGTTCTGAAAATAATTATTATTGTAATTTCGTAGTATGAGAATTGAGTTTTATTATGTCAATTAACTCCAATACTGTCTATATTGTCTTGAAAATATCACTAAAACTAACCAGATGTTGAAGATAATCGATCTCCAAGCAACTCACATCCTCTCTGCATAGCATATGACAACCAATAACACACTTGGAACTTATGTAGACCAACTATAAGGTGAACTTTCTTGTAATGTCGGCTCAGTTGAATCTTCCTCGGTCTCACATTAGAAAATATCCGTCCCCGTTTGGTGGGTCTTGTAACTCCCGACAAGATCAACTTGAGATTTTCTATCCATCGTAAGGTGCTTCCATAGAGAACCAGAGTTGGGTTGTCGAAGTTCACTGAAGGATGTTGAGGAGTAGGGGGTCGAGTTTCTAGCACCAAGTTCAGACTTACGTTTTGAGATCGGAAGGCTCTATAGGAATCGTGGACCTTTGAAAATATGAAACTATCAGAATAGAAAAATTTGATAATTTACACATAATAGATCATTCAATTCCTATCGACTCACCTGATTACTAGAATACTCAGGAATCTTATCAGGTGCACATTGTACAACATTGTGATGATCATTTGGATCACTCAGGCAATTCCATTTGATTCCAAGTATCAATTTTAGGTTAGGTAAATGCAACAGTTTACAATCGTCGTATTTGGATGCAGTCCTTACAAATATATTTAGATCGCCTTTGTAAATAAACTTTGCTGTGGATAAGAAAAAGAAATAGAGCGACATTTCTCATTTAATTATAACTAAAATATAACCAAGCAATGGTTTGTCGCATTAGAACTCAAATGCTGACGAATTAAACTGTTCAAAGAAAAATATCACCATTGAAAAAGCAATATCTATAGTAGCAAGATTACAATTAAAATATAACTTAATGTTTCATAACAAAATAATTTGAATGTTTCAGGAAAATATTTATAGTTCTATATTATAGTTGATAGGTTCTTTACAAAAGTCGGTTACAAGACACACTTGATTATTGAAATATAAGTTTTATCATAACATAATATAAAACAACATAAACATCACGTTTTGAGAGTAACTAAACAAAAAGGAGTTGTTAAGAATTAGGTTCCGATGAAGAAGTGAAGTGTATATTTATATTGTATTTTTTCCATTTTCTGTTTAATGTGGCCTTTTCAAAACTTTTCAAAAAATTCACGAAAGCACAAATCATGAGTTTGAAGTAAATATTCAGCTGAGCTGCTTTGCTCAAGGATTATACAAATCAGATCGTGGTCTCTTCTTTGAACTCACACATCCATTCCACTACCTGATCTATTTCACTGCCTGATACATAAATATGTATTATATAGATTATATGACCTCGGGTTTGAGAATACCTTTCCTGACTAATATGAGAATTTTCTATCCGATGGATATATTACCAGACTGTGTACTGATCTTGGAGTTCCACAGGAATCAGTTATCTGCATACTTTTGTTTCACTGTTTATAAAATATCTCTCTGAAGACATCAATGTCAATATAACACTGAATTTTCTGAATGATACATCAGCAAAATGGTGATTAGGGTTAAACGTCCTAAGCAGCTCTCGGAGAGGTATTCCCTCTTGAGGAACGAATTCAACGAATTGTGCAAGTCAAACTTTTTCGTTAAAATGAACGGACTTAGATGGCTACAATGGAAATACTCAAGAGACGAATATATTGAATGGAGAATTTCTTTCACTACCGCTTTGTGAAAAATCTTTGCGCAAGTCAACATCATGTAATTATTTGAAGAACAAAGTGGTTTACATTTTATATCAAATTTTCAGAATACATATTTGCTTAAGGCTAATGTAACTCGGATCAGATCCGTGCATCAAAGCGAACGCGATGGAATGACAGAGGAAGCATATGACCTGCCGGAGATGGTCACATTTCTTCCGCGATCCCATTATTGCAGAAGTCATCTCGTCCGTGCTGGGGGAGCCGTTACGCTAAGTCACAAGGAAGGTAATCTTCACGAACGGCATTTGAATTTTTGTTAAGTTTCATCGAATATGATGGAGTTTTTAATGAAACCTTTGATTTTTTTACTGGCGAAGCATACTGAGATGTGGGATACAAATAAAGAACCATATAGGGACAGAAGCAAGAATATAGAAGTACATTAGGTTGGCTTGATAATATCCATTCTAGATAATATTTTTAATATTTTCGGTAATTAAGTAGTAGCTCACTGGACTATTAAAATAAATTGAGATGCTCTACCAAAAATGAAGAATACATGTAGGAGTTTTCTGCATAAATGTTGAAATTATCGAGATGAAGTAGGGAGGGCATGTACTTGAAGAGAGAAACTTCCATCCGTCATTTTCATCGCTGTGTTTTTCGAAAAGACATTCTTTTCCTAGGAAAATAGCACTCGTAAGACCTTTGCCAATGTAGGATAATGACACTGTAGTTTTTTTTATTTAATACACCGAAAAAGATTACATGAATCTATAACAGGTAAAAAATCCAAATAACACATGAAAAGTGATTCCTTACATCCAAATCACAGACCAATTACAACCCATTGTTCATAATATATGCCTTAGCCAAACACCTCTTATATGAGGTGAACGTTTATTAAACCACAACGCCGCCTGGTACGTTAGTTTCTTCGTCCTATATTTGTCGTCAAAGAAAATATGTGTATTTGTTGTTTAGTTCTTGTATTGTAGATATTTATGTCACTGTTTAAGAGTATGTCTATTCCCGTATCAACTGTATTGTTCTTTATCTTATAAATAAGTTTGACGCTGTCTAGTTTTATGATTTTATCTATATCCGATAGTTTAAGCTCTTCGTAAATTTCGCCTGTATGTGTTGTCGGTGCCTTGTGGAATAATATTTTCAGCAGCTTATTCTGTGCAACCTGCAGACTGTTGATATCCATTTTTCTAGCCTGCCTCCAAAACGCTGCCAGATAGTTCAAGATGGAGCCAACATGGTCATGATAAATTAAAAATTTAATCTCCCTATTGAACTTATAAGCATATCTTTTCAGGATGTATGAAAAAGTATGAAGTTTTGATTTCAAATGTTCTATGTGTTTGCCAAAATTAAAATTTGTATCCAGAATTAAGCCTAGGTATTTAGTTGATGTACATTCCGAAATTTTAATGTCATTAATGAAGAGTTCTGACTTATCTAGCTTAATAGACTTGTAGACTGTATATGTGCATTTTTTTCATTCAATTTCATTCTATTATTATTAGTCCACAACACAATTTTTCCAGATCATCCTGTGCCTTCCCAAATATTTCCTGCATAGGGCCCGAGTAAAATAGTCCTGTGTCGTCCGCATACAGTACTATTTTTCCATTAAGTTCCAAATCACATATGTCATTGATGTATATCAAGAACAATATAGGACCGAGCACCGAGCCCTGAGGTACCCCACAGGTAACTTTCACCCTCTAACCTTCACATCCACCTACCAAGGTATATTGCTATCGGTCCTCTAGACAGGACTCGAAAAACTTATAGGCACAGTTGTTGATACCTATATTGCCAAATTTTCTAAGTAGAATTTCATGACACACAACATCGAACGCCTTGCACAAGTCCAGAAAAACAACCATCACGTCTTTACCCTTCTCTATTTCTGCACATATATAATCTGTCATTGTTGCTATGGCTGTCTGTTTGCTCTGTTTATTCAAAAATCCATTTTGATAAATATTCAAGAAATTTATGTTATTTAGATGTTCAAGCAGTCTATTTTTCATCATAATCTCAAAGATCTTCGAAAACGCAGTTAACACAGAGTAGGGTCGGTAATTACTCGTCCCTCGACCATCCTTATGGATCGGTACAACATTTACTATCCTCCCAACAGTAGGAAAAGTAGATAAATGCTTATTCACTAACCTTGACACAATTGGATCAATCAGAGATTCAATTTCCTCAATAACTTTGGGTTTTATATTATCATGTCCGTGTTGGATCTTAAATTTGAAATAATATTTTCAATTTCTTTAGTACTTGTTTTCCTGAAATACATAGATGCTACGTTAGTTTTTTCCTTTTGCTGATACTGCGTATATTTGGAGTTTATTTTAACTTTTTCAACAACTGCCACAAAGTAACTAGTAAGCACATTAGCAAATTTTCACTTTCATTGATTTGATTGAATTCTTTTTAATATCATTAGGACTAATTGTTTTGTTGATGACACCGAATTGTTTTTTGATTGAACCATCTGCTTTCTCGAATAGTCTCTAATGGTGATTGTTCATATTATGTCTCTTCATACTATTGACTTCCTTTTGAAGCTGCTTGAATGTTGACTCCAGATTCTCAAATAAAGGGTCTTTCTTATATAGAGTATAGGCCTTGACTCTCTGTTTAATTAAAGTATCAAGCTCTTTTGTGTACCAGCCCTCGTTGATATTGGTAGTGCATGATTTTTCTATAATTGTGTTAGCATTTTGCAATACTCTTTCAATGACATTCATTAGGTCCTCGAAGATTTCCATGCTTGAGGTCCTCAACTCATTTCCCAGGTTTTCTTTTAGTAACTGGACGTCAATTGTCGTTTTATATATTTGTTGCTCTTTTATCTTATAATCAGTTATGTAGTGATCTTCTAGTTGTATTTCACTTAGTATGTTCATGTCTTAGATCATGTGATCAATGATAGTTTTTGTACCATTTCTAATGTCGACGCGTGTAGCTGAATTCTCGTGCATGCTGCTATATATTTTGTAGCCATTTGACTTTATTATCTGCATATATTTGTTTCTAGTATTATTCCTGGCGAGGAGATTTATATTTATGTCGCCACCAATACCATCGAACTATGTAAAGAGATTCAATTATCTAGTTTAGTAAGGAAAGTATGGGTACTTGATTCAAGCTGTTTGTAAATTACCCCAAGCTTCTGATGCAGATCTTATAAATGTAATATAAGTATATTATTGTTATTTTCAGTATATTCATGTAGAATTGTTAGTTGTCGATTTCCTTCTGTAAATATATAGCGACACCTCCTCCCCGAGTTTTACAACTGAATGTACAGAAATATAATTTGTAAATGTAACGTTTGAAGTCTCGTTTGTATATTGCCAAGTTTCCGTCAAAACCAAGATATTCAGTTTTTTATTCTGTAATATGATGACAAGTTCATCAATTTTATTTCTAACGATAGGTATATTAAGATGAATCTAAATGGGTTTCGTTTCAGTTTTTTTATTGAGAGCTTCCAAATCCTCAAAAGTATTCACGATTTCCATTTTACTAAATTCAGACTTTTTTAGTGTAACCATTCCTTTTCTTATCCACAAAAATGAATTTCCTTTTTTTTCATCTGCCTAGCTTTAATGAATAACTCTTGGTCGGTTTTTGTTAGGTCATGTTAGGTCATTCATATATATATATATATATATATATATATATATATATATATATATATATATATATATATATATATATATATATCGTTTTACTTTCACTACAACCTAGATCGGAAGTTATAATTTTTTTAGTTTTTTTCGCTTTGAAGCATTCTATTTTATCAAGTTTTCTTTTAAATTCAACTTTAATCGAGGGAGAGGAGCCTATGTCTCTTTTACCTAATCTATAGCATTTGTACACACAGTTCGACATGTTGAGGTGTTCTAGAACGTTTTGAACTACTTCTTGGATCTCTTTATCATTACTTTTCATAGGGACTTCATAAATGACGGCATTACGTTTAGGTAGCTCCTGTTCAGCTTCATTCTTCACGACCTGTGTAACTTTCATGGCTGCTTTTATCTCCTTTATCTCTTTTTGGAGCAGTTGGTTTATGCGGACCTGTTCATCATCTTTTCCTATGAGATTTATCATACTTGGCTTCTATCATATTTTACTTGAGCATCACATCTTTGATAGTTGGATCACTTGTGTTTTCGATTTGCTAGTTGTTCCAGCTGATTTGCAAGTACCTCATATCCACAATCTCCATTTACTTCTTTTCAGCTCAGCGGCATAGTTATTAAGTTCGGCACGTTCCATATTTATACATGTTATATGTAACCATTTTGCACATTCGTGACGGGTGCACTGTATCGAATATGTGTTTGAAGTAGACTTTGGGCATATTCCACATTTTACCATTTCGTGATCCCGATATTTTAAAATTTATTCACAGTTCAAAAACAAAGTTGACTATAATGCAATTTCACAATACTACTTTTTTAACAATGTTATAAATCAATCTTACCATTAGTCCAATCCATTATGAGATTGTTCCACGTTAATTCCATCTCCTCAGTAGTATTATAAGGGTCCAAAGAAGCGTGTAACAAGACCGTGAGTTGTTCGACTACCATAGTCAGTCGACCATGCAAAAATAATCTCATTTTGTCCCAAAATGGTAGTGGAGGAGAAGGGTCTCTCGAAGGAGGAATTATTTTTTCAAAACCTAAAAAAACATCCCTGTCCAACAAAATTGAAGGTTTTTGTTGGTAAAGTCGACTCACATAAATTACACATTGCTATGACAGGTTCCCAACAAGGGCCGAAAGCGTAGCTGTAAGATTTAACTTCGCAGTTGAAATCATGGTAGTACTTCATAGGTAACATTCCTCTCTCCACTTCAAAAGGTTCGAACGGATCGCCGAGCTGAACTTTCACGGTTCTGATAGCTGAAAAGAAATCGCCAATTACTTAATGTATATTCGACTCATCTGAATTAAAATCAAGGATACAAGGGAGTTGGTTTCATTATATATTATATGAATTCTTCTATACACCAGAATGAGTTTGAAACTCATTCTAAATCGAATAAACAAATTACCCTCAAAGACTCGTCATCATTCATGCATTAGTTACCATCCAGTGGTATTGATTGTGTGAATTTTAAAAACAATGGAAAGTTTGTCCAATTTTACTCCAGTTGAACGGATCACAAAGTCCCCCTTATCGCAAGTGAGAATTTGATTACATTAAATGTTTATGACGCTTTGAGGAATCAATGTGGTTCAGCAGTCGATAAAAATGTGACAACTTGTGTGAAAATGATGGGAATTGAAGACAACCTATTACAAACTCTTTCGATGCGAAAATCTGAAAATGAAACCTCCAAAGGTAACTCTAGAGAGATTCCGAACAGCAATTCATGAGAGCTTCAAAATCAACATTCGAAGAACTGTGCATAGTTTTTATTTTCGCAAGAAAATTTCTACTATTTTCGAAATATACGATGCTGTCAAGGAACAAGACTTGCTTCCATTATACAAAACAGAATTGTGGCAGATACTGGACGAACTGAATTTTTGGTGGGAAAACATAATAGGAAATCAGTTCTTATAAACAGGGAAGAAATTGTATGTTAGAGGCGAAAATGCGAAAATATTTGAGAATAATCAAAAATTAACGTGTCGAACAGAGGAATATTTTATATCCTGACGAGACTTGGATAAATGAAGAACATATGGTTCGGAAAGTCTGAGTTGATATATATATATATATATATATATATATATATATATATATATATTGATTGTAGCGACGTTTCGACAAGTTCCTTGTCATCTTCAGGCGTTCGGTAGATGTCTCGAGCGTAATTGAGGTAACATATATATATATATATATATATATATATATATATATATATATATATATATATATATATATATATATATATATATATATATATAGATATGAATAATCCTTCCTGACAAGAGCAAATCTGCCTGCCATGCAAGCAACCCCCAAGAGCCACAATAGTGCAACTAAGCAGGATGCCGAGAAACGAAGCGGCAGACTGCAATTTCGCCCTTATTAGGAGCTCATCAGTGTCGCATATCGCTTCTCAACATCAAGCTACACATCGGGGTACCCTACCGGACTTCGAGAAAGATACGAACAGTAACAAACAGACGTGAAAACGTTAAAAATTCCAAACATTTGGGAGACATCTTTAGCCGTTCCGTGAATCACATCAACGGTAGAGAACGAGCGAAATAATCCCGCTGGAATAGTGCTCTAAGCCTCTGTTTCCGAGATAAAACCTCCCGTGTCGGTAAATATTTGATGGGACAAATATCTTCCGCGATAAATTTCGCGAGGAGTCTACATATGTAAATTTAAGACAAGAAGAATTATTCAAAAATCCGTAGATCAATGAATAATCCTTCCTGACAAGTGCACTATTGTGTCTCTTGGGGGCTGCTTGCATGGCAGGCAGATTTGGGAACTAGCTCTTGTCAGGAAGGATTATTCATTGATCTACGGATTTTTGAATAATTCTTCTTGTCTCAAGTTTACATATGTAGACTCCTCACGAAGTTCATCACGGAAGATATTTGTCCCATCATATATATATAGAGTTAATTCCAACAGGTAGTATGGTATATCGTTGAACTATGTAAGAGGGATTCTTTTAGGTCAAATGTCAATAGAATTATACCTAGCCCAATGTGAAATAACACAGAATTTCTCAAATTTTTCGATGTACCCCCGTAAGGCATGGTCAAGGGATATAACATTCAATAAGCTTTATTTACTAAACTTTTATGATTATACTAAAGAAAACAAACTAAGTCGCCTCTGAATGAAAATTTATTCGGTGAAACATTTAAAACTTTAACCCAAATCGGCAATATGAGTGACAAACTTGAGTAATTTCTAAATAGATATTATTTCCATATGACTTTCACACTGATAATTTCAGCAAATTCATCAAGAACAATAAACCTACGTACGATAAAATTAATCACTTGTAGTCTGGTGTTTTTTGCAAGCTGAACAAATTTTACATTGGTAGGTCCAATACTATTTTCAATATAAGAATAACAGAACGCAACCATTGTTTGATTAGAAATCGGTTTCAAACTAAGCAAATCATCTCTTAGAATATCACCTGAGAAAATAGTCAATACAAAAAAGATCGTTAGAAAATTTCAAAAATTAATCAACACCAGTACCATCATCAACGAACAGTTAAATGAATAGATTTGAGTTCTTCATTTCTATTGAATCCCTTCGGGCGCAATTTTACAGCATACGTCATAGATTTACATAAGGTTTTATAGTTGATACTCAATTTGGAAATTTCTTGTTTATTTATGAATAATCTACCATCACTACTGAATATTGATTGGTCTAAATAAACTAGTGTATAATGAAACGCTTGACGATTCCACTATTTTTCAGTAACAATCCTAAAACTAAATCACTGTCTCATTTAATATGGATTTGTCGAAAGGCTTTCCTGTCACCACACGGTTATTCATGTGGGTTTGATAGGTATCTAAGTGAGTTACTTCAATCTTTTCATTGATAAATCGACTAATTTATTTATACTATAATTCTGCAAATACACGGAAAGATTTTTAAGGTTTTCATTGGAACTAGAATTAAAAAAAGCCTTTATTGGTGTTTTCTTGTGAAAGTCTTGTGCACAAGTTACTACCTATCACGCGAGAGTTGTAAGTTCTCGAGCTTCCCACACCAGTTAACTTAAAAACCAGTGCTGAATAGTTAAATGAATGGAACAATTACACTCAGGGTTTATATTGACTAACTTGGTACAGATCTTACATCTTCACACAACTAACTCCTTAAAACTAACATTTTTGTATATCTAGCCCAGGGGTGCTCAAACTTGAACTGCCGGCGATCTACCTCAATATTTTTAAACTACTTACGATCGACTCTGAGAGGCTGCAAGTATGTATGATGCAGGGTTGTCGTACATACACGATACACCTTACCTACCTACCTACTTAGGTAGGGTGTACCGTAGCATATATATTAGCTATCCGCACAATATACATTATTTTAGTCAAGTTTTGGGTTAGTTTAGTTAGGTTCTTCTCTATAATATCAATGAAAAACTCATAGTTAATCAAAACTGCGGGTTTATTGGTTGTTACAAAACAAAAGAGTTACATATGGTGTTAAACTTAACTAAGGAGTGACTTTAGATGTTGAAGCATGTCCTCAACATACTTCTCATAAGATGGTACGTAACCACTGAGTGCTAATGACGACATATGATCGTCAGTTAGTCGATTGCGATATTTTGACTTAATTATCTTCATTTCAGAAAAGGCGATTTGCCTTAGATTCAGATATTTACCTTCAGATATAAAACAGCAGAAATTTGTATCAGCTGCTGTAGCTTTGAGATGTATATCTGATATAATCTGCACCAATTCATTTTCAACAGAATTCATATTAAACTGACTTTCTACTTCACTAGCTAATTCCTCAATGTTTTTACATGAAGAAGGATAACTCATGAATGATGCTATGTTTGCCAAATTACTGCAATCATCAAAACGCATTTCGAATTGTCCCAAAATATTTGATAATTCAGCCTCATACGTATTATAATTCAACTGAGGAATCCTTGCTTTCAACGACGGAAAATGTTTCAGATCCTTTCTTTTCAGCTGATATATCATAAGTTGCAATTTACTTTTGAATGCGTTTACTTCGCTAATCATCTCAATAATAGTTGTTCCTTTACCTTGAAGCTCAAAGTTAATGGTGTTTAAGTGCATTGTGATGTCAGTCAACAATGCCGAATCAGTCAGCCATTTTTTGTGTTTCAACATCTGAGTGTCATCACCTCTTTCGTCTAGAAAAGCTGTTATTCCCGGCAATTATTCTTGAAACCTTTCTAGGAATTTTCCGCGACTCGACCACCTGACGTCCGTGTGAAGAACTAAATCAGTGTGTTCGGCTGACTCCGTCTAAACATACAAGCCTCAATGTCTGTGGGTTCATACATCCGTATCGCCCCTGAAGCCATTTATTTATACTAATGAGAAATTATAATTCGAAGGCTATTATTACACCTAAATGCAGGAAAGTTTCCCTTGTTGAGTTTAGGAGCATCGGACATCAAATCAATATTTTGAAAGTAAGAACCTTCCCCATAGTTGGACAGTTTACGACTCCATTACAATGAATAATTAAATATCTTCGTTACAGTTCGAGTAAACGTTCGACTAAGTTATAAAATGAGATGAATATGAATACTTTAGAAATGGATTGTGATATTTGCAATAGATAATTGGCCCATTTATAAAAACAAAGATAAGAATCAATATTAAATGTTCTCACATTCAAATGTATCATTCATCAAATTATAAAATAAAATATTTGCATTAGCGAAATGGTTTGGTAACATTCAATAAAATCAATTTTCTGAGTGATATCGATATCAAACTTCATAACATTTCAAATTCAAATAGTTACGAAGTTATTTGAATCAGTATGTAATCGTATCATTGCGTTTCAATAGTGTTGCAAGTTAAGTAAATAAATGTTGAAATCAATATTGAAGAATTTGAAAACACTTCAAATAATTTGTCAAATTAAGAAAACTACTGTGAAAGTCAATATAAATTAATTTCAGATCATTTCAAAATTTTGCAAAGTTATTCGTAGTTTAAGAAATCATTATTTCAACTAGCCCTCAATGAATTCTGAAATTGCGAAGCATATATTTCAAGTGAAAATTAAATAGTGAACAGAAATATTGAAGAAAATTCAGAAAGTATTCACCTGTGGAACACAACGGGAATTGTAATTCTTCCACCTTTCTCACGTTACGTATAACTAAACAACTTCAATTTTAATTCTGATTCACGCGAAAGAGTGAATTTCTAGTCTTTGAAAACGAATCACTGAATAATCTTTCCTTTCCTCCCACTCGCGTAGATCCTTGGATTTTGATGTGGGTCGAATTTCTAACCTTTTTCCTCTTCATCTCGCTTGTTTTACATCTCCTTGGTTTATCCTGGGGTTCTACTGGTTGGTTATCCTCCTTCGTTTATGTTCTGGAGCATTTATGCTGGCCTGTTGTTTTCTCTTCCATTGTACTAGGGATGTCCTCATTCTTGTTGCCCTCGGTTGTAGTTCCATTTTTTGGTTGATCTCCTTGTTTTTGTGGTTTTCCATCTGGTCGGTTGTCTTCGTCGTTAGTTGTGTGATGATTTTTTCCAGTGTGTTGATTTGCATTTCCATCTTGTAGTTCCATGTTATGTTCTTCATGAGTGCGATGTCCAGTTTGTCCATGGTTCCTGTGGCTGCGTGCAGGTGTTTTGGTTCCCTTGGCCCTATTGCGATGATGTTGTTCCTTTCTGTGATTGTCTTCAGTATCCTTCCGCTTTTGTTCGTTTTTCTGCTGTTCCAGTCCGAATCCTTGGCATTCAAGTCCCCAGCTGCGATGGTTGGCGTGTTGCTGTTGAATATGGCAACACGCCAACCATCGCATAACCCCCTAGCGTCGTGGCCCTTATATCTGCGTTGCTCGGAAGTCCTTACCCCCGTACTCCCTCTGCCCTTGGTACTTAAGTACCTGTTGCATAATCATTTGGAACGCGTTCCTCCGTTGCGACGTGGGAATTACTGTTTGAGAAAATACCAGATGGTGTTTGCGATCTTAAATACGAAAGGGGGTTTAATAACTATCGGCGATAACGACGAATATCGTCTACGCTGGATTTCTTATCTAAGTTTGGATGAATTTCCTTCGTCCCGAATTTTACTTTTTGAGTGATTTTAAGCTGCTTTAAAATACGTAATATTTTACTACATTGAAAATTTAAAATGAAATTATAGAATTATTCTGGCAAATCACCGTCTTTTCACTGTAATTTTGAATTCAGGTGAACTATATGAAATGGTATGCAGGTATATCTACACAATACAGTATTCACAGTTGATAATTAAATTCAATTAGATTAAAATCAAGAGATATGGATAGTTTCAGCAAATAAACGAAAAAATAGACCCTGGGTCGTCTTATTTGAAAAAATAGATAATCTTGTTTGAAAAAAACTGTTTTTTGACAATTTAGCTTTATTAATTAACAAGTGATTTTGAGCACAATGTATATAAAATAGCATCGGAAAATACGTTGGCCACAAAAATAAGATGTCAGTATAATTCCGGAAATTGATGAAAAAATCGAAGCTTAATGATAGTTAATCTTAGATGGAACAAACCTCACCAAAAGATGCTTAAAAAAGGATGAAAACGGTATCGGTTTCATACATTTAGTATGCTAACGTTCACATTAGTCCATAACGTGTTGTGATGGCTTATGTATGGAACCGATTCAGTCCTGACGCATCACGTCACGACACATCAGACAAATATAAATCTACCTTAAGTCTCGCTCGCAATATTACATACAGAAATATTGTGAGACAATTACTGTTTATATTCATTTGGGGGGGCGCCACTTATAAGCAAATCTGTTAATCTAGCTGAGAATATTACCTGGCGGTTACTGTAAGCTAAGAACGCAAGCTATAACAAACAACATGTCCCAAAAACGTCCATCCAGTTCTGAATTTCGTGAGATAAAACGCGTGAGAGAGATGGAAGCAATAAAAATGGGAAATACGTTACGAAAGCCGACAGTCGCACAACCAGAAAATAGTCAGGAAGATGTGTCCAATGATATGTCTGGAACTAGATCTAGAGACAATTTAAAGAAGACAGCCCAGTCAGCCCATTGCAGCAAGACTTGACCTTGCCCATCACCACTAGTCCAAGTTCTGAAATTCAAATTGAAGAAGCAACTAACTGATAAGATCCAGTTAGATATAAACGATCATGATTCATGGTTACCACTAACTGATCATATTCGTTGTTTCCTTGTCGAGAAAGGTCCTGATCAATGTAAAGGTAGTCAAAATATTTCTTCAACTGAAGACGAAGGACAAAAATTTCATATGCATTGGTTTACAAAAAAGTTGAGCAATTGCGAGATGGTACTCAGGCCTCGGTTGATTTACAGTAAAAAGAGAGATGCAATATTTTGTTTTCCATGTATACTTTTCTATTCTTCCTTGATTAAGCAAATAATGCCGGCACTGGCTGATGCACAAAAAGGATTTATTGATTGGCGTCATTTAAGTCCACGGATTCCTGAGCACGAAAACTCTACATTTCATAGAGAAAATTGTATTACGTGGAAAATGCTTGAACAGCAAATAAAAAGTAGGACTACAATACATGCATCTTTACGAAAGGCTAGTAATCAAGAAACAAATAAATGGAGATATATTTTCAAAGTGTGTAGTAGCATACTTCTGTTTTGTGTGGAAAATAATTTATCCCTCAGAGGCTCTCATGAGCATATTGGAGAATCAGGATCTGGAGTTTTCTTAAATGCCGTGGACATGATTTCAAAATTCGATCCTAAACTAAGCGCACATCGAATCGCTTAATGAAGGGAATATTTCAGGTCACAAACATTGAGATTCGTAAAAGTATTCGAGCAGAAAGTTACAATGGAAGAACGATTCATACATTTCATCCAGTCTCATGAAAAAACGGGCGAGAGATTGTCGAAAGAAATTTTAGAGAAATTTGAAGTTGATGGATTGAATATTCAAGATCCTCGTGGCCAAGGCTACGACAATGGTAGTAATATGGCCGGTACATATAACGGAGTCCAAGCCAAATAAAACAAATTAATGAAAATTACTAACTACGTCCCGCGTGTAGCGCATTCTTTGAATTTATCTGGCATACACGCTGTTAGTGTGACACCTGACATTATCATATTTTTTAGAATAATGTAGACAATTTTTTTGTTTCTTTCGAGTTCAACGGTTAGATGGGAAACTTTAATGAAACACTAAATATTTCTTTGAAAACACACGCTGACAATAGATGGGCCTCTAAAGCTAGGGCCGTCAAAGCTTTGAACACACAAATACCCCAAATCTGGTGTGTGCTAAAGATTCTAACTACCAATGATTATTATCGCTACAGCTAAAAGCATAATGGACCTAATTAATTATAAATTCATATGTACTCTGCAAATATTGGATCAAATTGTGAAATCTGTTGACAGAGTGAATGTAGCTCTACAGTCTAAAACCTTTACTATCAACGAATCCTGAATTAATCAAGGGATTAACAAGCTAGATTCAGAATATTCGCGAGACTTTTGTTGAATTAAAATGGTGAATTACGCGACATACACCATTCTTTCGGTTTTTTGACCGTAAAACACATAACTACGTACATACAACATGCAGCTGATTTGAGTATCAAATATTCGGCAAATATGAATGCCACAGACTTTTGGGCCCAAATAGAAACTTTGAAGAGTCAAGTTGAAGCGACTACATTATTTGATAAATGTTAATGTCAGTCAAGTATGGGTCTTCTCAAAGCTATAGTGGAACTGAATTTAAAGAAAATGTTTCCCAATGTAGTAGTCGCAATAAAAATGTTTTTAACGATGCCAGTGACTGTAGCTTCCTGCGAGAGATAATTCAGTAAGCTCAAATTAATAAAGACGTACCTGTGCTCGACGATGGCCCAAGAAAGATTGTCTAACCTAGCGATTTTGTCGATTGAACGCGACATAGTTCGCCTCCTGTCGTATGGCAATGTAATCAAGGACTTCGCAATGAGAAAAGTGCGGAAAGTAAATCTTCAAGTAGGTAGCTGTCCTTTTTTTGTGATTACGTTTTACCTTAGCCTTGAGTCTTTACTATCGAGTGTTTTATGTCATTTCTGTATTTGAGCAAATATTTTTGAATAAACAATGTTTAAAGAAAGTACCTATACCTTCGTGAACAAAAAATAGATAGATTTATTTTTATTCACATTTGTCACTTTTATTGTCAGAGCCTGCTACTAAGTATCTTTACCTTCGTAAACAAAAATATATAGATTTATTTTTATGCTATTTTAATAGGGGGTTTCACCCCGACGGGTTGCCCATATATATGTTCATGCAATCAAATTGATTTCATGAAAAAATATAAATCCGCCACCCGGTAATTAATACCATTGCCAGGCAATGATTATAATCAAAACATATCCTGGAATAATTATATATTAGGATAACGTTAAATGTTATGAGAATATATCAATCTACCAGAATATATACATACTATAGCATCATCAGACAATGATATCAATGTACCAACGAGTAGTGTCAGAGGCTTTCTCCCCGGAAAAATCCAGTGTACGGCAAGTAACACTGAATGTTAGTCATTAATAGTTTCCTTTGTGTGAAGTGGTGAACTATCGAATAGAATACTGCTCTGAATATAAATATGACAAACAAACATGACCATTTAATAATTCCAAAAGAAGATGTAAGAATAGGAACTGCATAGGAGTTGATAGCTCTGAAAAGGTTTTTACTAGTTAAATGACTCTTGATGATAATTCTAAGTCTTTTGTAATATGAACTTCTAATATTTTCTTTAGTGCTGCTATGGTTAATTGTCTTCTCTTGACAAAATCCAAGATATTTATATGTATCTCCTTGATGCATTGGCTCGATTTCGATATTGGAAATCTTTATATAATCAGAGGTGATCTTTGCTTTTTCAATAGAAAGATTTTTACAGTTTGGAAGCCCAAATTTCATATGAATATCATTGGAATAGTTGAAAGTAATCTCAAGTAGACTCTTTAAATGAGATCTGGTTCCGGCATATAATTTAATATCATCTAAATAAATTAAGTGACTTAATTTGAATTAATTTGATAGACTCTTTATTTTGAAGCCGAAACTAGTAGCATTTAATTCATGAGATAATGGATTAAGGCAAAGACAAAACCAAAGAGCACTTAAAGAATCACCTTGAAAAATGCCTCTTTTGATTGGAATTACTTCGGATTTTAACGATTGTTCTGAAATATTTAAATGAAGATTGGTTCTCCAATCTTTCATTACAAATTCAAGAAAAAGACGAAGTGTCTTATCAATTTTATAAATTTGCAAAATTTCTTGAAGCCATGAATGGGGAGAACTATCAAAAGCCTTTTGGTAATCAATGAAGGCTGTATGAATATTTCTCTTCTTAGTTTGAGCTTGATTCAAAGCAACAGAATCAATTACAAGTTGCTCTTTAGTACCAAGGTGTTTTTTCTACATACTTTTTGTTGTTCGGAAAGAATATTATAATTCTCCAAATGTGCATAAATTTTTTGGGTAATACATGCAGTTAGAATTTTATATATTGTTGGAAGGCAAGTAATTGGTCTATATTGAGACGGATCGATAGTATTATCACTTTTCGGTTTTAAATAAGCAATTCCTTGTGTGAAAAATAAAGGAGTAGCTGAGGGGTTCTTTATTATAAATGAAAAATAGTCAGCCAATTTTTCATGAACGCAAGAGAATTTCTTGAACCAAAAGTTATGAATACCATCTACACCTGGAGATTTCCAATTTTTTGTGTTTTGAAAATTTTTCAAATTGCATGCATTCTATTTTAGAAAATCGAGACCTCTCATTTAAAATCCAACTTGCATTGGAATTATGTTGCCTTGGCAATGCCCAAATTGAAGACCAATAATCAGTTAGAATATAATATATATATATATATATATATATATATATATATATATATATATATATATATATATATATATATATATATATATATATATATATATATATATAATATATATATATATATATATATATATATATATATATATATATATATATATATATATGGAAATGAAACAAAATTGACATATGCTCATCAAATTGAATATCATGCAATTCCATCAACCAATGATGATGCATAATTTGATTTCAATCCATTATGTTGCTTAACAGATGGATTTCTTTAATATTCAATAATATTAGTACGCTAATATCGATATCATTAACATTTTGAAAAACAAGGGCATCCCAGAATAAGGTCAACATAATTATATTCAAATTTAGTATAGATGGAATAAAGAAGCGAAAATGACAATTTTAAATCATCATTGCATCATTGATAATAGCAAGAATAAACATGCAAAGAACTGTCTTATTCGTTGGGCTGGTAGTTTTGGTTTTGGGGATTAGTGTTGATGGACAAATCTTCAAGAATGGGTTTAAGGTACATATATAATAACCGCTTTGATTTTGAAATTTTTAATAATGAACTGTTACGTAAGTAACAGATATAGACAAAACTCAAGGTTTTTAAAGATGAAAGATGGTATTTATTCGTTTACTTGAGCGAATGTTGTATTTCATCCTTGATTCAAAGCTCGAAATTACAAATTTTTTCAAGGATTCCATATTAATTGGTACCCGCTATGTGCAGGTATCATTAATCTTTCTATTTAATCTATCAATTCATATTCTTCTTTTGTTCTTTCGAATTTCCCAGTTGCCAGTGTAAGATCACTTAATTCCATCTATAGTGCCTCTGTTATGAACTGTGACTGCCAACAAACTCCCAATTAATATTTGCTTTCTACATTGACATCGTACGATTTTGTTTAGTTGATATTCTTTTGACTTTTTCATTTTGTCATATCAGCATTTTTCTGCGTTGCTCCTTGCGTTTCTGAATTCTGACAATATTACTTTGCCTAATTCCAAGAGAATTATGAATTGTAGGTAAGAACCGACGATTTAATAGATTGATCACTTTAGTTTGTTGTAGTTCTTCGGTTACCATTCTTTAATATCAACATTGTCGCATCTTCTTCTTCTTCACGTGCCATGCCCACCTAGAGTGTTGGCGATCGAAAGCATGACTTGAAGTTTGTCGGCAGCTTTTCTAAATAAAGATGTCGTACCTTGTCCGAACCACTAGGGAAGGTTCTTAAACCATGATGTTCGACGTCCTGGCCCGCGGTAACCTTCGATTTTCCCCTGAATTATTATTTGTAACAAATTGTATTTGTCGTTACGCATAACATGACCAAAATATTCCAATTTCCTCTTTTTGATTGTATTGAAAACCTCAGTTTCCTTATTCAGTCGATGTAAGACTTCAATGTTTGTAGTTCGGTCGGTCCATGAAATTTTTAACATCCTTCGATAAACCCACATTTCGAAGGCTTCCAGTCTCTTACACATGGCCTCTATAAGGGTCCACGCTTCGACTCCGTATAGGAGGATACTGAATACGTAATACCACAATAATCTGATTCTGAGGGAAACCTTCACCTGTCTACTGGTAAGAACTTTTTTCATGTTTGTGAATGCTCGTCTAGCTTGTTCAATGCGGCTCCTGATTTCATGTGCCATGTCCCAATTCTTGTTTATATGGCATCCCAGGTATCTGTAATAGGCAACACGTTCTATAACTTCGTCCCCAACTAAAAGTTTCTCTTGGCAGCCTATGTGTCTTTTCCTGACTGCTAGCCATTTTGTATTTTTCGCATTCAGTGTTATTCCCATTGATTTACTGTGGTCCAACACAGATGTTACTTGCAAATCTTTCAGATTTGTAGCCAGTAGAACCGTGTCATCAGCGTACCTTAAGTTATTGACCGTGACACAGCCGACGATTACTCCAACAGCTTTATCATCCAGAGCTTTTCCGAATATTCTCTTTGCTTACAGATTAAAAAGCAGTGGCGAAAGAGCGCAGCCCTGATGTACCCCTCTCTTTATTTCTATTTCTTCTGACATATTATTTTCCACTCTGACGGTTGCCGTTTGATTCCAATACAACTTGGCTATAATGCGGATATCACGCCCATCCAATCCCAGATATTTTAGTATGTCAAGTAGTTTATTATGTTTCACGGTGTCGAAAGCCTTTTCGTTATCAAGAAAACAGGCGAACACATCGACATTAACATCACGACAACGCTGTACCAGAACTTGGATACTGAAAAGGGCTTATCTTGTTCCGAAGCCGCCCCGAAACCCAAACTGAGAATCGCTAAGAGTTTCTTCACTTTTGCGATGTATTCTAAGGTGTATTATCTTCAGAAGTATCTTTAGTGCGTAACTCATTAAGCTAATAGTACGGTAGTCTTAGCAGTACTTTGCACTGGGTGTCTTGGGTAGGTTAACAGAAGTTGATTTTAACCAATCTCTGGGTATTATTCCTGTTCTATAAATATTATTTAATAAATCCACCAGTACGGAAAGGGAGTTGTCTTCATTAATTACTTTTAGAACATCTACGTAAATTCCATCAGTTCCAGGTGACTTGCCGCTTTTTGCTACTGCAATAGCATATTCTACTTCCGCTTTTGTTTGTTGTGTTTGTTGTTATCGATCCCATCGTTTAAATTGATGGAATTGTATGCAGTTCTTTTGTCATTAAAAAGATTCTGAATATACTGACTCCATTCTTTCAGTTTATCTTCTTTTGATGTAAGAATATTGTCGCTTTTATCCCTTAGTAAATTACTTTTGTGTTTATAGTTACCTACCGTTTCTTTTACTTTTTTATGCAAATTGTGTCGGGTTCTGCATCTAATACCTCAATTTCATCGCATCGTTCAGAGAGCCACTTTTCCATTGCTATTCTCATTTTGGAATGAATTGATTTCTGGACTTTCGAATAATTTTGTGGACACTTACTTTCAAATGTTCTCCTCAAATCCATTAATTCCAGTATGTCATCAGTTATCCAAGGTTGCCTCTTTTCCGTTGTGTTTCGTGCTAGATGTTTATCTCCAACCTGCCTTACAGCTGTTTTAAACCGTTCCCATATATGTTCTATATGTTGTTCACCTTCACCTCTTATGCTTGTTAGTTGTTTACTGAGTTAATTCTTGACTACTAACTTTAGTGTTGGATCCTTTAACTTTTGTATTTCTAGTTGGTAAGTTTTCTGACCTGTAACAATTCTTTTCAGCCTAATGTTTACAAACGCTGCTACTAGGTTGTGGTCAGTATATACGTCGGCACCAGGGTACGTTTTAGCATTCTGTATAAAGTTCCTGAATATTTTGTTCACAAGTATATATCAATTTGGTTTTTCACGTTTTTATCTGCATTGGAGGTCCAAGTGTAGAGACGTCTGGGATGTTGCTTAAACTTGGCCATCGCATTTCTCTTATTAAGTTATGGCTTTTCCCTCCTTCGAACATATTGCGCACAATCCTACTCACATTCCGTCCCTCATCTCCATGAATGAAAAATAAATTAAGTATTTGATCATTTGTGTAGCAAGCTATTCTGTTCGAATTAATTCGACTGACAGTTATGCATCATTTCAAATGGCCACTCAGTACATCTCACACTCTCCTATCAGATAAAATGAAAGGAAATATTTGACGTCACAGGGCACGTCGGAACCCGACTCATACAACTCTGTGAGCATAGAAACTGCATCCGTTATGCTCTTGCGGTGGAATTGGCGCTCGAAAGCAATTTATTACGATCGTAATTGATTGATATTCGTTCAAATTTGAGCTTCTTTCAAATCTTTTCATGGCTATTTCGAAAAAATAGGAATGAATGTCGTTGAATTGAACTTAGGTACAATAATTTATATATAAACTACAATATTGGATTGAAAGTGAGTGAAACTATCCTAAGCAATTCACAGAACTATTATCTAAATGACTCTGACGGAAACAAATAAGTGAAGGAGAATTATTGCCTCAATCTACCTATTCAATCAATAATATACAGGATGCTTCAACGAAAACTAAACAGAGGTTATATCTACCAAGATATTCATTTCTGATCAAAACGCAAAAACAGGTCGATTATTGTTTCAAGGGGGACATCTTTTTTGGGGGTACAAAACTTGCCTGAAATATCAACCCCCTAAGCGGGGGTTGCAATCCTTGAACATTTTGAATAGGGAAGATGGGTCGAGTGATGACTCAAAAGAAAGGTGCTATCTTTATTTACATCGCCTTGAACGAATTTCCATTTTTAATTGAAAACTGTAAAAGATACAGGGTGAGCAACTGAAAGATAGAGAAGACTATTTCCCTGAGACTTTTCAAGTTTCAGTGAAGTAAAATGGAACAGATCCATGCTGATCAATGGCAGTCATCATCGAGTACCATCCTCATCTCGAAATTCAAGAAGATACAGAGTGCGCTACTGAAAAATAGAGAAGACTATCTATCGCCTTGAGCTATTCAAGTATTAGTGCAAAAAAATGGAACAGATTCATTCCAGATCAAAGGCTGTCATCTTCCGAAATCACCCTCATCTCGAATTTCAACCCCTAGAGCAGAGGTAATATTTCGATCCAGTGATACCTTTCAAGTAAAGGATTTCAATCTTCCGAAACACCATTCACATCTCAAATTTCAACCCCTAGAACAGGGGTGACAACCCTGTGTTATTTTTAAGCAGAAGATAGGTCCAGTTATAACCTTCTGAGAAAGGATTTTTGTTTGTCTCCACAATGGTGTGCAAGTTTTCGTTCTTCATCAAAATTACTGGGTTAGCAGCTGAAACATTGGAATGATTATGAATCTTGAAAGAAAACGATAAAACTATCAGTCATAGTAACTCCATTGATCTTTGAACATTCGTTGTACGATATGAGAGCAATGCATCTAGAGTTGGGTACACATGTACATGCGTTTTTATCAGTTGACTGAAAGGAAACTTTTTTGTTTTCACAGGTGAAACTGAATGATCATAGTCCTCATGTGAAATGCTCTTATTTGACGATACTAATCAACACTACGAATCAGGAACGCAGATGTTACAATGATCAGATTTCTTCAACAAAAAAATTGATTCTCAATGTTGTACTTTTTGGATTCAATTTCATCGTCCCAATTTTATTTCACATTAGTTGTGAAAATTCTGTTGCATTCGTCACAATAGTTTCTCTTCTATTCGAAATTTAGTTTTCATAAAATCGTCATGGTTTACTCGATAGCTGAGAGGGTTGCAATGATTGTACTATTTTTCAGTTCTGATAGTTGCGCGAACAGAACAGCCAATATCTTCAAACAACGCCACGAAGGTGCTAAAGTGACTTCGAAGTATGTACTAGAATTAGTTGCCAAATTTCGTGAAACTGGATCGGTGCAAAATAAGAAGCGCGTAATTGAGCGGCCATTAAGAAATGAAGCTGTGGATGTGGCGGTGCTTGGTCAAGCGGTGGTTGATCCTACCCTAAGCCTGCGGAAATTGTCAGATGTAAGTGGTGTAAACCAAACGAGTATTTTCCGCATTTTGAAGGGGCATAAGTTTCATCTATATATTATCAAATTAGTTCAAGAACTGGAAGAAGATGATTTTGATCGAAGACTTCAATTCTGTGAGAGAGTCATGAAAAATCCTCATTATTTATTTCACTTGTGTTTTTCGGACGAATGTACATTTTTTCTGAATGGAACCGTAAACCGCCATAATTGCCGTTATTGGGCAGATTCTAAGCCGCAAATATTCCACGAAATTCATATTCAGCAGCCTCAAAAACTGAATGTTTGGGTTGGTATTTATGGCGATCACCTCATTGGACCGTTTTTTATTCCTGGAAATCTTACCGTAGAGTTGTATTATCAACTATTGGAAGAATTTATCTACCCAGCAATAACGGAGAATGACCCCCGCTATTCGGAGAATGAGGTTGTATTTCAGCAGGATGGACGCCCCCGCATTTTGCACAACAAGTTCGAGTATTTTTGGATGATTATTTTCCTGGTCGTTGGATTGGAAGGAGAGGCCCAAAGGAATGGCCCCCACGATCTCTGGATCTCAGTCCGTTAGACTTTTTTTCTATGGGGCCAGCTCAAAAGTATAATCTATAAAACTGAACCTGCTGATTTGAACGACCTGAGACAGCGCATCGTCAATGAGTGTAACCAAATCACACCTGAAATTTTACATAATGTCCGTGAACGTTTCACCCAAAATTTGTATATGTGCATGGAGGTTGGTGGCCAACAATTCGAACATATACGTTGATTTTTAGTGACTTCAGTTCCGTTCATTTTATTGAGTAATAAAGTACAACTTCTACTCGTTAATTTTCTCCTTTCGTTTATTCCCCTCTTTATTTTCCGCCATTGTATTAGTTTTTTTATCTATTACATTTGCAACCGGATGTCTCAAACGAGTAACTGTCCTTCAAAAGGTGTTTATTCATTGTTTATTCATGAAAAATCAACCCCTGTTTGATACTGGTTGAAGATAGATGGTATACCATGCATTACATCTTCAGTCACTTTTCCATTTTGCATCCTCTAACTCCAATGAAAATAGAATTATTGCGAGCAGTCATAAAGGCAATCGAAATCCTTTACTTGAAAGGTATCACTGGATACCTGGAGAACGAAAACTTGCACACCATTGTGGGGACAAACAAAAATCCTTTCTCAGAAGGTTATAACTGGACCTATCTTCTGCTTAAAAAATAACACAGGGTTGTCACCCCTGCTCTAGGGGTTGAAATTTGATGTGAATGGTGTTTCGAAAGATCGAAATCCTTTACTTGAAAGGTATCACTGGATCGAAATATTACCTCTGCTGTAGGGGTTGAAATTAGAGATGAGGGTGATTTCGGAAGATGACAGCCTTTGATCTGGAATAAATATGTTCCATTTTTTTGCACTAATACTTGAATAGCTCAGGGCGATAGATAGTCATCTCTATTTTTCAGTAGCGCACTCTGTATCTTCTACAGTTTTCAATCAAAAATTAAAATTCGTTCACGGGGATGCAGACAAATATAATACCTTTCCTTCGAGATATCACTCGACCCATCTACCCCCTTCAAAATTTTCAAAATAAATATGTTCCATTTTTTTGCACTAATACTTGAATAGCTCAGGGCGATAGATAGTCATCTCTATTTTTCAGTAGCGCACTCTGTATCTTCTACAGTTTTCAATCAAAAATTAAAATTCGTTCACGGGGATGCAGACAAATATAATACCTTTCCTTCGAGATATCACTCGACCCATCTACCCCCTTCAAAATTTTCAAGGGTGGTCATCCCTGCTCTAGGGGTTGAAATTCGAGATGAGGGTGATTTCGGAAGAGGACAGCTTTTGATCTAAAATGAATCTATTCCAGTTTTTCGCACTAATACTCCAATAGTCTTGGGGCGATAGTCTTCTCCATTTTTCAGTGGCTCACTCTGTATCTTCCACAGTTTTCAATCAAAAATGAAAATTCTTTCACGAGAATGCAGACAAAGATAATACCTTTCTTTCATGTTATCACTCGACCCATCTACCCTCTTCCAAATTTTCAAGGGTTGTCACCTCAGCTCCAAGGGTTGAACCAGGCCAAACCAGGGTACAATCGTCTGCAAAACCGAATATCTTGTTTTCTGTAGATGACAGAAGATCGTTTATCGGCATCAGAAACAAGGTTGGCGAAAGAATGGATCCCTGAGGTACTCCTGCTTGCAACCAGAAACTATCAGATGTAATACCGTCGACCACAACTTGTATGGATCTATTTGAAAGAAAGCTACTTATCCAACTCCGCAATGTTGCGGGAAGTTTATTCAACAAGGCAGCGTACCAAACCCTATCGAAGGCTTTAAAGATGTCGAGGGCTATTGCTCTAGATTCCCCATCCTTCTCCATGGTTGATGTATAAACATGAGTGACGTAGGCGAGCAGATCTCCTGTCGATCTTTGCCTGCGAAAACCATTCTGACGGTCGTTAATAATTCCCTGCGACTCAAGATATTTGATGAATTCAACATTTATGATTCTCCCCATCTCTTTGGACATAATGGGAAGAAGTGCAACAGGGCGGTAGTTTTGGGGTAAGGACTTCTTTCCTTTCTTCGGAATCGGTTGAATTCTCGCTATTTTCCAGCTGCTCGGAAAAGTCTAGCTTTCATAAGAAATCTGAAACAGACGGTTAAGAATAGGTGCCAGTTCGGAAGCACACTTTCTCAGGACGATTGGCGGTATTTCGTCTAGACCAACTGCCTTCTTGCAGTTCAGCTGCTTGAGAACCCGTCTCACAGTGCGGACTCTGAACTTGATTTCTTCCATGGAAGAACTTGTAGGTGGAATATTCGGTGGTATTGCGTTAGATGGATCTAGCACATAATTCTTTGAGAACAAGAGAGCAAAGAGATCGGCTTTCTCTTTCGGGTATAATGCTATACTTCCGTCTTCTCTAACAATAGGCGAAAACGCAGATTTCCAGAAATTGGCACTGACAGTCTTCGCCTCAGACCAGAATTGTCTAGTTCCGCTTGCCTGTTCTAGGAATTTATTAGTTACCCCTTCGTTGAAATTGGCCTTTGCTCTTGCAGTTGTCAGGTTGCATAAGTTCCCTATTCGTATGAAGGTTGTTCTTGTTTTCTCTGTTGGATTTATCTTCCATAGCTTGTAAGCTCTGCTGTTGGGTGCAGAAGCTTTTTCGCAGTCTTTGTTGAACCATGGCTTTTGTGCTGTTGTTCTCTTCATGGAATAATGAATGTAGAGATCCATTCCTGCATGAGTGATTTCTGTAACAGATTCAGTGCACACATTGATGTCAGGATCTGAAAGGCAAACATCACTGAATGGGAAGCACGAAAAGAATTCACGCCAAAATGCGTCTGGGTGAGTTAGGTTCTTGGTTTGGCGGCAGCACATATATTCATACTACGAATAAACTGTTCCAATAAATGCATAGCACTACTGTAGAAAACACATGTCAGCATCAATATTATCCAATTTAAGCAACCAGAACTTCGAGAATTCGGCGCATGTATAATATTGGATTCTTACGATTTGTTGAGCTTATTACAGAAGGTATTGAAATAGTTCCATGAGTATCATATATAAAAATGAATATTATTATGACTACAAATAAACTGACAGACACTCACAGAAAGTGGCGGTGTTGAAAGATAATTTTCTAAAACATAAATGGAAATTTGCACCTAGATTTCAAGAAAATACAACCAAGCTTACAGCTATGCACATACTCAAAGTGTATACTAACAGTACTTTACTCCACACATTTTGTTCCTAAAAAACAAGTAACGTCGGGTGATCAGAACTTACGAGGTATGTCAATTTAGTTAGCGGAAATCGGCAATGCTGCAGCGGTTGGTGTCTTTACAGCGGTCGCATTGGTTTCATTCGAAACAGAATTCATTTCTGCGTCAGCCACCGTCGTGAAGATGAGTGATAAAATAACTGAGAAAAGAATAGTGATTAAATTTTTGGTGAAACGCGACGTTTTACCAAAAATTACCAGCTGTCTACGATTGTGCAAGCGGTTCAGAAGCGGCAGAGAGTCTGTGGAGGATGATCTCCAAGAGGGAGCTCCCTCCACCTCTCGAAACGCTGAAAACCTCGAACGGCTGCGCTCGCGAGATCTCGGAGACTGTCGTGTAGGCCTCAGAATGTTGGAAGACGAGTTGGGCATCAACAAGGAGACGATCCGGCAGATGCTACACGAAGATTTAGGGATGCGTAAGCTGTGTGCGAAAATGGTTCCCAAAGTGCTCACAGTTGAGCAGAAATAGCTGTCCATCTGTCAAGACATTATTTCTCGAATTGACGAATGTTACCACTGGTGACGAGTCGTAGGTGTCCGAATACGACCAAAAGGCAGAGCAAACAGTGGTTCGTGAAGAGAGGTAAGCGCCCCACGAAAGCCGAATGTCAAAATCGACATCTTTACTCATCGCATTTTTCGATATTAATGGAGTTGTAAACCACGAATGCGTTCCAGCAGGTCAGACAGTTAACGCAGTATTCTACATTGAAGTTTTGAAACGTCTGAAGGCCCGTGTGTTTCGTATACGACCCGAATTGGCGGAGCTCGGATGGGTGCTTCATCATGGCAATGCTCCGGCATTCGTCATTCGCAGTTCGTGATTTTTTAACCAAAAACGGCATTCCAACACTTCCGCAACCCCCCTTCAGTCCAGATCTGGTCCCCTGTGACTTCCATCTGTTTCCACAGTTGAAGTCGTACCTCAAAGGAAGCAGATATGATGGAGTTTCGGAAGTCCAAAGCATCAAGACGGCGGTTCTGAGGGACCTATCTTCGGGGAGGTTCAGGGTGTGCTTCCAACAGTGGGTTCAACGGTGGCACCGGCGCATCGAACTCGAGGGAGACTATTGTGAAGGAATATGAGGTATTTTCAAGTATTTATGTACTTCCCGGACCGTCCGGGCACTTTTTCACGAACTTAATTGACATACCTCGTAGACTTTATCAATCAGTGTTATATAGGCAAACTTCTGTTCATATTGCACACCTGGTACAACCTTAAATATCCTTTCATCCCAAAAAAACTTTGTCGATCCTGAATTTTTTAATATCCTTCATGTAATCCTAGGATATTAAAACTAAATTTTGCGATTCTGAAAAGTTCATATGTTCCAAGGTTCTGGGCAACAACAAAAAATGTCGATGGATGACGGTGATTTCATTGGGGGTATCATAGAATTCATAATGGATATGATAGAGATGGGTACTGGATTACTGAATATGGCTGTATCTATGGGAAGAAAGAAACGATCACTATTGGAAGGCATCATAAGACCACCTTATCTGAAGCATGCAGGAATACAGAATGAATAAATTATGGAATACTTATAATATGTAAATGATGAAATATAGCTATTGAAGTTCTTAGGGGTTTATTAATGATACTTCGAAACCGCGAATAAAATGAGAGGAATATTGCAAGCATGAAAAATATCTTACGTCTCAAAATTTTGTACACAAAAGTCAAAGAAGCTTCTAGACAGAAATATAAAGAATGAGATTACGTAAACATTATTTCACATAGATAAAAATCAACAAATAATTTGAAAAATATACTTTTGCATCTACAAAACACCTGTTTTGCTTTTGCATAGGGATATTTGCTATTATTTCGAAAAATAATAAATTCTTCGATTTATATTCTATTAGATAACACAGAGCATTTTCGTTACCTTTATCATCAGAAAATCTTGAAGAAGAAGTTGAAATCATTAAAATTATAGTCCACAACAACAGTTTTGATCGAGTATTTAATGGACAGAATAGTGAAACGAAAACAATTTATCAATTAACCAAAGATATCCATTTATAAATACCAACTATATTTTGGATACTTGAATGAAAATGAAGTAAATAATCTTTCCATATTAAAATCTTAAATCCTCAAACCTAAAATTAAAATGTCATCACTCTCATTGGAGGCACGAGTATTATCGAATATTTGAATAAATCGAAAAAAATAAGAAGAGTTATCTTGTCCAGACTGCAATAATTTTTTACATACAGGGTTCCATCTCTATCGAAGAACACAGTATTTTTCTCATGTGACGAATGTCATATTTTTCAAACGACTTTCAACATTTTTTCGCAAATTTTTCTTAAAATTAAGCAAGTTCCACGAAGAAATAATATATGGGCGATGTCAACCCAGATTATTGGGTCCATAATGATTTTAAAACATCTATAGATCATAATCGGCATCACTTGGAAGACTGAACCAGGCCATCGGGGCCCTCTCGGTCAAACAGAGATGGAATTTGAGGAAATATCGCAGGTTATGTATTTTTTTTTATTATCTCCTTAGTCCTTTTCATGACCTTGATTGCTATGTAAAATCTTTTCTCAGATTTGTTTAGACATATAAGAAGTATGATTGTTGAAATATTTTACTGCTGGTTTTCTTTTTCCACTGTTACAGATTCCTGTCCCAAACCCCCATTCTTTCACCCTTGTCTTCGTTTAGAAATCATGGAATGCAAGAGAGAATGAAGCGGCTAAGCAGAAAAATCTTTGGTACTCTTTATGTACACACGATACTAACACAACATAAACAGACAAGCTATTGCTTGTGCAATAGCGACAGGGAAACGAGTTTTTTCCTCAGGTTTTTTTTACTCGTTTATTGAATCATACAAGATAGTATGGTTACATTTCCTGAGCTCACACTAGTGAGACTTCTGACACCAAAATCATAGATATAAGCATTTATTGTCAATACAATTATTCAAATTTTGTAAATCCTAATATATATATATATATATATATATATATATATATATATATATATATATATATATATATATATATATATATATATATATATATATACCCCGACGAGTTGCCCATATATCTGTTCATGCAATCAAACTAATTTCATGAAAAATATAAATCCACCACCCGGTAATTAATACCATTGCCAGGCAATGATTAAAATCAAAACATATCCTGGAATAATTATATATTAGGATAACGTTAAATGTTATGAGAATATATCAATCTACCAGAATATATACATACTATAGCATCATCAGACAATGATATCAATGTACCAACGAGTAGTGTCAGAGGCTTTCTCCCGGAAAAATCCAGTGTACGGACCTTAGTCAAGTAACACTGAATGTTACTCATTAATAGTTTCCTTTGTGTGAAGTGGTGAACGATCGAATAGAATAGAATACTGCTCTGAATATAAATATGACAAAATTGTCATATATATATATATATATATATATATATATATATATATATATATGTACTGATAGGCATGCCGAGTGATTTTGTTTGAGGACATCTTTTGACATATATTTGAGGATTTGACGAGCAACCCCTAAAGATTGAACCGCTTCACTGCCTCAAAATTGAATAGGACAAAAGGGTTGAGCGATACCTCAACTGAAAGCTCTTCGGAGCCTCTTCAAAACGGTGTATGGGAAAAGTAATTCTAACAAATCTTTTTCGCAAAAAATTCCTTTTTCATTTCAAACGAGCCAACATGAATGTTTTGGCTATTTTCAAGAATATTGAAAAAAGGCAGAACAAATCAGTTACCAGTTACCTGGGTTCAATCCCCACAGAGTCGGTGCTATTTTTCGGATTCTGGGAATCGCTTGAGTATCCATCTTTCGGGGAGATGTAAAGCCATCGGTCCTGTCTAACAGAGATGTGTTAGACATTAAAGATCCCTTTCCTCGACATGAGAGGGGTTCGGCAAAATTCCCGGGTTAGTGAGCACGTTAAAGGAATAACAAACAAACAAACCTTTCGAGGATTAGCGCCTGCGTGCATCAACCAGTAAATTTATTTACCTCGGATTATTGTTATTGTTTTATTTGAGTTGCAATTTTCCTCATTTGAAAAGTCATTGGAATTCAATTTTTCTTTGTTGATACTTCATAGTTATAGTTTGTTAAAAGGGCTTTCAACATAACAACAAAATCTATTTTCCTTATATAAATCCTCAAGGTAACTGAATTTACTGCTTAATGCACATATGCGTTAACTACCCTCGACAGATTTCCCTAAAAAAATCAGTTTGTTATCCTCTTTTTAGATGAGCTTGAAAACAGCCAAAATATTGAAGATAGCCTGCTTGAAATAAAAAATGATTTTCTACGAAAAAAATTCGTCAAAATTATTTTTTCAGACTGTTTTAAATATACGTCAAAAGATGTCATCCAAACAAAGTCATCACAATCTAACCTGACCCCGAAAAGTAGAAAACTAAATTACCTACCTAGAATCAGTTAAAATTTGAAATCATTTTGTAATGACAACTCCCAGATAATGGACGACCACACTGATTTATGTAAATCCCAAATACTTGATGTATTCAAATGGTAACTTCCTTTCATTAGTGTATGAACCCTATACCTACTATTTGATTTTTCTGAATTCAATAAGGATCCATCTATGATGATCACAGCACTTTATACTTAGTTTCATACCCTGCGAAGATAGACGTAAGTTCGAACCGCGGTCACAATGTCGGTAGCTTGATCGGAGTGATGAGACGACTTGTTCAAATGGAATGGTTGGTCTCTATTTTAGGGTCACTATTGAGTTGGCCTGTTTTATTCCGGTGCAAATTTTATGGAGAAAGTGATAAATTGACGTCAGCCCTTATGTCGAGGTCATTTTTCAAACGATTGAGTCATCATCATGGAGGACAAAAAAATATTTTACTGTGGGTAATAACGATACTAAGGCAAAGGGTGGCTTTTATAGCAACGTATACCATTCTCCGATACTTCTGATATACCGCTAATCAAAAGTACCGCACATCTGTCTTAATGATCAAATATCCACCGATATTGGTGAAAACCGTGTTAATTTTCTATACTCAAAATTTGTATTTGGCTTTATTACACTTTTTTCGACCGTGATATGCAGCATTTGCGTCTTCATACAAATCACTATTCAAAATTCCCAATACCGGCATAATTTTGAGACATTGGTTCCTACCAGATTTTATGATTTCGAGACAATAGAAATGATTAATTAATTTCAACTTAATACGGCTACGCGATTTTGAGAGAATGCTAATAAGCTCATTATCGCAATTTTTCATGAAGCAACTACAAATATGCAGTTTTCGTAAGTGTCCTTTCACTTTGGATAAGTGACACTTTTTTCTGAACTTAAATATTCTAGATGAAAGGAAGTATCAGCTTTCGATTTCCTTGCCAGAAACAAAATATGCAGTTGAATGCGAAATGAATAACAGTAGCCATATTCAACCTTGAGTAATATGTTAAATACCCCTCCCTGAAGGAGCTGGTTGTCCGATGGTTGTCTCGTCTTTCACGAGTTCCGCAGTTCTCCCCCCCCTCCAATGATGATTTTTTCGACTTCAATGAGGACTATTCCAGAGAAGATTCTAGTTTCGTCCGATCTCCTGTTCAAAATACAACACAAGTACAGTGTACGAAAATTTAACTAGAGCTTGTCAAATATTTAAATGGCAACCGGAAGAATTTTCTGATTTTGACTATCCGAATTTGAAAAAACTTTTTCTGAAGTTCAACACAGTGTTACCTTCGTCAGCACCTGTTGAACGAATGTTTTCATTCGCATCCATAGTAAACGCTCCACGCCGTAATGCTCTAAGTGACGATAATTTCGAGAAACTAGTTTAACTGAAAGCAAACAATTATTTTTGAATCAGTGAGCATGCCTATGCTGTTGTGACCAATTTTTTTCATTTCAAATTTAAAATTGATATTTTCATTATGTCTCTCATTTGTTAGTTGAGTATGTTTCATATTATAACAATTGAACTTGATATTTTGTTTCACTGATATTCATTAGCCACTGTTAACCCATTATAATGATACATAATAGTAATAAGTGTGATTCACCAACACAAAAAGGATTCGAGAGAGAACTCTGTGCTCACAAAAGTATTCATATAAGTATTCGAAAAAGTACTCGAGTACAATTGTAATCAGTACTCAATTACTTTTTCAAGAAAGTAATCGAGTACAGTATTCGAATACTATTTCGAGCAAAGTAATTGTACCCATACTCGAATCCTCTTTTTTTTGTACTCATCCCAGCACTGCTCAACAGTCATTTAAAATGGCAGGAATGGATTCGTGAGACTCGGAAAGTTCATTGCCTATCTCTTTCAAACTTAAATGACGATTTTCAATTACCATTTTCTGTATTTTATCGATGTTAACTTCTGTTGAAGATGTTAATGGCCCACCATAGTGAGGCAAATCTTTCACTACATCTCTACCGCTGTTGAATGCACTGCACCACTCATATGCACGTGCTGATAAAATCAATTCAACGAAAGCCTTCTGTAACATTCTCAGCGATTAGGCACACGAAATTCCATTTGCAATACAAAATTTGAGACAAATTCTTTGTTCGATATTTCTATCCATTGTAAAAATAGCAAAACACACTTGTAAGAACTGACAAAATCGAGCACGTAAACAAACTGAATGATTGCTCGCGTTCAAACTCCGCGTCAGTATAGAAAACAGTTGTGCCAACTCAGCAACAACAAAAATTTTGACACTCGTTTTAAGCAGATTTTTTAAATGATCAATTCCCGGTACTTTTTTGAAAGAATGTACAACTGATTTAACAACCAATCAAGAACTGGAACGCTAGTTGATTTTGACCACTGTATGTAGCAGGCAAACTGTGCAGTGTTGCGGTTTATGATCAAACTACTCTGGCTTCTTGAAGTTATCTTCGCTTGATCTACTCTTCGTCTTCATCGTTTCTCGGTGGCTCTGGTAGTCTTCTGTGTCGTTCGTTGGATGGCGCCAATAATATATTTATACATATTCGTGTACATGATACGTTCCACCGAATTCATACGAATGGCTGTCGGTTTAGCTTGAAGTTGTAATTCGGTATGTAACACTGACGAACTCAAACGAGAACAAAACTGCAGTTTGTTAGTCCCATTAATGACATTCGACTAGATTGTACCACTAATATGTGGCCCTAGTTGACGATAATTAAGAATAGTGGATAGGAAAACAAGCTCCTTAAGGAAAGGATATTTAACGTTCTACGAAAGGCTAAATATTGCTCCCTGAATTAAAGTCAATGTGTTAACATGTTTGTTTCGTGCACTATTTCCTATGCAGGCCTTATAATGTGCGCCATATTCATTATTTCTCAACCAAATTATCTAGATTCATTCATCAGCATCTTGTCAAAAAATAATTAATGACTTAACCAGACATATGGCTACACCAGTAACAGTGTGGATATCAACCCTTAGGATCTATTGAATATTCTCCGATTCAGGGTTTATCCTTAATAAACTCATTTAGATAAGATACTAAAGCTTCTATCTGTTCATAAACAGTGCAGGACATGCAGTTATTAACTGGAGTATAGTATCTGCCCCACCCTGCAGAATCGATATGTATCTGTATCCTTCAGTCTGCTCTTCTTTAGGTGGAATATGCAAGACATGTGACCAGTTAGCATTCCTTAAAGAAATCTAGGGCCTTCTTATTCCAACTGGGGATTTCCTCTGATCTCTTCTCATTAAAATCTAGTAGAGCTTCGTATTGTCTCAGTCCTCTGATCATTGCACATTCAGCTATCAATCCCCCTCTTTTTAAGAATCAATCTGCTATTTCGTTGCCAATTTGCCCTTGTTAGTCAGAATCCAGAAGAATTTTACTCTGTTGCCCAGTTCAATGGGTCGTTGATGCAATTATGACAATCGAATGTTGATTGATTCGCATTCATTAATGGCTTTCAATTACGATTGGCAGAGAGTATTTATAACCTGTCTTTTTTTATATCCATGCTAGAATAGTCTTTTTCAAACAGACTAGAGAGTGACTTTTACGGAAAACAAAAGCAAATATGGAGGTTCATACGGGCACAACGTAAAGAAGTTTACGAACTTATAGAGACTAACCAAATACCAAAGAATGAATGGGTTGAATATCTAACCAGACTATACGGAAAGACGGAAAACGAAATAGTTCATGAAACCAAATCCCCGGAAATAACGATCAACGAAAACGCATATATAGAAGAAGAAACATTAGAGTTAGCACTCAAAAAACTGAAGAAAAGGAAAAGTGCTGGACCTGATGGAATAACAAACGAACTACTCAAATATGGCGGCCAAACATTACAACGAGAATTACTAAAACTCGTTCAAAAAATTCTGTTTTTCCACAGAATACCAGACGATTGGCGCACTAGTATCACTATATTGCTCTTCGAAAAAAGGTGACAAGAAAATACCAGCAAATTATCGAGGGATTAATCTTCTAAATGCTGCGCACAAGTTAACAACTAGAATAACTACAATGAAAATGAACAGCATGATCTCACTATCTAATGAACAGCCAGGATTTCGATCTGGAAGGTCATGTACAGACGCAGTTTTTGTGTTAAGGCAAATAACAGAGAAGTATATGCTTTATTGATTTATTGGAAGCATTCGACCGCATTCTGCTGAGAGACATCCTAACATTACATTACAACTTAAGAATACCACATAATCTAATAAAGACTATCGAATACATACACAGGGTGCTTAAACGAAAACTAAACAGAGGCTATATCTTCCAAGATATTCATTTCTGATCAAAATGATAAAACAGGTCAATTTTTGTTTCAAGGGGGATATCTTTTGGGGTACAATACTTGCCTGAAATATCAACCCCCTAAGCGGGGGTTGAAATCCTTGAACATTTTGAATAGGGAAGATGGGTCGAGTGGTGACTCAAAACATAGGTGGTATCTTTGTCTACATCGCCTTGAACGAATTTCTATTTTCAATTGAAAACTGTAAAAGATACAGGGTGAGCAACTGAAAGATAGGGAAGACTATTTTCCTGAGACTATTCAAGTTTCAGTGAAGTAAAATGGAACAGATCCATGCTGATCAGCAGTTCAAAATACTGGAATAGATTCATTTAGATCAAAGATGACAGCCTTTGATCTGGAATGAATCTGTTCCATTTTTTTGCACTAATACTTGAATAGCTCAGGGCGATAGATAGTCTCCTCCATTTTTCAGTATCTGTATCTTCTACAGTTTTCAATCAAAAATGAAAATTCTTTCACGGGAATGCAGACAAAGATAATACCTGTCTTTCGAGTTATCACTCCAGGGGTTGAAATTCGAGATGAGGATGGTACTTGATGATGACTGCCATTGATCAGCATGGATCTGGTCCATTTTACCTCACTGAAACTTGAATAGTCTCAGGGAAATAGTCTTCCCTATCTTTCAGTTGCTCACCCTGTATCTTTTACAGTTTTCAATTAAAAATGGAAATTCGTTCAAGGTAATGTAGACAAAGATACCAACTTTCTTTTGAGTCATCACTCGACCCATCTTCCCTATTCAAAATGTTTAAGGATTGCAACTCCCGCTAGGGGGTTGATATTTCAGACAAGTATTGTACCCCAAAATATGTCCCCCTTGAAACAAAATTGACCTGTTTTTACGTTTTGATCAGAAATTAATATTTTGGTAGATATAGCCTCTGTTTAGTTTTCGTTGAAGCACCCTGTATAAGAATAACAAAACGGTCCCAAAAATAAGTGAAGAACTAGTAGGTTGAAAGTGGCATTCGACAAGGAGATTCATTGAGCCCTCTTCTCTTCAATATTGTCATGAATACGATAATAAAGAAGATAAGACCACTTAGAGGATATAAAATGGGAGACGAAGAGATCAATATTATGCTATGTCGACGATGCAGCCCTGATAGCGGAATCGGAAGACGACTTACAACGACTACTACATGCGTTAAATCAAACTGCAAAAATTTCAATATGATAATCTCCGCAACCAAAACCAAATGTATGACAACATCGAAAACACCTTTAAGATGAAATCTGCAGTTTGCAAGGTACGGTAATTGAGCAGGTCATGAAATTCCAATATTTGGAAATCGAATTGTCAGGTTTTGGAAACGTGGAACAGGAAGTAAGGAATCAAACTTTGAAAGCGTCAAGAGTGCTGAAACCAGACCTGATACAACGACTACCAAGCGAATGATGGAGACAGCAGTAATGAGTGTTCTTAGGAAGGTTGTAGGAAAAACTTTATGAGGCGGAGAAAGGAACGAGAACATTCTCAGGGAATGTGGAACACCAGATATAAATAATTGGATACTTGAGAGGAAACGAGAGTGGGATGCCCATATTACCCGAATGGATAACTCTCGAATTGTAATAATAGCAAGGGATAAATCTCCGTTGGGTCGCCGAAGTCCAGGAAGACCTCGTAAAAGATGGAGTGATAACTTAAGAATGCCGAGGGAAGGTTTTGAAGATTGAACTGGCAGCAACTGCCTTTTAAGAAGGAAGAAGAAGAAGAAGAATGCTAGAATAGAGACCGCTTTATAGTTACTCCAATAGTTTGCATTTCTTTGAAACCGAAATTACTTCGGCTATTTTCAACATATATCTATTGCTAAAACCCCACGGATAATGCGGCTCTGAATAATGTTATCTCTCGGTGCATGGGCGTCGCTCATATGTGTATGCGGTAGCAGTCTTATTAGAATCAGCATGGTCCTTGGGTGTGATTGGTTAATAAGGAATAGACTACAATCTATTGTTTTGTTGTTCGACATCCTGCTTGATTGCTTCACTACTATTCTGGGCCTTGTAGGCGGCATGTATGATGGGCTATATGTAGACTTGAGGTGAGAGACAGAGACAAGTATCTTGACAGTTTTCATAAATCGAGATTTTACAAACGTTGTTGCTCTTTGATAACGAACAGTTTTTGATCAAAACTAGTATGGGTATAGAGGATCCATAGAAGTTTTTTAAGTTTCTTTGATGTCCAACACATCTCTATTAGACAGGACCGACGGCTTTACATCTCCTCCGAAAGATGGACACTCAACCAATTCCCAGAATTCGAAAAATCGCACCCAGATACCTCTGCGCAGGGGACGAGCATCATATCTACGCCACCGAGCCGGATCATAGAAGTATGAACACTCAAAAGCAATAGAAAACGAAATCAACGAGAAAAACTTCAATAAGTCAGGAGTAAGAAGAAAAAGTTATACCACCTGAGTGACGCTTGTAGCTGTATCCCGTCAATCTAAAATATAAAACTTCAACTAAAAAAACTCAAAATAAGTACATCCAAATTCATAGAACTAAATAGTACAAATGAAAAAAGAAAAGTAGTGATACATCAAGTAGCAATAGAACGCAATGAAAATACAAATGACTTTTAAAATTAAGGTATTTCTAAATCATGAACTAGTTAAGTCATAATCAGTAAACTAAAAAGTTTTCCAGAAAAAATTTATATACTTTGAAATTATATACTAATAAAATTAATTACTTCATGCTTCATTTCTGAACAATTCTGTTATTAGGAATAAATAATGATAATGAGTACAAACAACCTATGCATCATTATAATATATATAATAGTTAATGAGGATTTAAATAATATTGAAAATTCTACAAATTACAACGCACAACTTGTTCGTGAACGAAATCACTGTGGGGAAAATGCTGAGAAAAACTTTTAGTATATATTTCGTGATTTCCATATTGGTTGTTTTCGGTACTATTGGGGCTGCTCAACAGTTGGAACGTTCTCGTAAGGTAGTGTGAATAAATTTTATTGAAAATAATTTACTGATTCAATAAAAAAAATCATCGCAATCTCACAGAATTTTTATGATTTTTGTTTCAATTCCCGGAATATAACCTATGAGATATCTTAGAATTGTGCTTTTAGGGATGGCCTTCAGCTCCTTCAGCGAATTTTTTTATGACGTCTATGGAATCAAATCTGGTTCCCTGAAGCGGAAATTTCAGTCTGGAGAAAAGGAAAAAGTCTCACGAAGCTAGGTCAGGCGAATAAGGCGGCTGCTCGATGGTATTAATCCAGTGTTTGGCCCTAAAAATCGTTAATAACCGTGGCTCGATGAGATGTTGCGTTATCGAGATGCAAAATCCATTAATTGTTTTGCCACAAATCCGGCCGTTTACGGCAAATATTTTCACGCAAACGTCTCAAAACGGTCAAATAGTCCTTTTTGCCCGTTTGAATATCGAAGAAAACAATCAGCATCGTCTGGATTTTTGAACGACTGTGGCGGGGTTTTTTCGGTTTTGGCCCATTTTTTCCCACCCATTACGATGATTGTTGGCTCGTTAGTGTGTCGTATTTAGAGACCCATGTCTCGTCACTAAGTATGATCCGTCCCATGAACGTGAGATCCGGATTCGCACGATCAAGCATGTCTGCAGCTACCGCATCCGGTAGTGTTTTTGAAGAAAATTCAGTTCTATCGGAACGAGCCGAGCGGTGAAGCACCGCATGCTCAATTGGCCCATCTAACCTAACCTAAGTCAAACGAGCGGTTTCACGAGAGATGTTGAGATCACGAGCTATCTCTCTAACACTGGCATGCCGATTTTCGAGCACTTTCCTTGATTTGTAACAGTCCGATTTCTCAAATTAATCATTTATACCTTTTAAACTCAGTTTTCATAATTTTATTGATAATTCAATCTCATTTCATCAAGTAAATATTCAAACAGTTTGAAATTCGAATTAGGAATCTACAGTTAACGATACCCAATGAAAATTATAGTTATATCCGTAAGGTGTCGCTGCTATTGATCTGGGTTGTTCGCCGGTTAATTGTGAAGTCAGTACTTGAAAGAAGATCGTTTTCTCGTTTCTGTGGGAGAACGGAAAACAGTAACTCATTCTATGTTTCGTTTCCACTTTATTGTTGTGAAGAAAACAATGTCGCTTTTTTATTAATTTTTCTTTGAATATCAATAGTTTTTTGATTGAACCGAGTCTATATAAGTTCGTAATTCATTAGATTCTTTCTCTTATCCATTTAGAAATCTTCGGAATCATTTTTTATTTTATTGGGGCTGTGTTGTAGCGATTGGAGTGAAAAATTTGCAGAAATTGAAATTAAGTATTCATTGATTTTCTGGATAAATTCCAATCGTCTGAGGCGTATAAGTAGTCGGTAATTTTGCCGGATTTCCTCGACAACCAATTCAATTAGCGAGTGGAGAGATTTCGAATTTTCTTTTGTAAATTAACCTAGATCGATATCTGCTATTCCAAGGATTTTTTTTTCTCCGTCAAGATATTTGAGTTTTCATCTTTATGCCAAACCTTGTCATCTTACGTCTGGGGTAACCACGTCTTTAGGGAAATAGTCTTGCCACCTAGCGCAGTCACGTTGCGAACGATATTCAGCCAAACAAGTAACCTGTAAGCTGTACGATACAGGAATACCAGAAAACCATTACATTTGGCGCCCAACATCAAAGTCTACATTGTCAACTACAAGGAGGTTCATCAGCAGAAAGAGGTTCATTGGTGGAGTGAAGTCAACACAAGGAGGAATTTTTTCTTTCTCTCATTTTTCTGAAGGAAAACACTTGGAGGATATTGATTTGGGTGAAACGCTTATCAAATTTTGAGTAAGTTATTGTACCCTGTTTCTTTCCTTATTACTGCTTATACTGTTTGTCACCTGGTTTTGCACTGAAAAGCAGTTACTCAGATTCTTATTTTGATTGATATTTTTTGTGAACACTATATACTAACCGCGCCCGACGCTGCTTGGCTTCAGTGATCGGACGAGAACTGGCATTTTCAGCGTGGTTCGGACTGTTACAGATTTTTTCAACGTTATCGTCGGTTGAAGAGGTCGAATTTCGCACGGAACGAGGCCAATCTTCGAAGATCTCCCGACCGTCTTTGTAACTTTATACCACTCGTACACTCTGGTTTTCGATAAAATAGAGTCTCTATAAGCCTTTTCCAGCATTCGCAACGACTCAGAACACGGAATTTTGTTCAAAACACGAAATTTGAGACAAACTCTTTGTTCAATATTTTTTCCATTGTAAAATTCGCAGGGTACCACTGAGGTCGACTGGTTTCAACAGCTGTCGTAAACAAACTAGTTGACAGAACACGCTCATGTTTGGCATAATAATTAAGAACAGTCCTACCCACATACAGAATGGGCAATTTAAATGAGAATTCCGGATACTCTTTTGTCACAAACTATAAGTTGATCACAATTTAAATTTCTATATTTTCACCACAGGTCAACAACTCAAATAAGTTGTTCTTCGACAGCCAGGAGATAATGGATACCATCATTGCATTCTGCTTGTGTCTAGCAGAAATAGGAACGTCACTCGCAGACATAGCCACGACGATGGGCAGGAAGAAGAGATCTTTATCTGAAGATATATTGTTTCTAAGTCAAGTGAAAGAAACCAACTACTGGACGCCGAAATTTTAAGGAATTATAAAAATGTCTACTGAAATGTGATGTATCTTCAATAAATAATTTCTTATCAATGTAGATAATTCGAAAATATCGTATCAACGGCAACTTATATAGAGTTAATATTAAATTGGTCGATATAATAATTTCCATTGTAGTACATAACACATACTTTTTCATTCGATTAATTAAAGTAATTCCTCTAATTAATTCCCACCACACCACTATAAAATCACGTTACCTGTACCGACTTGCTTCGAAATATGTACTCGTGGTATTTGTTTATTTATTTATTCATAGTCATTCTCGCAATTAACACATAATTTTTCACATTTACAAGATGGTAGTGAAGTTGAAAAACAATAAAAAAGGTTTCTTGGTTGATGAGTTATATTACAGACAAGTAGAATTTCAACCAGAGCTATACCTAACTGTGTAGAAAAACTTGAGGATCTTTATCATGCTCGTAAAGAGTTGCAAAGAAATTCCAAAAAAACACAAGATGTTTCGAAATACCGTGAGCTGGACTTTCAAAAGAATGTATTCGATATAGCACACTTTGATTCTTTGGAACGAATGGAAATGAAGGAAGATAAAGTCCTATTACAAAAACAAAAATAACCAGGGCGTCTAGTATATTTAGCGGGTGTAGAAAGAAATTTGACAGAAAAAGAAGACAGTCCAAGACAGGAAAAATTGTAAGAAGAACAAAAAAGATAATAAGTAAATGTGTTCCGAGAATTAATCATAACATCTTGATACACAAGATTTTATACAAATGCAAGTACGTGACGAAAATCCAAACAGCTCTGATGAAAGCCTTCAGGAACCCATCGACCTCCCAATCGGTACTCAATAGGTTCTGGAACTACTACAACAAGAGAAAGGGAAGACTTTATCACGCTTAAGATAGTTGCAGCTTTAAATGTATGAAATAGTCACCGTTCATTAGGATGGGAAATTATTATCTGGACTGAACATGAGAAGTTCTAAAGAAGAACGCTTCCAATTATTATTCAATTTGGAGAAAAAAAAACTTCCGGCTGTGCCAAACTAGAGAGCTTTTCTGGTTAAGATCTAGCTGAATCGATAGTAAAGGCACTTTATGACTGGAACCACGATGAAAAAGTACAATAGAATACAATAGAATAGGCGAACCTGTTACACCACCTGAGTGGGCGCCTGGGAAGAATTGAGGTGTCTGTGTACTCGCTTCTTGAAGAGGGCGAAATTGTGGGATGTTGGGAACATGTTGGACGGAAGCGAGTTCCACTGCCCACCAGCCAGGAATTCTTATAGAGAGAGGTTCGAGGGGTCGTTAAATGTACCGCCATCTGATGAGAACTCCTTGCCAGCCTAGTGTTGCGGCAAAACATGAGTTGTCCCGGAACAAGGTCTTTCAGCTCCTTGGAGCTTCTTCTATGGAAGTATCTGTAAAACAGAGAAAGGTCAGCAACTTGTCGTCTGAGAGCCAGCGGTTGGAAATCGCGGGTGATCTCCGGGTGGTCGATGAGGCGCACAGCCTATTTTTGCACACTATCCAACATCCGCAACGAATGTTTGGGAGCAAATCCACATACATGGGAACAATATTCCAAAGCAGGTCGAATCTGCGCCTTATATAGAAGCAACAGCTGAGATGACGTGAAGTATCGAGACACAAAGTTTAGCTGATGCCGACTAAGCTTTTGCTGATACATGTTCATGCCAGCAAAACCCGGAGTTGACCGTTATTCCGAGAAGGTGCATCCGAATCTTTGGATGCAATTTGTTGGCCTTGCATCATTAGAGGAGGTTCTCCATCAGGAACCCTTCTAGAAAACTTAGTTGCTTGAGTCTTGCTTGTGTTGAAGCTCACCAGGTTCAACTAACCCCCACTCAGATATCCTCTGTAAGTCAGAGTTTAAGTTATTAATTTGTTGACCTCTCTGACGCTGAGATTCCGCAGCTGTAATCGGCCGCAGATTACTGAAGGACTAAATCAGGGTACAATCGTCTGCAAAACAGAAGATCTTGTTCTCTGTAGATGACAGAAGATCGTTTATCTGCAAACAAGGTTGGCGAAATAATGGATCCCTGTGGTACTCCTACTTGCAACTGGAAAGAATCAGATGTTATACCGTCGACCACAACTCGTATTGATCTATTTAAAAGAAAGCTACTTATTCAACCCCGCAATTTTTTGGGAAGCCCATATGCAGCAAGTTCATTCAACAAGGCTGCATGTCAAACCCTATCGAACGGTTTTAGATATGTCGAGGGCTACTGCTCTAGATTCCCCATGCTTTTGTTTGAACAAAAATCCCATCAAATCACAAGTATCCGTGATATCCCGTTTTTCAAGAAATTCTGATAACTGGAAAACTATTAATCCAGCTACTATTGAAACATACACCAACATAGTCACACAAAAATTGTGTAATACAACAATAGAAGAATTATTGACATTCAAGATGAAGAACGGAAAAAAAATCGTTTGTACATGACGTTAGGAACTGATTCAACCATTAATTTTTTGACAGGAGACTATGAGAAAAAATTTAAATCCTTGAACCTCTTGGAACACCCGTGAACAAGTTTAGATAACACCTTTGGTGATTGGTACTTGTAAGAAGATGATGATGAAGTTGATGAAAATTGTTAACTTACAAAGAGAGAGTTTGTATAATTCGGTAACAGGCACGTTCCATCGAAAGAAAATATGTGTGAATATTAATATGATAAGTTAGGTTTCATTCCTTCCACTGTTTTCACGAAACCGATAAATAAGCTATAATTACTGCCTTCTTTATTGTTGCAGGGAAAATCTTGAATGATTTGTGCGTGGAAACAGTAGAGATTCATTTTCTCGATTAAGAATTGATGGGAATTCTCACCAGAAACCTATTTCAACGTTGGAAGATAATATTACCCATTTAGAATCAAAAATAAAGGTTGTCTCTTCAAGGGCAGTTAATTATATAACTGAAAGAACTGAAAAACTTACGCAAGATTTTCATGCTTTGATCACTGCGAAGGAAGAACAAAAGCAATTCTTGCTACAATGTATGCAAGAGAATACATCTGTATCCAGATTGTAAAAAAGACACTCACAAAAAAAATCCTGGCTGATCATAATTATAATTCATAATTTTATCCTCTTTTATTAAACAAATATCTTTTTACCTTAATTTATTGTTCATTAATATTTTTATCAAACATATTTCAGTCAGCTACGTAAGGGAAATGTCTAAAACTTAAAAAAAAAACTATCGACACGGGTGAATGTTACATTGGCAGATAAAACTTTGTATTTGAATAAGTGTGGATTGTTGAAGAGATCCAGGGGCATCCATTTCGATATGTGAAAAAAGGGTTGATGCTGTTAGATCAGGGGTGTCCAAACGGTCGATCGCGAGTGCTTTTTGCGTAGATCTCGAGAAGAGAAAAATTTTTAATAAGTAGGTAACTAAACTACAAAAATTTATTACGTAATAAAATAACACTCTGCTAGCGGCAAAGGGCGGCGCGTTTGACGGGATCATTCGAGACTTTCGTTCACTCCGATATAAATGTTGCGCCTGCAGGAATTGGAGTCGTTCTGAATTGTAACTTGAAGGCAATACTACGTCGATATAAAGTTCATTATTAAACAGTACAAAATGAGCGCAGCGAAGAAATCTAAAAGGTATCATTTCAATAACGATTGCGAGGAAGAATTTTTCTTTTGTATGGTGAAGGATAAGTGCATTTGCCTTATTGGTCGTGCGTCAGTTGCAATACCTAAGAGTGGTAACTTAGAGAGGCATCATAAAACTGTTCATAAAAACTATGAAAAGGATTTTCCGCCTCAGAGTGAATCAAGATAACGAAAAGTACGTGATTTGATATCTTGTTTGAAAGAAGAATAAACCATGTTCACAAGACCAGCCAAACAATCAAAAGCTGCTACGATTGCGTTATTTAAAATATCTCATATATTGGCGAAACACAAGAAACCATTCGAAGATGGATCGTTTGTGAAGGAATCATTTATTGAAGCGGGTGGGACTTTATTTGCAGATTTTACAAATAGAACAGAAATCATGTCTGCTATTAGAGAACTTCAGTTATCTCGTCCGACTGTCACAAGGCGTATTGAAGTCATTAGTCAGGACATGACAGATACACTTAAACATATCATGAAATATAAATACTTTTCTTTACATTTCGACGAATCCACCGATATGACAGACACTGCCCAGCTGTGTATTTTTATTCGGACGGTATTCAATGAGGAAGAATTTTTGACAATTATTCCTTTGAAGGGGAAGACCCGTGCGCGAGATCTATATGACGTTTTCATCAATTTTGTAAAAAACTACAAGCTATCAATATATGAATTAGCGTACATTACAACCGATGGAGCACCAGCAAAGACTGGAAACAAAAACGATTTCGTGGCATTGATTTCGTTCATTTTTTTCATTCCATTGCATAATACATTTTTGTGTTCAAAAGTTTTGAACATGGAGGAATTTATGGGCATTGCAACAAAAATATTAAATTCCATCCGTGCACTTAGCTTGCAACAGCGGCTCTTTAACTTGCAGTTGGAAGATAGGGAGTCAGCTGAACACACTGATTTAGTTCTTCACACGGGCGTCAGGTGGTTGAGTAGCGGAAAATTCCTAGATGGTTTCAAGAATTATTGCCCGAAATAACAGCTTTTCTAGAGGAGAGGTGATGACACTCAGATGTTAAAAATCGAAAAAAGGCTGACTGATTTGTCATTTTTGACTGACAATGCACTTAAACACCATTAACTTGGAGCTTCAAGGTAAAGGAAAAACTATTATTAAGATGATTAGCGCAGTAAACGCATTCAAAAGTAAATTGCAACTTATGATAGATCAACTGAAAAGGATCTGAAACATTTTCCATCTTTCAAAGCAAGGATTCCTCAGTTGAATTATGACACGTATGAGGCTGAACTATAAAATATTTTGGAACAATTCGAAATGCGTTTTTATGATTGCCGTAAATTGGCAAATATAGCATCATTTATGAGTTATCCTTTTTCATTTAAAAACATTAAGGAATTAGCGACTGAAATAGCAAGTCAGTTTAATATGAAATCATGTTCTGTTGAAAATGAGTTAGTGCAGATTATATCAGATATACATCTCAAAGCTACAGCATCTGATACAAATTTCTGGTGTTTTATATCTGAAGATAAATATCCGAACCTAGGGCAAATCGCCCTCCAACTGACGGCAATGTTTGGGTCAATTTACTTGTGCGAGCCTGCACAAGACACATCTTCTGAAATGAAGATAATTAAGTCAAAATATCGCAATCGACTTACTGACGATCAAATGTCATCATGTTTCCGATTAGCACTTAGTAGTTACGTACCACCTTGTGAAAAGTATTCATGCAGTGCCACGTTTCAACATCGAAAGGTACTCCTCAGTTAAGTTTAACACCATATGTAACTCTTTTGTTTTGTAACAACCAATACACTCGCAATTTTGAATAACTATGAGTTTTTTCATTGATATTATAGAGAAGAACCTAATCCAAACCTTAACTAAAATAATGTATATTGTGCGGAAAGCTGATATCTACATATGCTATGGTACACCATACCTAGGTAGGTAGGTAGGTAGGTAGGTAGGTAGGTAGGGTGTATCGTGTATGTACAACCCTGCATCACACATAATTGCAGCCTCTCAGAGTCGATCGTAAGTAGTCTAAAAATATTGAGGTAGATCGCCAGCAGTTCAAGTTTGAGCACCCCCGTTGTAGATGATCATTTTAAGCTGAAAGATGGCCGAACAAATCCAGAATCAAACTATTCATTTCGAGACAAAAAAAAGTTGTTCGTCTATAATTTACCCCTTACAGTACGGATGCTGAACCTCTAATATTTTTAATAAGGGAAAATAGTTCGAGTGATATCTCATTGAAAAGCAGCTTTGGATACCTACACAACTGTATATGAGTTCTTGATTTCGATAACGATCTAATGACGACCTAGGGTGAATCATCCATCCCACTAATACGAAAGTTCACGACCACAGTTTGCGTAGAGCTGTGGACCATTGAGGCTGATTTAATATTTATCGACTAATTCATAGAGAATATTGCGAGTGCTTCAAACACCCTCATCAAGAAATCAACGATGGAGTTAAAACAGATAATTCGGTGAGTCCGTTCCATGTTGATTCCGACAAAAACGCCTCCACCTGTTCAGTTATCAATACACTCATCAATCATCAGACACTGAATGATACATTGAAATAAACAACAATAACCAACAATAAAAGCAGAGATTTCTCTCTACGTTATGATATCTCGGATATAGGCCTTTTTTGTGATATATTGATTCCACGAATGAAAATTTAAAGAGTATCTCCCAACTTCAAGTAAGGAAACTATTATTCAGGAGCAACAAAAACTTAGTCGATAACATAATCAACATTGAAAAATCCGGTTCTAAACGCGTAATAATTGAAATGAGAACGTATTTAAGTGCAAAATCGTTACTTTCCTCCGAAATTCTTCAAATTAATCAATTAGAATCCTTCATCTCGTCATTCTTAGTTCGACATTTCGGAGTTATAAAAGGCATTGACCTCGACATTACGGACGAGGAACTGAAAGATTCACTAAATCCCGTAAAGGGTGAATCCTTCAAGATTATGGATATTCGCAGATTGAATAGAAAAGTAATCAATGATGATTAAACAATCAGATATTCAAAAACCACCTCGATTCTTATAACCTTCAAGGACCAAAAGCTTTCAACATACGTTGAACTTTTTTCTTGCATCCGCGAGGTGCATCTTTTTGTTTTATGTGGTAGATGCGGCCGTTACGGCCATTGTTACCGTTTCCTCTACGGTATCTCACCATAGATCGCTCTAGGCGTGTTACCGTGTTAACCACGCTTTCTTAATCACAGATCGCCAAGTAGGCCCATCGACCAGGCGAGGCACAGAACGTACTCTGGGCCTACCTGAACCGAGGGTTTAAATATCCGTGCATTTCGGAGACTCTCTCACTTTCTCTTCAACGACCTCTACGAATACACACTGTCTTAGAAAACCGGCTGCAGCACGCGTTGCCACGAGCCGGCTTTTCCGTACCCACGCCACCGACCATATTGCCAAACGGCCGTTTTTTACCAACGAACCACGTGTTTTTTATTTCATTTTAAATTTACGTTTATGAAAAGTGTTTGTGTTAACCATCAGTGTTTCCATCGTGTGTGTGACCCCATCCAGGTAGCAAGTGGAGCCCAAAGTGTGCATTAGGGCATTGTTTTCTCCGTTGAGAAAAAGAACCCATCCCGACTGAGTTAGCCGATAAATATTAATACGAGAATCCAAGTGAAGAATTCCGCTACTTCCACACACGAGGTGAATCCGACGCACGTGGTAGGACCCACGCGAACAATAGACAATAGCAACGACGCACGTGAATAGTATTCGTCTAATTCATCTACCGAAGAATTAATCCACTACCGCAGCAGCTGTGAATGAAGCATCCGGTTCTTGGACCGAAGACAACACCAAGTGGCGCCCAAAGACGAGTGTGTGAGTGTAGTGTTGTAGTGTTATTAAACGTCCAGTACGCTAGTGAATCTAGAACCTACTCACAGTCGCAGTTGTTCAACGTATGATAAACTCATCATGTGTTCTATGTGTCTTAGGTACTTTTAATATCTAAGTTTTATGTGTTATTGACAAATAAAGATACGAGGTAGATGCAACCGCGATCTTCAGACGGGGGCCGTGTTACCGTTTTCTCTACGGTATCTCACCATGGATGGCTGTAGGCCCTTCCGAATAAGCGTGTTACCGTGTTAACCACGCTTTCTTAATCACAGATCGCCAAGTAGGCCAATCGACCAGGCGAGGCACAGAACGTACTCTGGGCCTACCTGAACCGAGGGTTTAAATATCCGTGCATTTCGGAGACTCTCTCACACTCTCTTCAATGACCTCTACGAATACACACTGTCTTAGAAAACCGGCTGCAGCACGCGTTGCCACGAGCCGGCTTTTCCGTACCCACGCCATATTGCCAAACCGCCGTTGTTTACCAACGAACCACGTGTTTTTCATTTCATTTTAAATTTACGTTTATGAAAAGTGTTTGTGTTAACCATCAGTGTTTCCATCGTGTGTGTGACCCCATCCAGGTAGCACCATGGCAACGAGGTCAGCAAAAGCGAAATTAGGTGCCTAAAATGCGGTGATAATCACGAGTCACGCCTGCAAGAGTAATGAAACGAAATGCATTCATTGTCAGAGAGAAGCCAAAAATCGAAAGTTGAATTCCTTATCATACAATCAACTCGAAACTGCTCAAAAACACCAAGAAATAATAAAAAATCTGTCGTTCGCCTTCAGGTTTGTCATCCAAAACAATGTTCCATCTGAAAACACTGAACTCAATTCACTCATTGTATCAGACTTTTCAGGTATTATTTCGAATATTGTTATTATGTGCCTGGCCGACATACATGATCCAGAAAAACTACTAGAAAATGTATCGTATGAAAACCTGAAATTCAAAATAATAAACAAATATTCACATCAATATAGCAGTCCTATGAATCCTACAGTGGAATGCTAGATCTATCCTATCCAATAAAGGTACCTAAACAGTAATGATATAGATGTTTGTTTCTTTTCCGAAACTCGGTTGAAACCTCATAATGAAATCTCTTTCTCCAAAATAATGTTTGTTTATTACTCTGAGAGTGCAGATGTGATTCGTACTCGTACTTCTTCTGGCTTACCTTTTAGTTATTTTGATTCCTGCTTAAAAATTGTGACAAAGTGACTCCCATTACATATTACCTTTTGTTGATCTGTGGAGTTCTACGTGGCCGAGGAGGAACAGATTCGAAGACCTTATTCACTCTGATTATTTTCTCTTTTTCTTATTCTGGTAAGAATAATTATTGATACCGTTGTCGATTCTGAACATGGCTTCTTGCGCAAACTATAACAGGCCGGTCAACGAGCGTGATGCATCGACGATCCAATGCGACGGCTGCAAGCGCGATATTCACTTCGCGTGTGCCGGGCTCTCAGTCGAAGACTGAGTAACAAGGCAACGGTCGAAAAATTTGAAAATTCTCTGAAACCGATGCTCCCTGTCGCTTGATCAGGCTGCTGACTTTAAATCTTTCCTCGAATCTTTCAAGAATGATATTCGATGCGAACTGAATGATCTCCGTAGCCAAATAGTTGAAATGAACAATAAGTTAACTAATGTCAACAATCAACCACCGGCTAATTTTGTTGACCAGACGACAAACGAGGCAGTTGACAGAGTTTATCGTGCTAAGAATGTTCTACTACGTCCCGGAGACTCCTGAAAACTCTACCTCGGGTGAAAATGATGAAAAGTTGAAAGTTAAGGAAGCCCTTACTGTGGTCAAATGCGATACTACGCCAATAAGTTTTTTTTCGTGTTGGAAGAAAAAAGACGGTCAAAAACACCCACGAATGATTAAAATAGTCATGCCACACGAGTATTATGTTCGAGACATTTTGAGAAACAAAAAAAACTGCTTGAATCAGCTCGGACAAGAGGCTTTACATTCGTAAGTGATAATACCCCTCTTCAACAGCAGGTATTGAAGGATCTGCGAGATGAGTTGGAAGACCGGAAGAACAAGGGTGAAATAAATTTGACCATCAAATACTCAAATGGCACTCCGAGGATAGTAAATACCTTTCAAAATTACATCACCAAATGTTACTTGTACCCCAATCGGTCTTTCGTTTTTTTATACCAACTTAAACTCTTCGCTGTCCAAGTTTGATGAATTAGTCTGTTTTATAGAAATCTCCAAACCTCATATCATATCCATTACGGAAACTTGGCTGAACGATGAAATTCCTAACTCTCTGGTTGACATTAAAGGATGTACTATCTACAGATTTGACAGACGAGATCGTAGGGGTGGGGGAATTTGGGTTTACCTTAGCGATTATATTACCACAAGCTTCCAAACTTATACCGAAACAATTAGAATTCCCGGCATCGATGTTTTATCAATTTGTTTATCGAAGGCTACCCTCCATTTGAATTTTACCTGTATACACAGGCCACCTGTTATCACCCGAGAGGCAGACTCTGTACTGGTTCAGTATCTAAATCTCACCTCCACAGGAGAAAACCTTGTTGTTGTTGGTGATTTCAACTTTCCTGAAATCACTTAGCCGATTCCGCAATTTCCTGACTGTAATTCCAACAGCGCTACATCAATCTTTACTCGTTTCTTTGCTGATTCGAATCTTTTCCAGTTTATATCCAAGCCTACTCGATTTCGAACTGGCAACGAGCCTTCTATCCTTGATCTTATCTTCACCAACGACGAACAACTCTTGACTACTCCGGATATTCCCTCGCCAATAGGTATCTCTGATCATGTGGTCATTACGCCTGAAATTCAAATCCTTTCACTTCCCTCACACTCCATTTGTAAATCGATGTTCACAGTTACTAACTTTCATGCAGTAAGAAAAGAGCTGTCTGAAGTTGACTGGCCTACTGTTCTTGGACCCAGAGATGACCCCAGCGAGGCGTGGCAAAATTTTCTTGTAGCCGTCAACTCAAACATCGATAGGAATTCAAGAAAAAAGGTTCTTCTCACTAATCCCTTGAAACCTTGGCCCAATGAAGATCTCATGCAGATGCTCCGTCATGAGAGAAACCTCTGGAAGAAATATAAAAGAACGAAGAGTGCTACTGATTATGCAACATCGCAATTACTCGAATTATCTCACGAACTCCATTCGCTCTTCCAAAAGTGATTAGGAGTCCTGAATAGCGAACTCTGAAAGCCAAAAACACCTTTATAAATATATTAGAGCTGGTTTGCAAAGTAAAGTGGGGACCCCCCTTCTACGTCGGACTCGACAGATGCTGAGTCTGCGGAGGTGCTCGCTGAATCCTTTGCTGAGGCTTGCACTGATGAACCTACTGATGGCACCCTTCCCCAGCTGCTGTCACCTCGAATCAAGGACACAATATCAGATATATCGTTCACAGCCGAAAAGGTGAAAAAGTATTTTTCTAAACTTAAAGGTTCCTCATCTCCAGGACTGGATGGAATTACTGCTGATCTACTTAAAAACAATGCTGACATTCTTTGCTACCCACTGTCTCAGATTATGACCTATTCTTTCGAACAACTGTGTTTGCCTTCTTCGTGGAAGGTTGCTTCCATCACTGCCATTTACAAAAAGGGCGATAAACTAAACCCTTCCAACTATCGCCCTATCAGCCTACTTTCCATACCTTCGAAGATAATGGAATCAATCATTGCGGACGAAATTACTATATTTCTGAATCGTCATAATGTCATACCCGAAGAACAGCACGGGTTCGCTAAGGGAAAGTCCATTACGACTAACCTACTGTCTTGTGTGAATAACTGGTCCAAATCCCTCGACTCTAAAATACCCAATGATGTGATCTATTTGGACTTTGTAAGAGCTTTTGATCGCACAACAACTTCTTCACAGGATTGATCACTGTGGTGTGAGAGGGAGAGTGTTGCTTTGGATTGAGAGCTATCTGACCGATAGGTGATTCGTGGTTAGAGTTGGGAGTTCATATTCTGCTCCAAGGTCAGTTACTAGTGGCAAACCTCAAGGCTCTGTGCGCGGCCCCCTTCTCTTTCTTTTGTATGTGAGTGATCTAACTTTTCATATCAAGAGCAAAAAAGCCTTCTATTCCGACGATGCCAAACTTTATGCGAATCCGTTTAATCAGCATGGCATCCTTCAGAACGACTTAAACTCCGTTGGCAGGTGGTGTATTGATTGGCTGCTTCCTTTGAACATCGAGAAATAACAGATAATAAACGCGCACTTAGAAGGCCTGTTCACACTCTGCTCTGATACCCGTCTGCGAGGCCATCAAATGAAATTGAAAAAAGAGCTCTTCAAAACAACACAACAATATTTCTTTAGTAATAGGGTATTCGATGTCTGGAATAGTTTAAGGGATTAGGTGGTTGACGCGTCGTCGACCAATATTTTCAAAAATGGTCTCGATCGGACTGTTTTCTTGTGAACTCTCCGCTACCTACTTTAGTATTAGTGTTAATTTACTTTATAAGCATACTTGTTAGAATTAATTTTTGAGCATAAAATGTTTTTAATCTTTTTTTTCGTTCTTTCGCACTCAGCACAGTTGCTGTAGCTCTCAGAATTTGTTTTTTGGTTTGGGCTTTAATAGGACTTGCTCCTCAGCCCTCCATTATATTTAATAATAATAATAACAACTCGGGGAATCTAGTCGAGGCAACTAACACCTACGCCATTCCAGTGTTGCTTTACTCATTTGGAGTAATCAGATGGACTTAGACAGAACTGGATGATATTCAAAGGCAGACCCGAACGATGCTGACAAAGAACAACTATCATTATCCAAAATCGTCTGTGATACGAACAACTTTGAAGCGGAAAGGAGGACGCGGATTAATAGATGTTGTCAATTTACACACCGACAGATAACAAATCTCAGAGAATTTTTCTCTGCAAAAGCTCTCACTTCTGACCTCCATAGAGTGGTATCGTTGGCTGATAAGGGATATACACCTCTAAATCTTGCTACCAGAGATGACCTGCTGAATCTACCGTTCCTATCAGGTACTGAAAAACAAGAGCAATGGTCAAGAAAGAAATTGCATGGATGACATCACCATGAGATTAATCAACCACGCATCGACAAAGAAGCCTCCAACAAATGGTTGATGAAAGGAGAATTATTCGCGGAAACAGAAGGATTCCTTATGGCCATCCAAGACCATCCAAGTGATCGCTACAAACAACTACAAAAAATTTGTTATGAAGGACGGAACATTACAAACAGATAAGTGCAGAAAATGCCATATAAGATCAGAGACTATACAGCATAATACGTCCGGATGCGGACAACTGGCCAATACGGACTATCTTCACAGGCATAATCAAGTGTGCAACATTATCCGTCAGAAACTTGCACACAAGTACGGACTTCTGAATACCGTCCAGCCATATTACAAGTATCAACCGGTGCCCGTATTGGAAAATAACTCTATCAGATTATACTACGATAGGCCTGTTATCACTGTCAGAATGGTGACGAATAATAGGCCAGACATAGTGGTGTATGATAAGAGAGCAAGAACAACAATGCTGGTGGATGTCGCCATACCGAATAATAACAACATGCTGAACAAGTTCCAGGAGAAAAAGTCCAAATTCACAGACCTTGCTATTGAGATCAAGCAGATGTGGCACCTCCATAAAATAGATATTGTTCCTGTCATCGTACCCTCGACTGGGTTAATACCCAAAAGATTGCATGATAGCCTTAAGAAATTAGAATTGCATAAGAATACCTATATAGAAATGCAAAAAGCTGTAATTCTTAATACATGTAGGATAGTTAGAAAATTTATGTCAAGTATATTGTAATTGAGCCTATTCCCTTTGATTGCTGAATCTGGGAAAGGTAAATTATATCCAGCTAACAGCTGAGATAGTGCATAAATAATAATAATAAAATATAACATTTTCAGACAAGACAAAATACTCGTCAAAGGTGGTAGAGTTCTAACCTTTTGGAAAAGTCAATTCCCTTTTCTGACATCACCTTCACACCAATACCAAACGGTAAGGAAATCATAGGTATCAATATAAATCCCTCCAAAAAAAACTATTTCAATATTCTCAGTGTATGCGCCCCCAGGTTCTTCTATAAACGAAAGTCAATGGACACAGCTGATCAACAGTCTAGGCAACAATAATTTTATTCTATCAGATTTCAATATCTATCACACTTCCTGCGGCTCATCTTCGGATAGCCGTTTCGGTATTGAATTATCAAACACCATTTAAGAAAAAATCTATTTATTCTGGTTACGCCGAATCGGCTATAGACTTGACCATTTGCTCTCATCCATGATTCCTTTTCTAAAAATTTGTTTGTAGATATTTCCCTGATCATTATCCAATCCGATATAATCTTGTCACAACAGGTACACCAAATACCATATCTCCTTCCGTCGACGGAAAATTTAATACAAAAAAGGCTGACTGGACTCGAACTACAAATCTCGAAAACTTTCTTAACTATTAAAATAAAGAGCCGGTTATTTTTCGCTAAGGCAGTACTTTTTTTATTAAATCTAACAAAGTAGTCGTGTTGGTATATTCTTTTATGTAAGTATTGCTCAGTATTACCACGGCCTTCTCTATTTATGTATTTAAAAAATAGATTTTAAATACTTCGGCCTCAGTTATACACCCAGACTGTCACAACAAATTGATAAATGCCTAGAAAATTACAACATCAAGATTGGACACAAACCTAACTACTGCAAAAAAAATTTTACCACTTTAAAGCCAAGGGTGAAACACGAGAACAAAACACACTGTATATACAAGGTTAATTGTCAAGACTGTGGAGCGTGCTATATCGATAATACTGAACAATACTTACATAAAAGAAAATACCATCACGACTACTCCGTTAGATCTAATAAAAAAAGTACCGGCCTAGCGAAACATAGCATTGAACAACTACATAAATTTAATTTTGCTGATGTGCGAGTTCTTGCATCTGAAAACAATAACTTTAAGAGAAACATTCTAGAAATGATGGAAATCCAAAAAACACTGAACTCAAGAGCTGACTTTGACGGATTTATGAATGTCTACAGTAATCTGATAATTTGAATACACCATTCAACAGATCGCTGCAATCAGTTATACTCAAATATTAATTGTTATTGGCCTATATGTACAGATGATCTCGACTACTCGATGTAACTGTTTTCTGTTTTGCTTTGTGTTGTTGCTTTGCCAGTGATAATAATGATGTCAAGAGAGAATGTGTAAGGTGAATAGCTTTGAACGTAATAATTGTATTATGTGTTTTACTGAAATTATGATTTTTGTTTTAGATAATAGTTGTGCAGAGATAAATGTTTTCTGATGATGGCACTGTGCCGAAACGCGTAAAAACACTTTGCAAATTATAGAACACTTCGTTCTCTTAGCCCCGATTCCCCAGTAAAAACATTTGTTTTTACGTGTCTACTATGGTGAAAAATTGTTGAGTATCGAAATGGATTGCCCTGAAAATGGCAGAGCCAGAGAGAATACCAAGCAAAGTACTTACTTCGTTTAAGTGACAAAGTGAAGGAAACACAAGCTCATATGACGAATAAATATTATTATTCCTGCATAAAATCGCCATGCAAACACAATTCATTCGCTGAACACTTAACCGATTCAATACGTTATTTGAATTCGCCAAAATAAACAGACTAAGCTTTTGGGTTTCAGATTAATCGATAAGAATTTACTTCTTATCGATACGAAAATGTCTTATTTTTGTATCGTGAACATGAAATGAAGCCTCTCTTGTCAAAAGCAGTTTATTTTGTCTACTTTATTGTAATGAAACATATCAATCATGATGAATTTAATAAGCTTTAAATATTATTTAAATCACTAGCGATATTTCATTACCTCATTAACTATTTCGAAAACAATATTGCTACATAACAGAAACAAACTGCGTGCCGGTTGTTTATAGTTCTGATATTGTCAACTGCCTAAAGAAGAGAACTAAATAGTACTTTAAACAGAAGTACTGGTAAAACTGTGAACCAAAATTTAATTTCAAAATTTTTGTATGAAAATAATTTTCTATTCTTGCGAAATAATTTCTATTCAGAATTCTCAATATTCGCCTCTAAATGTGTAGAATTGAATTTCTCATTTATTTCAAGCATCGGGCGGCTTTATAATTCAGCATTTATCATAGTCCAGGTACGAAGTAGTGACCCGTGTTACTATAGAAATACATAAATATAGAACAATATAACAAGCTGAAGGGAAATCCGATAATTTATAGAGCTTTCAGTTCTTAGATATCGTTTTGAAAAAGTCAATAGAAGATTAAATTTGATGGTTTCATGATAACAATGACCATTCATTTTGGCATTATGTGCTCGATCACGTCCTCCTTTCTTTGGATCCCCCATGGTTAGTATGTTTTATATTCATTTTTCCCTGATTCTGAACCAAATTGAAATTTCGAAATACTTCAAGTTTTCCTTCAATATTTCATATAATAAATATATTAAAAGTATCATTTTACAAAGCTTAAGTTTTTTTTCTCTTGCTGCCATTACTATCGACAACTCTAATATGTGATAATGTGAAATAGATTTATGACAATACGGAATTTCTTTTGGAAAAAATGAAAAGCAGTGAACACGCACTAGAAATAAGTTAGAGTTTCGAAGTCTTTTGCTAAGACTACAGCATAGTTAAATAAAATATTGATGTTTCATATGCGAATCGAACACTAAACATAAAAAACGCTATACAAAAACACATAGCATTGGAATATTAAAACTAATCTTTTAGAGAACTATGGGACATAGCTTTAAGCCCGTCGCTAATTTAACCCATGTCACGCACATCACACGCACAACCGACGAGTGGGGAATTCCGTGAATCATAGTTCAGCAAAGTTGCCACATATTGAACCCAGTTCACTGCTATCTCACTCAATTGCGACCTACGAATGGACAAGTTTGTTCTCGTTACCCAGTTTTTATGGGGGTGGATTTCATTTTTCTGTTTTTCGCAAAGGTTTGCAAAATTGAGCATAGTCAGACAAACTACTATTTCTGAAAACAATATCATGAACTTTTAGAAACAGGTTGAGCTTCCCTACATTACGCAGTCTAACTAAATACAACTTCTTGCTCTTCGCTTTATATCATCCTGAATCTGGGTCTTAGCCCAGGAAAAGTTTAATCGACTTAGTTTTCATCGTGCATCGACAATACCTTGGTTCAATATGCGGTACTCGACCCAGTCTATGATGTGAGTTGGGCGAGTGCTTTGCGTGTGTTGTGCATGAGATGGGCTCAATTTATGTTGAGCCTTACCAATATTTGTATATGCTATCCGAAAAGATAGTAGTCGATTTCCATATCTGAAAGAGGAATTCCACAAAATCAGCGAAGCAAAATTCAAGAGGGAACGTTTATTGGTCCATCAATACGGGAACGAACTACTGACGGATGGAACTTTACAGAAAAGTTGAATAATCAGGAAAAATTTTCTACGAAACCATAATGCGGAAAATAGGAAAGACTAAATGCATGAACCTATTATCGCAAATGAAAGCCATTAGGATGTTATTTGTCCTTAAAAATAAATAAGTTGGGATCACTTTCCCAAAAATTTGGATGGTGTAAATGGGGAACAACTCCTTTATGGAGAAGCGCTATCGAATACACAAATCTTCAAACAAAACGAATTACCAATTAATTAAATTAAAACATTAATATATTCACTTTTCAATATTTCGGACTGATGAGATCAGAACAGATATTCTACTCTCTTACTAGAGGGGTCACAGTGTTGCCGCATCCGCACTGACTACACGTAAAACGATTACTGTGGGCGACAGTTCTAGTCACTGAAATTTGGGGAGTGTAAAGGACTACAAAAATGTCAAGTTGAAATCCACAATTCAACAAGCTAACGCTCACAAATATTTTCATTGTGTCTTTTCATTTCATAAGGCATAATGGAGAAATTCACCAAATATCGTATCGAATTTCCTCATAATGTCCTCGAGGATTTAAATTCATGAGTATCCACTTTTGAGGAAATATAGATTGTTCACGAAAGAAATGATAGAGACTCAGTTCTGGAGCTTTTCCTTTTTGACACTGCTTCCACAGTAAGGTTGTTAATTGCTATCCACATGTCGACCTACCAAACTGAAAGATGTTTCTCAACGCTGAAAAGAGGAAAGCCTTCCAGAGGAACATAATGAAAGAGGAACGATTAAATATGTTGGGAATGAAGAAAAAAAAACTTTTTTTGAGTGAAATTAAAGTATTCAATAGAAAAGTCTGAACAGAAAAGAATTGTGAATGGAATTAAATTGTTAATCTAACCTAACCCTACTAACTTTAAAAACAGAATCGTATGTGTCGCATTCGGCATTTTATTTTGGATCGATCCCCACTTAACCTGTCTTCACTGGGAGGAGCCACCACTTGTAAACACGCATGGAACATTTGTCGAGATTTTTCAGTCAGTTCTTGGACTACAATTTGGTAACCCAAAATATTGATGTTTCATTTGCGAATTGGACAGCAGGAACAGAAAAAGTCACCACACAAAGAATGTATAGTCGAAGAGCGAATTACTTCCTCCAAGGCATGGAATATTGAAAATAATTTTTACGTGAACCCCGGCAACATACTTTTACCGTTGCATGAGAAAAATTTTGTAAAAGCTATTCATAAAGATGCTAGGGGATTCAAATATCCTAGAAATTTCCCAAACTTAGCAAGGCATTAATTGAAAAGGATATATTTGTTACACCACGAACGAATGGATGAAGAATGAGAAGTTTGGATTAGAACCGAATGATCAGGTAAGCCAGGAAATTGTGATTGGAATATCATTGAAACGTTTGCTTTGAGGGATACAACCCTCTTCGAATGGCAGTGAAATAATGAAAAAAGTGTCAACCCAGTCAGGAACTTGTGAGCTCAAAATATTTGTGGTAAATCATGCATACGAATTCTTAAAATTGTAATCTTACCGAAGGCAGAACGTTTTCTAATAGTACAGTAAATGCCTAATTTATATTTAGTAATTTTAACGGATTTTACGCGATATCTGTCCTATTTTTTGACGAAAAAAATAAATGACCTGGATATTTCGGAAAGAGCTAATACCTCGTACAACCGCTTCAACTACTACAATAATTTCAAGGGTTTAAAACGGCTGTCATCCCAAACGTTTGTAGCTATCACCAAAAATAATTTTTTTTTCAGAAAGTTCACCTTACGATTTTCATCTTTGATACTTCGATTTCATGTTATATTTATTTAGTAGTGAAGATTGTATATGGAGTATACTGAATAAAACCATTCTGATTCAGTAATAATGCAGAGGTCATTAGAGTCGCCAAATGAATATCAATTTCACATTTTAACGCGATTTTCAACAACATTAATTCACCAAAAAGTGTTATTTAGATCAGAGATATTGATACGGACAATAAAACGCTCTTTGATCATTAGAATCAGGGTCACTTTTTTATTATATAGATAACCACTTCCGAGGAAGTGGCACGATTTGAAAACAACTATTTAAAAATAAATTAATCAGCATTTGCAAAAAGTGTACCTTTCATTTGAAGATGGTCCAAGAAAAGCTTTTAATTTTCTACTTGTTTATATTTCTTATACTTGTAAGTCAACTAGAAGCAGAAGATAATATTTTGAATACTGAATTTATGAAAAGGTAAGAGAGTTTTGATTAACTTACTTATGAAGTCATGATAACAAGATACAATGAGAAGAATTTTAGATACTTAACAGACGTTTTTTCAGATTAATCCCTTAAACTCCAGAAAAATGTCACTTGTGGGTGATTCTGTTAATATGATTGTAGCATTTGTTCTTGATTTCATAGAAGGGGTTGTCGACGTCACTGATTTGATTGGTTCATTTGGAAGAAAAAAGAGGTCACCAAGGAGCATTTCGGACAATCAGATTTTTTGAAAACAATGTTTCATGTACACGAAACTAATAAAAATATATTCGAATAATTTTCCGGGAAAATGTAGGATTTGAAGTAGAATCGACAAATTTAGAATTAATCAGACCATTATTGACACTCATGGGAAATTGAATTCAATAAAATTTCTTTGCTTCATCAATGTTTCCGACAAGTTCAGGAATTCCTTTATATACTTTGAAAATTCATAAAATATTTCGACATTATTAGGAAACGTTCATTTTGTTAATATTGTTACACGTTTTAAATTTTGAATTATATTGTCAATACTTACCCCTTTTTGGTGCTTGCTGTTCAGCCCCAACAAGGGTGCCGTTGATGAAGAATTGTCTTATATCTAGAAGAGGCTGCGGAAAATCTCTCAATTGGAACTTCCATTCTTTACATCTGAGGGAAACCACTCTGCACCATAAAATGGAGAATTCCAAACCTTCTTCTGGCCAAGGTGCTTCAGCGTCAATCTCTCTCATTATATTGATGACATTATTTAGGCCGTAAATCGAAGGATCGGCCAATACCTGACAAATGAGATCACTAAAATCCTCAAAATTCAGTTGGAGGAAGGAAAAAAATATTAAGATCAGCATAACATTTGAACCTTCTGAATATAGAATCGAGTATTAGGTAACGGTGGCGTGCTTTACAAAAACAGACGATCAATACTAAATTTCTGATGAGTAAAAATAAGCTTACGTGCGAAAAAATCGTCTATCACGTTAGTTTCCAAAGTCTTGATAAATTAATAAAATAAGATTAGTAAGCAAAAACTTCTCATAATGCGTTTGGGTAGCATTCATAGACTTCATTTGCACATACCCTAATCTATCATTAAAGAAATGATGACAAGTTCGATTTGAATCTCCATAACCATATATGTAATACTCCTAGTGCCCAAGTTCGATTTGAATCTCCATAACCATATATGTAATACTCCTAGTGCCCATGAGTGGAGGTGTCACGAGAGATTGAGACTTATCCCATCTTTATCAAGGAACCAAGTGGCAAATCAATTGAAATATTCGAATAAGTAATTAAAATTACGGACACACGCTTTGCAAATGCAATAATGCTCGGCGTTCTTTGAGAAAGACAGATACATCTGCAACGTGCACCGAAGGAAAAGCCCTTAGTGTATGAGCCTAAATATGTTACAAGAGAGAGTGAAAGGCGATTAACTGGATACGACTCTTCCGATATTTCTTTCTCTGTTTACCTCACACAGATACGGTAGGGATAAATATGTAGGTAACGATAAGAACTATCGAACTTCAGAAAAGCGCCGTTTTACTAATCATATCACGCAAAATATTAACTATGCTTTTTATGGCTTCACCAATTGAAAACAGCGATGCTCAATTGATATAATATGCTCATAATCAGAAAATCGATATTTGGACGCTAAGAGCCCTTTCTTCAGAGTGTCTGAACGGTGGTGATTTCGATATTTTCCAGGCCCTATCAGCAATATAAAAGTACACTCAACCAAATTTATATTGAATCACTTATTGAGATATTTCAATTGAAATGAGAAATAAATTAAGGTTTTTTTTTAGAAAGAAACAAATAAAAGAAAAAAGACACTCTTTCCGCATGAAGTAAAAAAATTGAAAATTGTTTTCTCAAAGAGAAGGTGTTTTTCTTCTCGACCTCAGTAGCTTGTATTATCTCATCTTGCCCTGATACAAGCCTGAATCCGTCTAGGCATGCTTTGGATTAGGTTTTCTCCCTCCTCTGGGGTGATATTCTGCCACTCTTCTGTGGCGCCTTGGATGAACTGTTGTGGGGTTCTTGGATTATCTTGGCGCGATCTAATTTTTCTTTCAAGATTATCCCATAAATTTTTAATAGGATTTACGTCTGGGGAGCAAGCTGGCCAGTCCAAAATAGCGATTCCCTCTGTTTAAAGGTAGATAATGTCGCGCGAGGTTGCTGGTATGTGGAGGAGCATTATCTCGCATAAAAGTGAAATTCTCACAGTGGGCACCTCGCCAGGGTGTCACTATGGGCTCCAGCACTAGGTCCACGTAATTTCTAGCCGGTACACTCGCATCAAACGAAATCAAATCTGTTTTGCCTCCCAACATAATGCCACACTAAAACATCACACTGCCCACTTGGTATTTCGGAATTTGTCCAGCTGCTCGGAGTCTAGCTTGTCCTCCACGACGCCTTAAAACCCGAATCCGGCGATCATCTGATCGAATACCAATTCTGGTCTCATCCGAAAAAACGACATTTCGCAAATTCTCAATATTCCAATTTTGGTGCTCGATATACCAATTAAGTCCGTTAATTTTTTGTTGTCTGATTAGCTCTATACTCTTAAGAGCCTTTTGCTGTAGAAACTCCTTGAACGAAGTCTTTGACGTATCCTTTCGACTGATACACTGATGCCTGTTGCTTCCAGACATTGCCTTTGGAGTATGAGGTGCGACGCACTAGGGTCTCTTCTTGCAATTTGAACAAAAAGGGGTCTTGTTCGTCAGAAGTGATCTTCCTTCGACTTCTTCTAGGCCTTTTTTGCAGAGATTGTAGCTCCACTTAACAGGCGTACGTTTTTGAAATCACCCCCTGTGATACCCCCATTGTGGCCGCTATATCCCTCTGTGTGACCCTTTCTTCAACGAGAGCAATTATCCGATCCCTCTGCACATCGGACAATTCAACGTAAGGCATTTTCAATTATGATTATAGGCTTTTTTGAATTTTGAAATTCACAGTTTTAAATCACAGTGACGGCTGAGTACAATATCCCGAACATGTGGTGATAATTCAACATTTCTTAATACTATCCAGTTTTTTTACAACAAAAAACTTCATTCCTCACAAGTAGTCAAAGATCCATGGTTAAAAACAATCAATAATGTGAAATACCGAGTGATTCCATATAAATTTGGTTGTGTGTATTATATAGAGTGTGATGCAATAAAAAAAATCACCCTGAACAACTCGGCTGGTTTAACTTTTCTGTGAATTTCCTGAAACAGGTCTATTTTTCTTTTGGGGGAGACATTTTTTGTCATGTTTCGCTCCCCCCTACTCCTGGCAGCCTCTACCACAAATTTTTGATTAGGGCAAAGGGATCAGGTAATATCTTTTTGAAAAGATGATTCCAATCTCTATACGACCACGTAATTATTTTTTTACAAAATAACAAGTGACGAATTGAAATCGACAATCCGTTCGAACTCCGTTTGAGCAAAAATTTTCGATCTGGTTGTATCGGAAAAATTTTTGTTACATATTTAAAGGTTTGAGTATCCACCCCTATGCCTATCAGCTAAACCCCAAAACTGTTCATAATTAGAAAGGGGTTGTGTGATATCTCATTAGAAAAGATATCTGATCCTCAATATCAGTCTGCTTTTTGAAGTGCCATAAATTAAAAAGTAACACTGCTTGGACTTTTATGATTCCCATGAAAATTTGTTATGACATGAAATATCTCATTGAGTTTTCAGTTTTTTTCAGTAGTACATTACTATAGCAAATGATCAAAGTGGAATTGATTTCAATGTATTGGTACAATCGAGAATCGAATAATTGCCTAACATTTTACAACATTGTTATCTAATGACATGTTCGAAAAATAAATTTACGTAGTTTTTTTCCAACAATTCTGGTGGTGTAACCTAGATTTCAGACTTGAGATAGCCCCATCAAAAAAAATCGGGGGCTTTAGATCAGGTAATCTAGCCGGCCATTCTATAACGCTTCTTTTACCTACCTAACTACCCAGAAATCTATTATCCAGATAGTCCCGCACAGCGGTAGCATAATGGGGTGGTGCTCCAACATGTTTATACATAACGTTATATCCAGATAAATTTGGATCCCCTTCAATAATAACCGTTGTGAAAGAATCAATAAAATTCCCAAGCGTGTTCAAATAAATGCCTTCGTCCAAATTTTTCTATATAAATAAGGGTCCACAATACAGTCTCCAAAAATTCCAGTCCAAACAAAAAGTTTTCAAGGTCTTTGAGTATGATTCCCCATCTCTGAAGTGGGTATTTGCGTCACTCAAGACTCCATAATTATGGCGACATACCTCCAATGAAACAATAACTCGATTCGTCAGAGAAACAAACATTTTGAAGCAAATTCAGGTCACTATTGATCCGCTAACTGAAATGTTCGCAGAACTCTAAAAGACGATCAAAATGATCTTCATTCAGCTCGTATACGAGTTTTATATGAATGGAATTTGTACTTGTGAAGAATCCTGAAAATACTTATCCGGCAAACTCCAGATATTCGCGACAATCTCCCTACAGATTGTGTATTCTCCATCATAGCAACTTCGCCCAAAACAAGCACACCAATTAATTCGTCATTCACAACTGTGGTGGGGCGGTGTTTTTCATTAACAACGCATTCAGTTTCCATGAATTTGCTCGTTAACTCAAAAGCATATTTGTGCCCCAAATTTTTTCCAAGGTTATTTTCGTTGAAATGCGCGTAGTTGCTCTAACACAGTTATTATTTTCGAAAAATAAACTCACAATTTCACTGCGTTCCAGCAGTTTCTACACCATCTTCCACTAAATCACCTTTATTTCGGATTATCAAAACTATGGAAAAGAGGGAAGTCGCCTTTGATCTAACGAATAACCAAAAGTAACTGAATCTAGCAGATCAAACATGGAAAGATTTATAACAAATCGACACATGCCAACAAAATGAAACTTCATTTTTATATATTGATTCAAATGAAAGAAATCTAGCTTTTTCTGAGAGAATCATATCGCACGCTCCCTGTTTCCCATTCCAGATCAGAAAAATTACTTACTCTTCGAAAAAAAATCGACCTTAATATAAAATGTAGAGAGTTGCTCGATCGTTGAAGAATTTAAAAAATGCAGTAAATTGAACAACCTCTCAAAAAAGGTAATATACAACCCTTTTCTCATATGGGGTAGGAGAATAAACCTAAAATGTTCAAATGTGAGAATAATTATTCTGAACCATCAGTATCGATTTCGATCAACTGTTTTCTTCAAATGGAGATCGACCAGATTGAAACAAATTGGAATTTTTCCTAACAATTTCGATTCGTCACGTGCTATTTTAGAAATCAAATAATTAGAGAAAATGAAATCGACTTTTGAAAAAGGTATTTCACGACCCAATTTCTTTATTTGAAAATTTGAGGTGAAAGCTGCCAGGGGTAAGGAATTGATAGGGAGAGAACGAAACATGTAACAAAAAAGGTCCACCTCCCATCAAAAATCGACCTGTTTAAGGAAATTCACAGAAAAATCAAACCAGCCAAATATTTCAGGGTGGTTCGTTTCTAGTGGAACGCTCAGTATATACATTACAGGATATAAAAAAAATCCCTGTCACTTTACTAGGTCATTAAAGTTAATCAAATGGCCCCATCTGAGGCCGTTCAAGTAGTAGCACTGATACAGACTGGCTTTTGAGTCAGCGTGTCGTGGCTACACAACTTCATTTGAGACGCTCAGCATTAAGCATTATTATGTCAACATCTTCAAGAAATCGACATTTCACAGGTGTGGCAAATACAACAGTGACATCGTAATGTTCGTAACGTCACAGTAAGTTATTAGACAGAACGGCAAAATACGTGCACATAGAGAATTTCATCCTTATTAACCTGTCAACTATCCCAAACTAACACATGCGGCTCCGGTTCGCTTAAGCATGTTAATTGGTCAATGGAAGGCCGTCCTGTTCTAAGATGAATGTAAAATTAACCTTCACGGAAAGTATGGTTGAAGAAGAATGTAGCAGAGAAAAGAGCCATTTGCGCCGACCTTTATTGAAGATAGTAGCATTTGAGTAAGGTGCATGAAATGTTTGAAGTAGTGTTTTTTAGGAGAAAAAACTGATACTAAATTCGTATTCGGGCCTCGTCTGGGCATTCTGATTGGTCGCCGATACATTGAGGTGCTGTATCAGGATGTCGCATAATACTCTGGCTTTATAAGCAGAGGTCATATTTATACAAGCCGACGCCTGGCCACATACAGCCGCATAGTTATGGAACGGCCGGCAAGGAGCTCTAACCTTATTTCTATTGAACATAAAAGGGATAATCTTAAGAAAAATTCCGAACCAGAATGCAAAACCCTTCGGGAGCTGAAAATGGCTACCCAAGAGGAGTGGAATTGTATCCCATTCATTAGAACATTGATTAAATCAATACAAAATAGGATAGCAGCTGCAATATAGGCAAAATATTGAATTCAGTTTTACTTTTCAATAATAATGTTTTTTTTATAAAAATTGAACAATGAAAACTGTTCGAATTCATGGTGCTTTTGTTTCTTATCTTTCAAGTAAAAATAAACAATTAAAAATTCAAAAATATGTTTAATGAAACCTAACTTTTCTGTCTATCAACCAACCATCATTGAAATTAGATTTTCAATATCTTTTCAAATAGCACAGATGGGTAGATTTCTTTGCAGACAAGTTTATTGCCTCTCATATATGTCATAACAATGGATAATTTCATTTAGCATAAATTAAATCATTTTAGATAAGTTGATTGCCTGCGGTACTTTTGCAATTTGATACCGATATTTTATTTTTATTAAGAAATAATCATCAAAGTAGCAACAATGCAGTTTGAATAATAATTTCTCATTTTAATATATTCTAGCTCATTGATCTGGGGTAATAGACAATTTTTAGCACAGGAGATTTGTCTATGATTCTGTTACAGAGAAGGAAATTGATTAATTTGTAAATTCAAATCAACTTCATTTTTTTCCTTTTAGGAGCGAAGCACGGTTTCATTAGGAAATAGGTTCAAATACTTGATGCCTTCTCATAAATATTGACTTGATACTTACTACAATCTCCAATTTTGTCATATTCCAAGCAAATAATCTGGTCCTAGCTGGAGTTAGCTGCATTTGCTTCGATCTTTGAACATAAATTTCTGCATTTTTCTTCTTCAGCTTGCTGAAAAGATCATCAACTGTTCCTGCAGGTAAATGTAAGTACACTTTACATAGTTGTGCCACCTAAAAATACAAAAGTAGAATGATTTTTAACTTACAAAAGGAATTTTTACCTTTTCTTTGAGAACCTTTTGCCTTTTCAAGCTTTCATTATATTCATCAACCAATAATTCAAAGTTATCCCTTAACTTTACCTCGAAAGGATCATCACTCATTTCAAATAAAAATTCCTTAACCTACAACATAGGGAATGTGCTACAACATGAAATGAGTTTTGTTAAAGAAAAGTAAATGATTTAGTTGAATATTCACGTTTATATCACTACTTGCAGAGAAAGTTATCTAATTGACTCCTGCGCCATATTTCGAAGTCATTTATGAGATAATAAATATGAAAGATTCCCATCATTATCCTGATTTTCAAACATTTTTAAGTCGAGCTATGGGCATCAGGCATTCATAGATATAGCGCTTCTCATATACCTTTCTGAAAATTTCCTGACGACTTAAAAAACTTTCATACAACATCCAAATTCGATTAACTTATATACAGGGAGAATCACGGACAAAGGGATATGTTTTGTGTGATGACAGCACACATCTATAGTAGGCAGATCATAGGCATAAAGCCTTTGTTTCTGAACGTCCTCATTTCGAATATACAGGTTGTTTTGAGCGATTTGAGGAATAATAAACGGCTGAACCGATTTAAAACAAACTTTAAGGCGCCGGAAAAAAACCATAGTCCCGGAAACTATGGACCTGGGAAGAACAGTCGGAGAGGCTGTTTCGGGCCCTGGCCCCTGCCTTTCCGGCAGAACAAAAGCTGTCGGGGAGGGAGCCGGAGCCCGATGCTGCGCTCGGACTTACCTCCCTCAGCAGGCCCTAAGGAGGCGCACGTGGCTCCCAGCCGGGTGCGATTCCTAGGAGACCAGATACACCAACGGAGAAGGTCCCCTGCCATCTTTAAAATGACAGAGGACATAATTAGGTGTACGCAAATAAACTTGCACCACTGCATAGCCGCAACCGACATATTAAGTTCGCGGCTTGCAAAAGTGCATACATTCATATCACTATACAAGAACCTTTGATAGGAAGCGGCGTGGTTGGGGGCCTGGCGGCCTGTGATGGAAATCTTTTCTACTGCAGGGGCGACCTGATCCCTAGGACATGCGTTCTCACCTCTAAATGTATTAGAACTCATATATTACCTACTTCTGTTTCAGAGACCTACTAGCAGACAGAATGGAAAAAGTTACACAAATACCTTGTGGTATGCTCAGTACTTCCCCTACGACTCACAAACACCACCTAAAACAGAAGAACTACAGGAATTGGTGAACTACTGTAAAACACAAGACTGGCCACTCGTCGTTGGGTGTGATGCCAACGCTCACCATATTTTATGAGGAAGCCGAGGCAACATCAGGGGAGAAAAGCTAGTCGAATATCTCTACAGCACAAACCTTACACTCCTCAACGAAGAAAATGAACTAACTTTCGTCACATCGAATAGGAAAGAAGTCTTGGACTTGACTTTATCCATTGAACAATTCACCCCAAAAATTCAAAACTGGAGAGTGGCTACAGAAGTAGTATCCCTCTCCGACCATCGACATATCTGTTTCGACATCACTAGTATACCGAAAAAACGACCTGTGCCTTACAGGAACCCAAAGAACTGATTGGATCCTATACCGGGAACAATTATCGAAAATGGTGGAACCAACAGCTAAGACACCGAAAAACATCAAGGATCTGGAAGCTGGCGTTGAGAAACTAGAAACCAGTATCACCTTGGCGTACAATAGCAGTTGCCCTATACAATACAACAGAGGAAGGAAGAAAATCTTATGGAGGACAGCAGAACTCACTGCCCAAATGATGAAAAGCAGACGCCACCTAAATAAAGCGATGCGGACTAGCACAAAAAGCGATTGGGACAACTAAAAGGAAGCCCAAAGAGCATATAAAGGATTGATCAAAAAATCCAGAAAAGAAGCATGGCATTCCTACTGCGAGGAAATAGAGGGTGTGCCGGTAAACCGTCTCTGTCGCATCCTCTCTGCATCAGGACCGACAGACACCCAATGTCTTCAAGTCGGAGGGACGAAAAACAAACAGGAATGATGAAACACTGAGGCACCTGACACAAGTTCACTTTCAGGGTTTCCGGCCCAAGAGCAAACATTACGATTGCTCTGGGAGACCATGTCACCGTAACACACGCAGAAACATTTATTATTCTCCGGTGTGTACAGGAAAACCTACACAGGAACTTTAGAGACGTATACATCTACATATGCTCTGACAGCCAGAATTCCATTGGATATCTGAAAGATACGAAGATTACATACAAACTAGTTGACGAATGCAAAGCAGCACTTCGACAACTCAGTACTACAAAAGAGTTACTCTGATTTAGTGCCTGGCCCATCAGGGCATCGAAGGAAACGAGATAGCAGACAGCCTTGCTAAAAAGACAACAGCTGTTAGGCCGATGGGACCAGAACCAATTGTGACCATCTCATGGATCAATGTCCTCTTTTTCTTTCAAAATTGAAACACCACCGAGGCCCTGAACTATTGGGCAGGCATCTCGGCACTAAAACAGTTGAAAAGGCTCATAAATAGGCCACAATCAAAGAAGAGGGTATATGAACTATTGTCCCTCGATAAAAAAAACTGTTGGGATGGTAGTCGGCTTATTGACGAGACATCAACTCAACAAACACCTACACGTCATGAGACTATCGGGAACCACACAGTGCCGTGGTTGCATAGGAAATGAAGAAACAACGGAACACATACTCTTCGAATGTCCCGCTCATAAGGAAACCAGACTGAACACCTTGGGCGCTGAAACACCTAACGCCCGGATGATCCAGGAGGGCCCCTACAACATTCTTGCAAGTTTCATCAAAAAGTTTTTGCAAGACACATAACAAAACAACACAACACGGCAAGCACACTGGGCCAAACGGCCTGAGTGCTGCCCACAAAGGCGCCTTGCAAGAAGAAGAAAAAAACTTTTATACAACATCCAGCTTCGATTAACTTATACACAGGGAGAATCACGGAGGGATATATTTCGTGTGATGATAGCACATTACTGTGGTAGCCAGATCAAAGACATAAAGCCTTCGATTCTGAACGTCCTCATTTCGAATATACAGGTTGTTTTGAGCGATTTGAGGAATCATAAACGGCTGAACCGATTTCATTCGTAGTCTCGATCCAAAGGGTCAATCTAGCCCGGAGGGAAATTTTTCCTTTTATTCGCGACGGACTAGGACATTCTGATTTTATGTTCTCCTTCAAAAATATTACCATGTACATAAAGTAGTGGAATTTCAAATTTTTTTCAAGGACTGAAAGGAAGCTGTATTGAGAAGTTGTACGACACATAACTGCCATATATAGCCAACGAAAAAATCATTAAACAGGGAAAAGAAGTAAATAATAAGATTTTTAATTTAAAACCCTTGTGCTAGAAGATTCTTCTTCAATTTTTAACATTCAAAAGGAAAAAAATCAGCAAAGAAGCTGTAATCAACTCCATTTAAAAAATGGTTTTGGATTTCCCAAACGTAGAAAATGTTGGAAAAGGCATTTATGACAATACCATAAGGGCCAAATGTTTTTGATAAGTGAATCGAAGGTAGGTCGAGATAGAAGAACCAACTTGAAAGAAGTCAAAAATCAAAATTGAATTGTTTCCGCCGGGTCAACCGGCCAAGATATATTATTTATTTGAGCAGATTCGTGGGCAAACAATTATTAGTTTTCGTTATCACAACAATGCGCTATTTAACACGGTTTTCAGTTTTCGCAACTTTAGGATCAAATTTCGACTCTTCACATAACTGCCCACTTCACCTTATTGGGCTCCGTCTGACTTCTAGTTCTTTTCAAAACTCAAAAATCTTGGCGGGACAAAAGCGACTTCGAAAAGGCCATCCTGAAAATTTAGTATAACAAATCTTTAGAAATTTGGAAGAAATGTTGATATGAGTATATTGGTGTCAAAAGGGAGTGCTTTGAAGAATAAATAATTTCAAAGAATGATATACCATTGACGTTTTATTTCATCAAACAAGTACTTCTTAGAGTGTAAAGGTAACTGATAAATTTATTTCGAAATTGCGAGGCTCCAAATCAGACATTCTTCTCACTTTAGAACTGGAGTTAATTTGACTTTGCAAGAAGAAAATCCCTAGCCTCGACGTCTATCTGTCAAGTTGATGAAATACTAAGCTCTCGCGCACGTCTCGGGTTTTCCAGGACACTATTCATAATAGAAACAGAATTTTCCTACGATTTCACGTTTCTCTATCGTACGAGCATTGTCATCGACCACTTACCCGGTTTTCTTAAACTGCAAAAGGTGGACTTTGCCGGAAGGTCATGAATGTCAAATTTCGACACGTAGCACCGAAAGTTAGACGAACAGAGCTCCGATTCTAATAACAAACCCAACGCATTGTTAAAACATGTAACGTTTCATAGTGAAATATCAAAACTACTGCAGTATAACTGTAAAACTCAACAACTGCCGCTTTGCCAAGACTTCTATTTGCTGTCCCAATAAAAAACCTTTTCTTTCGTCAATGAATATGGCTCCGACAAACGAAAAAAGCTTTTGTACCATTTTATAAAGATAATAATAAAAGCAAATGTGAATAAATCAAGCTAGCAAATTCTACGAAATCGTTCATGTGAAAATATCATCCTAAATTACAATCTTATTTTAAATTGAAATCCTCACATCTGTAAGCATATTATGTGATTCGGTTATAGAATACAAGTTAGAGTGATCTATGATAATCGGAATGCACTGCGAGAATAATTATAAACAAATAAAATATCTCACATTTATTACTAGATCTCGTGGAAGAGCATGATCCTCTTCGAAGGGCGCTTTTTTCATCTTATGAACAATTTTCAACCATTTCACAACTGACAGGAATTGGTTTTGAACAGCCTCAGCATAATTATGTTCATATGGAAACACTGCCTTGAACATATCAAGAGAGATACTCCAAGTATCATTCCAGGGAAGCTCAAGGTTTTCAGCGTCGAGTCTTTCTTGACGAACTAATGGATGATCCGAAACACCAAACATTTTGAAACCATTCAGAGTGAAAATGTCTGAATTATTAATGGCGATAAGAATCGAATCTATTTGAATTGACAAACCATTTATGTTGTTGGTGCTGATTTCCGTTTCAACTGTAAGAGAAAATATTATAATTTATATGAAATGAAGTGAAAACTTTACTTATTTTAAGTTTGAGCTAACACATACATAAAGAGATTTTTGCGGAATGTTCGTGAGATATCTCTATGTGTAATCCAAACACTCCTCTCAAATTCCACCTCAATCCGTATTTGATGTCAGACTTTTTATTATCAAAGTCTAACGCCAATTCTTCCTTCAAACTATCCAAGAACTCCAAAATGTCTTTATACAGAAGTATCACCTTTAAATGAAAATTTGTGGACCAGAACACTATCATTTCTTCTTCCAGTTCGAAATAAAACTGTCTACTATCCATATCTTTTCTAAACTCCATATTTATAAGTTTAACAAAAGCCTAAAATCAAATTGAACAATTTCATCTAAAATAAAATACAATATATATATATATATGATGAATGTGCCATCTGCTGGTTTCTTGTTGAAACGAATTTCAATTTACACAGGAGCAAGAAATAATGGTGTACCTCTTTGTTCCATGACTGCTGTTACATCTTGACATGTATGTGATCCACTCCCAAGTAGCACAACTTGTTTCAATAGTCAACGTATTACTGACATTATAATTGACTGAATAACAACAATAACAATTGATCGATGCCATAAAAAGGAATTGAAGCAATGTAGAATATCTATAATGGAAGTAGCTAAAATTAGGGGGATAATCGCTGATTGAGAAGAATTTTTCGAAGTTATCGGGCAAGGTAAGGTGAACTTTTCCAGCATTACCTCATTGACTAATGATATTTATCTTCCGTGAAGGTGCTTTGATACCTCCAGAACTACTACCAGTGGAACTCTCTAATAATCATCGATTTGCTGAAGCTCAACTTCAAGTTTCGTACTTTGTGTAGTGAGTTTCAAAACAACTACCTAATGATGAAAATACAAAATTGGAAATGCCAAAAGCCAATTGAGAGTCTGGGATAGACGTCGGGAAGTTACACTGTTCCGTGTGGAATTAGTAGTACCTCACAAGTTTTCAATAGAGCCTTTACAGAAATATTTAACATTTGAAATAAGAAAAATCAAAATCTATTGAATTAGTTAAGAAACGGAAACTTAGTTTTCGAAGAATGGCGAGGGAAACACCCTAATAACACAATTTCAAAAAATTGGTGACAAGCTGAAGATATGCTGGTGAGGCACATATACGTATGTGACGATATAGATGATGCATGTCACTCCTTCGAAAAAATTAAAGAAATCATAGAACTTTGTACAAAAACAGTGAGGCTCAATCAGACTAAAAGGAAGCGAACACCTTGGATATCTAACGGTATAATTCAGTCGGTAGAAGAAAAAAATCGATTATACAAACAAGTTATTAGAAGTCCGCATAGCTTGGAGTTGTTAGTGAGATACAAGAAGTACAAAAACAATTTAGAGCGATTGATAAAATGTGCTAAAAAGAGCTATTATCGAAAACAAATTGATGTCAACCAAAAATCCTCCAAAGGACTGTGGAATGTCGTAAAAAGTCTGAAACAAAAGAATGAAGAACCTACAAGGATAGTGAATATAAATGGGGATATCCTGACAGAAAAGTTGAAATAGCTAACGAATTCAATCAATATTTCGCACGCATAGGCACAAATCTTCCCTAAAAACATGAAAAGTCCAACTCAAAAATGCTACGAGAATCTTCAGAAACCCGAATTCTATTGTTTTTTTCTTTGATACGTTTGAAGCAGAAATAATTGAAACCATCAAGGAACTAAAGAACAAGTCATCTCCTGGCCCGGATCAGCTGACTTCCGAAATACTGAAAAGTACTTCCCAATGCTACACCATCAACATATCTCATAAATAAAAGCATTAAATATGGCTTTTTTCCTTTTACCATTACATAAAACCTCTAGCATGTTTGATGTTAAGAATTATAGACCTATTTCTTCGACTTCTAACGTGGGAAAAGTATTTGAGAAAATCTTGAATAAGCGCATGTGCTCATTTATGGATACGTTCAAACTAGTGTCTAAAAGGCAGTATAGGTTTCAGAGGAATAAATCCACCCAAGATGCAATTGCCGAATTAATTGCATTGGTTACAAAGGTTCTAGATCAAAACATCCCAGCACTATGTATCTTTGTGGATTTGGCAAAGGTTTTGATATGGTGAACTACGAAGAGTTATTGAAAATCCTTTAACACCTGGGTTGACGAGGACCAGCCCACGAACTTATGCGTAGCTGACAGATAGGCGGCAAGTAATCAGAATTGGAGAAGCATATAGCGATCCGGAACTGCTCACTTGTGGAGTGCCTCAGGGCACCGTACTTGGCCCAATACTATTCCTTTTATATGTTAATGCATTGTTTTCTCTAGAAGTCGACGGCACGATAATAAGCTTTGCCGACGATACCGCCATATTTTTACAGGATATTTCGTGGGAAGAACTGAAAACAAAAGCACAAAATGATTTCAAAAAGGTGATGGAGTTTTCCATCTCAAGAAAACTCACTGTTAACGTCGATGAAACCAAATTTGTTCCTTTCGCAAGCTTTGAAAAGGGTTTGCCATCCTTCAATAATTTATAAATACATCTAAATGGCACTGCCAATCTTGTGGAAAGCAGCGATAAAATGAAGTAATTGGGAATCCTTATAGATAGACATCTTAGGTGGTCGATGCAGGCTGTATTCGTCGTGAATAAGATTAGAGCCTTATTGCCGAAAATAAAACTTTTGAGAGAAATATGTGAAGAAACGGAACTGAGGAAAATTTATTTTGGCCTAATTCACCCACACTTGACATATGGAATAATCGCTTGGATACTGAAAGTTATTTTCAGAAAAATTATACCAATCCTACCGAAGAATTCTTCAAACTAGCAGATGTCCTCAGTATCAAAAACTCCACTCTATTGCACTGCTACGTCATCAGTTCGCCGGAAAAAATAGACTCGGTAACTCATGCACTTGGCATGCGAGTAACTATAGCTTTAGTAGATCAGATAATGATGTGATTGTTCCTAGAGTTAACAAATCTGTAGGTTTGAGGTCGTTTACTTATCTTGCGCCAGTACTGTATAATTCACTCCCTACATATTACGGGCATGCTCAGGTTTGGATAAAGGCCAGAGCAGAAAATTGGTTTGTTAGATTTTTAAATAGAAACAATTTTACCTGAATGTTTCTAATTGGTTGCGATTCAGTCTTGTATATTTTGTATTTAATTTTTTTAAACTTTAGTTTTACTTACTGCCCCACACACAAAAGGAAACACTTCGTGGGTTTTTCAGAAGTTCATTTGTGTTGCATTGATTTTCGGGCGTTTTAATTAAAGAACAATACATAATTTTCTTTGTGCATAAAATCCTCCAAAGAATATCTAAGTCCTGATTTAAATATTCATTATTTGTATGGGATATTCAAAAGGAAGCAACCAGAATTAACTATCGAAGGGTTTTCAGAAAAAATTTCAAAAGCTAGTTTTCAAAACGTCAAAAGTAGGTACTTGTAATATCCGTGACAAAATAGAATCTAAAATAAAAACCGCTTTTGGTGAGGCAAATTTCCCTTAATCGCTAAAAGAGAACTTCATCAAAGAAAACTAGAAAATGCTATGAAGATATTTTCTGAAGCATTATCCGACAAAATGCTGCGTAAGTATGTGCATGTGGAAGATATAACCACCCAAGTATTAATGAGGCATGAAGCAATCGCAGGGAGGCAATAAAATTCTTTTGTCTTCACAAAAAATTTGACTTCAAAAGTCCGCGGAAAAAATCCTTGAAAATCTGGCGTGACAAAGTGTTGCAAATTTCATAAATAGTTACATGATTGTTTTTCACGAATAAAATGCATTGAAGAGATATGTTATCTAATCATTTGAGGGCACGTTTTAAGAAACCCCAATTAGAGGAATCCTTACCTTATAGTTCAATATGTCTTCAGTTCTCATACAAGAATAGTAATCTCCAGCATTATTCAAATTGAAAATCTTCAATTCCTCGAATTGCACCATATCAGATATGGAACTACGGTCATACTTCAAGATATTCAACCTGAATACAAAATATTCTGAACAGAAAAATATATAAAATTGCGCATGTATAGAAATATACCTGAATTTTGAGACTGAAAAAAGAAATTGAAGTGCGAAGCCACCAAATTTAGAGAAAATGAAGATAAGTCCGGAGTTTCTCCTCTTTTCTTTATTTCTTGTGACTTGGATAGATTATATTGCTTAACACACCTGAAATTAAAGAAAATGAAAAATTACTCAATTGGGTTGAAAATTCTATATTTCAAATTATTGTTTTGTTTCACCAATATTCTGCGAAATTAGAAGTCCATGCTTACTTACTTAATAGCCACCAAAATATAATCAGCAAGTTCAAGAGACCATTCAAACTGGACTGTGTCAACTAAAGACCCTATTTTGATTTCAGACGATCCTTCTGTTGTCTTAAGTTTGAAGAGACACATACCAATGTACGCTGGAGTACCCCAAACATGAGTAACTTTGGGATTGTTGAATTCATGGCCATTTTCTTTGAAAGACCACCAAAACGATTCCAGCAAGACCTCGACTTGCCAATGCCTTTTGTTGAGGAGTAAATTAGGTAGGTAGGCAATATATGTACCATCTAGAAAAATTTGAAAAGACTCACTCCTTATGAAATCTATTCTATAAACTGAAGAAGATACATAATCATACTTCAAATATAAAATAGAAAAGGAAAAAAGAAATGAAATCGGAGTAGTTCGTTTGGTAGAAGTTTCTTCGTGATGCAATTCTGCAAAAATGTTCATGCGTTCATACTTTGTATTCAATAAGAGTAAATAGTTTCTACCAAGGTATAAATAGATAATTGTTTCACCACTATTTGCAGTTAACCACTGCATTTGTTTCTAGTCTCATCAAAGACATAATATATAGATAGATACTAGGTTTCAGAATGCAATCTTCCCACTGTAAAACGTTGTGGGATACCATATTAAACGGAACCAGTTATTTTAGTTAATATCTATGGAAGCGCCTATTCAACAACTTCATCGTATGTTGTTATCTTATTGAATAATTACCAGCATTCGCAATCGCACAGCAACATAATACACTATTTAAAATACTTTATCCCTTTGTACGTTAGACTTATAAAGCAATCGAAATAGTAACTTGTTATTTAAATATGCTGACGTGTATTTGTCAAGTCATTATATTTATTATAATATAATAGAAGATGTCAAATTTTCATAAGGTCTCTATAAATATTGTTAGGCAACTTATTAAATAACAATTTATGACATTGTAAAATTCGTAAAATAGACACTAACCAAAATAGTGGTCTTGGTTTTATATGAGGTCAAAACTTTCTGAGTTTTGGGGTAAAACATTCTTTTGCAAATTATGTTTTTGATGGAATCTCATTTCTTTTTGACCTTTCATTGATACAGCAAATTGGTTTTCTTTCAATATTATAGTTAAGTTTGTTTTAGTAAAGTAAGGAGCACAATAGGTAAGAATAGGTTCTGAAAATGAGATTATACTTTTCAAGCACAAGTAGGTAAATATGTACAAAAGGAATATATACCCTAAAATAATATAAACAACATCCAAATCGGTAGCAAATAATATCAGTAAACAAAGACGTAATCTTTGAATCATAAAAATAGCTGAGTAAGAATCTACTGCAATTCATTTTACAGTAAACAGGATGTCCCAATTTTCTATAAAAAGATTTTGGGTGGTTTTTTCAAATTGGAAGACCACTTTTTTGTTCCAGATTCAGGAGCGGCCTAAATTCTGCTATAATGTCTTCAAGTAATAAGTTTTTTTGGTGAGTAGTTTCGTCACAATATTTTTTATTCCGTAAAATTTCATGAAAATAGGCTCTCACATCATTGCATGCTCCTTCGGCCAGAGTTGATCAATACTTTTTTCCTTTCGTTTTCTTATTGCCCAAGGATAGCTTTATTGATGAAAATACAAAAAATACAATACCGTTCGAACAAAAATGAAATCTTCAAGAGTGTACGAGCTACAGAGCACCGCACTACTGGTGAATCGCCCAGTATATATATATATATATATATATATATATATATATATATATATATATATATATATATATATATATATATATATATATATATATATATATATATATATATATATATATATATACATTGATGTAATTGTCTGATAATAATAATAATAATAATATAGTTTATTCAAGAAGGTAAGTAGGTACATGGCTTTACATTCTTAGATATGTTTATTATTACATTTGATAGGTTTCCTGAATAAACGATAGGAAATCGCAGAGATGGATATAATCCTTCTGTACGCGATCACAATCTGTTGAACTTTTTAGTACAGTTTGTTCTTATTATCACATACTTTTTATGTCCTGGTTAATATGTCGCAATTGGGTTAATTTGTCACTATTTGGGTTATTTTGTCTCATCAGGTAAAATTGTCTCTTTCAGGGTTAGTTGTCCAGGCATTAGACTGTCATTTTGGGTTTTAAATTGTCACTTTTAGGTTTCACTTGAATCGCAATTTCATTGTTTTTAGTAAAACTGGTTTATGATTTTATTAATTTTTCCTCGTCCGCAATCCCTAATCCAGAAGTTTGATTGTCTTTTGAACTGATTTAAGTTTTTTGATTTTTTGGCTCCTGTCGGTAATAGGTCGTATATCCTTGGTGCTAGGTAGGTGTACACTCTCTTCCCGATTGTTTTACTAGCCTTCGGTCTGATGTGCTCTTTATTCCTGGTGGAGTAGGGATGGTCTGCTACAGTTAAGTTTATTTTTCCTCTGTAAACTGAAATAACAATTTGCATTGCAAATAACTGTCGAACATCCAAAATATTAGCCTCAGCATACAGTTCATTACTTGAGTAGGTGAGTGGTTTGCCGTAAATTATCTTAAGTATATATTTCTGCATCCTTTCAATTTTTTGATGTAACAGTCATACGCGTCACCCCATCCTATGATTCCATATGCAAGCTGTGATTGCACCAGCGAAAAATATAGCTTCTTCAAGTCTGTGATACTTAGGTAGTTTTTCAAATATTTAAATTTATAAGTGAGTCCCTGTAATTTTTACGAACCAGTCGACTTGTTCATCCCATTTTAAGTTACGATCCAATACAATCCCCAGATATTTTATATTTCTAGTTTCAGGTATCTTGATATCTTCGACATGAAGGTCACCCATATTAGGCCAATATATATATATATATATAATCAGTAACTTTTGTTTGTTCTAGGTAGTTCAGTAAAGTTCTATTGAATATATAAGGACATGAATCTGGAGACCGATATATACACGTTATTTTTATACTATTATTAGGAAGTTTTATTAAAATTTCTACAGCTGTGATTTGATCAAGCTTAATAATTTCAGATTCGAAACTAAGATCATTACTAACGTATACAATCACTCCATCGTTTTTATTAAAAGTGCCATTGCTATAAACAATCGAATACCCAGGAATACCGAAAATTCCGAGATCCTTCACCTGAAAAGTTTCGGTTAGGACAACTACATGGAATCTGTATGGGCTATTTCTAACAGAATTTTGCATTCATCGATATTCTTCCCACACTTCGGATGTTACTGTGATATATCTTGAAATATTCACTTATTGCAGAATTCTTTAGATCGGTTATATTCTCCAGTTTTCTAGTATTCGGGGTGTTCACTATATACGGATCCATTTTTGGAAAGATGAGTTATATACTCTGGTTGAACTTCATGCTTTAGTTTCCTTGTACTCGTTTCTTTTTTAATTATGTTTTTTTTTATTTAATTATATATACATATATATACATATATATATATATATATATATATACATATATATATATTTTTTTTTTTTATTCTTTCCTTTTCATTTATTTTGTTTAGACGCTATTCTTGAGCTCGATTTAGTTGGTTGAATATTCGTCCTTATTAATTTTCTTCTCGATTGATGTAATTGTCTGATGATGCTATAGTTTGTATATATTCTGGTAGATTGATATATTCTCATAACATTTAACGTTATCCTAATATATAATGATTCCAGAATATGTTCTGATTATAATCATTCCTGGCAATGGTATTAATTACCGGGTGATGGATTTATATTTTTTCATGAAATCAGTTTGATTGCATGAACAGATATATGGGCGTCTAAATTTTCTACCCGACTTGATGAGAGTACCAAAGTACCCCTACATTTTCCAATCTGGATTAAGTGATCATATTTCCGTTATAGCAATTCATGGATGGAAGTAAACAAAGAGTAATAGTTCAGTACAATAAAGAACACACTAATAACATTGCCGATCGTATTTTGGCGACTAAGGAAAATTATTCCGAGTATCGTAAGGTCATTAGCCGATCGTGTCATGACTATTTAATTTTGCTATTAAACTAAAATATATATTTGGTTAGAATCATTCGACTTTATTTTTTATTTCATTTTTTCTTGACTGAAATCACGCCAAAACATTCATAGAATCATAATCAATAATGTAAAAGCAGAAATGTTCTGAAAATCAATGTTTGTACGGATAATTGTATAAGTTAAAGCGTTTTCAACCTTTGATAAGTTTTTATCGAAACCATGTTTTTTGAAAGCGGCAATCAGTGGATCTCGAAAAATTGACGTGAAATTAAAGTTTTACCTTCTTCATTCAAATAATCGGATTCTTGCGACCGGCAAATAAGAACAAAAGGTATAAACAATTCAATTTTTTCATCGGAAAAGCGATCGTATTTATGATTGACAACTCATGCAATTTATGAGAAAAAGATTTTTTAAGCTTCCAAACATTGATCGAACAGACTTCTAGGGCACGAAGCGAATTTTGTATTATCTGACTTAAACCCGCCATTTTTCTGAATGTATGTCAATGAAAAAACTTTCTCATAGTTCTGAAGATTTGTTGAATCGATGCATTTATCCATATAAATTGTTCATCTGCCACATTCAAAATACTTTCCTTTTACTACCTACCTGTTCTGGTTTCTTGGGCTTGATCCAGCATAATTCTTAAATGTTTGAATCCTAGGGATGAATTCCTTTTGTTCAACTGAAACAAGGAAGAAACATGGCAAAATTCAGCACATATATTGATTGTTAATTTTCTGAACAGTTTCTCAACGTAGCTTTCAGAATTTGAATTTGGTGATATTGTTGGTGACCTCGAATTTGCTAGACTGTAAGTTTTCAGGAAATTGTCATACAACCATCTATATATCACTGTATGTACATAAGTGATTAATAATGTATTCAGCTGTAGATATAAATTCATGATGAAGTTTCGGAGCTGCAAATAGAAAAATTAATTAGAAAAAATCATATATAATATGAAAAGTACCTTAGCGTCTATTTTAAGACTTTTAAGAATAATTAGTTTTTCCTTGTTGTTTTGAAGTTGCAAGTCATACATGTAGAAAGCAAAATAACTGGTCCTTCCTCGGCAGAATCCTCAGATTTAATAGTTCTATAGGTTAATATTATATTTTTCAAGTTCGAACTGTACTCCACTTTACTATTTTCCTGCATACCTTTCAAGGAACTTTCATCAATTCTTATGGAACAATTCTGAAACATTAATCATTTCATTACTAGATAGTATTATTTAATATTTAATTTGAATCGGTAGTATAGATGATTCATTTATTTTATGAAAATTAATTTTCAAAGTGAAACGAAATGAGACACTTTTGTCACTTTTCCACAATTTGTTCAATAATCACGACCGGTTTCGAACTTACGGTCATTTTCAAGTGATCAACAATATGATACATGAGTAGGCAAGTACAAGTACAGAATGAAATTTATCCTAAATATTGAGTAGTGGGGATCCATTGTGCTCTAGTTGGCTGTTAAGGGTAATAAATTGTGGGTTTTCACATAGTTTGTTAATCTCCAAACTTTCCAACAAATTCATCTCTCTCCCTTTGTTACATTTATGAAGGATTTCATTATTGTTCAATATATATTTATTTGGGACCGAATGTTCAAGGTGACATATTGTATATATGTAGGGGTTTGAGATTTCACGTAAGCCTTATTAAACCCGTTGAACATCCTCACTTTATTCCTGCAGTCTACCACACCTTCAACCATCCTCATTTTTCAAAAAAGGTGGTGTGGTCCTCTACATGTATCCTGGGGATGGCCATTTCTCTCCGAGCATGTGTATTCAGTATTTAAGGCGATCGCTCTACAGACGAGTGTATCCCTTTTACCCATAACATGAAGGTGCTTCTTTAATGAACATTGTCATGTCAGAAGGTCTATATTAGTCATCAGTTGTAGTTTTTATCTTGACATTGCCAGATATTTCATTGCTGTTTTTTCACTAGGGTACTACAGAAGTTGGCTAACGTACAACTTTACGTTCCATACCATCACGTTTTAAACTGGTTTAGGGAGCAATCTTTGAGCACTAGCTCCCTCATTTTCGTTAATAATAGCCCCGAGAGCTCCAGGATTCTTTGCCTGAACGCCATCCCGGCTAGCCTATCTGTTTCTCTGTTGCCTCTGTACTGTGTACATCCAACAAGCAGAGATATTGTTGGTGACAGTCGGTCCTACCAGAGCCTCGTGATATCCCATATCCTAGGAGAGATTGTCTCTACGAAGATGGTATTAATAAGAAAAAATATTAATAATATTTATTTTATTCAGTTGGCTTTATTATTCAAATTTTTCAGGATGAACAATATTTTTGATTTCTCGATTCTTACTGCAAGTTGATCTTGGAATTCTGATGTACATAAGGTGCTATTCATAAAGAAGCTGCTTCATTGATCAGTTCTGGTTTCTCGTTTGTTTGAAAAAGCCCAAATTCGCTTATTTCTACTGGGCTGGTATATCAACTATGTAACGAACGCTTAAGAGGTATTATTTTTTTGTTTGAGATGAACTCCGAATGAAACGTGCCTTTTTTCCGTAACCATATGCATGTTGAATAATATCGTATATCAATCAGTATTTTCTGAAAAAAAATGCAAAACACGATAGAAATGGTTGAGGCACATCGCAACGTTAAACTTTGTTTCTGCCTCTACTTAAATGCTTTCAAATTGCCGATATGGTACTCGCACCACATATTATAAGTTACTTAAATTAAGTTTATAACACTGGCGCAAGTGCACAAGTTTATAACGCACATGTATATTTAAATCAATATCTCGCAATGAAAAAACTATATGGCAGCGGATGAAATATGAACCGAAAATACAAAAATTGCGTTTTATGTGTTAGACCAATTGAAAAGTTATCTTACTAAGCTTAAACCTTCGGACAACCGCAAGTAATGAGTTGACAAAGTTGTCTAGTGAATGAACAAATTTTATTTTCTCGGTCAATCTTTGTTCCAAGAGAATCATTTTTTTTTCGATTTTTACACTTCTATAGCTTAAACCCCTTCGACGGAATGGATTTCACTTTCATGAAGTAAACAGGGCATGGAAGTCGAATGGATTTTAAAAGAAATTAAAGTGAATTGCCTTTCTAATGGTACCTTGTCATATTTCGCTCAGTATATTTTGAGTGATAAAATGTTAGACATATTTTAATGTAAATTATAAAGAAATAAATGATAAATACGCAAATATTTCTAATGTCATAACTAGTGCCCAGGAACTCCACATGATCCCATGTTATTATTAGTTTATCTTTCCAAAAGTTGAATACCCAGTGAAAATTCAACTTTGATAGCTATTTTGTTCAGTTCATAAATCACGAATTGAAATGAACAAGTTAATATTATTTAACTTTTTTTCAGAAATAAGGATTGTGATAGAGCAGCCGCGGATTCTTATTATGAATTACTTCACAGTAGACAATTGTCACATACTTACGTATGGGAACCAAAAGCAAAATTTCGCGTACCATGATTATATTGAATAAGAAGAGAATTGCTGAAAATTCCGTAAAAAGTGAAGCAGCAGATGCTGCAGTTTTGGGAATATTACAATAGATCCCACACAACGAATTTAAAAATGCCTACAAAATAAAACTAGTTTATCAATTGTAACGTGCTTAAATCACGTCACAAAAATTTGAATTAAAACATCTGATTACAGTCACTTCTCCATCTGTGTCAAGCCATTGGCAAACAGTCTGATGCGCATAATCCGGCTATCAGATGGTATGTCTTACCGGCTTCCGAACCTTCCCCAGCACTTTATTTCTGCCGCAGACCTTCAAGCTAATTAGTTCTTGAAAATCCTCTTTCATTGTATTTGAAATAATTAAATTATATCAAAATTCTGTAGTGAAAATTAGAGATATATCTTTATCTTAAATACTGTGTAGTGGAGATTCCTAGGTGGAGAGTCCTAGATAGAGATTCGTAGGTAGAGTATCGTAGATGGAAAGTCGTAGGTGGAGCTCAGAGGTTGAGATATAACTTCTATCTGGAGTCCAGAAATCCAGATGAATCCGAAGCTGAAATTTTTTTCCCCCATATGCAGCAGTAAAATACTAGAAGTTTTTGTAATTTGAACTTCCTAAGTGATTGGGGATTATAACATAAACGACCTCTACCTCATCTATTTCACCAATATATATATATATATATATATATATATATATATATATATATATATATATATATAAAGAAGCATTTGTTGACATTGTTTACCATAATTATAATATGTAATTAAATATCTGAGCAAAACTTCCTTGACTTTTCTTCCAAGATTTCAGTGACAATTATTGAATTAGAGTCTCATTGCTCATATTTCCCTGGGCTTAACCCGTAAAAGTCATTTTAGTTACACTTGTCCTTAATTTTTTTTTATCTTCAATCTTTTCAAATTTTCTTACCGTTCCTTAAATTCTATTGTGTTACACAATCAAAATGATGATTACAACACCGGTTGCAATTTTGCGAGTAAATGGGTGATAGAATCATTCGCTATCCACGGCTTATTTTCGGCATTTGTTTCTCTGATCAATGCTCTTTATTTCTTCGTGGTGCTTTCAGTGGACATAATGGTAAGTATTGGTCAAATTTCAACCCAAGAATTTATAGGGAAGCGCATATACAACATCCTGAAAATCAAATATGTGAGCTGGAATATTTAGGAATCCTATTATTGGACCATATTTTCAACTGAGAACTTTGATTTTCAAATGTATCTAAGATTTGTTGGCAAATGATATTCACCCTGCTTTAACAAATGCCAGTCATTATGATATAGCAGATCCGCAATATTCCTAGACAACAGTTTGTGGATACTTTCTAGGCAAACAGATTGAAAGATGATGCCATACTAAATGGTAAGCAAGATCTCCTGATTTCTTGACATTAAACTTGTTTTCATGGGAACATTTAAAATCGAAAATTCACGTAACTAAACCCAATTATTAACAAGATTTGCGATACCAAACAGTGCACGAGTACCGGCTAATAAATCTTTCAAAAGTCCGCATTTTGAACACTATCTTATCGATTGCATGGATGTGGAATGAGAACATTTTCAATTTTAACTATATTGAAATTTTAATTTTTTATTTTTCGGGAAATAGCCACTGGACCTTAACATTACGGTGCCATTAAAGGGGCATTTCAAACCATTTTGAAGTAAGGTACCACTCGACCCCCTTTCCTTTAAAGTTTCGAGTATTTTTGAGTAATTAATCTGAGTAGGAAGTTTGAAATGTGCCACTCCGAATATTGGATAAAAACCACATTAGAAGCATAAATCATATCACCTTTGGAATTATAGGCTGCAGTCTTTCTAATAATTTTTCATCACTTCTATGGCCAATTCTGGAATTTTGGTTACTTGTATAAGAATTTCCAAGGTTATAGAAGGCATCTTTTATTCGTGCACTTGCTTTCAGCACCCTGATATCCAATTTCTGAAAATGAAAATATCCCACTTGAAGAAAAAATTATTCCTGAATTATTCGCTTACCTCAACTGATAAAGGTCCCTGGGCTACAAGTATTGTTTCCAAAGATATTCCAAAACTAAATTCAGCTAAACAAGTTTCTTTACTGTCCTTTCCAGCATGTCTAAGAACCTTCAAAACATTTAACAGTGAAATTTCAATTTTTTATATCATCTTCTTACCTTAGCTGAAGCATCCATTAAATTCAAAGTTACAACCAAAGATTTTGCATTCTTGAAAATACTGCCATCCAAGTGTAATTCACTTGCAGTTGAATGCATGAGGCAACCAGGACTTTTAGCTCTCAAAAACATAGCAGAAATTGAATAAATATGGATGGCTGTAAACTGAACACAACAATTTCAAACAATTTTCGGAAAACCTGTTTAATCAGGTTCAATCATATGAATTAGTGGAAGAAAATTTTTAGTTTTGAACTTGACTTGGGTTTATTTGTGTCACAACTCTTAGATGTTAGGGAAGGAACTGAAGGAAGGCAAGGGGTTTGAACTCGGAAAAAATAACTCAAAATTGAAAATATGTCATATACAAAATTAAAGTTGACTAAATTCTTGTATTTATGTATTTTTATCCTAAGACTAACGGTTTCTGAACTACGAGCTTAATTCGAATGCTAAATAGAAATGCATATTCTATGAACTGAAATCCTACCAAACACATTCCTCACATACGCTTTTATTAGCTTCACCTGTATTTATGTTTGACTGTTTGTAATGGAATCTTCAAACCTAATTTTCATTGTATTTAAAACTTCAGATTAAATTGAAACTTTGCACATTTATCCAGGAGCAATTTGAACACCATAATTTAATGAGTTTGTTCTAATATCCTGACAATAATCATCAGGATAAAATATTAATTTTCTATTCACACTATTTGTTGTGACTGGACATCATACACTAGGTATAAGAGTGAATAGAGAATATGGTATGTGGTGTTGCATACCAGAGTAGGCAGAGACCAACTCTTCGATATTCAGCAGATACTATCGTATACTAATGGATTAATCAAAAATTTTTAAAAATTTCACGGCCCGTTTCAACAGTAAAGGTGATCAAAACTTACGATGATAAAATGTGAAAAGCAAAACGAGAAAAGGCAAAAATTATTCAACGTCCATACTCCTTTAGAGTGCCTTTATATAGTAGCGCCAACACGGGAACGAACAAGACGCAAAAATCGTCTTGACATTCCATGAACTAAATAGTGTATGAAATTTTGGGAGATAATTGATAATTCTTCTCACTGTTTGGTTAAATATTACAGTTCCAGTTGCAATCCTAAAGGTGTTATGGATATATGGTGCTGAAAAAAAGTTCGATTTCCTCTTGCTATTATCTGAAAGTACCAGTCTTCGATACGTCGTTTTCTACCGTATATGTATGTTGGACAATTTAGTTTAGCTAGACGGTTTCTACACGAGTTATAGGCATAATGACAAATTTCTTTCCTGATACACAGAATTTCAAAAGAAAATGATTAAAACTTGACAAATTCCGAACTGAACAGAGTTCGATTGAATTTTTTCTATATGATTGCAAAAAAACACTGAAAAGAGGCATATCACAACAATATGGCTTTCAAATGTCGTAAACATATGTACAGCATCTACATGTACTGGTATGATAAAAGCATTCAATTATTACCACACTAAAATGAATAATAATTATTTTAATACAATTATTTAATTAAATTTCTGTTAAATAATGATATACTTACTTAACAATACTCAATACTTTTGTTTACTTGAAATAAGAGTAAAATGAAAAATAAATTTTTATAGATATTAATTTCATGAGTAGCGATTTCTGAAGTTTACTAGTGTTACTTTCACGTTAAATGAAATTGGTGGCTTGAAATATGGTAGTTTCCTCTTATGAGTAAGTACGATAATGATTTTAGTTAGGATTTATGGGCAAGTCGTCCCCTATGCATCAATGCACAGCATTCTGCCAAATTTCGCATATGATGCTGAGGTTTTCTTCATAAAGGACAAGGTCGTCGGCATAACCCACCGCAAAATGCTCGGCACCGGCAACGCCCGTCAGTCCAGCACAAGATTCCAGAGAGACAAAAGGAAAATATCGCTTGCTGCCGTTCCGACGATGGTCAATTCACCGAGGTAAACGTCGAAGCGCCTGATCGATAGTAAACTCTTATTAGTACAATTGAGGAAATTGAATTTTAGGTAGTGAAAGTAGTCCCCTGTAACTTCGGTTAATATTTGATTACCAAGCAGCAAGTTTGCACTTGAATGGATAATCACTTCGGTTTAATTTCCATATAGGTATTTCGTTTCTTTTTAGAGAAAACTTTTATAAAACGCACCTTAGATGTTCTTACGCAAATTTACAGGTAGATGTGACAAAAAAATTTGTTCAAACTCTTCTAGCCTGCCTACTAGTATACAAGACAGCCATCTTTTAACGTTGCAAACAGATGTTTATTATCTTGTTTAATGGTGAACATTCAGTTCTACACTACAATATAGAATGGATGATCTATTACAACTTCTGCAGAGGATGGTGCTCAAATTTCCAACTTTAAGATTTGCACTGAAATTATTAGAAAATCAGGCAGTATTTTACAATATCATTGCATATTCGCTCTAGTGGAAGTAAAACTCCTTAGACAGCAATGCATTAATCCCTAAATAGAAGTACAGCACGATCTCAGTTGTGGTAAATCTAACCTATTAGTATATGAAACTGACGTATATTGATCCTTGAAATCCGGTACGCAAGTCGATTCTATCTACACTGATTATTACAAGACTTTCGATAGGCTAAACCACAAACGACTATTAGTGAAACTGGCTGTCATGGAATTTCCGGATTGGGTTCTGGAGTGGCTGTCATGCTACCTGAAGAATCGTTTTCAATGGGTTAAAATCAGAAATCATGTATCTCATCCCATTTTGGTCATGTTTGGAGTCCCACAAGGGTCTCATTTAGGGCCTATTCTTTTAATTTTTGCCTAAATTACATAGGGACGGGGATGAGATATTGTAAGTACTTAACATTTTCTGATGGCCTTAAGATGTATCTGCCCATATCAAGCAATGACCACTGACATAGACTTCAACACGACATAGATGCTCTTACCGAATGGTCGGCAGAAATTGGGATGGAGCTAAATATTGGAAAGTGCTGCTGCATTACATTTTCTAGGTTTAGAAGCCCAATACAATTCAATTACACAGTATCAGACGTGTCTATAAACGCGTAGATAAGGTGAGGGATCTTTTTCGATAAGCGAATGACTTTTGTTCCGCACATAAATTCAGCAACAGCAAAGGGAGGACAGCAGTTTGGTTTCATATAACGTTCATTGAAAGATTTATCTGTTAACGTATTCAGAGCAGTCTTTGTTTCACTGATCTGTTCTGTCCTTCAATATGGCCTCATTATGGAGTTCACATCTCAGAGATTGAAAGGGTTCAGCAGAGGTTTTTGAGAGGTGCTGCATACAAATTGCAGCGGGCACTTATTCTTATTCAGATATCATTTCTCTCTCGAACATGTGAACTTTGGAAGAGAGAAGGACGATCTTACATTCATATACAAGTTGTTGTCAGGAGATATCATTTGCCCTGAGTTATTGGAACTTCTGAATTTCAAAATCCCAGTGAGAGCTACCAGGAACTCTGATCTCCTTCAAATACCGTTCCACTCGACAAATTATGGTCTGAAACAATCCCCTCGCCCATTGTGTGAGATTAGCAAACGAATACAGAGCGCGAGGCCTGAATTCATTGGAACTTTGAATAAATTCAATTCGAGTTTGAAGAGCGTTTAGTAAGCATTCAGATAATGATCTAACAAAGCCTTCAAATTCCGTTTTCTGAATGATACTGTTTTATGTTTTGTGACGTAACACAATGTTCCTTTTACTGGCTGTGAAATTTTGAAATTTTGAATCTATCTAGCTGAAATTTTAATTTCAGCTAGATAGATAATATCATTGTTGCAATTTTATAAATTATAATGTAATCTACTGAATAAGGGGGTAACCAATAGATAAACGTTATTATTATTATTATTAGATGAGGCAAGAGAGGAAGGATATTTATAACTTATGAACAAGAGATATATTCTGACGATATGGAAGTGAAACAAAGTTGGCACATGCATGTATGAACTTAAGTAGTGATCGCGCACACAGGACAATGCGCACATTGAGTAGAACCTGAGCATACACAGTATGGAACGATAAGCGCGCGTGTGCGCAGTTGTTTCAGACGGAAAATAGTGCGAATGATACAGAGTGTGCCTTCTATGATTCACTCTATCTCACACTTTCATTATCTCTCAGTCCTATTTCTTGAACAGTTTCACTGATATTATGTGTAATCAATCAACATTTCATATTTTGCTCAGTCCGCATTATCAAAATCATGATAGCAATAATAAAACAATGACGAAAATAATTTAACGAAACCGGTAAATAGCGGTGCCGCTTTTTGACGTTCTGCTCACTAATTACTGTTTACAATGAATGTGAAGAAAATATCATTACTGATATATCAACATTTGACTTCATCCATCGCAAAAAGTCAGTAGCCATATTGTGGACCCACTTTCTTAGTGAAGCTCACAGTTCAGAAACTGAAAATACTTAGAGCCATTTTAGTAAGAAATTTTACCAATTTTGATTGGTATGTAAAATAGTTTTCTCTATGAGTCATAGTTTGCAAGATCCTCAGGGACATTTGATTCATTTCAACAATTGAACTCAGGTCTAAAGCAACCATTCAAAAAATGATTCTTTCACCAATAGCTTTTTTAGTCTAATACAACAGGCTGAAGGACCCAAGGTCGATGGCCATTTGCGCAGTGCGCAATAAAAATAAAATTTATTATTTATTATATTAAGCTGAAATAACCCCTTATTTTACCTGGACAAATGTATTAATTAATTTAGGAACATGTTTATCCCTAAAATCTAGAGGTTTATAAGATGCTTCTTCATCTAAAACATTTCTTTCATCTTCTTCTCCAATATCCTTATTGATTCTGACATCTCTCACTACCAAAGTAACTAATTTGGTTAAGTCTGAATTTAAAAACTGCTTTTTATTCCAATCTCTTCTATGTGCTAAAACAATTTGAAATTTTGAATGATTTAACCAAGACCGACAAAATGATAACTTCAAATTCAGAATAAATATTATTATATTATTGAAGTCTTTTGCATAAGTTTCTGAGAAATTATTCAAATATATTGAATTATTCTGAATAGGTACAAAGCCATCTAAACATTTTTATTCAGGAACTTTATATTTCAAATCTATATTAATTATTAAAGCATATAAGTTTGTGGTATCATCAATTTTTCATATTATAGATTTTGTTTAGGAATTTACCATTTATTCATTAGGAAAATTCTCAATGGAAGAACAAGTTTGTATTTGCTCTTCTAAAATTATCTATCTGAATATGCTAAAATTTGCTACATTTCTATCAAATTGAAATAAATTGAATGATTATGTTCCATTGAATTTGAACTTACTATATGAAAGCCATTCTTTATAATTTGAATATTGCATAATTTGAGATATGGTAGCCGATTCTTCCAATACGTACAGAAACTTGGAATTTTTTTGAATATCCATGACAACAATATTGGAAGTACCTAAAAAGATCAATTGATAACTACAATCAGCCAATGTTCTAATTTTATAAGTACCATGAGATTGAAATAAACACAATACTTATAATCAAAATTAAATATAAAAATCCATTCATTATAGATATATTTTGTAGAACATGAAATTTTCAATCTCCATAAGCTGTCCTATGGAAGGATACTTCTGCAAACGATATGCATTCAAAGTGTTACAATGTTTTCCTTGTTTCAGGTTCAGCAATCTTTCAACTACTTCCTTAAATTTCAATTCAGTTTTGATATTATTTTCATATTTTCTGTATTACTAATAGGTTATGTTTTCTTTCAACCACAGAATTATAGAAAATATAAAAGAAGGAAAGAATTTTGGAATGCTTTTTCTTCTTCTCTAATACATCCGCAGTAGTAAGAAATATCATTGCAAGGGTTTCAAAGTCACCTCTGTAGATCGTAGATAAGTCAGTTGAGAGATTGACTCCCGCGCAGGATGGTCCGTGTTCTCGAGACCAGGAAAACCATATGTGCAAAGTGTGCAATGCACACGGGCGCCATCCTTTAGGCGCGCCAAAACCCAGGGTCCAAAAAAAATATTAAAATAAAATTTTATTAGAGTATCATCCAGTTACTGCCGATTCCTATGTTGCGAGAACACGTCAGGCGGCAGTTTCTTGATTTTTCCTGTTCAGACATGAATAACGCCTGGAGCGCTATAAAAGCGATGCATCGCCACAGCCGTTTTTAAATCAGTTAGTTCACTGGACCCGTGCAACAAGTGAATAAAAACAAGTAATCCTATTAATTTTTACATATAGAGTTATTTTTTTTGTCAAGTGTGGTGTTGTGTTGTATCTTATTTTGTTTACTACTTTTTTTTTTAATTAAGTGCCGAATACCTGCTGACTGCAATTTCAACAATCTAACCATTTTGTAAGGTTTTTTAGGGGCTATAAGATCAAATTAGTTTAATATCTTTTTTGCCTTTATTTTTGAAAGGACTTAAGCTGAAAGGGCTCGAACAAATTGCTTTTTACCGAAATATGCAAACTTTAATCGGTCATATCTTACTTGATAATAATCTGCCCTATAAAGGGTAAAAACTATGGGCCACTTAGTTAACTTTTTAAGAATATTTCCTACCCTACCCACATGGTGCTTATTATTGTGGTTACTTTAGAAGTTAATTCCTAATTCCCATGAGTACTAATTATTCATTTGTTTTTTCAGGATAAAAGAAAGAAACCTTCAGGTGCGAACTTTCGCGAGCAAAAGAAACTGAGACTACAAGAAAGGGGAAAATGGTTGGATCTTTAAAGCATTTCTTGCAAAACAATCGAGATTCCACGGAGACTATCGATGTTGGTGCGACCGAATCGTCCGAATCTCAAGATTCTAAATCCGTAATATCAATAACCGGGAGTGGACCATCTGAAATTTCAACAATACCATCAGGTCCTGCAACAAGTGGCAGCGGTTGTAGCAGCAAAACAGCTTCTACTGATGCAGAGCCCGATGAAGCGATGACACCATCCTCGTCTACAGCAGTTGAACGATCCACTGCAGGTAATTCAGCTTGTGTAAAAAGTTCGGTAATGTCATCTACTTAGATACCTGCTGCAAGTGACACTTTTGATGAAGGCTGCAATGGGGCTAGTATCGATATAATTCGTCCGACCCCGGTTTGTGGCCCGAAAGAATCACCAATGAGATGGCTAGAATATTGGTTAAACGTGGTCCGCCCTTGATAGACATCAGTTTTAGCTTTCCTAGTAATAAAGACAAGAGAAAGTTTTCGTGCAAATACTTTGAAGGAAAACTAGCAAATGGAGAAAAAGTCGAAAGGGCTTGGCTTATTTACTCTATTTCTAAAGATTCTGTATTTTGTTTTTGTTGTAAGTTGTTTTGTAACTCCCAACTCTTTTTGTGATACAAATGGAGTATCTGATTGGCAACACTTGTCTTTGCTAATCAAGAGACACGAAACGTCAATTTTACACAACAGTTATATAAACACTTGGGTAAATTTAAAAAAAATGTTGGAGACATCTATGACTGTTAATGCTCATCGTCTGCGGATTTTAGAAACGAAAAAAAAATATTTGCGAGACATGTTGGTTAGGTTAGGTTAGGTTAGTTGTTATTGCGATTGTTAAGTATTTATCTACACAATGCTTGGCATTTCAAGGTTCTTCTCAATCGCTTTTCGAACATGATAATGGAAATTTTCTAAAAGCTGTTGAGATGATTGCCTCTTTTGATTCAGTGATGAGACAGCACGTTAGCCGAGTGTATAACTCCAAAAAAATCTGTTAAAAGGACTCATTATTTAGGCGTGCAAATACAGAATGAAATAATTGAAGTATTGTCGTCCAAAGTAAGAAATAATATTTTAGAAATGGTTCGCATTTCAAAATATTTTCAATAATATTAGATTGTACACCAGACATAGTGAGCAAATTAGTCTTGTTCTGTTGTCCTTAATACCACTTCAAAAAAGGTTGAAGTTAAGGAAAGTTTTATTGAGTTTAATCCAATACTGGACTCTACAGGAGAAGGGATGTATACATTTGTGATAGAAAATTTGAAAGAAATTAAATTTAGAATTAAAACACATTAGGGGACAAGGTTATGATAATGGGACAAATATGAAGGGTAAACATGTTGGGCTTCAAAAACGCATTCTTGATGCGAATCCGAAAGCCCTTTTTGTACCTTGTGCCTTGTTTCAATTTATTTGTGGAATTATTATTTGGCATGACGTTTTATTTCATATAAATATTGTCAGCAAACAAATGCAAAGTGCTACAATTGATATTGAAGTATGCTAAACCTACCTAAAAAATTTAGTTGATCACTTCCAGCTATATAGATCTGATTAATTTCAAGAAATTCATGTGCAAGCAAAAGAAGTAGCATTCTCTCTCGAAATTGAAGAAGACTTTCCACCATTACCAACGGTTAGGAGGAAATTTAAACCAAAACTGTTTGACTATGAAGGCTGTTGATCTTTGGAAAACTGAATGGCAGGAAGTTGATGTTTTTAATAAAGTTCTCATAGAGGATCCTTCCAAAAGGGTTGCAGGTTTCGATATAAGTAGGAAAAATTGGTATACATTAAATCGTCCCAGGACAGGACATGGTTGTAATAATAGGATGTTGTTCAAATGGAATACTGTAGAAAGTCCGGCATGTGAATGTGGCGCAGCTGAAGAAACAATAAGACATTTACTCCTCGATTGTCCTATTTACCATTTTACGGGTGGTTTTCAAGAAATTCATTCCGTTTCAGATAATTTCATTAACTGGGTAGAGAACTTTAAGTCTGTTTAGAGATTAGTTTAATTCCCAAAAGGTGTATGAGATGTTTCCTGTTGAAAAACAGAGGAGCATTAGTTGAGTTCTTAGATTCAAGTGAGTTTAGACATATAAGAGTTAGGTACCTTTTGATGAAATATTTTTCTGCTGTTTTTCTTTTTCCATTGTTACAGATTTTTCCTGTCCCAATCCCCCTTCCTTTTCACCCTTGTCTTCGTGAAGAAGTCCTGGAAATCATGGAGTGCAAGATGACAATGAGAGAATGAAGCTGATGTGCAGAAAAATTTTTTGGTACTCTTTTTGTACACACGACACTAACACACCATAAACAGACAAGCTATTGCTAGTGCAATAGCGACAGGGAAACGAGATTTTCCACAGGTTTTTTCAATCGTTTACTGAATCATACGCAAGATAGTATGGTTCCCCTGTTACATTTCCTGTGCTCCCACTTTCGGGGCAATCGTAGGAGGCATGATGCGAGTTTAGATGCTTGATTAAGGAATGGACATCGTTTGTTTTTTTCCGCTGGTATTTTCTTCGCTTTGTTTTTTACGATTGTGTTTTTTCTGACACACCCAAATTATAGCTATAAGCATTTATTGTAAATACAATCATTCGAATTTTTGTAAATCCTCTCTTTTCAAAAGAATATATATATATATATATATATATATATATATATATATATATATATATATATATATATATATATATACCGAGATGAGACCGCTCATGATCCAAAAACCGCCTTTAAAATTAGTTTTTTCTTAAAATTATAGATCAAACTATAAGCTCTCTAAAAATCGATTTGACTTATTAAATGAGTACGACAATATTTTCGGATTTTTTAGCGACATATTCAAATAAGTGACAGCGATCTTTTAAAACATTGTTCTATTCTTGAAGAGCGACTGACAGATCAGGATAATAAGGATATAGACTAATGATCTGTTTAACGAAATTAAACCGTTAAAGTTGTTTTCATTACCTGATGATACTGGCACCTTAAGTATTTTAGAATATATATTTGAAAACAACTTAATCTCCACCTTTCCAAACGTAAGCATTTCACTAAGAATTCTTTTGACATTGCCTGTATCTGTAGCTTCTGGCGAGCGATCTTTTTCAAAGTTAAAATCATTAAAAATTATTTAAGATCGACCATGATTCAAGAAAGATTGTCTGGTCTAACAATATTAGCAATTGGACAGGAATTTTTGGCGGTATAAACTTTAGCGATGTAATTAATGAATTTGCAATAGCAATAAGTAAATGTTTCAAAATGGGTGTGAACAAGAATATATTTTGTTATGATTTTGTTCTGTTTTGTTTCATTTTGATATTTTAGTCTACAAATAAATATGACGTCTAAAGTTCAGTTTTTTGCTTTACTAAAAGCACCTACCTACCTACCTCCTACCTTAAAAAAAATGAAAAAACATGATCCAAAATGCCTTAAGGGGCGCCAAAATCCTTTTTTGCACAAGTGCCAGTAGCCCTCACGGGGGCCCTGAAAATATATAGGTATCAAAGTACTTATGCATTCATAATTTTACAACTTTATTACGTATTGAAAATAATAATTCTTAAATGTCAACCCCTGATGCATTCAAATGCTTAAAATGAGTTTTTGCAATGAAATTGAATGGATTCATCTATGCTCTGTGATTTTATGAAGAGATAATGAAATAAATAACTACACTGGGTACACAACCTATGGTTAAACCTTTTTCCAGGTGCATGATTTAGAAGGGTAATAGATTTTTACCATGCATCTAAAAGGAAAAAAATATGGAAGACGAAGAAGAAGAAGAACGAAATAAATATTATAGACATAGACCAAGTATAGAAGTATATAAATCATCTTTGTCATAGAATAAAATATTGATAGAACAAGAACGTGAGTTCCAAAATTTTGTTTTTTTTCTGCTTCGGTAGAACCGTCAAATTTCAAACGCACATGTTCGAAAGTAAACGCTATCAAGGAAACCCGTCTCTAATTTAATCGAATTGAACCAATTCGAGATTGTGCCTTTATGCGAGAGTGAATAACTGACGAACTCGAAGGAAATTTTATATTCCTGGCTTCTATAAAAAATTGTGGGAGCAAATTTTTTTCTTCTTCTGAATACTCTGTATGCGGCTTATATTCCGTTTGGAGATCTATGAACGTTTTGACACTTCGTAATGGTTGCTTCACTCTTTTATGTTCTTTCTAAATGATCTGGTCTTTGGCGCGCCCACGACGTAATCAACGATTATTTTGACGTAGGACATCAATACATTTCTTAATTTATCGATTTGTTTTTGTTTCGCAGCTAATTTACGTTTGAATTAAAAATTCGCGGGAGGAACATGAAGAATCTAAGTTTGCCGTAGAAGAGAAATATGTCGATACTGGACTTCCGTGTTCGTCAAAAAGTAGTTTTCAGTCACTTCAGCCTCAGGGGATACGTAATTATGTTTTTATTTTTATCAGAATCAGCGCCGAAATCCATAAAATCGAGTTGCAGAGTTGGTACCGCATGAGAGCGTAAATGACATTTCGAATGATCAGTAAAACACGAATCCGCAAAGTGTATGCTACCAATTCATTTGTACCTGATGTCTTTACGCGGAATAAATGAAATTAAATCCCGCCGATCGATTGCCCGAGGCCAATCACCTTGTCGGTCCAACGGAAATCTGAAAAATGAAACATTTGAAACCTCCCACGGCGATATTTATTTTCACAATATTTCACTGAACACCTCTATTCACGATTGCTTGGATGTTATTGGATTTTTACCATTGCCATTACTGGGAAAGCTCATTCAGTAACAAAAATTTTCAATCGACAGCGACCCTATATAAAATAAACCTGCTCTAGGCAAAATCAATCAAATAGAAACAACGGGGCCCTGAAAATATATAGGTATCAAAGTACTTATGCATTCATAATTTTACAACTTTATTACGTATTGAAAATAATAATTCTTAAATGTCAACCCCTGATGCATTCAAATGCTTAAAATGAGTTTTTGCAATGAAATTGAATGGATTCATCTATGCTCTGTGATTTTATGAAGAGATAATGAAATAAATAACTACACTGGGTACACAACCTATGGTTAAACCTTTTTCCAGGTGCATGATTTAGAAGGGGTAATAGATTTTTACCATGCATCTAAAAGGGAAAAAATATGGAAGACGAAGAAGAAGAAGAACGAAATAAATATTATAGACATAGACCAAGTATAGAAGTATATAAATCATCTTTGTCATAGAATAAAATATTGATAGAACTTGGAGAGGAAATAAGAAATGTGAGGTTATATTCATTTGAAATCCACAATTTAAAAAACATTTTGCCATCAAGTAAATAAAGGATTAATATTAACATTTTTGGAACTACCCAAAGTTGCTCCGGTTAATCTATTAAAACACAAAAATTGGAGAAAAATATGCATAGTTTTACTAGAACCATAATATATCGAATGCACCATGGAAGTTCACCGTGTTTGTCCAACCTATTCTCACATTTGTTTCAAAACATGCAACTCGGAAAAAGTACGACCGAATGGAGACCATTAATTTCTAATTTATCTACTGCATTACCTGATGATCAACACATTTCTATTTTGCATGAAGTAAGTAAAGGAGATGCAGATATAGAACATCAACTGAAAGTTTTGATGTTGGAAGTGGAACTTCTTCGTCAAGAGGGATATAGGGTTCCTGAAAGTCATGAAATGAAGTCGAATCATTACACAGAATTATTGAATTTGAAAAGTAGATCTGCAAGGAGGAAATATTTGGAGTTTCTATTCAAAATTTGTAGAAAAGTCGAAAATCGTTTAAAAAAAAAGGAAGAAACAGCAAAAAAATTAGAAGAGAAAAGAGCCAACCAAACTCCAAAGGATATACCTTTTGATGAGTTTGCTCAAACTTATGATCTTCAGCATAATAATATGTTTTTAAGATTTAGAGATACAACAATGAACAATATGTACAATAATAAACTCATACAAGCTATGCAGTTTGGTCAAAAATTAATTGTTGATTGTGGATATCATAACAATATGACCAGACGTGAAAACTTAAACTGCAGTAAACAACTTATGCTCCTATTTGGTGAAAACCGTGTTCATGATGATCCATTTGATTTGCATTTTTGTAATTTTGATAAGAATTCATCTATAGCTGAAAGCTTAGTAAAACGAATATGCACATTATATAACCCAGAATTTCCATTAAATATCCATGAGCAAAGTTATACTAAAATATTTCCAAAAGAAAATTTAATTTATCTAACACCACATACTAAACAGGTGATGGAAGAGTATGATCATGATGCTCTTTATATTGTTGGAGCAATAGTTGACAAAGTAAACCAAGAACCTTTGTCTATGGCAAAAGCCAAACAAGAAGGTATCCGAATGATGAAGCTTCCTCTAGATAAATATCTTTTATGGTCAGGGGGATCCGGAAAAAGTTTGACTCTAAATCAAGTTATAGCAATCCTTTTGGACATTAAAAAGACTGGAAATTGGGAGTATTCTCTCAGACATGTACCTAAAAGAAAACTTGTAAAATTTGATGAAGTTACAGACATCAAAAAGGCCCTTCTAAAGAAAAAAGAGAGGTGGACACCCAAACATTCTAATTTAAATCAGCTTTCCTATAACAGATCTAATTTCAAGCAAATTGAAGGAAATATAGAAAAAAGAAAGAAGAAATTTTCTGTGAAAAGTATATATAATGAATAGTTTGATATAAAAAATAAAACATTGTTGAAATTATTTCAAGAAGTTTTAGATTTCAAACATGTTCCTTATTACTAATTAATATATGTGTAGAATTGGTAATCCTGCATTTCACGCGGCCCGCACTCGTATCGTGTACCTAGTCGACGAAAAATGTTTCCGAACAATTTGAATTTCAAGCCAGTGTTGCCATATCCCTTACCTGAAGTTCATTTAAATTTCACATAAGAGAATAAATGTTGAGTTTTTTTTCATGAAAAATATGAGATTAGAATAATATGATTAGGTTGGATATTTCTTAAATGACTGTGATCGTTCTGAAAAAAACAAATCTATGTCCTTATTTGTCAATCTAAGGGGGAAAAGGAATTTCGGCAATTCACAAAAATTCTAAATAATGTGAAAACATTTTTGACGTAAATTTCATTACCGAGAAATCGAGTATGGATGAAATCAGGAAGTTATCAAAATTCAGAAATAACTTATTGGATGTATGAATACTAATGAATCCATATTACTGAGATGTTGTTAGTGGCTCCCTCCAAATGAATGAAAAGAAAATTATGTACAGTGTACAATTCTCAATTTATTATCCTGTTATATGAGCTAAATAGTAAAGGTTCTAGCTTACAAAAAAATTCTAGAGCGTACAGATCTCGCACTCAGATTCTCAAAAAATTTATGCCAAAGGGAAATATTTCCCCTCAATTTCATCCGTCATGTTGAACTTTATTGAACTACTGAAATATGAGGTCAGATTCGAATATCTTATAAATACTTTGGAAACTCTTAAGATTTTGAAAACATCTTTTGCTATACCGCACTACCCTGTCCAAATGAATTCAAAATAAGTATCTGTTTATTAAGATAATCAAGCACTTGCGAAAAATTACGAGTCAGATATGGCCCTTCCGCTCCCGAGAAGTTACACCCCTGATTAGGAGTGTCTACCTATAGGTTTCACTTCAATAATACACCTTATCCTTTGCTATTTCATTTTCAACGATAAGTACTTAATTCTCCGACTTGAGATAAATCGTGGCAACACTGGCATAAATTTCAAATCGTTGGGAAACATTTCTCGTCGACACGATGCGCGTGCGGGCAGCGTGAAATGCAGGATTACCAATAAGGTAAACTTGCAAATGTTGAATAAATTTTGATTCAACGAACAACCAAACTGCAGATATTTCTAGTAGAACATAAATGTGCATTTACAGAGTAGAAATTAGCATAACCTGTTATCTGCTTATTAAGAACAGAGTAAAGTTGGATGTGTCCATATATATACTACACCTATAATGCCAGTGCCCATAAGTAAAGGTGTCATGGTGAGAGTGAGATAAAAATAGTTGATTCTATCTATATCAAGGATCCAAGGGGCAAATGAATTCAAAGAACTAATCAAAACGGTAGATACACGCTTTAAAATTCGGCGGTTCTCGAGAAAGACAGATGCATGAAAGTTTAAAAGCTACTTTTTGTGAAGTGGAGATTGGGAGAAACAATGATTCACCCTTATTGACTTATGATGATCGCGTGATGCTAGTGTATTCAGCTGAATCTCCTAATTAGCCAATAAGGACCAATCCCTGTTTCTCCCAATGTTCACCATACTAAAACAACTAAAAAAATAGAGGGATATCTATGGGCAGTGAAGTTACATATGTACTATACATACATCTTTATTTTCTGCAATGTAGACTACCACTCATTATAAATGAGGTTACGAACACAAACAAAGTGGTTATGTGCCAGTTTAACTTCCACACCACAAAGAAATCTGATTCGCCTGAATATATATATATATATATATATATATATATATATATATATATATATATATATATATATATATATATATATATATATATCCATTCACAAGCCGTACCTCAGGTGAACTACAAGAGGAATGGATGTCGAAGGCACTCCATGGACGATATCCGAAAAGTCTGGAAGGTGACAATGTGAATAAAAAGGAATCACTAACTTACCTGACTGCGGGATACTTACACGCGGAGACTGAAGGAAGACTACTAGCCATTCAAGATCAAGTCGTGCCAACCAGATCATACCAGAAGCACATTGCGTACCTTGCTGTTCCCTCGGATCTCTGTCGTCGTTGCTCACGTCATCCTGAGTCAATACAGCATGTCACTTCATCTTGCTCGATTCTTGCGCTCGAAGAGTATCTCAACCGACATAACGCGATGGCTATGATCTATCACCAACAAATCGCATTGAACCTCGCACTCGGAAAGGTGAAGATGAAAAACCACTTGTACATGCCGGAAACGATAATGGAAGATCAACATTATAAATTGTACTGGGACAACCCTATTATCACTGACCGTCCAGTGCCACATAATAGGCCAGATATTGCTGTTTTCTTCAAAACAGAAAAGAAAGCCATTCTTCTCGACGTGACAATCCCAACGGACGACAATACACCGAAAAAGTCGAAAAGTACCGTGACTTGGACTTCGAGATAAAGTAAATATACGGATTGCAATCTGTCATTGTTATGCCACTTATAATATCTGTCAACGGCCTGGTCGAAATCCATCTCGCAGAGAACACCAAGAAATTGGGGTTGGACACTTTCATCATTTCCGCAGCTCAGAGGGACGTCATACTCGGCACAACCCATATTGTTCGGAGATTCCTCAATATGGGGTGATTCAATTATTTGGTGTTCATCTTGGCGAGTAATCGCCCAGTGAACATTCAATGCCTACCTGCAACAGCGGTGATAAAAAAAAAGTATATCCATAATCTATGCGAATGAGTGCACAGCCGGCACCAATAACCAGCGACGAAGAAAAATAATAATAATAATAAAAATTCGTTCCGGTAAAACGAAACCGCCGATATGCGTTGGTGCGTTGGTAACGAGTAGCGACCTGCATTGTTTGTGCCCCCGAACATTTTTAAGCTAAATAAATTTTTGATACTCATTCCTTGTGTGCGCACCCACAGCCAATATTTACCGAAAACTGATTCCATGAGAAAGCAGAATAGTATTATAAAATGTATTTAATCTTCTTCGGCATAACAGCCCCTACATAAACGAATGTCCCCTTTCCTGTTCGACTACTTGACATGTCAATCGCAATTTCCACGATGAAGCATAAGTTACGCCTTCTCAGGTATTTGTTGACGCCTTCCTCGATACTAGATGGCTCGTAGCAAGCCTTTGGAGAAAGTTTGACCACTCCGTCACTCCGGGAAAGATTTAAACAAATTTTAAACACAAAATTTGTCAGATGATAGTTTGTATTTTTCGTTGGATAGAGAAATGACATCTGGGTTTGCGTCAGAGGAAAACTCGCAAGCTGAAGCAGTGAAATGTGAGGTATCAAAAGTATAAGTTAGCACCGCTTGTCGATTATAGCTGAGTAGAAGTTGACAATTTGTATAAGTATATATCAAAACTTCATTATTTATCATATTTTTATAGATGATGGTGAAAATTAGAGGACTGGAAAATTAATGAGAGAACGAGAAGAGTGTTGTAAGCCAAAGCGAAAAAGAAAATGACTAATTTGTTCTTGATCATATAATTTAAATTAATTAAGTTAATAAGTCATCTTCGCCATCAATTCCAAATTGCAAACTTACCTCCAACTTTTTAATCCTGTTTATTTTTCCTTATGACCGTATGAATTGTATTTATCCTAATGAAAAAATCGATTCGAAGATATTCCATTCATTCATATTACACGTGTGTAAAAAAAACAACCCGGTTTATAAAAGGTGAGAAAATTATTACATTGTTTTAATGTAAATTGTCATACATGAATGATTTTTTTCCCAGCTTAATAACACCTCAGACCGAGTGAGATCGGTCAAATGAAAAGCCATGTGATCGACTAGACTTGTCTTGTAGTTCTTGTTATATAGTAGGAACTTCTGCTTTTGAGTTTTTTCAAATGAGGTTTGTTTTTGAGATATTTCAATTGAAAAAAGAAATAAATTAAGGTTTATTTCAAGAAAGAAACAAATAAAAGAAAATAAGAGACTCTTTCCGCATGTAGTAAAAAAATTGAAAATTGTTTTCTCACGGAGTAGGTGTTTTTTTCTCGACCTCAGTAGGTTTTATTACCTCTTCTTGCCCTGATACAAGCCAGAATCCGTCTAGGTATGCTATGGTTAGGTTGTTGACCTCCTCTGGGGTGATATTCTGTCACTCTTCTGCGACGGCTTGGCGCGATCTAATTTCCTTTTGAGATTATCCCATAAATGTTCAATAGGATTTAGGCTTGGAGAGCAAGCTGGCCAGTCCAAAATAGCGATTCCCTCTGTTTCAAGATAATGTCGCGCGATGTTGCTGGTATGTGGAAGAGCATTATCTTGCATGAAAGTGAAATTCTCACAGTGGGCACCTTGCCAGAATCCCACTATGGGCGCCACGTAATTTCTAGCCGCTACTCTCGGAGGAAACGGAATCAAATCTGTTTTACCTCCCAGCATTATGCAACCCTAAAACATCATACTGCCCCCTTGGTATTTCGGAATTTGTCTTGCTGCTCGGAGTCTAGCTTGTCTTCCACGACCACCTTAAAACCCGAATTCGACGGTCATCTGATCGAACATCAATTCTGGTCTCATCCGAAAAAAAGAACATTTCGCAAATTCTCAATATTCCAATTTTTGTGCTCGATACAACAATTAAGTCTGTTAATTTTTTGTTGTCTGGTTAGCTCTGGAACTCTTAGGGCCCTCTGTTGTATAAACCCCTTGAACGAAGTCTTTGACGTATCGTTTCGACTGATACACTGATGCCTGTTGCTTTCAGAAATGGCCTTTAGAGTATGGGGTCTCTTCTTGTAATTTGTCACAAAGCGGTCTTGTTCTTCTGAAGTGATCTTTCTACGATTTCTTCTAGGTCTATTTTGCAGAGATTGTAGCTCCATGTATCGGGCATAGGTTTTTGAAATCACCTCCTGTGATACCCCCATTGTGGCCGCTATATTCCTCTATGTCACCCCTTCTTCAACGAGAGCAATCATTCGACCCCTCTGCACATACGACTATCCAACGTAAGGCATTTTCAATTATGATTATAGGTTTTTTTTCATTTTGAAATTCACAGTTTCAAATCTCAGTGACGACTGAGTAAAATAACCCGAACATGTGGTGATAATTCAACATTTCTTATCATACTATTCAGTTTTTTTACAACAAAAAACTTCATTATTCGCAAGTAGTCAAAGATCCATGGTTAAAAACAATCAAAAATGTGAAATACCGAGTGATTTCATATAAATTTGGTTGTGTGTACTCTAGGTTCCATATGGGAGATTCGTCAATCAGAAAATCGTGCCTTCAGATTATAGACCTGAATGTAGGGGAGACTGGTACACAGTGGGACTAGTTTTTTGTATTTCAATCGTAGTTCAAGAATGTTAATTATTAGTTTTTTTTTAATTTGGAACTTACAATAGCTTATCTGGCTACTACCTGAAACATACAACTTTGCTCTATTCAAATACATTTGTATGTCATTATTTTTTTTTAAATCATGAATAGTGTTCCACTGTGTACCAGGGGTGTACACATTGGGACTTAGGGTCCCAATTTATTAATTAAATGAGTGAAACAAATAGTAAGTGCATAATTATACAACGGATTTGTTATTTTAAGGTCTAAACATAACTTAAGTTTTCAGAAACAAACAGTTAAAGTTGTAATATCCTCTGCGGACAGCTGGATCTGGAAGCACTTTCTTTACTTGACACAGATCAATAGTCGCCTCATCTTTACCAGAAGGAAATGTGTACTGTTTGTTTCCTTTCTTGAGGAAGTTAATTGTGACGTCCCACCTGTGTACTACCAACAGGTGTCCCAATGTGTACCACCCGACATCTTAAAATTTGTGCCTTTGAACTAATTGCACCATTCATCCAAACACCTACAACCACATTAAATTTTGTATATTAAGAACTGCCTAACATACCAAAAAAATATGTCAAAAAATCAGAGCAATATCCTTGTCCACAAATACTTTAAAAAATTTCTTAAAAAAAAACTTTGACAAGACTAAAGTACATACCTTTGCACAGCGTGCGTTCTTCTCACTCAACTGCCTCTGCCTTTAGTATAGTTCATATCCGCACTAAACAGCATTGTGGGTTCACCATGTGATTAAGCTAGCTACAAAATAGGGCGAAATATAAATAATGTCCCACTGTGTATCTATCTCCCTACCACAAACACACATACATGCCACCAACTCTGATATTCTTGGAAACCTTTAGACTGACAGAACATACAAGCGTCAATATCTCTGGGTTCATGGATGCATATCGTCCCTAAAGGAATTCATTTATTGTTTATACTAATAAAATAGGTGACAATTGTGTTCAGGAAGATCGGACTTTAAATTAAAATTTGAGACCAAGAAGCTTTCCCAGAAATAGACATAGGGGGATAATTCATGTTGAATAAATTCATTACATTTGAAATAGATGGTTGGCCAACTTATTAAAACAAACACAAGAACTAACATTAAATGTTTCTTAACAATTAAATATCATTCTTCAAATTGTAAAAGCAAACGTTCGAATTAATATAATTTCGTTACATTTCAATTAGATTATAAGTTATAAAAGTAAAGTTCAGAATCAACATTAAACAACATTACGATTTGAATAGTTGCCAAATTATGAAAACAAAGGCCAAAATCAGTAATCAGGTCAGTTTGTCAAGTTACGAAAACAATTGTTAAAATCAATATAAAATAATGTCAGTATATTCCTAATGGTTTGGTAAGTTATGAGAACAAAAGTGAATATCAATGTAAAATAATTTCAGTACATTTAAAATAGTTTAACAAATTATGATAGCAATCAACATAAAATAATTTCATTGCAGTTGGAATAGATCGTTTGCTAAGTAATAAATTTATAAAATAATTTGAAGTTTGTTCAGAAGTAATTGTAGTTATTCGTCCTCAATGCCTTCAAAAATTTACATAACATAGCTACATCAACATCTTTAGAAAATTCGTCAAATTTAAAAATTGGACAGAAATTTGAACAAAGATTCGGATGATAACACCGTGCGTGAAAATGACACTTCAAAATTCTAACAAGCGGGAGACATACCTAGTAAACCTATATCGGGTACGCTGAATACAGTGGTAATCACCGTTTTTGAAAGTTAGCTCTTGTTTAGGAGATATTCGCCTTTGAAGTTAGCTGATTTTAGTAAGGTTTGTCGCTTATGACTTCAGTACATTATATGCTTTTAATTCCCAAACCGTTCGGAATATCGCTTTACTGTCTTCGGCAAAGTTTTAGCTATTATCATGGCCTACAACTTTTCTGAATATACCAACATAAAAAACCTCATTCAAACACCGTTTCTTAACAAAATGTCCAAAAAACTCCATTTCTTTGCCAGTTTTTCGTTAATTTTCGTCTAAATAATAGAAAAATCAAGGGAATTTCGCTTTAAAATCTTAAAATAAGTAAAGAAAACAGATTTCCTATAGTTAAATCAAAAAATTTAAACGCACAATCATGATTTTAACTCAAATTTCTCACAGATGTCACCGTCAATACGTATTTATTAGTATTGTCACTGATGTTACTACGTATTTTGCTATGTATTTGTGTGCCATTTTTCATAGTCTTAGTTCTGATATTTCTTCATTTGACATTTCTTGTTGAAGTTTCTTTGTTTACACAAGTTATATATTTGGTAAAAATATCAAAAATGAATTCGCGCAGAAAATTTAATAAATTTTGCTACATTTGTGGAAAGTTTACTATAATGACAAGCAAGCGTTCAATTTCTGAAGAAATTGCTGAATCGTACACACAATATTTCAACCAAACTGTAATCAAAGATGTGAACTGGGCTCCAAAACTCGTTTGTACTGAATGTGTCATAAGATTGAGTGGATGGAAAAAAGGTGAAATGAAATGATTTATCATTTATTTCAAAATTATATCAATTGAAGCTATTTTTATTACAGGTGAATTCCAATCTAAGCCTTTTGGCATTCCAGTAATTTGGACAAATCCTCAAGAACATAATTCAGATGACTGTTTTGCTTGTGTTAATGAAATTGTCGGATTGAACAGAGCTAAAAAACGTAAAGTTGAACTCAGAGAAACTCGATTTGTTCAGTTGCCGTTACCACATTCGGAATCCATTCCAATACCGAAAAGACCCAGTCCGACAGAAGAGTACATTCCATCTACTTTTGATACTGTTGGCGAAACGTCTGCATCGGTTTATGTACCATCAAATGTATCTCCACAATGTAATCATGCCGAATTTTCTCAAAAGATCTGAATAAAATTATTCGTCGATTGAAATTATCGCAGCGTCAGTCCATTATTTTGACTCAGGAATTGAAAAAAAAAGAATGTCTTAGCACCTGATGTGAAAGTATATGGAGCAATCGGCCGTCATAGACAGTTCACTGCTTTATTCAAATCCATCGAAGACAATTCATTCGCGTACTGCACTGATATCAAGGAATTGGTATTAAAAATGCATCATGAGTATAAACCAGAAGACTGGCGTCTTTTCATCGATTCATCCAAAAGTAGTCTCAAGGCGGTTTTGCTTCATGTCACAAACTCAAAAAACAGTGACCCGATTGCCATCAGCACAAAAACGAAAGAAAATTACGAATCAATGAAAAAATCCTTGATTTGGTGAAATATGAAGACCATTGTTGGAAGATTTGTGCAGATTTGAAGGTGATAACTCTTTTGAGAGGAATGCAGACGGGATATACGAAAAACATGTGTTTTACATGTTTATGGGATACTCGATATGCCGGCGACCAATATGCCAATAAAAGCTGGCATATGAGACAAGGGTTCAGATTGCTTCGAGAAAACGTCGTTGAAATTCCACTTGTGCCAATCGAAAAAGTGTTGCTTCCACCTCTGCATATCAAGCTTGGGATTGTTAAAAATTTCATCAAGGCCCTAGATCCTGGAGGCAATGCATTCAATGAGTTGAAGCGAGATTGAGTGGAATGAAAATAAAAGAAGGTTTGTGTGAAACTATATACGTACCAATCAACCTAACTTATTCAATATTTAACACATATTTTTTCGAATTATTTTATTACAGGCATACTCAATGGACCTGATATTCGACGCTTGATCAGACACCAACAATTTAAAAACAGTATGTCGAATTTGCAGCTCGTTGCTTGGGATTTCGTCAAAGGAGTAATCGAAAATGCACTTGGAATTCATACTGACGAAAACTGGCGCATACACGTTGAAAATGTGCTTGTTGCTTTCCGTAATATCGGTGTAAAAATGTCTCTGAAAATTCATTTTTTACATTACCATGCAGACAAGTTTGCTGAACAATCACCATGTGAATCAGATGAGCATGGTGAACGGTTTCATCAGGTGACTGCTAGGCTTGAGCACTGGTATAGTGGAAAAAAACTTGATTCTCTATTAGGAGACATTTGCTGGAATTCACAGCAAGATGAAGATGGAGAAGGAGAGGAATGAACATGAATTTATATGTTTATTTGTTGAAAATTGTTGGAATTGGAATAAAAATTTGAGTTAAAATCATGATTGTGCGTTTAAATTTTTGATTTCACTATAGGAAATAGGATTTTAAAGCGAAATTCCCTTGATTTCTCTATTATTTAGACGAAAATTAATGAAAAAATTGCAAAGAAATTGAGTTTTTTGGACATTTTGTTAAGAAACGGTGTTTGAATGAAGTTTTCCTATGTTGGTATATTCAGAAAAGTTGTTGGCCATGACAATAGCTAAAACTTTGCCGAAGACAGTAAAGCGATATTCCGAACGGTTTGGGAATTACAAGCATATAATGTACTGAATTCATAAGCGACGAAGCTTACTAAAATCAGCTAACTTCAAAGGCGAATATCACCTAAACAAGAGCTAACTTTCAAAAACGGTGGTTACCACTGGATTCAGCGTACCCGATATAGGTTTACTAGGTATGTCTCCCCCGTGTTAGAATTTTGAACTAGCACAGTGTAATTATCTGTTGGGCTTACCGGCATCCGAACTTCTTTTTCCCCTTTCGGGCTTCTCGGAGAGGAGAGATCCTCGTACAGTTTGTGAGAACAATAGGATTTGAATGAACATCATCGTTACCATTGTGAGTGCGCCTCTTTATGCGAGTGGGTTGGACCCTTCGAGCACTCCGACACCTACACCAAGCAATCTTGTGAAGTCTTCAGCCACCGAGGATGGACCACTTCAAGCATCAGGTATACGTGGACCATATTCCTTCCTGGTAATGATAACCGGTTTTCGATCAATCCAATAGCCTCAGAAGAAAAAAATCATATCGAGTAAGATTGACAAACAGTTTCCATAAATACAATTAACTCAGTGCGAATGGATTGGACCACTTCGATTACTTCACCTTGTATTTCTAGAAACGAAATTAATCGTCTACTCCCAGAAATAAGTGGGTTGAACGTAACTTCCGCGATAATTACTTTTCTATTATTGAGATTTTTAAATGAAACATTGGATAAACTCTGGCAAATGACCGTCTGTCTTTCCTCGGTAATTTTGAATTCAGATAAGATATATAAAATGTTTTGCTGCTAAATGTATACAATACATTATTCACAATTGAAAAAAAAAATTAAATTAGATCAAATATCAAGGAATAAATGGATAATTAAAGCACATAAACGAAAAAAAAATTAAATACCCTGGTTCTCGGTTGTTTTATTGGATTTTTTGAATTTCACAAGTTTTTTTTATTCTTTTAACAATGTGCTCGAGAACTTTGCCCATCTATAGTGGACTCCGAACAATCTCATAGACCGTGGAATGATAACCGCTACCACAGGGATTAAAAATTATCTTGCTTTCGGAAGTTTATGCCCTCTTTAGGCGACTCTTTCATATTCATGGACATTACTACAACCATATCTTCGCCGGACTCAAACCGGCAGCCGCATGTGTGCAAAGTGGAAAGCGTGTGATCTTTCCACCAGGCCACATGCGGTCATTTCTACAAAAATTCACACTAAACTCATTTTTCCGATGGGTCATCTTCATTGAAATTCATTTGAACATTTGTGCAAAATCTAAATTATGTGTTGAATTTTATTTTCCAATAACATAAAAAAAATAATTCAATGCTTCAATAAAGAAAAACAATTGCCCCAAATTTATATAACTCTTTTTCGAAAATTAATCTATACATAAAAACACATATCCTACACACAAATGTTGGCGTTTGTTTAGTCGATAAATATTCGAAAGAAAGAGTAAAAATCGATTCTCTTAAAGCGAATGGGGGATGTAACAGTCTTCTAGGAAGTTATTTGCTATCGGGGAAAAACCTGTGTTGAATAGAAAAGTGACTCTCACACTTGGTTGGTTTTCACAGAGTCATCTCACGTTTTTTCGCTGAAATACACTCAACCAGCTAACTTTTGTTTTTATTCGAGGTATGAACAGCTGACGAAATTCACCATCTACCTGACTTTTTCCATTTCAATTAGATATATATCAATTATTAATTGACTAATGTTCAACATGTAGCTGTCCAACCAACCCAAAGTGACTCACCTGTCTGAAGTATCTTACAAATTATAGACCGGGAGACAAATTATCTCAAACATTTTTTGCTGGTTCCTAGAAAATTGGGGTTTACATTTACATAATGTTACATAAAAATTACCTTAGTACCAAAATCTGAGTTGCTACTTTTAACAGGAGATGTCACTTTTATTGATACAGTTTTCTTTATTTTTTTTCGACCTATTGTCAACGGAATTGTAAATTAGGAAATAGAGGTGATTAGAACTAGCTTGAAAAACCAAATAATTTCTCAATAAAATGCCTGGAAAAGCTGCACAAGTCCGAACCCAACTTTCAACCATCATAGCTTCAGGTGGATCACACAAAGATCAGGCTGAAAAGTAAAACTATTCGAAATTCGATTGGAGGTTAGAATCTTCACAATATTTTGTATTTTCAGGTACCGGCAGACCCTTGAAACAATTTTGGCCGAATCTGGGAATGAACTGACCGAATGCTTGCAGATTTTCATCGAAGCTAGTATGTAGAAAAAATTTTATATTGAAGGTATATCTCAAGATATTTATTTCAGTTGTTAATGAAAATGTGAGCTTGGTGATATCCAGACAAATTCTAACCGAGATTAGTTCACATCTTATGAAATTACCTGATGATGTTTCCAAAGCAGTTTCTCATTATATGTTGGACAAAGTGCAACCTCGTGTCATATCTTTTGAGGAACAAGTAAGCTGCAATTAAATAAACATTTTTTCAAACTAATTTTCACATTTAAGGTGGCTAGTATTAGACAACATTTGGCTGATATTTATGAAAGGAATCAATCTTGGCGGGATGCTGCATCTGTTCTAGTAGGAATACCTCTAGAAACAGGTCAGAAACAATACACCGTAGATTATAAACTAGAAACTTATTTGAAAATCGCCAGGTTGTATTTGGAAGACGATGACCCTGTTCAAGCTGAAAGTTTCATTAATAGGGCATCACTCCTGCAGGTGAAATTTATTTGTTGATCTAGACATATATAAAAATTCTGAAATTCCAGGCTGAATCTCGTAATGAAGTACTCCAAATATACTACAAGGTTTGCTATGCCAGAGTTCTTGACTATAGACGTAAATTTATAGAAGCAGCTCAACGTTATAATGAACTTTCATATAGAGGAATTGTTCATGAAGAAGAAAGAATGACGGCCTTGAGAAATGCTCTTGTGAGTAAAAGTGATTGATTTGCCCAATTCATTTGAAATCAGAATTTACCAATAACCTTTATATAATTCCATGTAATTGTTTACGATATATGATGAAAAAAATGTTGATTTTTATATCAAGAATATTTTAGTATGGTGTCGACATCATTTTATTCAAGTTTTTACATTGATGACAATTTTATTTATTATCATTTTCAACTGACATCGTAGAAGATATAGTGATAGAATGAAGGAGACTAGGGACATGGAAGGCTATCTGTGTTGGTGGAAGATAGATCTCTGTGGAACGATATTGTTTTTCGGCATCCCCACTCTTACCTGCTTTCACTCCATGCAATGCACTCTGAAAAAAATTCGATATTTTATCAAAAATGACTAGTTTCACATTAAAAACACTCGGCAATGGTCGAGTTTGTTTATGAATTTTTCATTCATTATGAAAAAGGTGCGCGTGGATACATTGCGCTAGTCGCAACTGGAGTTGGTGGGGATAGCAGTGAATGCCACTTTCTCGTCCTACCCTCACTAATACAGTTCGCTCTCCTGGTCTGTACTCTTCTTAGATAGAATTATACGTTTTTGTATTTTCAAAACTTTCCTGGGTTTCTGTCGAAAGGGATATTGAAGTGGCTGCAGTGCGTATTCTGAAAAGAAATTTTGTAATTGTCTACTGAGCTCCAAAAGGGAATTGTGACACCTTTCTTTAATAGCTCTCTACAAGCTTGGAGACCATCACAGCGGGCCCCTTTGGCGGTGGAATCTGAATTGCTGGAGATGTGAATCTCGATCTGCTGAGTGATTCAGTGGAGGGGAATAGGCTGTTCGATTTGATGAATTCATTTGGACTTCGGCAGTTATTCTATGAACCAAGCAGAGTAAATAGATGCATTGACAATATGTTCACTAATATAGACCAAGGAAATTACCAGTGCCATACAATCGAGGCGAACCTTTCTGATCATAGGGCGCAGATATGGATTTGTGATGTCCACCTTGAAACAGCTGAGCAAGGATCAGTGTCGAAATACTGAATGACTAAGAGGAACATCAGTAAATTTAAGTAACTAAGTAAACTACAAAGAATCGACTTTACTCAACTACTTGGTTCGAACTCGGAAGAGTCATCTGAGAAATTTTATTTATCCTTCCAGGAAATATTTGAGGCGTCCTTTCCGATGGTTACAATTAAGGAGAGATCATTGGCACCGAAAAAGTTACGTAACTCGGAGTCGACAAGGTCGAGGCTGCAGAAACCATCTGTGGGTGAGAAAAAATTAGCAGTCAGGGAACTTGCTTTGAGTGCTGAAGGAGCACTCAAGAACAAGCTGTAAGGGATAACAAGAGGTTGGAAATCCATGACTATATATGCAATGCAGACGATAAATCAAAAGCTATTTGGGATATCATAAACATGGAAACAGGAAAAAGAAAGCAGGAAAAAGAGTGTAAGAGTACTGTTACCCCTAACCTAAATGACTACTTCTCCAGCGTTGAGGGCGATATCTTGGGGTATGTTCAACCCCCCCTACAATAATTCTATGATGATGCTGAAGAGTAGCATGAAAAGTATAATCAGGTCTATGTTAATTTTGCCAGCTACAAGGGATGAACTCAGCAATATAGTAAGAAGGATGAAATCTAAGAAGACTACAGATATTTATAGAATAGAATAGAAAGGTTGTTTATTTTAGCTATAGCTAGTCACAACAACAAAACATATATATTATCACAATAAGTACAAGCTTTTAGAATTCAAAAATTGAATTTTGACCGTTCTTTAGATAATGACAAAGATTTTATTAAATATTTTCGAATTCGTCGACCTCTTGACGCTAATGGCAATGCGCTGTACAGCAGAAAACCCTCAGACGAAAGTGAACCCATCAAGAAGGTTTTTGATACAAAAGCAATGTTCAAATTGTCACTGGAGCGCAGAGCGTGCGTATGAACTTCTGATCTTGTATGTATCATGCTGCTGAGATATGCAGGTACCTCTTTTCTCACCATTTTGTGCACGATAATGAGATTTGCTCTCTGAATGTTCTGCTCCACCAACAACCAGTCCAACTGATTAAGCATACCACTTATGGGAGTGTAGATGTTGCAATTCAAATATAATAGCATGCATTTATTCTGTAATATTTGTAGACGATGAATTGGCTCTTTCGAAGATGACAAGAGTAGAGAAATGCAATAATTAAAATGAGGATAAACAATTGTGTTATATATTAACAGCTTAGTACACAGAGAAATTTTTCGAAATTCTTCTGAAGAAACCAATCTCCTTTCCCAACTTTTGGCATATAAACTCGGCATGAGAAGTGAAGACCAGTTAGGGATCCATAATAACCCCCAAATATTTGAAATAATCAACTCGTTCTATTTCCTTATTATCGATGAGAATTTTTCTATCTAGTATATATTTTGAACAATTTGCTTTCGAACCGATTACCATATATTTCGTTTTATCCGAATTTAGTTTCAGCTTGTTACCACACAACCAATCATAAAGAATTTGTAGCTCATCATTGAAGGTGTCAGTTATTTCTTGAAAAATTTTTCTAGTGACAGAAAGAAGCGTGTCGTCAGCAAACAGTTTTAAAGATGATTTTTTACAAACAGTATGAATATCATTGATATAACAAATTAATAGAGAAGGTCCCAATACACTCCCCTGAGGCACTTGATATATTTAGGTCCTACTTGATGGGAAGAAGGCTGAGGTGCAGTAAGGTGTTCCCCAGGGCTCTATTCTTGGACCTGTACTGTTCATCATCTTTGTTAATGACCTGCCTTCAGGGGTTGGAGCACGGGATATCTCACTCTATGCTGATGATACAACATTTTTAAGTATAGCTTCTTCCTGTGAAGATTTGAAGAACAGTTCTTACAAAGATTGGAATTTTTTATGAAAAGAGTGACAGATGCGTTAAAGATCCTTGGTTTGACGGTGGATGGAGGACTCACATGGGGCGAATATGTTGACAGCCTCTCAAGAAAGTTGAGTACCTTCATTTATACAGTAAGAAGAATGAGGGAGGCATCTATACCTAATAACTGTCATATGGCCTATTACGCCAATTTTCATTCTTTGGCAACTTAATGCTATACTGGTTTGGAACCATTGTGCAGGATTACAGAAGACTATTAAAACAGAAGCAGGCCTTGAGAGTTCTCTGTGGAGTGTCTCTTCAAACAACAGAAGATACTGACTGTAGTGTCCACCTTTATCCTTGTCTCCTTAAGGTACATCCAAGAGAACAGGAGCAAATTTCTGACCAATGTCAGCCTCCATAACCATGACACCAGAAAAAAGGATCACATAGTGCTCGCTCATAACAGGGTAAGTAAAGGTCAGATGGGTTTCAAGCACTTGGGCTGCAAGTTTTATAACAAGCTGCCGCCTCGCCTGAGGGAACCCCCATTGCGCAGGTTTTCTTCAGAGATCAGGAAATTACTGCTTGAAAAGACTATATACACTGTGGAGGAATTTGGGGCTGTGAAATTTTGTAAAGAATTTTCAATGTCTATTATTGGCTTTGATTTAGTTGTGATGAAATCTCATATATGTTTTTAACAAGAATCTTACAATTTTATATTTTATATGATGCTGATATATTTTGACTGACATGTAATTTTTTGATGTTTATGAATACACTGAGTATCTTATGACCTGAAATATTTGTTTTGAGCTTCATTCAAAACAACTTTTTCACAATCTAAGTAGGGTCATGTAGTCATTAGTGTTAGTCATAAATTATTTACCTTTCAATTCAAAATTATACAGCTTTTACATTTCATGTTAGATAAGTTTGAAAACACTCTCCAACATAACTTCATTTTCATGCAGTGTCAATTACATTTATAGTTTATTGAATGAATTATTTTTCCCAATTTTTCATGTCCATTTGTCACCACAGAGCTATAATGCGATGATCAACTTCAAAACTATATTGCCACATGTCTTGTAATAATAGTGGTATTTGTGAAACAACGTAAAATAAATCATAACTCAGTCTGTGTTTAACATCTGAGGTGAACACATGTGAATATAATTATCGAGAATTAAAATACGCGATATTTAACGATAAAAATCGTTTATTAAAAACATTCAATCAAATACCTTACAAACTACCAGCATATAATGTCAAGAGCTAAAATCAGAACAACATGAATAGAAGAAATTTTAGTTGAGAGATAAAGAAAAGCAAGTCAAGATGAATTAATAGAAAGCATACAAAGCTAACGGATGATGAAATTCAAGAGATAATCGGAATAACAAAAAATTCAAAAAAAACACCAGGTGCAACTCAAGAAGGCTTCAGAGGTTTCGAATGGACTGAAATAAACAAACAATCAAGAGGTCAACCACCTGCAACAGATTCACCACAACAAAATAAACAACAAAAACAAACCATTCCACATCCAAATCAAGATAACAACAATATTAAAAGAATAAACTACTCAACAAAAATGAGGGAAATTACCAACAAGAAATTTATCAACTTATATTATATTAATGTATCAACAAATGTTGAGTCAAGACTCCAAATGGCTGAAATCTGGGAAAAGGCTAGAATTAATAACAAAGATACGATATGAAAAACCAAAAAGATTTCTTCTCAAAAGCGATACCCCAAAAGCCATCCTCGAAAATACTCTAAAAACCCTATTAAACAGTAACATAATTACGGGTTATACGGCCACATCCTCTTATAACCAAAACAATAATGAAAAAAAGTTACCTCCACCTAGCTATGCCTGCGTAATAGCATCAGTGGAAAAAGAAATATCAGATGAACAGATAAGCGACCACTTAAAGAATGCAGGAATGGATTTCAGATTTTGCAAGCGAATAACATCCAAACAAACTAACGCACCAACGCACTTCATCAGATTGATTACAGGCTGTATCACCTCCTATGAGAAAATTCTTGCGGAGGGAATGTTCTACAAAAGCCGACACTATGCAGTTTACACTTGTGGTGCCCCACAACCAGCCCCACTACCCTGCTCAAGGTGCCTTAAATATACCCATCGTATAGAAGATTGTAACGAAGAATTAAAGTGTCTAAAATGTCAGGAAAATCACGCTACCAATAAATGCAAAACTCAACTACCGCCAAAATGCAATGCTTGCGGAGCCCTGGACCACCAGGCATGGTCTTTTAAATGCCCTAGGCGCCCAACAGAACCCATAAAAGGTATTCCTAATTTGCCAGTTAAAACTCTTAATAAAAAATCTTATCAAATAAGCTCTGATGAAAACAAAATATCTCGAATCCATACTCCAGTTACCGTGCATGACACGATAATAAATACTTACGTCTCAAAACTCAACAAAACGAAAAATACCAATCGTGCAGAATTACTCGACAACCTGAGGAAAAATACATAACAGAATATAACATTGAAACGACTGTGTCGTTTGTAGGAAACAATTGGATTTATATTCTGATGTTCGATCTTGAGGTCAACAATTTCGAATCCCCCACTGAAATAGTTCACGGAAGCATGTCGAGCCATCCTCTTCACATGTTAAACTAAAATCCTTTACTGCAATCTTAATAATTATACATCAAAAAAATATCTAATAAACAATACTATAGAAAATTACGATATCAATTGTGCACTTTTTGTAGAAACTAAAACGAAAGCTGAAGACAGCGTACAATATAAAGATTGGAGCATTGTAAGACATGATGGTAATATAATCAACCATAACATCAGAGAGGGAAGCTTGGCTCAAATACACCCATCACTAGGAATGAGAAAAAGAAACGCACCCAGGATAAATAATCCTTTGAACGACTCCATACAAACGACGAATTACACATTTTCCTAATATACAACCACCCAACATCTTATCTTGAAGAGACCATCCAAATATGGCAGTAAACTATAAATATTCACTTTTAATTGGAGACTTCAACATCAACAATAGCAAGAAACGCAGAAACCTAAATAACTTTCTGCAGAGGTCCAGTTTCAGCATGGCAGAAACTCCGCCAACTTTTATAATGCCCAATAATGAAGACAACGCCAGATTTGATATTATTCAGCCCAAATATGAAAAATTTTATTGAAAACATTGATGTCATACCAGATCTGGGAAGTGAACACTTGTCTATTATTCTAAGCCTAAACGTGGATATAACTATGAAATTGGACAAATTTTACTGCTTCCGCAAGGCAAATATGGAAAACATCAACAAACGATTAGAAAACTACATAAATATCAATAGACTGGTGCCTATTTCACCTAATACTATATCTGATTTTTTAAAACTTTGGAGGAGACTGTCTTGGACAACACACCCAAAACTACAAGGACATATGGGACGCATGAACTTCCACCATTTATTATTAGCTTAATAAAAACTAAAAGAAGAATGTATAGAGAATACAGACAAAACCCTTCTTCTGAAATCAAAACAAGTATTAACAATTATAGTAAAGAAATCCATAAGCTTATACACCAATACAGGCAACACAGCTGGGTCAGGACTTGTGAGGAAATAAATGAGATGAAGGGAAGGATGTTTTACCAGAAAATTAGTAAGCACTCATGATACAAAAACGCACAAAAACTCCACCCATAGAAGAAAATGGTGACAGACAGAAGAAAAAAAGTTGAGGTATTTGCGAAACACTTTGAACTCCATTATGAAGAAACTCAGAATCCCCAATTTAATAAACACATAGAAAACGAAGTGGATCAGTGGTGCGAAAACTTTTTTGATAAAAATCACATTCCAACAGAAGAAATAGAAATCGAAGAGTGATTATTTCCAAATTTTACAAAATCAAAAGTGTACAGCAACGGGGGCTGATAATATACCATGGGTGGTGGCCAAAAGATTTAGCATTAATATACACATTTTTATTATGAGCATATTCCACTTCTGCCTCTCCAATCACTATTTTCGTCCCGAATGGAAAATAGGAAATATTGTAGTAATTCCTAAACCTAATACTGACCATAAAAGAGTTAATAACTATAGACCTATAACTTTGCTTCCTGCTCTTGGCAAGATGTTCGAAAAGATAATCAAAATAAAGATAGAAGAAATCATTGGGGATAAAATTCCTAATCATCAGTTTGGGTTTCGAAGCCAATGCTCTACTCTGCACCCTATTACTATTCTCATTTCAAATGTTCAGGCTGCCAAACTCAATAACCTCTCATCTGCAACAATATTTCTTGATATAAAAAAGGCATTTGATAATGTATGGCACAAAGGGCTTCTATACAAGTTGAAAAAATTGGAATTGCCCAACTACTTAATCCACCTCATAAGAGAATTTTTATTAGACAGGAGCTTGGCAGTAAAAATCAAGAATGCAAGATCAGAATCCTTCAAACCTAAAAAAGGAGTTCCCCAGGGTTCACCTTTATCGCCTTTACTATACAACCTTTTTTGCACTGATATAAATGAAAATGTCGACCATCAGGAAAAGGCCGAATATGCTCTACAGTTTGCCGATGACACTGCCCTCATAGTACACGCTAAAACAAAAGAACAAGTTATGGAGAAGCTACAAGCCCTGGTGGATAAAATTATGAACTGGCTTAACAAATGGAAATTACTGCTAAATCCTGTTAAATGTCAACTGATTATTTTTAATCATACCCCATCTCATGCTTCCCCGCAAATTTCGATCAACCAGCACAACATAAAACCTAACGTCACAGCAAAATATTTGGGCATAAATATTGACAACAAACTTAGCTTCAACTATAACACTAAACTCTGTAAAAGAAAAATTACTACCAGAGCTAAATTTTTCGCTGCCTGACCTACAACAACAAAGGAATAAGCAAAAAAACAGCTGCTAAAATCTATAAAAGCATTTGCAGGCCAATCCTAGAATATGGCCACACTATATTTCTAAACTGCAGAAATCCAGCAATAAAACAATTGAGAACTGCAGAAACTACTGCCCTCAGAACGATTACCAAGATGCGCCACCCAGATAATCCACTCCACAACCCTTCAAATCAGCTGCTTCTACAAGGTGACAAAAATTCAACCCATCACTGATAGATTAAGGATGCTTTCAATTAAGTTTGCAAAACGACCACATAATATGGAAATACTACAACCCCACATAAGAAGAAGAGATATACATATACAAAGTCGACGAAAATACCCCACGCACACACTACTGGAAGTTATAGAGCAGCTTCAAGGGCACTAAAATAGTTCTGTGCATATAAATAATCACTTATAGTTTTTTTTACAATCAAAATTGGGAAAACAAATCTCTATGTTCAATTTCAGTAGTAGGAAATAATATCTAAATGTAAAATTTACGGGCTGCAGGACCTAGGTCGATGGCCAATTGGCCAATATTATGTTATTATTTATTGGCTAATAAAAATCGTTTATTATTATTATTATTATAAAACATAACTTGAGTTAATTGTATACTGGAATCAGTCACATATGGAATTACTCTAAAACTTTTTTTTTCTTCTCAGGTTTGCACTGTTTTGGCATCTGCTGGTCAACAGAGATCAAGAATGTTGGCTATTCTCTTCAAGGACGAGCGTTGCCAACAACTACCTGCTTTTGGTATCTTAGAAAAAATGTATCTTGAGAGAATAATTCGTAAAACACAGTTAAGAGATTTTGAAGCCCTTCTACAGCCCCATCAAAAAGCTAAGACAGTAGATGGATCTTCCATTCTAGATAGGTATAATTATTAATTAAATTTAAATAATTTTTTTCTTCTCAGCGTCTTCACTTGTTATTAGCATTTTGTTAATATTTCAGGGCTATAATTGAGCATAATCTTCTCTCTGCCAGCAAGTTATATAATAACATTAGCTTTGTGGAACTGGGAGCCCTTCTTGAAATAATTCCTGAGAAAGCTGAGAAGATAGCCAGTCAAATGATAACAGAAGGTCGTATGAATGGGTATATTGACCAGATAGATTCTACTGTTCACTTCGAAAGTAAGTAAAACAGTTGTTCACTACTTTATCAGAGCTAGATTTATTCATATTTTGATACGTCTTTCATAAAGGACCCTGCAAAATTGGTGAAGTAAATGATTTTCAGTCAAATTTTATGAAATTTCAATATATTGTTGTATTTTCTTTCTTGTTTAAAACGATGGATTAATTAGCAAGTCGTATGACTAGCTTTCGAAATACAGGGTGTCATAATTGAACATTCGGCTCTGTCTATGTTTTGGAAATATTTTTGTATTACGATTCTTTTGCATCCTGTGCATATGCTTTTATGAATTCACTGGATGGTTCTTGCAGTTTTAGGTTTTAGCCAATCTGTTCCAGAGGAATTTTCTTATGTGGTTTATAGTATAAGCAGGGTTGCTGACAGCAATATGCCAAAATCCCCAAATGTCGATATTCTCCACGTTAGAGGAGAGAAAAATGTTGATTTGTTGATGCATTTCTGACATATGTCATATATCACTCAGTAGTGTCACTTCCAGTGTAAAGTTATATTATTTGTCAGTTGGAGGAACTGAGTAGAGGAGAGCAGGGATATCAGGAAGTATTGAATGATATTAATACATTTTTTGTGAATCAGGACTCCGAGTCGTCCAGCAATATTGGTGATTCAAGGGAACAAAGCTCTGGTCTGGGACAAACTGGTTCTTACACATATAGCAGCCTTGTGCTCTTGTCAACGGATTCTGGAGAGGTCATCAATCTAATCAGCTCTTTGAAGAACACAAAATCTGTGGGACTGGATGAAATTCCTGTCAAAATTATCAAGATGGTTGCAGATGAGATCTCGCCTGTTCTGGCATATCTGATAAATCTCACTTTTGACAGTGTATATCCTGATAAACTTAAGATGGCCAAGGTGAGAGCAGTGTACAATATGGGGAGCAAACAGCTTATGGAGAATTACAGACCTATATCTATACTCAGTAACATAGAAAAGATATTTGAAAGAGCTATTCACAACAGAATTGTCGATTTTTTTGAGACTTACAGGGTACTTTCAGAATACCAAAATGGCTTTAGAAAGGGTAGGACTACGACAAGAGCTATATATCAGGCTGTAAAAAAGATTCTCTCCTGCTTAAACAGTGGTAAAATAACAGCACTGATGTGTACCGCCGCAGGGGTTGGTTTTGGGTCCCCTCCTTTACCCGTCCAATTTGCAGACGACACTTCTCTGGTGCTCGCCGATTCGGTTTCTCTGGATTCGATAGTGGACGATATTCTTGTCAATCTTGATGCCTGGTTTTCTCAAAATGAGTTGAAAATGAACAGTCAAAAGAACAGGTTTGCATATGGAAAAGAACACATACGATATCTCATGGATATAAGACTGCCATGGTTTCATCTAATAGCCTTAAGTTCCTGGGTGTTTCAGTTGACTATCAACTAGATTGGGGTGATCATGTAGACCAACTTGCAAATGATATGGCCAGATATGTGTATGCACTAAGAAAACTGTCCGAACTTGTGAATGTCCCCACAGCATTAACTGCATACAATGCATATATTGATAGTAGGCTGAGATACGGGATACTTATATGGGGGAATTCATCGGATATCTTGAGGCTCCTTTTGTTGCAGAAGAGATGTATTCGTGGGATTCTTAAGCTGAGCAAAACACAATCATGCAGGGCTCACTTTGTGGAAAGATCAGTGCTAACTGTTGTGAGTCTATATGTTTATGCAGCAATTATGTTCATAGTTAATAACAGAGACCTGTTTTGGAGACTAAGCGTGAACATGAGCATAACACGAGAGCTAAGAACGATATGCGGCTACCCAGATTTAAGCATACTTACCTTCAGAACAACTCTGTTTATGCTTTGGTGAAAATTTATAATCATATTCCAAAGGAAGCACGAGGGTGATCACAAAATAAATTGAGAAGAAGATTAAATACTTGCCTTAGGAGGACACCATACTACACTCTCCAGGAGTATTTTGAGGACAATATTTGTCTCAGCTGATTTCGTCTCTTATTGTTAGATCTTTATTCTGTTTACACTATTTGTTTCTATGTATTTTATGTTTATGATGACGTGTCCTACAACAATTTATGTTTATATGGAACAATTGAATGGATTGATTGATTGATTGATTGAAAGGTGCCTTTACATTGGTGCGTTTTGGCGCTAGTTTTGAGCATCAAAAATCACGTGACCTCTTTTTCTATGAAATCTTGACGTCTACATGATGTGTAAGCTGCAGAGGTCTATTCTCTAGGTATCGCGTACTTAACTTACCCTCGTGTTTTATTTTGTCATGCTTGGTGTATGTTCATGAGCGTCGCAGTTCATTCGGACTACAATCTCAAAATTACACCCACAACACTCGGAACAAAAATAATTTAATAGTGCCTCAACATAGACTATCCCTTTCGCAGAAGAGTTTTAATTACGTCAGTATCAAACTATTCAACGCCCTACCAATGGCAGTGTGGGATGCCAACGCGAAGATTTTCAAAATCGCTTTCGCGAAATCTAAGATGGCTGAGTCACTTTGGTATTTTTCCAACATCCCATAATTTAAGTCCTGAAGATAGACGAGAAGATTTGATGTTACTGAGCGTTTAGCAGTGAATCCATGTTGTTCATCCAGAATCAGGTGCTTCATCAATAATAATAATAATAAATTTATTTCCTCATAAAAATTAACATGAGTTGTCATTTCAAGATATATATATATATATATATATATATATATATATATATATATATATATATATATATATATATATATATATATATATATATATATTGTAATGGACAATTGATAGAATACATCGATACTTTAAAACAAAAACTTTCAGTATACTCTATTAGACTACGTGAATATAAAATAAATTCAGATAGAAAATTCCAAAACAAACTATTCAAAAATAATGAAAACATTTTTACAAATTTATTTCAGGTTCAAATGAAAATATTTCTGGAAATGGAGTTCCTAAAATTGATATTTTAACTGATTATTGGTCTTCAATTTGGGCAGTGCAAAGGCAACATAATTCCAATGCAAGTTGGATTTTAAATGAAAGGTCTCGATTTTCTAAAATAGAATGCATGCAATTTGAAAAAATTTTCAAACGAAGATATAACATCAGTTATTAAACACACAAAAATTGGAAATCTCCAGGTGTTGATGGTATTCATAACTTTTGGTTCAAGAAATTCTCTTGTGTTCATGAAAAATTGGCTGAATATTTTTCATTTATAATAAAGAACCCCTCAGCTACTCCTTTATTTTTCACACAAGGAATTACTTATTTAAAACCGAAAAGTGATAATACTATTGATCCGTCTCAATATAGACCAATTACTTGCCTTCCAACAATATATAAAATTCTAACTGCATGTATTACCCAAAAAATTTATGCACATTTGGAGAATTATAATATTCTTTCCGAACATCAAAAAGGATGTAGAAAAAAACACCTTGGTACTAAAGAGCAACTTGTAATTGATTCTGTTGCTTTGAATCAAGCTCAAACTAAGAAGAAATATTCATACAGCCTTCATTGATTACCAAAAGGCTTTTGACAGTTCTCCCCATTCATGGCTTCAAGAAATTTTGGAAATTTATAAAATTGATAAGACACTTCGTCATTTTCTTGAATTCAGTAATGAAAAATTGGAGAACCAATCTTCATTTAAATATTTCAAAACAATCGTTAAAATCCAAGTAATTCCAATCAAAAGAGGCATTTTCAAGGTGATTCTTTAAGTGCTCTTTGGTTTTGTCTTTGCCTCAATCCATTATCTCATGAATTAAATGCTACTAGTTTCGGCTTCAAAATAAAGAGTTTATTAACTGAATTCAAATTAAGTCACTTAATTTATTTAGATGATATTAAATTATATGCGGAACCAGATCTCATTTAAAAGTCTACTTGAGATTACTTTCAACTATTCCAATGATATTCATATGAAATTTGGGCTTCCAAAATGTAAAAATCTTTCTATTGAAAAAGGAAAGATCACCTCTAATTATATAAAGATTTCCAATATCGAAATCGAGCCAATGCATCAAGGAGATACATATAAATATCTTGGATTTGTCAAGAGAAGACAATTAACCATAGCAGCACTAAAGGAATTATTAGAAGTTCATATTACAAAAGACTAAGAATTATCATCAAGAGTTATTTAACTAGTAAAAACCTTTTCAGAGCTATCAACTCCTATGCTGTTCCTATTCTTACATCTTCTTTTGGAATTATTAAATGGTCTAAAACTGATCTAAATGAATTACAATGTCAAACGAGGAAAATGCTCTGTAAATATCATAAGCACCACCCAAAGTCAGCTGTTCAGAGAGTTACACTACCTAGACATCTTGGAGGTCGTGGATTAATTGATTTGAATAATCTTCATAGTAAACAGATTTTTCATCTACGTTCCCATTTTCATGATAAACAGAGAACGTCTAAATTACATGATATTGTTGTTGCTTCAATATCCACCGGACCGTCCGTTGAAAACTTTTTGAGTTCCAATTACAATATCAAGCTGAAGTTTTATACGCGGCCATAACTAGCGATTTTCGATTGAAGTGGTTATCTGGTTATACTGGAAGTGGGTCATCACTTTGTTATTTCAAATGGCAATCTACCTTTTTGTTATACATCTAGAACCGAGATTTGAGCAAGGCATAAAATATCCAATTGTTATCATATCTGTCAAAAATTTTGACAGATTTAATTATTTTGGCTTATCAGACTCGATTTTTGAGGAACATTTAAAAAAATTGTAGCTCGTAGATCTTTTGCACTACAGACACAATTTTTGCTTGGGTGGATAGAAGAAGGATCAAGGAATTTTTTAAGTTGTCTACACATGTCAGATGTTTATTGCGTTGTTTTGTATGATTTTTTCAATTTGGCCTTTTTCAAACAGCAATAACTCAATTTTTTCAAATGGCACGTGCCAATTTTTATATCACCATCAGATGAAGCGTCGAATTTCAAATGGAATTGTATCAGCATGTACTATACCCATCTCTTATACTTCCGAAATAATTTGGGAATATATTGAATTTTGATGATTTTGCAAGAACTAACAGAGAATGCTGAGATATTTGAATCAAGTAGCTGAACTGGCTACACTCACCTGACAGGTGCCTAAAATTAATGTACTTGTCACTTCGTTCATTCGAATTTGATATTTCAACAAGAATTGTTGGTGATTTGAAGTGAAAATTTTTGAAAAACACCAGATTGATAATAAAATGTCTGAATATTCAAACGAGGATATGTCTAATCTCTTTTTAATTCATGGCGAATGTCAAAAAGTGGTGGATAGAACTTGATGGCAATTCAATAACCAATTTCCAAATTTGGCGCCTATGAGTAAAACAAAATTTCGAAGGATTAGAAGCAATTACATTAATTTGGAGGCACAAAATACATAGAAACTGTAGAAAACCAATTCTCGGGGACGACGACAATCATATATACTCAGCATTCTCTGCCAATCCTGCATCCATTAAGTCATCAATGGATATTGCAAGTTATATTCCATTCAAAGGATCCTTCGGAAACATAACATGCACCCGTATTCTTTTATCAGACTACAAAATTGAAACCAACTGACCTTCCCAAGCGGCTAAATTTCTGAAAATTTATTAATTCGGCTTCAAGAAGATGAGTGATATAAAAATTGATGGTCTGATGAAGCCAAGTTCAATGAAAGTGGAATAACCAACAGGAGAAATCTACATGTTTGGGCCACAGAAAATCCACATTTCATTGAGGTTATTGATTTCCAAAATAACCAATCATACCAAAACAACCCAATAAACATTTGACATGTGTAGATTGCTTAAAAACTTCCTTGATCCTTCTTCTATCCACCCAAGCAAAAACTGTGTCTGTAGTGCAAAAGATCTACGAGCTACAATTTTTTTAAATGTTTCTCAAAAATCGAGTTTATAACAAAAATAATTAAATCTGTCAAAAGTTTTGACAGATTTTATGCCTTGCCCAAATGTCGGTTCTAGATGTATAATAAAAAAGGTAGCTTGCCATTTGAAATAACAAAGTGATGACCCACTTGCGGTATAACCGGAAATGGTATCACTTCGAAAATATTTCACTCCAATTGGAAATCGCTAGTTATGGCCGCGTATAAAATTTCAGCTTGATATTGTAATTGGAACTTGAAAAGTTTTTAACGGACGGTCCTGGTGGATATACCTGTATACATACATATATATATATATATATATATATATATATATATATATATATATATATATATATATATATATATATATATATATATATATATATATATATATATATATATATTTTGTAATTGTTTGTAGCCGTCCTTCATTATAAATAGGAACGGTTTTTGTAATTGTTTGTAGCGATCACTTGGTCTTGGATGGTATCCATATGATGAATCTGTCAGCATCTGTTTCATGTTCTGTCTTAGTCCAATAATTCTCCTTTCATCATCCATTTGTTGGAGGCTTCTTTGTCGTTGTGTTTCACCATCTATGACTTTCCCTCTTTGAATGTTCAGGGTCTTACATTTTCAATCCCGAATTTCATATGAACATCTGCCGAGAACTCACTGACAGTTTTCAGCAAATCATCCAATTGCTTCTTGTTCGAAGCATATAATTTGATGTCATCCATATACACCAGGTGGGAGATTGTATGATAATTCCTTTCTGCTTTTATCCTAAATCCGTATCCTGTTTTATTGAGCATTGAGGACAATGGGTTCATAGCTAAACAGAACCATAGTGGACTCAAAGAGTCTCCTTGAAAAATTCCACGACGTATGGGTATCTCGTCGGTTTTAATTAATGTATTGTTCATTTTATTTTTATTTATTATTATTATTATTGATGAAGCACCTGATTCTGGATGAACAACATGGATTCACTGCTAAACACTCAGTAACATCAAATCTTCTCGTCTATCTTCAGGACTTAAATTACGCGATGTTGGAAAAATACCAAAGTGACTCAGCCATCTTAAATTTCGTGAAAGCTTTCGATAGGGTTCCTCACAATCGACTCAACATGAAAGTGGAGGCTTCCGGAGTGGCCAGTAGAAGTGGATCGGTTCTTTCATCAGTGACAGGACTCAGATAGGTGAAAGTGGAAAATTATTTTTCGGATGCTATAGTTGTTCATTCTGGTGTACCCCAGAGATCTTATCTATCACCGTTTCTTTTCAATCTTCACATGAATGATATAAAAAATTATATTGTGAATTCATCAATTCTCCTTTTTGCGGATGACCTGAAGCTATATCTATATCATAGATATAAGTGATTGTGAACTCTTACAAAAAGACATTGATAATGGAATCTGTATCTTCCATCAAGGACCTTGGGGTTTATTTTGATTCAAAGTTGAGTTTTGTCCCTCACATGGATTATATAGTATCTAAAAGTTTGAGAATGCTTGGGTTTATCAAGAGGAATATGTTTGAATTCAACAACATAAATGCTGTAACGACTGTTTATTTTGCAAATGTCAAGAGCATATTAGATTATTGTTCAGTAGTTTGGTCGCCTTTTATAAAATTCATATTAACGATTCAGAGCGAATCCAAAATAAATTCTTCCGTTTTGTAGCATTTAAAATGAATATAAACTCTGAGAATATCAATTATAAAGACACGCTCCTTTCTGAACATGTGTTCCTTGGAAAATCGGCGCAATAATTTCGACATCATGCTAGTATAAAAATTAATTTATGGTTTTTCGGAATGTCCCGTCTTCTCGAACTGATTAGCTTCAACGTACCTCCGCGAAACCTACGATCTAACGAAACCTTTTATTTAGGCGTTCAAACTACAAATAGCGGATTTTACGCTCCAATCACCAGAGCCAAGCGAGTGGCAAATGCAATCAGTTTAGATGTATTTAGTGAATCGATATTTTGTTTCAAAAAGTCCCTGATTATTGACCAGTGACCATTGTCGTTTCATGTACTGTCTCAATTTGTGATTTTCTTATACATTGAATGTGAATATTTTCCTGCTTAAGTCTCTTTTGTAAAATAAGTCACGATAATGGTGCTATTATATAGATTAAATTGAATTTACTCGTAAATTGGCATAGCCGTAAATAACAAATAAATAAGGTAAAAACTACGTAAAATACGACGTTCTATCTCGTATTATGTCAAGCTCAACCCTGAGTGAATAAATTATTCCAAATAAAGTTTTCTTGCATAGCTAAAATTGTGTATAGGGAATCCCCCTAGTCGAGAGCTCCGACCAGCCATAGAGACTAACAAAATCTGACGACAGGTGTTGCCATGTAACAAACCACTAACTAATACCGCATTTAAATGTTTTTTTAACGGCTATAAATATAAATTCCTGTTTCGAAAAATGATTTGAAATCAATCAATCAATCCTCGCAGTTTCCCGAATTTTTGCACTCTCCACATATTCCCCAATCAGCTTCGTTTTTTTCTCTCTTTTTTAAGATGACCAAAAAATATCAACTCATCTTTTTTCCAATTTATGATATGATTTTTGATTCCCGATTTTTCTTATTATCAATCATCTTTGAATGTTCGGAGTTCGAAAAAATAATACCCATCCCTATGAATTATTGAGAGACTGATACATGTGCCACTTACATACATTCTGTCGAAAAAGTACTGGGAATTGATTATTGAAAAAATTGTTAAAATTTTTGTTGTTGCTAAGTTGGCATAACTGTCTATACTAACGCGGAGTTTTAACGCGATCTGTCATTCAGTTTGTTTACAGTGCTCGATTTTGTGAGTTTTGCGGATGAAAATATCGAACGAAGAATTTGTCTCCAATTTTGTATTGCTAATGAAAGTTCGTGTGCCGAATCGCTGAAAATGTAACAGAAGGTTTACGGTGAATCGACTTTATCAAAAACACGTGCACATTTGTGGTACGGTGCATTCAAGAGCGGCCGAGACGTGGTATAATAATAATATCTATTTATTTTGCAATCTGCTACTTAATCACATATATTACATGAAAAAATCAGCAAAGATTTCGAAAAGATAATTCTAAGAACAAAAAAACATTTTCTTCAATCTAACTTTGAAGATCCTTACAGTGCTAGATGACTTAACAAAAAGTGGCAACGTATTATAAGCTTTCAGACCCTCAATAAAAAGTGACCTTCCCATTGCAGTTGAGGCATATCTCTCAATTTGAAAATCCTGAGCGCCGCGCAACCCGTAACACACTGACTCTAATCTTCGTTTTAGAAACTTTTGCAAATACAAAGGTGTTTTTTGTTTACTGTTTTGTAAATAAGAACCAGACAAGATTGAGTCACAAGCTGCCGAACGCTCAGGAAATTCAGTTCTTTAAGCATAAAATTTTAGAGGTGCGCCTATTACATGTTAACAAAATCTCATACACTTATTCTGAAGGAACTGTAACTGTTGAATATCTTTCTTATCACAAACACTCAAAAGAGAAGCACAATAATTGAAACTAGGATATATCATACAATTATATACAATTCTTCTGCTCCAGAGTGAAAGTTTATTACACACTATAAAAATAACCGATTTTTTCCCAATTTTTTGCATAAGACAGACACATGTTGAGACAGATTCAATTGGGGATCAATAGTCACTCCCAGATATTTAATTTCAGATACAAAATTGAGAGCCATGTCGCGAATTTTCAATACATAAACTTCACTCTTAAATTTACTACAATTAGCTTTAGAACCAAGTACCATACATTTAGTTTTGTTACTATTCAGTTTCAGTTTATTGAACATCATCCAGTTATTCATGATTTCCAGTTCCGCATTAATAACACCAACTACTTCCCCGAAGTCATCCCCAGAGACCGATATCAATGTGTCATCAGCGAACAAATTCACAAAAGAGTGTTCCAAGTACCTATTTACATGAACGATTTAAATAGGTACTTGGAACGTTGTAGAAGATTTGCCTCGCTCTGGTCGGCCATCAAAGTCTTCAACTGAAGTTAACATCGTAAAAGTAAAGAAAATGGTAATTGAAAACCTTCATTTAAGTTTAAAAGATAGGCAATGAATTTTCTGTATCTCACGAATCAATTCCTACCATTTTTAACGATTTTTGGGCATGAAGCGCGCTGCCGCTCTATCGTTCCAAAAGACCGGAATTTTCTTCAAAGATTGAATTGCGTAAAGGTAGCCGAAGACATGCTGGAAGGGGTCAATTTCGATCCCACATTAATAAAACGTATTGTAACTGGTGATGAGACATGGGTTTATGAGTTTGACTTGCAAATCAGTCAACAAGCTTCGGAATTGCGACTTTCAACTGAATCGAAATCGAAAAAAAACCACGTCGAAGTCGATCAATAATGTTGATTGTTTTCTTTCATTATCTCGGTGTTGTGCACTTGGAATTCTTGCCAGAAGGTCAGACGGTAAATAAAGAATATTATCTGAGCGTTATGCGGCGTTTGAGATAGGAAAATTCGTCGAAAAAGGTCAGATTTGTGGAAAGAAAACTTATGGATTTTGCACTACAATAAAGCAAAATTTCACAAGGCTATTGTGAATAAATTTCTGACCAAAAACTCAATAAATACCATCGGACAATCACAGTATTTACATGATATGGCGTTGGCCGACTTTTTTCTTTTTCCAAAACTCAAATTATCACTTTGAGGTACCTGTTTTGAATTGATAGAAGATATAATAGAGAAATCGCGGCGACAACTGAAGTCAATTCCGGAAAGAGCGTTTGAAAAATGTTTTGATGATACGATTTTTCGTTGGCGTAAATGTATCATTTAGGAAGGGGCCTACTTTGAAGGCGATGCAATAGAGTTGGATGAAAAATGAATAATTTGTCTTTCATTAACCAATTCCTTGTCTTTTTCGACAGAATTTATAATACACATAACAATTTTCATCAAATCTATAACTTTCTTCAACATATTTGTTAACATCTGACACAATTATAATCGACAATTTGTATAAACTGAAATGATACCAAAATGTGATGTTTTTGCTAACAAGATCCTCCTAAATATATTCTTGAGCTGCTTGCTAGTAAACTAGTTAATACATTTTCAATTAATGATATTGTTGATGGATTCATTTTATGGAAATCCATTTGTATGATTTCCACAATGTTCATTTTCAATTTACACGACCAGTTTCGACAGTTACGTCATTTTCGAGTGTCATGGGCTAATAGTTATGAGCAAGAGTGTGCTAATTCTAGTTGGCTATTGAGAGTGGTGAATTTCGGGTTTTTATAAAGTTTGTTAATTCCCAAACTCCAACAGATTCATTGTCATTCCTTTATTGTATTTGTGAAGAATTTTTAAATTATCTAATGTAATTTTGTGATTTGTAGATTTAATATGTTCAAAAACTGCGAATTTGTTATCTGACGAGAGATGTTCTTTGAATCTAGATTCAAAATTTCGACTGCTTGTCATAAGCGGTGGGGCATTAATTGCATTCAATTTCATATATTCTAGACTGTTTGGATTCATTATTTTTTGTTTGGCATTTAATAGTAATTTGCTTATGTTGGGACCACTGGAAAAGGAGGTGGTTATTTGAAATTTTTGGAAAGATAACCACCACCTTTTCCAAACAAGGTTAGGTTCGAAAACTGCATGAAATAAAAATATTCATGTCTTTCACATAAACAGTATCATCAAACGCAAAGAACGAAAACAAATTTCTCAATGGCTATATTCCATTATAGAAAACCAAAGAATATAAACGCATCTCTAACGAACATCATCAATCACAAGAAGTATTCGCATGAATTACCGAATACCTTGGAGTACGGGGGTGTAAGCTCATCAGACGGAGGTGAAATAGTTAATTGTTTTGCTGATTTTTTCTCTAAAGTGTATGGTAAGCAGTATGTCGTGCCACCCTATTTTGAATATGATAAGGTGGTGGATTTATCGTCAATACAGTTCACACAAAGCGAAATTTTTGAGTTGATAAGTGGGTCAAAGCTCAAAACTTCAGTTGGACCCGATGGAGTCCCAACTTTTATCTTGAAGAAATGTATTTTCACTTTGGTTGGTCCGATATGTGACCTTTATAATTTGTCGTTGAGAAGTAGGGTTTTCCCATCATTTTGGAAGTTGAGTTTTTTGCTTCCCATATACAAATCAGGCGATAAATCAGTTGTTTCTAACTATAGAGGAATATGCATTCAATCTGCGTTGCCCAAATTATTGGAGTGCATGATAAGCAATTATTTATCTTGGGTGTGCACATCAGTTATCATAAAAGAACAACATGGGTTCCGTAAGCAACGCTCCACAATCTCTGATTTACTTCTCTTCACCAGTGATATCGTGAAATGCTTCGATGGGGGATACCAGCTCGACGCCATATATGCCGACTTTTCCAAGGCGTTTGATAAAGTGAACCACAATCTGCTTATTGGTAAACTCTTTGCACTCGGGATAAGGGGGTCATTACTGGAATTAATTCGTAGTTTTTTATACTGCCGGAAGCAGATAGTTCGGTACAAAAACTTTTATTAAAAAGAGATATGTGTGAGTTCCGGTGTTCCCCAGGGATCTCACATTGGGCCTTTTCTATTTAACATCTTTGTTAACGACGTTGGACGAATTTTGTCAACTGATTTCCTTCTCTTTGCCGATGATATGAAGGTTTATTCGATTGTTAAAAGTGTTCCTGATGCTGAGTATCTGCAGAGTCAGTTAGACAGTCTTTATGAGTGGACGGAACAGAACCATCTCTATCTCAACCTTAGCAAGTGCTCTGTTATCACATATTCACGATGCAAAGAGAAAATTGAATATCGGTATGATGTTGGAGGGCAGATTTTGGCCCGCGTCAGCTCGGTCAGAGATCTGGGGATCACACTCGATGAAGCTCTGAATTTTAACGAACACATATCAAATGTTACGAAGAAGGCATTTCAAATGCTCGGTTTTGTGCTGCGTAACTCTGACGATTTCTCTCCCGATGTTCTGAAGCTGCTATACTGTTCCTTGGTACGTTCGGTGGTGGAATATGGTTGCATGGTTTGGTCCCCACATACCTCAGTTTTCATAGATTGCCTGGAAAGGGTGCAGCGAAGATGTCTTCGATACTTGGCGTTTCGATCTGGACTGACCATCTGCGAGCGCTCAATAATTGTGATGAGTGAAAGATATAACTTGAAATCACTCAAATGTAGAAGAAGCATTTCTGATGTGTGTCTCTTATATGAAATTCTTAATGGTCAAATAGATTGTCCTGAACTATTAACATTATTCAACTTCAATGTTCCAATTAGAATAACTAGGTTTACACCATTGTTTAGGGAAAGAATTTGCCGAACGAATTACTCAAGGAACTTCTTCACAGATCGCTCGGTTGCTATTGCGAACAAAATACACACTCAGGTTGATCTCTTTGCCGTTTTGCTGCGTTCATTGAAAAGGCGATTGGAACTCCTTTTGTAGTGGTGGCATTCATGTTTTCGTTGTTGATTGCTTGTTTTCATTTCGCGTCATTTTCGACATTAGGATGGATTGGGGGTTTCCCGTTCAACTTTATACACATATAATGTCAATTATGATGTATTAAAGTATAAAGTATAATAAATAAACATTAGCCCCCTCTTATAATTTTCCAAATTTAAGTTAATTCATTCTTTGGTTTTTCTATAATGGAATATGGTCATTGAGAAATTTGTTTTTGTTCTTTGCGTTTGATGGTACTGTTTATGTGGAAGACAAATATTTTTATTTGATGCAATTTTCGAACCCAAATTTGTTTTTATTGATAAAAACTTAGATTCAAGGGAAAATTATAGTTTTTATGAAAATTTCGTAATATTTTATAAGTATGGTGTGATAAGGTTCTTGCTAAATCTTTAATTTTCATTCAACTTTGAAAAAGTATGGTGAAATACTTTTTTAATAAGGACAGTTCTCTTTGTAATTGAATTTTTATTTTCAGCCAGGGAAACCCTTCCTCAGTGGGACAAACAAATTCAGTCCTTATGTTATCAGGTCAACTCCATTATTGAGTCCATTTCAAAGCTGCACCCTGAATGGATGATTAAAACAATGGAAGAACAAATGGTGTCTTAAGTTTTGATTGAGTGCGATTTTTGTGAAGTGCTGTTGCTTATTATTGGCAAAAAACATTTTGATGGAAAATATTTATATAATGGACTGATAATGAGAAATATATTGTTCTGATTAATATTCTATGTTGCTCGAAAAATTCATTTGAATTTAATATAAAATTATTGTTTCAACTTGAAAGAATACGGAAATACATTTTTTCTCAGAAATTTTATTCTGCGTTTTAGATTATGCAAAAGTTTTAAATATTTTAGAGTTAAATAATGAAATTTCTTCATCATAGCTTCCCCAAATTTCATAGTTAGCGAAATTTAATAATTATTCAATACAAAGCAATTATGCCAGGTTTGTTGATTCTGAGCGTATATTAAGTCATAATGAGTTATTCTATTAGTTGGTAAATATATTCTATCTGTACTAATCTAGATGCAACGATATTATAAGTAGAGAACATTTTCATTTCATGTGTGTTTCGCAAATTTTATCTATCTGAGGAGTGAGTTGTTTCTTTTTACAAATCTGTTAATGAATATATTTATTTATTAGGATGAAAGAAAGTTATAACAAATTGGTAGTCTGCGTTGATTGTAATATTATCTAATTTTACTGTGAGTCAAAGCACGATTCTAGGAATGCACAATATGTAGAATAGATAAATATTCAAAGCACTAAGCCCGCGTCGCTTGCCTCTGAGGTGTAAGGTCAGGAAAATGACAAGAAATGAGTGAACCATCTGTAATCTATTATATGATTCAAGAGAACAAGGAGAAAACACCTGAGGAAAATTCTGGTTTGTCTGTCACTTAAGAAGTCTTAATGTAACAAGCTAGACAGTACAGAGGATTAAGAAAAACAATCAAATAATACATAACTGCGATACTTTCCGCCCCCTCTCATAATGCTTTTGTTCTTTGAAATACCTCGAGGGATCGTATTATCTTTGACGGTAGGGTCCGAACAACTAGGTCCGCCTCTGATCTGCTGCTTAGTATGTTTCTCTGCAGATTCAGAATCATTATTTCCCTTGAAAGCATATAGACATTTTATCAATGCTGTGACTTACAATCAGATCCCTTTTAGAAGAGGAAAACAGAAACTGTAATAGATTTTTTCATCCCAGGTACTACAGCGAGCTGAGTCCCTTGTAGATAATAGACGTGGAGGCCTTAGTTCATTTGAATGATCTGTTTTTTTTATCTCCAATCTATCTAGAATTTTCAATTGGCCCCAAAACTTTTATATTCAGACAGCCCTTTTATATAAAGGACACTTTGACACACAGATGATAATCTAGCTGTTGTAAAACTGTCTTATGTTGCCGGTGTTCTCTGAAAATGTTAAGTTAATAATTAATTGAAAGTTTTTACCGCCTGGCTTGTTAGGAAATCTTACAACAAACCCTTAAGAAAAACCAAGAGATATGTTTAAAAAACTAACGGATTTACATGAAGAATGTACCTGAAAAGATAAAATGAAATCTAGCTACAAAAAGAGATGGGATTCAATCAAAACATAAGAAAATAAATATATATATATATATATATATATATATATATATATATATATATATATATATATATATATATATATATATATATATATATATTATTCAACATTTTAGTTTTGTTAATTAATTGCGAACATTTTTTTCCATGGCATTCCATGGCTTAGCAATAGCGCGACAACTTGAACTATTATTTAAAATATTTTATTTTTAGTATCAAGTTGAGACCTGCTTATCGGAATAGTTGATTATTCCCATGTGATTATGTTGTTGTTCGATGGTAATAATATTTTCTGAAGATTTAATTATGTCTTATATTGATAAGTGTTGGTAGGTAACTAATGAGATAACAACCAAGTTGTTGAATAGGTGCTTTCATAGATGTTATCTGAAATAATTGGCACAAGTCATTTTGCTGATTTTTGTCTTTTAATTTTCAACATTAGCTCTTAACAAAGTTGCCTTGAATATCATATAAGTATCAGATTATGTTTCTTGTCTTCCATTTGTGAATCTCATAATCCACTATCACTATGTGGTGAAATCATTCGTTAACGTTTTAGTGTTTTTTTCAAACAGACAGTAGGAATTTCTTTATTCTGTGAGCCTGTCAAGTAACTTATTTTGATGGGTATTGTTTTAATAATTTAATATGAAGTAATCATGATAGGTTGGTTAATTCTGTAGGTGTAACTTAGAGTTATTTCATCAGTTAAAACTTTTGATTGCTGGATCAATAAAAAAAATTCTGTATTCACATTGGTAGACAAGCCGTCCTTATACCACATAGGATATTACACTTATAACAAAGATTTAACTTATTAGCAAATTGAAAACTCTCTATCCTACACTCATTAACTAATTGCCTGTTAAAATGCTAAGCTAAGTTTCATTCTTTCCTTATCCTCCATAGAAACCACAGTGAAGTATGATATTTCTCGAAGTTCATTGAGATCATATTGACATAACAGGAAGATTCACCACTCAGAGCATTATTCGCGCCTTTGAAATACTTATCGTGCAACTGATTGTAGACGAGAATAGCATTTGTATGTAACAAATATAATTCCATGAATTGGTCGATATCTGCGTTTAGAAGAACTGGCACTGTGTCTACACCTGAATTAATTAATCTTTGTGAGCACGAAACGCACAATGTCACAGTTTCTTAACAAACCATTTATAAAATCTTAAAATAAGGTTTATAGTTAACAGAAGGTCTAAGAGTTGGCAGCCTCTATCTAAATCGGGGGAATCGCCCTGCGCGATTAGCATCGACTATAGAATATGTCCTCTGAAAACAAATTCAATGAAGGAATATTCGCCTTAGACTCTCGGTTGGGTATGTATTTAGATTTACGAAGACCATACGTGGGAACATACCCAGAAGGTTCAGAGGTACATAGGGGGTTGATGTTGGCTAATACTTCGCTTGGCCGCAAAACAGAGATCGGTCTGAATCAAATTATATCGGTTCACGATCATGTTACCAATGTTGTTATTATTACAACATTTCTAAAAGATCTGTTACCGTTGCACATTTCTATATTTCATTTCAAGGTGAAGTAAAGATGAGTTCTGCTGTGGAGTAATTCGTTAGGTGTTCCATCGGAAATAAACAAAAAAACATTTATGCGCAGTTTGAAAATGAAAACATCTTGAAAGAAGGAACGAATGGGTACCTTTAGATGAATTGGAACTGTCTGAGATTTGGTTGCAGCTAATGCAATTAATCATGACTGGTGAAAAAAAGGAACATCGCTCAGGAGGAAAGCCTCCAGGTATCGAACAAATACTATTTTTACTTGGAAAGGGGAACGTCGTATGGCCAGCTAAATCTTATTTCTCTTATTTGTTATTGTTAATATGCTACGCTCATAAATGAAAATTAAATAACGTCGTTACTTCCCGATTGTTGCGGTTTTCCGATAGACATACATCTAAAAATCAGCGAAATGAGTTGATGGGAGCCTTAAAGGAGTGGAATTTATATGAGAAAGTTCATATTCCAGTAACTAACACTGCTCGAAATAAAACAAGTGATATCAGAGTCACTCGATGGACACACTTGCCATGCATTCCATATACTTTGAATCTTGTAGTCCAAGATTAACTAGAGTAAATCTACCCTTCACACAAAAAAAGTGAAACGAGTTGTAAAGTACCTCCACCATAGTACATCGGCAACTGAAAAACTTTCATCAAATGCAACTTTGTGGGAAAACTTTAAAATAAATTAATGATGACGTTTCACATTGAAATTGAACGTATTATATGTTTCAAATGATTTTGTGAAATTCAGGCATCTTCGGAAGCTACAATTGGTGTTCTCCACTCCAGAAGAGTGGTTAACCCTCCAAGAATTCTGTTCCATTCTGAAACGTTTTGATGGTATTACAAAAGCACCAAATGCTCAGAAGAACGTTACATTGCCGAAAGTGATACCTCTAATACTAGGTCTTCGACAGTATATTGCAGAACTAACGGACATAAATGCTGAATCTAGAAAAATATTGAGTTTTGAAAAGTCTTGATACCAGATGTACGAGTATTCAAGAAAATTTGATTTATAGTAAGTCAACCTTAATAGATCCTAGATTCAAAAAGGAAGGTTTTGATGGCAAAACTGCCTACATAAATGTTAGAACAGACTCAGATGAAGATGATGATCCAACATGTGGAAAGTTTGATAAGAAAATGTGGGACACACAAGGTTTTGAGTGGGATTACTCTGATTTAGAATTCACAGAATCTACCTTTCCCACTGAGAAATTAGAGATTAACTAATATTGCAAAGAAGAGATGATTAAACGCCGATCCGTTGAACTGGTGGAAAAGTCGAAAAACAGTGTATCCGTCACTGTCAAAACAGGCAAAAAAAAACTGGAACTTTTCCAAGCGATCGCATTTTCTCAAAAACTGATCAGATCATTTCTGAAAGAAAAAACCGATTTGAACCACAAAATGAACAGAAACTAATATTTTCGAATGCTAATAAGCATTTTTATTTAGATATTTTATTTAATTTATTATCTATAGTCGTATGACGATTCTTTGTTATGTTTTATGCTCCCTACCTGCATTATCTTCAGATTTGTGTATTTATTTTATGTATAGAACTGATTCATTCTTATTTTATCGCATCAATCGGCCAAGAAAAATTCCATAAAACCAGGCAAAATATCATTATCAAAATCACAATGCAAATTTAGTCCCATACTTGTATCAATCCTCTTTGCTCACTACAACCGTATAGTCAAACCACCTGCTTGCAAGAGCCCTATTTGATTTTCGTTTTATGTGCCTTTACATACTCTCACTATTCCATTAATTCATAATATCGAAAACTGCTGAAGACCGTCATATATAAAGTATCTCATACAACGATACTGCATCGAAAAGTATCAATATCTATTTGAAATCGGAAAAAGGATCGAATGCCATCTTAAGTACGAACACATCAGTCTCAACAGGTTCATGAAGTTAATCATCCCTCAGCTATAATACGGCTAGGGTCGAATCACATTCATGATTTCATGATGTCGACGTTCTGTTGTTACTCACCAAAGTTTTAGCCATTTTGGACGCGTAGTTGTTATAGAAAAGGCAAGTATCCAGCTCTCATTAAATATTTATTTTTGAAAGGCAATATGCCTAAAGAAATTAAAAATGAGTTGGATTCTGTGTATGGGGTCTTTGAACTATCATTTACCACCGTGTAATTTTGGGTAGCTGAATTTAAACGTGGCCGTAAGAGCTTGGGAAACGATGAACATTCGGGACGTCCAAAAACTGCAACTACCGACGATAACATCGCCAAAGTTCACCAAATGGTGCTAGATGAGCGCTGAATAGAAGTGAGAGAGAAATCAGAGGTTATGAACATATCAAAACAACGTGTTAGTCACATAATAAATCAACATTTTCACATGAGAAAGCTGTCCGCGCGTTCGGTGCCACATTTACTCACGTTAGACCAAAAACCGAGTTTTGTGCCGATTAGTTACTGTAGATAAGACTTGGATCCTATACCATTATACGTCAGAAACTAAAATACAGTCCGAAGAGGACTGCAAAGTGGGAACCGGTTGCAATAAAAAGCAAAACATGTTTTTTTTGGGTAAGAAAGTGATGGCGACTGTTTTTTGGGATAATCATGGAGTTATTTCAATCAATTATCTTTTAAAAGGAAAAACCAGCACAGGAGCACAATACGCATCATCACTTGATCCGCTAAAAGCAGAACTTGCGAAACGGCCATATTTACAGTAAAAGAAAATCCTGTTTCACAAAGGCAACTTACCGCTTTATACATGGCGGTTGCCATGGCGAAAACCCACGAATTATGGTTTGAACCGCTTGACCATCCGCCTTACTTTCCAGATCTAGCCCAAAGCGACTTATTTTTGTTCCCTCATTTAAAAATTGCGCTCGGACAATAGAGATTTTCGTCAAATGAAAAGGCAATCATATTCGTGAACAACTACCTTGCAGAGAAAAACGCCGAGTACTATTTGGATTGGTTAAAGAGATGGAAACATCGCTGGGAAAAGTGTATAAAGTTACAAGGAGGCTATAATGAAACATGAAAAAAATATTGAGAAAAAAATGTCTTTCATCTTTGTTAGGTCGGAAGTTTTCAGACCACCCTCGTATATTCAAGAATCCGAAATCTTTTCAATTTTCATTCTGCATCCAAATTTGCGAGGCTTATGGGTCGACAATCCTAGGACGAAAATGGCTAACACCATTTCTGTAGGGACTTTTGTTAGCCTTAATTTTTTATTAGGAGTATTTTCTTCTAGGATGTAATAACGTAAAACTGAAAGAAGGTATCTTCAGCACTATCTTCCTCTATTCAAGGTCCCACCCACTGGGGTTTTTTACGCTTATTAACAATAAAATATGACCGTTAAGGTCATTTCCAAAAATCTAGATATATCTTCTGGTCATTGTATTTTTTATCTAATTGGCCTTTTTTGATTGTCTGTTTGCTAAGCGTTAAAACAGTTCCAAACATGGTTAGTATTTTCAATTGACACAAAATTTCAAACATATAAATATATTCACACATCGTAAAATCTAATAACAATAAATATATAAAAGTGTAAATTATACGATATTGAAAACAAAATAATTATATGATCCCCTTTAAACAAAGGGAACGGTATATATAAATTTTTCTATATACCAAAATTGAACCTTTGTGTTATTGTGAGTCTTTCGAAAAATTTGTTCAATTCAGCTAGAGAGACAAGCTCCTTCTTAGAACGTTTCGATTTTTGAGACGTTTTAGAAGATTTGGAACTTCTTCTAGAATTTGTAGCGCTAGAGCCTTTTTTTCTCCTTGGTCTTCTGTAAACTGCCTCTCCTATTGAGGGTAATGTCGTGTCGAACTTGGTTCTTCGGCGTTCTTTAAGAACTGACGAGTCCATGCTGAGATCCTGTTTCATGGAGAAAGGTAATTTCGGCAATTCTAGTCTTCCCGTATCCTTATTAACTGCGAAAAATTAAAAAAATTAACAGTAGGCAAAAACTTGAAATTGAAGATTATCGAGGAGATTTATCATATAATCTCCGATAAGAGTAAACCTGCTCCAAATTTAATTGTGTATCTCGTTATAAAACGATATACTACTGCATAACCCCTTTTAAATAATTGTTGTTATAAAGTTGAAACTACAGTTACATCTGTATCATAGACTCGTAGACAAGAAATTGTGCTAATGAGATCAATCTGTAAAATCGTTTTATGATTTTTACTGCCAGAAAGTTATCTAATAAGTCTACCATAGGTTCGGATATATTCCAAGCATGTTGTTGAAGGACTGCATACAATTGCTCGCACAATCCTTTGTTATATCTTTAATGTCGTTCTGAGGAGTAGAGTATACCTGTCCATGTGGAAGGTTGCAAACATTGTACCTATATCGAAAAAAAGCGACCCTGCGTATCGTGATAGGTCTGCAGTTACTTATTATGTAGCTGGAGACCTATCACCATACTGTTCAACTTCTCAAAGATTCTTGAGATCATTTTATATAACTTCATATCATCCGTGATCAAAAGTGAAATTAAGATTGAAGAACACTGTTTTTTGCTTGGTAGATCTTGTAAAAACAGTTTGGCTGTTTTGTTCCAATACATAAACGAGATCCTGGACACTGCCAGTCAGGTGGATATTATTTATACAGACTTTCTAAAAGCTTTCGATAGAGTGAATCATCGCATATTACTGTGGAAGCTTAGGTTTAGATTCGCCTTCTCGAAGTAATTGGCCGTCTTTTTGAGTCCTACCTAATCGACCGTCGGCGGCTTATACAGATTGAAAGTTTTCGTTCCATTGAATTACTTGCTACATCTGGTGTTCCGCAGGTATTAACTCTTGGTCATTTACTATTCCTAATGTTCGTAAATGACATCTTGGAAATAATAAATATTCCCAAAATGATGTATACTGACGATCTGAAAATTTTTTTGAACGCGATTGTGAAAAGTAATGAATTCAGTGTCCAGATGGAATGCAATTAATCGTCTGGGACATAAATGTGTCTAATTGTAGTGTCGTGAGTTACACTCGAAAGAAAAATGCAATATTTTTCGATTATGCTATAATCAATAGTGTCTTGAAAAGGTACTCTGAATTCCAGCTCCTGGGTCTCATGTTCGATCGAAAACCAATTTTTTTAACATCATACTAATAATTTTTCAAGTCCGCCTCAAAAGCATACGGATTTATAATTAGTAATCGAAATTATTTTGCTAGATCATCTACTTCGATGCTTTATGAAGCTTTTGTTAGGTGCAGGTTAGAATATGCTTCAATCATCTGACATCCTATTTACTTTTGTCATACTTATCACTTGATGGCGATTCCAAGAAAATATTTTGAGTATCCTGTCTGGACAGAGGATGGTGTTCAGGCTATCATGGGTATGATCATATTGAGCTCTTAAGTAAGTTTAGGAGCTACAGGTTGGGAAATAAGAAGAGGCATTCTCGCTCTGAAATTCTTATTCAAACTTCTAAATAATCAACGGCACTGCCCATCTATTCCAGCTTCATTAAAATTATTAGTTCCAAGATCGAACTTTAGAGATGGCCGCAGCTATATGGGAGAAAAAATTGGCTACTTGAAGTCGTCCAAATTATTTAATGTACCTAGATTTCGTCCTGTAAGCAAAAACATAGAAAACCTTTCACGAGCAATATTTCTTGGACAGAAACAGGTTTTTTATGCAACATTAGAAGAAGAATTGGTTAGATACCTAATATAGGTTGAAATAATGTATTACGGCCTAACAAAAAAAAGATGTCTGCACTCTAGCATATACGATGGCAATAATATTCTCCACCCATTCAATGCAGATGAAGTTACTAGCACGAATTGGTTTCACGATACGCAACAGGATCACCTTGTTAATTCCCAAACCCACTAGCACGTCTCTGGCTTGAGCTAGATGATTCAATAAAGAGGAAGTGGAAAAGTTTTTCCATCTACTTGAGGGGCCAACACTACCCACAATTTCTCAGCCACCGATATCTATAATGTTGACGAGACGGGGGTGATTGTGGTTCAGTACAAAATACTGACGACAGTTGCTATAAAATGAAAAAAAAGCAAGTGGGCACTTCAGCAGAAAGGGGGGTTTAGTAACACTGATCATATATATGAGTGCAGCAGATGATATCTCTGGTTATGTTTCCCAGAAAAAATTAATAATCTGCTCTTGAAATGATGCGTTTGCTGCTTGACATGCATCCAGAAGGGTAGAAATGAATATTGCTACTGCTTCTTGATGGTCAACATAGAAGTGATCAAATTAGCCAGAGAAAATCATGATACAGTAATGTATTTATCGCCATATTCATTACATATAATCATACCCTTGGACAAAACATTTATGGGGCTGTTAAAGTAATATTATAGAGAGAAACTGCGTACATTCTTGAGAAATACCTCTCGTCTTTGATCATCTTTGATATGGAACCATGGTAAAGTATATTTTAAGGTTCAGACAGGGGATATTGCGGTTAAAGCTCTTAAATCTATGGGTATTTACTCATGAAGTGGAATATTTTCTCAGAAGTAGGCTTACTTGCTGCTTCTCTTACAAATAGTGGAAATGATCTACACTACAAGATTCAGATGATCCTCTCACTGAGAAAATTCAAAGAACGTTTTCAGTGAACTAAATCCGAATGTGATTCTTATTGCTCCAACATAGTCAATCGTGAGACCTTCTGAAATATCTCCTCCTCCACCCAAAAAGCAAACGCAGAACTTGGGTTGAAAACGTGGAACATCAATTTTTCTCACATGATCGCCTTTTAAAAGTAAACTGGAGATAGAACTCAAAGAAAAATGAGCAAAAAAAAAGAAAGAAAGGTTTGAAGATTATTGCAAACGCCTTAAAAAATGAAACAAACAAAAAACCAAAAGGAAACATGCTCAAGAGAAGTTAAAAAAGTCCAAGAAAGAGAGAAAAAATAAAAATAAGAAGAATAAGTCAAACGCTACTGATAGTGATATCTGCAGTGTTGCAGATGTAGAATCCTACCATTCCGATGTTTTATCAGAGATGGAAACTTGCGAAATCAACGAGCATTCTTTTGCACCAAAAATTTTCTAGAAACTCAAGAGGAAATGTATGGTTTTAATGTGCCTCTCAAAAGTATTGTATGCACCCTGAGTGTACGGGGAAGACCAAATTCGATGTTTTTGTATGGCAGCTATGTGAAATGGAGAGAAAAATGATCCCCTCTTTTTCGAGCTCGATTTTCGAAGTAGGGTTTTCAACATTTGACGATATCTCGAATCCTATTGAAGTTAAGCAAATAATATTTTCCATTCTGGTGGTATTTTTATTAGTAGAACGCAGGGACGTATTCGAATTTTTTTGCCGATAAGTTTCTGAGTATGAAGCAAACTAGTGTTTTTTCAAAAACGAATTGTAGGTGATTTTGGATTAATGGAGATAATTCTTTGTTTTCCTTTCCAAATATATATCACATGCTATCAAAATTCCATCAACTCATGCACTTTTCGAAAAAAAATTGGAATTCATATCTATCCACTTGGAACTTACAAGATATTCACAACTCCATGGTAGCAGAGGTTTGTCTGTGTACGTTATAGACATTCACTCAATTCTGTGTTCACTTCTTAGAACATAAGTTTCTTTGTTGAAAAATTAAATCATGGATGTAAAGGAAAACATGTTTTGACTAAAAGCAATAACTATATACACAATAAACAGAATCAATAAACAAATAACCTCATGAATTCGAAAGCGAATCCATCATTTGAAATGCAGGAGCAACAACGTTTCGCAATACTTCTTCATGCGTTTCCTATATGAATGTTAGGGGAATAGGGGATAATAGTACGATTCGATCCCTTGGGGCAAGATGATCCTTTGCGCCGAAACCGCTAACGTCTTCTAGTTGATTTTAGTGGTAATGCATACCAATCCCCCCCAGTGCACTCAAATCGTAATGGCGGCGTGAGCGATACATCGATTTTGACGAGGAAAAATAAAAATTGGGTACGACTGATCTAAGGTAAACATGACTTCGAGCTTATGCTACTTTTATTCAAACAATGTTAGAAAACATTGAATGAAAAGGTGGTACTTGGGTGAAGATGATTCCTATATGTACGAGATGATCCCCGGGCATATAGATTTTATTATGTAAACACTGTAAACAATAGACGCCGCCTGCTTCGATTTGTCAGTCTGTCTGACTTCGGGGTGGTTGAATATAAATAATTCTGAGTTTATACAACAACCGTGATGCCGCGTAATTACAAAAGGAAAACCAGTCGAGGTGAGTGGTCGTAGGAGTCGATGATAGCCGCTGTTGATGGCATCGCATTTAAAAAAGCAAGTAAAGAATGCCCATAATGTCATTAAAACGAAGGGCCAAAGAAAAAATAAAATAGCTGTAGGTGGAATGAAATACTTTGGAGGGAAAAAACTGTTTTTACCAAAGAATAAGAAAAAGAGCTCGTGGACCATATTAAAGACATGGAGATAAGAATGTACGGGTTAACAAAAAATGAACTATTATCTTAAGCATATTAACTAGCTGAAAAGAAAAATAAAATTCCCCATCCATTTCACGGAGAAAAAGCAGTTAATGACTGGCTGAAAGGATTCAGGCAGAGACATCCAGATATCACCCTTCGTGCTTCTGAATCCACTTCAACTGCTCGAGCGCGCGTTTTCAACAAAGCTGTAGTAACTAAGTTTTATTGTCAGTTGAAAAGCGCCCAGGATGCAAAGAACATCCCGGCACATAGAATTTACAGAAGTTGACACCATCTTTCTTATTTCAAATAACATAATGTATGTTTCTATTTTTTTTTTGTAGAAAATTCAATTCTGAACAATTTTTTCTCATATCATAGCCACCTAAGATCAATCGAAAAGAAGATGTGAATTTTTTAATTGGAATTTGCCATTTTTGGTTGTCTCTTAGAAGGCATCATTAAAAAACTAAAGATCATTCGATATCGATAATTCTGGCTCGTTTTAAGTAGAAAGGCTACTTCACCAGATCTCAATGCATTAAGAGGCTTCACGGTATATATGGTGTTTCCAAAGCATGTGGCAAATCGTAGTACATTCAAAGGTACAAAAGTCCGTCTTTTCAACCTAGACTACCTATTTTTGCACACACCATTTAACTCGTAATACTAATAGGCATCGATCTGTTATAGGTTTTTCTATACCTAAAATGCATCGTTTTAGATCGATTTTATCCCAAAAATTACGATTTTCCGCTTGAGGGCCCTGAAATTCGCAGATTATATGACCAGAAATCTTTCAAATAATGCATTTCGATCTCTCAATATAAGACCCAACTCAAAATCTTCATCAAAGTAATTCTGGTCAGAATTCCAAGAGAAAGTGGATTGAATCTGACTACTCGTTTTTCTTCTTTTCTAGTAGGTATTCTCGTATTCTCTGTGCGGAAAAGGTTAGGTTAGGTTAGAAAAGGTTTCTCTGTGTGCGTCAAAGTTACCATGTGTTCAATTCTGTGTTTACTTCTTAGAAAAAAGAGTTTTTTGTTGAAAAATTTAATTTTTGATTGCAAGAAAATGTTTACAAAAAGTAATAACTGTATACACAATAAATTAAATCAATAAACAAATTATCTCCTGATTTCGAAAACATATCCATTATTCAAAATGTAGAAGTGGCAACACTTCTGCATGCGTTTTCTATATGAATTGCTTCACATTCTCCAAATAAATCCTACAATTATGTTACTCGTGTTTTCTTTATACAATAAATGCCCGACATGCCCTTTAGGAGAGTCAGGTCTGGGGAACGGGCTGGTCATTTCACAGGTCCCCTAGTTCCTAGCCAGTGATAATCGAATTTCCAGTCCAGCAGTTAGAATACAGTTCGTTTCTGCTGTGGCGGTGCCACGTCATGCTAAAAAATTACTTCGAAATGCCAGGTTCAATTGCTATTTGATGGCTTGAAATTTCAGGTTGAGCTCTAACTGCTCCCAAAACGTCGACCTTAGTATCTTTTCTATCTTCAATGTCATATGTTTTGCTTCGTTGCGCTTTGAAGGAACCTCCAGAATTTAATTTGTCGCTCAGTCTTTTGAAAATGAACTCAAGCGGCTGTCTCCTCTCAGGCAATCTATTGAAATGAGATTCTTCCGCAGCATCCGGATCATACCCATTCTATATATATATATATATATATATATATATATATATATATATATATATATATATATATATATATATATATATATATCATTCCAACATCTCATACTCTTCCAAAATTTTGAATTGTAGAGTCATAACGATTGAGTTAGAAGTAGAAATTTTCGAAACAGATAGAGAAGAACGACATAAACTTATGTATATAGCAATTGTTTCAAACACAGAATTGAATTAATCCACATCAACAAGATTGAATAGTTGAAATAGTGTCAGGAAAGAAGGAAAGTCTATGTTCTAACAGGTGAACTCTATTGTTTTCAACACATAAATGAATGAATGGGATCTTTGACGCACATAGCCAAACCTTTTTTATCATCGAATTGTGAGTATCTGCGATATTCCGAGTGGATAGATATGAATTTTCGATTTTTCACTGAAAGAAGCTGATGTAGGGGGAATTAATGAGCCATGTGATATATTTGAAGGGAAAAAATAATCCTCCGTATTGATACCAAAATAACCTATAGTTCGTATTTGAAAGAAACAAGTTAGCTTCATAACTCAGAAACCGGTCGGAAAGGAAAGTTCCATTACGTCTCTGCATTCTACTTAAAAAAGTGCCTCCAGAACGTGAAGATATTTTTTAACTAACTTCAATAGAATTCGAGATATCGTCTCATGTGGAAATCCGGAAAAATTCACAATTCCGAAATAACTCGAAAATTAAAGAAGATGGCTTAGATCCGTTTTCACCAATGAGTTTTTCTCGAAAAACGACCTCGAGAGAGGGGGGGATCATTTTTCTCTATATAAAATATATCTAATAGCTGCCGTACTAAAACATCGAATTTCGTCCACCCTGTACAGGGGTTGAAAGCCCTGATTACATTTTAATTTTTGCAGAGCTTGAATATTTTCTATGTATATAATTTCTATAAATTGTTATAATTATTGTCTATTATCTGAATATGCGTTTCATTTTAGTTGAATCTCTTTTTATTCGAATATTTCAATAATACTATAAAAATTTGTGTGTATCTTCCAATAAATTGTTTTTCTGTTCCTAAATTTCTTCAAATATATTACCTAATTTGTAACATCCAACATTAAATCGGGTATTTCATATTACCCACCTAGTTAATCCATATAACCTGCTTGGTCTATATTACTCGCCGAAAGCATTTTTTTAATTTAAAAAAGTCCGGCATCTAGAAATCTTTTTGAAACAAAATCCCCTAGAAGAATGTTAACAATACTTGATAGTTTAATAGGGATAATCTACGATGGTTTAGCATTCTTCAGTGTCTCCAAGTGAAGACAGTTCATATTCCATATGCCCCTCATTCACTCCACTACATTTTTTAAACGTTCCTGGGAGTATACGGTGTAGGCGGTACACTTGAATTTCCAATAATCGTCTTCAGGTTGAATATACTAGGTGGGGTGAAAAGTAAACTCCTTGACCGCCAGAATGCGCTGTTACTGCAAAAAAATGGTGCCTTGTAGTCCGTTCATATATAGGCACACATACCAAATTTCAGTGCGATACTGCCCTTAGATTTGTTCTGACAGCTGATTGTTGTTGAAGTGTTTTCCATTACACACAACCAAATTTATATGAAATCACCCGCTATTTCACATTATTGATTGTTTTTATCCATGGTTCTTTGTGAAGAATTAAGTTTTTGGTTGTAGAAAACTGGATAGCATGATAAGAAATGTTGAATTATTACTACATGTTCGGGATCAGTCCTCACTGAGATTTGAAACTGTGAATTTCAAAATTTGAAAAAGCCTATAACCATAATTGAAAATGCCTTACGTTGGATTGTCTGATGTGCAGGGATATAGCGGCCACATTGGGGGTATCACAGGGGGTGATTTCAAAAACCTACGTCCGGTACGTGGAGCTATAATCTCTGCAAAATAGTCGTAGGAAGATTACTTCTGAAGAACAAGACTTCTTTTCGTGCGAAATTGCAAGAAGAGACCCTAGTGCATCGCACCCCATACTCCCGAGGCAATTTCTGGAAACAATAGGCATCAGTGTATCAGTCGAAACGATACGTCAAAGACTTCGTAAGCTAGACTTCGAGCAGCAAGACAAATTCCGAAATAACAAGGGGACAGTGTGATGTTTTGGGGTGGCATTATGCTGGGAGACAAAACAAAAATGATTTCGTTTCCTGGGAGTGTAACGGCTAGAAGTTACGTGGACCTAGTGCTGGAGCCCACAGTGAGACTCTGGCAAGGTGCCCACGGTGAGAATTTCACTTTTATGGAAGATAATGCCCCTCCGCATACCAGCAACCTCGCGCGACATAATCTTGAAAGAGAGGGAATCGCTATTTTGGACCTTAATCCTATTGAAACTACAACAGCTCATCCAATCCGCCACAGAAGAGTGGCAGAATATCACCCCAGAGTACGTTGAAGACCTAATCCAAAGCATGCCTAGACGTATCCAGGCTTGTATCAGGGCAAGAGGAGGTAATACAAGCTACTGAGGTCGAGAAAAAAAACACCTACTCCGTGAGAAAACAATTTTCAATTCTTTTACTACACGCGGAAAGAGTCTCTCATTTTCTTTCATAAAATAAACCTCAATTTATTTCCTTTTTCAATTGAAATATCTCAAAAAGGATCAATTCTAACAATCCTTCGAAATTTTCAAAATCCCTGAGATAATATTCAAAATATCGGTTGATTCCATATAAATTTTGTTGTGTGTATGTTGAGTATGGAAAGAAATGATTTTCGTTCTCTCATAAAACATTTGAAAGGTAAAACGGCGAAGGAAACAAAAGAAAAGTTGGATAAGTATTATGGGGGTAATGCTCCGTCAGATTTCACCGTCAAATATTGGTTTCGAGAGTTTCGTGGTGGCCGCAACTCCACTACCGATGAAGTCCGCAGCGGCAGGCCCTCCGATGTGGTTACAGAGGACAATGTCAAAAAATACTACATGAAATGGTGATGGATGACTTGAAAGTGAGAGTACACGTCATATTGCGTGCGAGATTCTGCATATGAAAAAGTTATCCTGCCACTGGGTGCCACACAGGCTGACTCAGGAACAAAAACACGAACGCGTAAGCACTTCGAATGAGTATTTAGACTTGCCGATGCGGATGCATCCGTGTCCGTGATCAGCTCTTGTTTGAGACAGCTTCAGAATTGAGTAGGGAGAGAGTGTTAATTGGACAAGAGACATTACGGAAGGAGAAGCTCAACTCCAACACGGCGCGTCCCCGGGTGGCGGATAGGGAATGCTCTCCAGATATGGAGGGTAGGTGCAGAATTGCACACGCGGACCAAATGGAGCATGGCATAGAGCAGCAGCTGTGCCATTACTGAATCGAGGCTATCGAGAAATGATCTCCCTAAAGGCTTGATATCAGAAACCCACAGGCGATTGTCACATATTGACTCAACCGGCTATGTGACTGCGATGGAGAAGGCCACGGGAAACCACTACATTATTTTCCCTAGTACATTCATCATGGCAACGAAACATGAAATAGACATACGTACTGATCATGAATGTCGGAAACCAAGATCCGGCAGGGGAGGGGAACTACATACAACACACAGGGCCTTCCAGGTCGTCAATCTGCGAAACCCCCGTGACGCAAATAAGAACAAACATACTGTGGAGCTAATAGGTACATGGAACCTAAGAAGTATGTTTATGAGTGGCAAAGTTCACAATACCATCTATGAAATGGATCGACTAAAGACCGACATTATGGGACTTAGCGAGACACGTTGGCCAAGCTCTGACAACTGCCAGATACATGACCACACAGTATATTACCCAGGCAATGACAACCCAGATCACCGAAACGGGGTCGCTTTTGTTGTGTCCAAACAAATAAAACCGTTTGTAAAAAGTTTTGTGCCTTATTCAGACAGAGTGGCAATGATCAAGGTTAGTACCAAACCCATAGATACCAACAAAATTCAGGTTTATGCTCCCACCTCCGAAGCTGATGATCAGGAGATCGAACAATTTTACGCACAAATGGAAGTTCTCTTAAAATCTATAAAAACACGTGAACCAACATTAATAATAGGAGACCTGAACGCGAAAGTAGGAAAGGGCAAGGATGGAGATAGCGTTGGATGCTTTGGTCTCGGTGAGAGGAATGAAAGGGGTGTTCGACTTGTTTAGTTTTGCAACGAGAATAATTTAATAATAACTAACACATTCTTCAGGTTGCCACCACGTAGATTATACACCTGGAAAGCACCCAGTGATTCACCCGATAACATAATACGAAATCAAATTGACTTCATCATCATCAACAAAAGGTTTCGTAATGCAATAAAATCAACGAAGGCCTATCCTGGTGCAGACCACAACCCTGTTATTTCTCAATTTCAGATTAAACTCAAAATGCTGAACAAAGCTCTCCCAAAGAACCGCATTGACATCAGAAGATTAAGAGATGAAAATATCAGAGAACAAGTCAGGAATACAATTTGGCACATGCTTGAGAAAACTAGAGGAAGAACAAGAAACAACTCCAGGAGACAAGTGGGAAAACCTAACCAAAACAATGGATTTAACATGCAAGCAGAACTTACAGAGGGACAAACGACCAGACAGGGAGTGGATGACGGATGAGATTAAGAACATGATGGACAGAAGAAGAACTGTAAAGAATAGAGCCTCACAAGAATATAAAGATATCAATAAGGACATTAAAATCAAAATAAGACAAGCAAAGGAGGAATGGATGAACCAAAACTGCCGGGAAATAGAAGAACTGGAGCAAGAGTACGACTATGCTGGTGTACATAAAAAAGTAAAACAGATGGTGGGAAAAAGCAGATATAAAACAGCAACCTTAATGGACAACGACGGCAAGGTTATTATAGACGAGGCTGATAAATTAGAAATATGGAAAGACTACATATTAAATCTCTCCGGAGACACTCGTTCTGACATACGTGCATCACAAGCAACCACCGGATCATCAATAACTCGTGATGAAGTACTACACGCTCTGAGGACAATGAAAAGTGGGAAGGTGCCTGGCCCAGATAACATCTACATAGAATTGTTAAAGCTCTTTGATGACAATGACGGACTCCTGGATCTTTTGACAGGACTATTTAACGACGTCTATGATACAGGCCAAATTCCCAGAAAATGGCTTATTTCGACTTTCCTGACCATCCCAAAGAAGACGACATCTAGGAAATGTGAAGACTACCGACTAATAAGCTTAATGAATCATATAACTAAGCTCTTTGTGAAGGTTATCCACCGACGAATATGTAGCGGATGCGAGGAACATATTTCTGAGACGCAGTTTGGGTTTCGTGAGGGTCTTGGGACCAGAGAGGCCATATTCTCGTTGCAAGTTCTAATCCAGAGATGCAGAGATATGAGCCAGGATGTGCACATTTGTTTTATTGACTTCTCCAAGGCGTTCGATAATGTCAGGCACAACAAACTCATCCAGATATTAAAAACATCTAATATCGACGAAAAGGATATAAGAGTTATCACCAATCCGTACTGGGAACAGCGTGTGACAGTCAAATTGGATAATGTGAACATCTCGGAGGAAATGGAAATATGTCGTGGAGTACGACAGGGATGTGTTTTCTCTCCAACACTGTTCAACCTGTACTCAGAGGGAATCTTTTGTGAAGCCCTAGAAGGTCAACAAGGTATAGAAGTTAATGGACTACCTATAAACAACATCCGCTACGCAGATGATACTGCTATCATAGACAGTAGCTTAACAGATCTGCAACAACTAGTAGAAAGGGGTTAAAGAACACTCAGAACGATACGGCCTGAATCTAAATATATCAAAAACAAAATATATGTTCGTAACCAAAAGAATAGGCATACAGGGATATCTCACTGTCAATGGGGATAGAGTACAGCAGGTCCACACATTTAGCTATTTGGGAACGACTGTGTATGATTCGTGGGACTACAAGGGAGAGGTATTGTGTCGAATTGGGAAGGCCAGAGCGACATTTTCAAGAATGAAAAGATGTTTATTGCCAGAGACCTAACACTTAATCTTAAGATCAGAATGCTCAGGTGTTATGTTTTCTCTGTTCTGTTATATGGAGTAGAGTCGTGGACTGTCAATGAGACAATTATTAATAAACTGAACGCTTTTGAGTTGTGGTGCTACAGACGTATTCTCAAAGTTTTATGGACGCAGCATGTTACTAACGAGGAGATCATAAATAGAATGGGCAAGAAGAGGGAAATTGTTCAAACACTGAAGGAACGGGAGCTTTAATATCTTGGCCACATAATGCGACACGACAAATATCGACTACGACAATTAATCCTTCAGGGAAAACTTGAGGCGAAAAGAGGCCCTGGAAGAAGACGTCACTCGTGGATGAAGAACATGCGCGATTGGTTCGGATTGACTACAACTCAGCTGTTTCGAGCATCAGTTAACAAAGTGAGAATTGCCATGATGTTAGCCAATGTCCGGAACGGATAAGGCACATCTAACCTAACCTAAGAAGAAGAAGATGCGGATGCGGGCGGACTTTTGGCGTCGATTGGTAACTGTTGATGAAACCTGGATCCACTATTACACACCAGAAAACCGAATGAGTGCCTGGCAATGGACTTAAGCCGGCATGAGTGCTCCGAAGGTTATGGCGTCAGTTTTTTGGGATTGTCATGCCATACCCTTCGTAGACTATTGGAGCGATTGAAGGCTGAAATTGCTGCTGAACGCCTCACATGAAGCAAAAAAATTTATTTTTGCAAGACAATACGCCGGTACACAAAAGCATCGCAACCACGGCTACAATAAATGATTTAGGGCTCCAATTGTTTCCGCATCCACCGTATTCTCCCGATGTGGCTCTCTCAAACTATTATCTCTTCCCAAACCTCGAAAGATCGCTCATCAATAGAAAATTCAGCTCAGTCGAGGAAATCGTTGAGTATTTTACAGACCTTCCGAAAAATTACTTTTCGGACGGGATCAATAAGTTGGAAAATCGCTGCAATAAGTGTATCGAGCTTGAAAGAAACTACATTGAATAAAATAAAAAAAACATTAAAAAAAGTGTTTCATTTCCTTCAATGTTACTTTTCACCCCACTTAGTAAGGTTGGTGCGTTTATCTTGAGACAAAATTATATTCCGGTTAGACAAGAGTATTTCGACAAAGGTTTCACACGAAGTTCCGGTTGGCAAATATTCACGTTTCGTTTTCCATCACGTTTTTGTTTCAACTTATATTTCGCCCATAAAGAAACAAAACAACAAAATCCTACCGAACGCAGTAGCTTGTTGAGATTACTCTTTCTGAAAAATGCTTAGTATTGAAGTTGTAGGGTGAAAAAATATGATATGATATGATCTTGAAAACGAGCTCGACCTTGACCAGATCAAATTCAAATATTCAAACGAGCTCCTCTTATGACTACGAATTATTGATAACAAGGTCATTTCGACTACTCTCACAAATTATCACTCTCAACTATTAGTACTATCCATGAATAACAACTTGAACGTAGTTGTTTCTATTTCTTTTGAAGTTTTGGTGAGTCTCCTCGCCTCTCACCATCGGGGTGCTGGCTTCCGATGAGTTCCTCTCATCTCAACGCCGGGGTGTTGGTTTTTGGTAAGTTTCCCCGCCGAGTGTTTGTTTTCGGCTCACAATTGTGTTTGTTCGTCTTATTGTTGAAGTCCCAATTCAAAGAGGGTCGAGTTTGCCACCATTCTTTAATATTGGAGTAACTAGGGCACTAAGCCAGTACGAAGTATGGGTATGGTCGAGAAACTTTCGGTGAATATAAGAGACAGTGGAAGAGAAAGTACCAAGGAAAAGTTATTTAGGACAGAAGTCGAAAAACCGTTGCCCCCTGGAGAGCACGAGACACTGACAGCAGATAAATGTCTTACGAACTCTTGATGTTGAAAATCAATCTTGGTTTGTAGGCGATGGAGATGTTTGGTTACCTGAAAAAATAACCACAGGAGTCTGCCAAAACGTTTGAAGTGTCCGAATAGTTAGTATGAATAGTCCCGTTTTATTCCTTACACAAGTTACAAATATTTTTTCACAAGAATGATCTGAGATACTTGAAAAGATGATTGCGGTCCCCTGAATTTCAATTTGAAACCTAGTTTTGCCTGATTAATTTCCTGGAAGTTGGGATATAATTGTCAATCCAAGGATAAGCTGTCACTGTTGTTACGGTGGAAGTGGAGCAAAAGTTTTCGTTTAAGAAAATACTCTCCACATGATTTCGACGTGCAGAACGTTGACAAAGTTTAGATTCCAGTAAATTTTGGATAGTCTTTCTTGAGCCATATATCAGAGTTTTTAGACACAGAGAGCTCAGAGAGGAATTCACACATCATGATATCGTAGGAGCAGGTTTTTGATCTGTATAAACATGCGATTGTTAAATGACAACCTTTAATGTATTGTCGACTTCTGACCTGTCGTTAGAAATTGAGGAAATAGAAATTTCCTCGACCATATATTCATGAATACATACACCCCTTGGCTGAAATAGATACGCTATCACATTTATAGAGGGTGCTTCAACGAAAACTTAACAGAGGCTATATCTACCAAGATATTCATTTCTGATCAAAACGCAAAAACAGGTCAATTTTTGTTTCAAGGGGTACATCTTTTGGGGTACAAAATTGCCTGAAATATCAACCCCCTAAGCGGGAGTTTGCAATCCTTGAACATTTTGAATAGGGAAGATGGGTCGAGTGATGACTCAAAAGAAAGGTGGTATCTTTGTCTACATCACCTTGAATGAATTTCCATTTTTAATTGAAAACTGTAAGAGATACAGGGTGAGTAACTGAAAGATAGGGAAGACTATTTCCCTGAGACGAGTTTCAGTGAAGTAAAATGGAACAGATCCATGCTGATCAATGACAGTCATCATCAAGTACCATCCTCAAACTGAATTTCAACCCCTAGAGCAGGGGTGACCACCCTTGAAAATTTGGAAGAGGGTAGATGGGTCGAGTGATACCTCGAAGGAAAGGTATTATCTTTGTCTGCATCCCCGTGAATGAATTCTCATTTTTGATTGAATTGTATCAGCATGTACTATACCCATCTCTTATAGTTCAGAAATAATTTGGGAATATATTGAATTTTGATGATTTTGCAAGAACGAACAGAGGATGCTTTAAAATATTTGAATCAAGTAGCTGAACTGGCTACGCTCACCTAAAATTGGTGCCTAAAATTAATGTACTTGTCATTTCGTTCATTCGAATTTGATATTTCAACAAGAATTGTTAGTAATTTGAAGTGAAAATTTTTGAAAAACACCAGATTGATAATAAAATGGCTGAATATTCAAACGAGGATATGTTTAATCTCTTTTTAATTCATGGCGAATGTCAAAAAGTGGTGGATAGAACTTGATGGCAATTCAATAACCAATTTCCAAATTTGGCGCCTATGAGTAAAACAAAATTTCGAAGGATTAGAAGCAATTTTCTGCAATTTGGAGGAACAAAATACATAGAAACTAGAAGAAAACCAATTCTCGAGGACGACGACAATCAAATTAATACGCTAGCGTATTTTCGTGCCAATCCACATGCGTCCATTAAGTCAGCATCAATGGATATTGCACTGAGTTATACTTCCATTCAAAGGATCCTTAAGAAACATAACATGCACCCGTATTCTTTTATCAGACTACAAAAATTGAAACCAACTGACCTTCCCAAGCAGCTAAATTTCAGTGAAAATTTATTAATTCGGCTTCAAGAAGATGAGACGATTCTGCAAAAAATTATATGGTCTGATGAAGCCAAGTTCAATGAAAGTGGAATAACCAACAGGAGAAATCTACATTTTTGGGCCACAGAAAATCCACATTTCATTGAGGTTATCGATTTCCAAAATAAATTCAGCGTGAACCTTTTTGCAATTTTAATGAATGATTTGTTGGCTTATCACATTTATGAGGAAAATCTTAATGGGCAAAGATACCTCGAAATTTTGAGCGCATTCATAATGCTTTTCGTAATATTGATCCTGAGGAAACTAGGAGGGCAAATCATCTTGATCGTATACGAACTGTCAAGTGTATCGAGCAAAATGGGGCCCATATTGAACATTTATTCAGATCGTAAATCAGTTTTTTCTATGATGTTTGCTATAATTTATTCGTATTAATGTAATTATCTTCGATGATTGGTTTTCGCTTAGTTCCTACAATTTTGATCTATCCGAATTGTAGAAAATTGCTTCTAATGCTTCGAAATTTTATTTTACTCATAGACGGTAAATTTGGAAATTGGTTATTGAATTACCTGCAATTTCTACCCACTACTTTTTGACATTCTAAAATGAATTAAAAAGGATTAAATATATTTTTGTTTGAATAACCAGTGGTTTTATTCCAAATGTGTTGTATTTTTTGGATATTTTCAATCTGAAATAACGACAATTCTTGTGGAAATATCAAATTCGAATGAACGAAGTGACAAGTACATTAATTTTAGGCACCTGTCAGGTGAGCGTAGCCAGTTCAGCTACTTGATTCAAATATTTCAAATCATTCTCTGTTAGTTCTAGCAAAATCATCAAAATTCAATATATTCCCAAATTATTTCGGAACTATAAGAGTTGGGTATAGTATATGCTTATACAATTCCATCTGAAATTTGACGCTTCATTTCATGGCGATATAAAAATTGGCACGTGCAATTTGGAAAGATTGAGTTATTGCTGTTTGAAAAAGGCCAAATTGAAAAAAATCATACAAAACAACGCAATGAACATTTGACATCTGTAGATTGCTTAAAAAATTCCTTGATCCTTCTTCTATCCACCCAAGCAAAAATTAGGTCTGTTGTGCAAAAGATCTACGAGCTACAATTTTTTTAAATGTTCCTCAAAAATCGGGTTTAAAACAAAAATATTTAAATCTGTCAAAAGTTTTGACAGATAAGTGCCAACAACTTGGGTATTTTATGCCTTGCTCAAAAGTCGGTTTTAGATGTATAATAAAAAAGGTAGATTGCCATTTGAAATAACAAGGTGATGACCCACTTCCGGTATAACAGGAAATGGTATCACTTCGAAAATATTTCACTCCAATTGGAAATCGCTAGTTATGGCAGCGTATAAAATTTCAGCTTGATATTGTAATTGGAACTCAAAAAGTTTTTAACGGACGGTCCCGGTGGATATCCCTTTATATGAGTGATATACCTATACCTTATAAGATCGCTAATAAACGAATGTGGACCCTTAGTTTTCTGCGTACTCCTCTCAATGCGTTAGCCTTCTGGAAAAGAGATGAAATTTACATAAGTTTCTCATGAATGATCTCCTTAGAAGTTCCTTGGTTTTGGTCTCAGAGAAAGCTTTGGAGTACCTTAAATCATTTAAAAACTGGCCTTCAATACTGTGATTTTAAAGTGGAATTCTGTAGATACTTCAGTTTGCAAGTGTGGTTTTTAGTCTTGGTCATATATACATATATTATAAAATTTTCTTATTTTTTGGGTTGAAATCCATACAGCGTTACCGACACGATGTTCTTCTTCTGCTTTTTCTTACATTTTTCAGATCTCCGCCATCATACATCAATCACTTGAAGTTCTGTTTTAAATATAGAATGAAACGTTAACATAATAATTTTTTAATTCACAATACACTTTCGGACTAGCTGTTACTGATGTATGCGACGAGCAAGACAGGGTTTTCTCAGGTTTTTTCTCTGTTCTCTTGAATCATATAAAAAATTTCGTATATCCTTTTCTCTTCATTTTCCTGAGCTGGAACTTCAGGAACACCACGGAGGCTTAGGGTGTTTTGAATGATAATCCATTCTACAAACTGTGCTTACTATCGATAGTGTTTTTGACTTACAGTAGTTCTCTCTTCTTTCAATCGAATAAATAAATCACATTCTAATAGTCGCTTTTTATTATAAAGAATTTCCAGTATATTGGACGGATTGTTATATCCCGAGATATTCATGAACATCAATCTATTTTTCTCGAAAAAGCGCTTGAAGAGAGTTTCCATTGTTTCTAAATATATTCAAAAACTGGCGCTCTGACATTAATCCGAAATCCTTCAAACCCCAATGTAAAAGATGTAAATGTAAAAGATATCAGAAAACGGTTCCCAAAAAACCGAGCAATATACCACTTTTTCGCTACCTTCTCTAGAAGCGCTTGAAATCACCAGAATCAAGCAATTTGTAACGACCACTATTGAATGTGAAATCCCGTTTTAAAAAACGAAAGCCTTCGCAAAATTCTTGAATACAATCATTTAATAAGGGGACACGACACTGCCGTACCATTATATGACATTTGTCATATTTTTCGAACGATTGTCAAAATTTTTTCGCAAATTTTTCTTTATATTAAACAAATTCCACGAAGAAATAATATATGGGCGATGTCAACCCAGATTATTGGGTCCATAATGATTCTAAAACATCTATAGATCATAATCGGCATCACTTGAAAGACTGAACCTGGCCATCGGGGCTCTCTCGGTCAAACAGAGATGGAATTTGAGGAAATATCGCAGGTTATGTATTTTTTTATTATCTCCTTGGTCCCTTTCATGATCTTGCTTGCTATGTGAAATCTTTTCTTAGATTTGTTTAGACATATAAGAAGTTTGGTTGTTGAAATATTTTTCTGCTGGTTTTCTTTTTCCATTGTTACAGATTCCTGTCCCAAACCCCCTTCCTTTCACCCTTGTTTTTGGAAATCATGGAATGCAAGAGAGAATGAAGCGGCTAAGCAGAAAAATCTTTGGTACTCTTTATGTACACACGACACTAACACATCATAAACATACAAGCTATTGCTAGTGCAATAGCGACAGGGAAACGAGTTTTTTCCTCAGGTTTTTTTACTCGTTTATTGAATCATATAAAAGATAGTATGGTTCCCCTGTTATATTTCCTGAGCTCACACTTGTGTTTTTTCTGACACACACCAAAATTAGATAGAAGCACTTATTGTAAATACAATTAGTCAAATTTTTGTAAATCCTCTCTTTTCAAAAGAATATATATATATATATATATATATATATATATATATATATATATATATATATATATATATATATATATATATATATATATATATATATATATATATATATATATATATATATATTCTTTACTGGAACCATTTCGCCCCATTTTCAGGCCCATATTTCAGAACCTCTGGATAGAACCAGAACGCAGAAATTTTCGTCATCTAGTAAGCTATAATCACATACTTGAAATCCGAAATTTCAAGTCTGTAGGTCATTTAGTTCCAAAGTTAAGCGAAAGCAAAGTTTCGCATTTATGGCACTCACTCAATCGCTCACTCATGATGATCAAAATAGAACTAGTACTTCTCATAAACTCATAGAGCTGTAATTTGGTACAGAGCTAGGGTTTAATGGCAGAATGAAGAAAAAACTAGGATAATCGAAAATCTGGAGAACCTGGTGCCCCAGATTAGAAAACACAAGAACCCAACCAAACTATTAGAGATCGACTGCCTTTACAAAGAAATATTCAACTTGGTGGGCTGCTTCATTTGATGTCAAAAATCAAAGGTCTGAGGTATCTGATGAAGAACCCTCAGCTGTTTTCAGCTGAAAGAAATCGACTGTCATTGCAAAAATCCAGCGTAGTGGAACACATCTTCTAATTTAATCTAGCCTATAGCACCCCCAGTCACTGTTGGGCGAATGCTTCCCCATCTGCTTTTAATATGCATCTAAATAAAATGAAAAGATCTTCATGGGGTGCACCTCATAAATGTAGCTCAAGCTTCAGCTATCACCGAATACAAACGGCTTAGGCGTAAATACCGCGCCGATCAAACCGTTTAAAAGAATGAATAATGAACGCGAATCGGCAATACGCAAAATTTTGCAAATGTACAAGAATCAGAACCGGAAAAAAGGAAAGAGAGATTTGTAATAATGAAAAAAACTACTCCTAAAAAGAAAGTCAAATAGGAAAATCTAATAAAATAAATCAATATGCCCACGTTTCTACAAAAAGAGAAGTGAAATCCCACCAAAAACATTATGTAAAGAACTAGTCTCGATCGAGCAGCTTGTTTATCTCTGAAAAGTAATGATATCTAGACAAGTTCGTGCCAAGTCTAAGGTTCCTTACTGCAATTTTTTTATTATAGTTAATGTTGTGTGACTTGGCCGTTGAAAGATACACACACAAGGGTACAAAACCAGGTGCTCCATGCCACCATTGCACCAATCTGTCCCCAGAACCCCCTACCTATTGACGATGGAACAATGCCACTTGGAAAACGTTGATTGAATAACCAGTCAATTGTAGGCTTGTTAAAACTGCGTATTTCAATAATACTTATGTATATGCGAGCCTGGAACAAACAGTATAAAAAGATATTTCCAGTACAGACGGACTTTTAATTATTGATAGAAGTCCGTCTGTACGTTTATTTTATGTTAGATCGGTGGCCGATTTGACGCTCCAAAAAGGAGAGAGCACAAGTCAGCATTGTCAATGCTGAATGCATGTGTTGCACATTCAACAACAGCCTAAAATAAGATACTTTCGTCTAATTACCAATACCAGTATGGGCTATTATCTCGCTCAACAAACATAGGTAGTTACAACAGATATAACATTACGTGTATACAAAATTGACTTGTACCTACCCACTAACGTATAAAGGATGTTCAACGGCCAAGTCACACAATTTTAACTATAATAATAAAGAAATCGCAGTAAGGAACTTTAGACTTGGTACGACTTTGTCTAGATACCATTACTTTTTAGAGATAAACAAGCAGTTCCATCGAGACTTGACTAGTTTTTTACAGAATGTTTTGGTGGGATGGTATTCGAAATTTTTATTCTACAAATGCGAATTTATCTCAAATAGTAGGTATAAATCAAAGTCGATGTTTTCTTCTGTCTGTTTCGCCGTTAACTTTTTAAAATCTACGCAATAGGAAATTTCTTCCGAAAGCTTTACTTGTATAATTCAAAAAAAAATAGATCAATCACGAAGATATTTTAAACGTTGCAGTATTAATTATTATCTAACTGAATACGTTATATATGAGTTTGATGTAGTTCGAAACTGCCCTTTACAACATATTATCGAAATCTTGAAGGATATCATAGATTTAAAATTAATACTGGACATTTCTAAATCGCTTGCAGCGGTATTGGCCGTCGGTCAGCTAGATTCGTTGTTGCTATGGAACCGGGGCGAGCCTTAAATAACTAGGATTAATAAGCCTTACTTTTGATGATCGAACTGGAAGTTTTCTTCAAAGGATATATGCAGCTCTGTTCGTATCTGTCGAAGTTTCTTTCAATAATTATGTCTTGTAATTTGGATTTTTTCTCATCTATCATATTGGAGAGAGTGTCTGTGGTTAAAGCTACGCAGGAGTATTTGAAAGGGATGACTCCGGTTCTTCTATTCCAAGGCAATGATGTTCTTCTGAAAATTGATATTCGTTGGTAATGATTCCATTAGGGGAAAACTATGACTTTACCCTGTATCGAAAATCTGTTGGGAATCTAGCACATATGTAGATTGCCTTAGCGTATCTTCAGTAGGTTCATTCATATAATGACGTTTCTTCTTTTTTCTCAAATCCGTGATGATTTTCCAATTCGTCATGGCTCTTCCTCTCGTATCTGTACTACTTCCTGATATGATATCAGATTGATTTATTTCGCAGCTTTTCAAAGAAGATAATTCACTAAGTTCTTTTTTTGTTTTATGTTGTCTAGCTTTGCTCCTGCACAAAAAGTAGAATAATTATCAAAATCTGTAGATCAATGAATAATCTTCCCTGACAAGAGCTAGTTCTCAAATCACTACGCACATCGCCATCAAGAACCTTAATAGTAGGAGAAAACCGGGAGACTTGCCCAGGTGGGTGAGTTGAGACATCTTTCAAAATTGTATTTTAATTTAGCGCGAACGAAACGTCATTGCGTTCATTGCTCACACACAAGAGGCCCATAAGTATGCAGCCATTTTGCATCATGGTTGTGTTGTTCGTCAATGACAATGTTTTTGTTGTTGCGGAGTAGATTTTTTGAATCTAAGTTGTTTAATGATTGCTGTCGTATTTATTGTGCTACGTATTGTGTGTTGCTATTTCTATATTACAAGACCAATGTAATTTAACGTGCGCCTAGTATTTTTCTACAATAGGACGTATTATGTATTATAAATACATTATTATAATCTAAATGGGAAATTAATGTGAGCGGGAGACTTGAACCAGGGTGGTTGCGGGAGACTTACTCATTTGTTCATGTCTCCTTTCGCAGGAGACTTATACTTAATTTTGTTTAGGTTTTTTTTTCTCTCGTCATAATTTATTGTATTTGCCGTACCTACCTACTTCTACGATGCCTTTTGAATGGAAGCCTCCTAAAAATGTACGCAAACGAAAAAAAGACACAGAAGTGGTGTTGCAAAATGCCATAGATGGAATTAAAGGAGGCACTTCCATTAGGAAAATTTCAAATAAATATGGCATAGATAAAAATACATTGAGACGCTATAAATCAAACGAAGAGAAAATTCATAAATTTGAAAGAAAAATGAAGAAGATTTTTTCACAAACTTGAGGACAGTTCCTGAGAGATATAAGTTCGCGGCTCACAGTATTTACAACTGTGACGAATCTAGGTGCACGACCGTACGAAATTGTCTAAAAGTGATAGCCAATAAAAAGTCTAAGCAAGTCGACAAGTTACATCTACGGATAAATGAACTACTGTTACTCTTTGTTTTGCTGTTGATACGATTGGAAACGTTATACCTCCCTTCTCCATACTTCCAATAGTGAGGAATCAAGAGCGTTTCGTGTCTGAAGGACCAGAAGGATCAGATGAAGATGCCTGTTTAAGCAGCTTGAACTACTAAGAGTTTCGTGAAATTCCTTGGACATTTTGTAAAATATTCTTGTGCCTTCAAGACTCATCACGTGCTCTTAATACTAGATAACCATGAGAGTTACATAAGTATGGAGTCAATTAATTTTGCTAGGAATAATGAAATTACGCTGTAAACACTTCCTCTACACTGTAGCAATAAATTATAGCTTCTCCATTGATTCCTCATTTAAATCTCGATACAATTCAGCTATGAATAGCTGCATGTTATCCCATCCAGGCAAGATCACCACAATTTAGGGAAGATAGGTCGAGTGATACCTCATTAGAAACCTCATCTGATTCTCAACACAAATGTGTGATAATTTTTGAGTTTTGACATATTCGGAAGAAGATACAGGCTGGTTCGTCAAAAGACGAGTTATTTTCAGTGATTGCAAAATCTATTGATTTCGAATGAACATTCACCGAAATACTGTTGTGTTTTGGAGAAAAATATCTTTGAGCAGTGGTGCTTCCACTACACCCCCTCAGATGAGGCTATCAACCCCTCAAATCTTAGAATTAATCAGTTAGTCCGAGTTATAGCTCATTGAATAGGTATTTAGAAATTAGAATTATCTGATTACAGTGAACGAATTTTCAAATCCGATTACATTTTAATACAGGGTGGATCAAGGAAAAATTCATACACAGTATAAGAGCCTCCCCACAAAGAAGCGATGATCGCTCCGTATCAACAGCATGGTATCGAAGGTTGAAATGAAATCAAGGAAAGTTCTCGTTACAGAAAAATATTCATCCGAAATCACACAGGTGTAATGCAGATTTTTCAACAAAAAATGCGGCAGTTTTTGTTATTTTTCCAGATTGCTTGTATCTGGTGACATAAATTCGAATTAGTTTGTTTATCTAGCTGCTATTCTTATTCATGGGTTGCATTCATACCAGTATAATGATTTATTTATTAGCTGAAAGAGTAGAAATTTTTGAAATTTTTTTCAGCAATAATACTTGTGCCAATAGGGCAGCTGCTAAGTGCCAAGTACATTTTGGAGTTGGTGGAAAAATTAAGTGAAACTGGGTCTGTTCAGAAGGGAAGAAGAGAGCATATCCAAAGACCCATACGAAATGAGGAAACGGAAACTGCGTTGCTTGGGCAAGTAGTGACTGATCCCACTCTGAGTACAAGAAAATTGGAAAGTGAAATTGGTGAGTCGAAGAACTATTGGACGAATTTTCAAACAATACAAATTCCATCTGTATAAAATTAAAATGGTCCAGGAATTGAACGAGGATGACTTCGACCGCAGAGTGCAATTCTGTGAAATAATAAGTGAGCGAACCGCAAACAGTGCCCACTTTCCGTACAATATTTGCTTCTCGGATGAATGTACTTTTATTTTTGACTGGCACTGTAAATCGTCATAACTGCCGGTTCTGGTCGGACTTTAATTCAGAATCTTTCGCGGAGTACATACCCAATATCCTGAAAAATTGTCTCCAACTACTTGAAGAACTAATCAATCCGGCCATAACTGAAATTTTGGAAAATGATCCTAGCTATTTAGAAGAGGATGTTGTATTTCAGCATGATGGTGCCCCCCTGCATTTTGCTCTTTATGTTCGACAATATCTAGATCGAGAATTTCCTCATCGATAGATCGGAAGAAGAGGCCCTACACGATGGTCCCCACGTTCTCCCGACTGGTCACCATTCGATTTTTCTAATCTAACCTAACTCACACATGGGAACAGTATTTCAGACTAGGTTGCACCTGCGCTTTGTGTAAAATCATCATTGCGTGAAGCATTGCTTAGCCTTGAAAAGAAAACTGAGTGTAACAGAAGCAGATTTGGAATGATTCATGTAAGTACACTCCTGTGTTGACTGCAATGCCGAGTAGGTGCATGATAGTTCCTGAGGAAATTCGATGTCTTTGTATCATTAGAGGAGGAACGTTGTTTATTCCGCCCGTGAAAATCAATCAATATAAACCGGCCCAACTCTGATATCCTCTCCATGTCTGAATTCAATGATATCCTCTATTGGTATCTTCGTTGATGTGTCTCCTCAGCTCCATTCCAAATATTTAATTTTCAGTGGAGTACAGCAGATTTTTAATCTGCAAGAGAAAAAGAGCAGACGAGAGTATGAAGCCCTGCACTAACCTGAAAAGACTCGTTACACCATCAACTACCCCCTGAATCGATCTACTGAAGCGTTGGTTTCTGAAGCGTTGGACCTTCATTGGAAAGGAAATGTCATTATCGTTTGATAAGACATGACAGCCTCTATGTCACCAAGTGATCACTCGAAAATCTTTATGAATCGACTTATTTTTCTTATCGTTTGATAAGACATGACAGCCTCTTCTCAATCAAACAAGTGATTTAAGCGAACACCGAATATTGAAAATCTTTTCTAACTCTTAGTGGGGATGAAAGGGAAAAAATTGAGTGAGCAATCCAGACTAATATAATTTCATGAAATATTTTTCTTAGTTCATTTCATTGTGATTGCTGTTGATAGTTTGCGAACTGTGACGAACTGATGAAGAACTTGTTGCGCGTAACAGTTTTCAACTTTGCCGGTCACGTGGCGAAGAAAACAACAGATTCCATAGAGCTGTTTGGTAGTTCTTCTTACGAAGTCGAAACTTTGAAGCTTTAAGAAGAGCCAAGCGAACAGGACCGAAGGAATGAAAATTTGGATTAAACGAAATGAAAGCTACTATGGAAAATCAAATACATGGAATTATTTAACGAAAACGATATATGAGACTTCATTCCGAAACATCCCATATATATACACAAGAAGGCTTGGAGAGACGAGACAAACGACGGCCTACGTCAGCCTATTTCAAAAGGACCAAGACTGATAATTTTGAACGTCGGTAGAGAATGTGGATTCGTATGAAACGCGTATCTGAGCTTTTGAGAGAAATAATTGCGAATATCATTCATTTCATGAAACGAGAAGAGATGCAAAATGAACCTGTAATTTCTTTGAAAAAGGTTCAAGAACGTGTAGCTGTCGCAACAGAAGTAGGTTTGCGAACTGTGCAAAATATTTCGAACGTAATGAAGAGCATTGAAGATGGCGAAATTAACAGTTTTTCAACTCCCGATAAAAAGAGAAGAAAATCAGCGAAGAAAACAGATCTCGATGACTTCCATAGAGCTGTTTGGTAGGTTCGTCGTCAATTCTTACGAAGTCGATAAAATCGTACCCACGTTGAAGCCAATGCATCTGAAGTTCGTCGATGAGAATTAATATGCTCGATCACGTGAGAGCATTCGAAAAGTTTCGAGAGGAATGGGGTTCCGTTGGATTAAGACGAAAACAAATAGAAAGCTACTTATGGAAAAACCTGAAATACAGCCACTACGTTTGAATTATTTAACAAGCATCAAACGATACTGTTAAGAAATGAGACTATCATTTACATGGACGAAACATATATTCATTCCTCCCATATACACAAGAAGGCTTGGAGAGACGAGACAAACGACGGCCTACGTCAGCCTATTTCAAAAGGACCAAGACTGATAATTTTGAACGTTGGTAGAGAATGTGGATTCGTATGAAACGCGTATCTGAGCTTTTGAGAGAAATAATTGCGAATATCATTCATTTCATGAAACGAGAAAAGATGCAAAATGAACCTGTAATTTCTTTGAAAAAGGTTCAAGAACGTGTAGCTGTCGCAACAGAAGTAGGTTTGCGAACTGTGCAAAATATTTCGAACGTAATGAAGAGCATTGAAGATGGCGAAATTAACAGTTTTTCAACTCCCGATAAAAAGAGAACAAAATCAGCGAAGAAAACAGATCTCGATGACTTCCATAGAGCTGTTTGGTAGGTTCGTCGTCAATTCTTAAGAAGTCGATAAAATCGTACCCACGTTGAAGCGAATGCATCTGAAGTTCGTCGATGAGAATTAATATGCTCGATCACGTGATAGCATTCGAAAAGTTTCGAGAGGAATGGGGTTCCGTTGGATTAAGACGAAAACAAATAGAAAGCTACTTATGGAAAAACCTGAAATACAGCCACTACGTTTGAATTATTTAACAAGCATCAAACGATACTGTTAAGAAATGAGACTATCATTTACATGGACGAAACATATATTCATTCCTCCCATATACACAAGAAGGCTTGGAGAGACGAGAGAAACGACGGCCTACGTCAGCCTATTTCAAAAGGACCAAGACTGATAATTTTGAACGTCGGTAGTTAATGTGGATTCGTATGAAACGCGTATCTGGCTTTTGAGTGCAATTGTAAAACCGGTGATTATCATGATGATATGAATTTCGCAAACTATGAAAAATGGTTGAGAGGAAAACTTATTCCAAATGTACAACCAAAATGTGTATTAGTGAACGATAACGCCTCGTATCACAATGTACAAACAGAAAAACACCTTCTCGAAAAGAAGAAATGAACGAGTGGCTGTAACGTCGAAATATTGCCTTCGCAGATGGAACTCAAATCAGAACTTTCTAATCTAATTAAATTGGACAATCCCAGATCTAAAGCGTCTGCTATTGACAAACTCCTGAATGATCACGGTCACAATGTATTTAGACTTCCCCATATCATCCTGACTTAAACCCGATTGAAAAAGTTTGGGCCGCCATGAAAGTTTATCTAGTTGACAGGAATGTGTTGATTTATCAATGAAAAATGTGGAAAAACATTGTGGTGAGTTTTTCTCTCCAGATCAGTGGGAATCATTATGCGACAATACGCAGAAAATTGAACAATCTTTTATGGAGTAAGAACCTTTGCTGGATGACTTTATCGAAAATTTCATAATTACTTTGCAAGCAGACGATAATGACAGCAACAGCGAGTCAGATCTATATGAAGAACTATCTGACATAGAAAATTCCTAATGTTTCGTTATTTAATTCATTTCTTGTTTCATATTTGAATTGTTTGCAAAAATTATCTGGATAAATAGAGTTTTTACCATTTTTAATGAATTTGTATTATAAAGACTGACAACCAGGTAAATCCGAATCATTCGTCCTCACGATAGCGCAATACGATTGTACCTCTTAATACTTCCGTTTTCTTTATTATATCGTTAATCCTATATAAACCCATCGAGGTATCACAAAGATACTAGATAGTTAGGAAAAAGAAAGTTACTAATCCTTTGCCTCAAATTCCTATTGAATATAAACCTTCAATTACCATATGTCATCGTATTGTACAGATTCAAGGTATTCTTGAAAATTTGAATTATAAGGAGAAAACACTAGTACTTATTATGAAGGTTCAGTTAGAAAAACCTCTGCCTCCAAAATTGCCTGTAGTCTATTAATGAGTCAGTGGCTCACTTTCCTCACTTCTTAGAATAAAAATTAAAATGATCGAGTAACTTGAAATGCGATATGCCTATGAGGGATAATTTTCTTAAGAGTTCTCACGCCGACCCTGATAGATATTTGACATTACATTGCAGAACGCATTATTCATCTTACTTTCTCCGCTTGCTATCTCTTTTGTTTCTCGCGCATCTCATAAGAATCTCAACCGCACAGATATTCTTGTCGACTTGTACAACGTTTTATTTATCGTCAAATCTTTCTTCTTCTTCCTCAGCCTTCTCCGATCCACTTCTGAACATAGGCCTCTTCGCAACTTTTCTACTCCTGTCGATTCTGTGCTACCTGCATCCTTGTTCTTTCACATCGTCAACTCAACGTTGCAAAGCGCCGGGCACGAGGTTGAACATACTCGTACCATTTCGGGAAACGTGATGCAATCTGTAGAACGCCATTCTAGCTGCTCCCTAATCACCAGGTGAAGAGGGGCAAGGCCCAAGATCAGTTCCATGGCCGTAGTGGATGTAGACCGGAAAGCTCCAGTAATCGTCATGCAGGGCGTTCTCTGCAATTTAGAGAGCTTGAGTTGCTTCTTAAGACTGCACTCCCACCAAGCAATGCAGCTGCATGTGACACTTGGTCTCACCACCATCACATATAGCCACAGAAGTTCCTTTGGGCCAGACCCATTTCTTTCCATAGGTTATTTGACATGCTCTTAGAGAATGTCTAGCCTTGTGTATTGTGTTTTGCAGGTGCGAATTCCGCCTGAGCTTACTATCCTAGGTAATCCTAGGGGTTTATGCTCTCACCCTCACACCGCCCTTGAATACTTGAATTTGTCTCCTGAAGTCTAACGGAAACATCGCTGTCATCTCCGACAGCCAGAATGACTATATCATCAGTGCACCAATTATTGCCAGAAAGTCATCAACCAGTAGGGACCACAACAGGGGAGATAATATCCCTCCCTGAGGTCAGTCTCTGCCAGCCACAAATCTGACGTCTAACTTACATTGTGTCTGGAATATACAGAAATGAGTGGAAATCAAATGAAATGTTCATTTTATTTATATTAAAATGAATTTCCATAGAATAAACCCATCAACAATATCAGTATTCAGCGATTTTGCCATAGAAAAACCCATCAACAATATCAGTATTCAACATTACTATAGGACATCGTAAAGTTGGCGATCACTTGGCAATAGATTTTCATAACCACTTAATTTAATATTGTGGATTAAAAAGGCATCCATATTTGAACTGAATATCTCGAATATTGAACGAGCCAGAAAGGAAAAACTGAAATGAAATAATCATTTTAACACCACTGTAAATCGGCAACGAAACGTTTCCGGGCATATGTTTATAGGAACTTGTCTTCATAAATCATATATGAGGAATCACACCTTGAAACCATGCGCGATTATTTATTTACACCCAGTATATTAAATACTTGTTCTTTCTGTTGAAAGTAAGATTACTGAGTGTAATGCCTGTCTGTGTTTGGAGTGAGCGTAGTGACATCGTTCTACGCTTCGTCCAACGAATAATATGACCGAAAAACATGCTTGTAGTTACCATTTCTCAGGAAACATTTCTGATTGTATTCTGTCCAATAGTTTTCGTGTACAAGAACTTAAGTCTGGCATGTTTTCTCGGGATACAATGATAGTTCTGGCAGGTGGTGCTTCTAACGTTTCTGTAGCAATAGATTTCTTGATATGCTGAAACAGTGATTTCTGCTGTAGTTTCTTCTCTTATTATCATATTACTTATTACTCTCACATATGGAATAAAATTCATTTTCCATTTTATTATTTAGAAAATTAATTTTTGGGGATATAAAATGATTGAACCGAAATTATTTTACACAGCATCTATACATTTTTACGAGAATGTAATAAGCTTGCACATAAAACTTATTTGACAAACGAGTAAGTACAAAGTTATTCACGTCGCTTTCGTAACTATTATTGGCAGGGAGCGGAGTATATAGTGGGGACTGGTGAATCGATCGCAGCGCTCGATGTGGTCAAATTATCGTCAAATCATGCTTTTGTCATACATGAACACGTAAAAATTACATAAAAAATGGTTCATAATAGTTGTTGTGTTGTTGATTGCAAAAATACAGGCAGAAACAGTAAGTGTAAATTTTACACATTCCCAGTGGCTAAGTGGAAAGTTGATAAAAGAAATAAATGGATAAATGCTGTGAAAAGAAAAAAGTAAGTACTGTTTAACCTTATTCAGTAGCATGCCAACTCGAGTAGTGTATATTCTACTCCAAAATTAATATTAAATTTGTAAATATAAAAAAAAATATTAACATTTAAAAAAATTTAATTTATATAATTAAATGAAAAAGTGAAATTCCAATATTTATGATAATAAAGGAAAATAAGTTGATAAAATAAATATAAAAATTTTGTAAGTAATGAGTTTTAGAGTAAAGTTGTATAATCTAAGCTCAATTTCTAATAAAAACAAATTTTTTAGTGCTGATGGATCACAGTGGATTCCAAAACTAACTGATACCATCTGTAGTGACCATTTCGTTGGGGGTTGAAAGTCAGAAGAGGAAACAAGCCCAAGCTATATTCCATCAATATTTCCTTCTGTGTATAAAAAATCGAAGATCAATGAAAAGACATCAAATTTTTTCATTTCTATTAAACTTGTGTATATTAATGACAATGACATAGTTAATACCATCCTATAAAATTGTTTTCAGTCATAAACGTTTCTTAAACCGACGACAAGCTAAAAGTCAAATGACTGCAATGATGCTGCGAACGGGTATTACATTAGAGCAGGGGTGCTGAAACTTGAACTGCTGGCGATCTACCTCAATATTTTTAGATTACTTACGATCGACTTTGAGAGGCTGCAAGTATGTGTGATGCAGGGTTGTCGTACATACACGATACACCCTACCTACCTACCGTAGCATATATAGATATTAGCTTTCCGCACAATATACATTATTTTAGTCAGGGTTTCGGTTAGGCTTAGTTAGTTAGTCTATAATATCAATGAAAAAACTCATAGTTATTCAAAATTGCCAATTTATTGATTGTTACAATACAGAATAGTTACATAAGATGTTAAACTTAACTAAGGAGTGACTTGGATGTTGAAGCGTGGCAGTGCATGTCCTCCGCATACTATTCATGAGATGGTACGTAGCCACTGAGTGCTAATCGCAAGCATGATGACATATGATCGTCAGTTAGTCGATTGCGATATTTTGACTTTATTATGTCAATGTGAATTGCTTTAGATTCTGATATTTATCTTCATATATAAAACACCAGAAATATGTATCAGATGCTGTTGCTTTGAGATGTATATCTGATATAATCTGCACTTACCCATTTTCAACTGAACATGAGTTCATATTGAACTGACTTTCTATTTCAGTAGCTAATTCCTCAATGTTTTTACATGAAAATGGATAACTCATATTTATCATAAGTTTCAATTTACTTTTGAATGCGTTTACTGCGATAATCATCTCAATAATAGTTTTTCCTTTATCTTGAAGCTCCAAGTTAATGATGTTTAAGTGCATTTTGATGTAAGTCAAAAATACCAAACCAGTCAGCCATTTTTCGTTTTTCAACATCTGAGTGACATCACCTCTTTCGTCTACAAAAGCTGTCATTTCGGGCAATAATTCTTGTAACCTTTCTAGGACTCAACCACTTGACGTCCGTGTGAAGAACTAAATCAGTGTGTTTAGCTGATTCCCTATCTTCCAACTGCAACTTAAAGAGCCACCGTTGCAAGCTATGTGTACGGATGGAATTCACCATTTTTGTTGCAATATCCATAATTTCCTCCGTGTTTAAATCTTTTGAACATAAAACTTGTTGATGAATAATGTAATGGAATGAAAAACGAAGGAAAATCTTCATTAGCTCGACACAATGCCACAAAACCGTTTTTGTTTCAAGTCATCGCTGGTGCTCCAGCGATTGTAATGCACACTAATTTATATATTGGTAGCTTGTTGTTTTTAAAAATTAAAGAAAACTTCATATATATCTTCGCCACGGGTCTTCCCCTTCAGAGGAATGATTGTCAAAAATTCTTACTTAGCCAACATGTCATTGAATACCATCCGAATAAAAATACACAGCTGGGCAGTCTCTGTCATATCGGTGGATTCGTCGAACTGAAAAGAAAAGTATTTACATTTCATGATATCATGTTTTAGTTTATCTGCCATGTCCTGACTCATGACTTCAATACGCCTTGTGACAGTCTGACGAGATAACTGAAGTTCTCTAATAGCAGACATGATTTCTGTTTTATTTTTAAAATCTTCAGATAAAGTCTCACCCGCTTCAATAAATGCTTCCTTCACCACCGATCCATCTTCGAATGGTTTCGCCAATATATGAGATATTTTAAATGACGCGATCGTAGCAGCTTTTGATTGTTTGGCTGGTCTTGTGAACATGGTTTGTTCTTTTTTTAAACAAGATATCAAATCAAGTACTTTTCGTTTTTTTCATTGACTCTGTGGCGGAAAATCCTCTTCATAATTTTTATGAACCATTTTATTATGCCTCTCTAAGTTACCATGCTTATATATTGCAACTGACGCACGACAAATAAAACAGATGCACTAATTCTTCACCATACAAAAGAAGAATTCTTCCTCCCAATCGTGATTGAAAAGATACGTTTTAGATTTCTACGCTGCGCTCATTTTGTACTATTCAGTAATAAACTTTGTATCGACGTAGTATTGCCTTCAAGTTACAATTCAGAATGACTCCAATTCCTGCTGGCGCAACATTTATATCGGCTTGAACGAAAGTCGCGAATGTTCTCGTCAAACGAACAATCCGAAATTTCTAGGAAAGCGGCAAGAATAAAAAACGCGCTTTTCTTTGTCAAGTACCGCGCGTTCCTTTGATAAAGTCGCCTTTTGGCGCTAGCAGAGTGTTATTTTATTACGTAATAAATTCATGCAGTTTCGTTACCTACTTTTTTCTTCTCGAGATCTACTCAAAAAGCACTCACGATCGACAGGTTGGGCACCCCTGATTTAAATCCATATTTCACTCGCCGTTAACGAGTGAAATAGGGGAAACTTATAATTTCGGTATTTAATTTTGAATAATTTTTTATGCAGTGTATAGATCGGTGAAGATTTTAGACATTCTGATATTTTCGTCATAATAGTATATTGACGGCCGTCTTCATTGACCAAATAAGGGAAAAACAGCTCAACATTCCAATCACGTGATGTTTAGGCCCAAGATTATATTCCCAAATCAAAATTACGACGAAATGTAATCCATTTGAACATGGGACCAAGTTTGCTTGATGAAGTGATATGTAATTATGAATTAATGAAAAGTTCATTTCAATGCCTAATGAAAACTGAGATGAATAATATCGAAGCTATACCAGTTTCAAAATTCAAATGAAAGAATATTTTCTTGTTTACTATTACTCACTTCAGAAGTTGCCCCTATTTCTGGATCTATCTTATATCTTACAAATGATCTAGGTTCATCCGATTCGGTTTCAATTTCCCTCTCTTTGTCTTTCTCAAAAATATCTAGTAGCTCTTCTTTTACTTGCACCAGATCTGCCATCATTTTGTTGATGTAAAACATTCTTCCTTCATGTGTCGATAACATGTGTCGGAATTCTTTATTTTTTCTGATGCTTGTTGTAGACGTTCTGGCTTTCAATCGCATAAGCAATAAGCTGAAATATAAATACGTTGATTATAAAAACGGTGACTTTGGATATTGAAATCTCAGTGAACTGAGATTAATATCTACGAACATTTGGTGGTGATTTGAGCACAATAGGGATGACGAACGATTTTGAAATCCTCTCACGTTATGGGGATACACAACTACTGTTTACAACAAAACCTTTATTTCGGTAATAAACTAAAGTTTTTGGAAGTTTAAAGCCATTTTCATTATTATTTTCAAATATTGCGCGAGAATAGCTCGCCCTGTCATGGCATCGTGTGTGACGCCATACTTACGTAAACGTCAAATTTGTTTACGCGTAGCTAGATAGCAAAATAAACAAACGTTGCGTATTTCTTGTGTTGAAAACGAATTCTAAAGTTTATAAGTGGTGTGCAGTACCTCAGTGCAAGAATACATCAATAACGACACCCAACAAGGTGTTTGTACATGTCCCATACAAGAAAATAATAAAAGATAAATGGTTGATATTCCACGGCGAAACCCGAACGAAGTAAAGACAAATTCGCCACTTAGTTTCTGTGAAGATCACTTTGATGTGAGTATATTATCATGTATTGATAGATTTTGAACTTAATGTTTGTTTGACGCAAAATAGTTGAAATGTAGAGGCTATGGAATAACTAGTCATTTATTGAGGTTATGTTTGTGTTAGTCTTGGTTATCATTCTTATTATCAATTTTAATTGTTACCTTTGCAATTTTCAGTTGTCAAATAATATGGAAAATTATATGGAATACCATGTGATGGGGTCGGAATCACAAGTACGTATGAAACCAGGATGTATGCCCTCAAAATTTACTTGCCAACCAGACAGGAAAACACAAACATCTAACATAACAGGGCTACTCTATATAGTTAAAAAACGAAGGATGATGATTCTTGAATAGTGTGAAAAGCAATTTGAAGAAAGTAATATAGTTAAAGAGCCATCAAGTTCAAAAAAAAAATTGCGTCTTGTAGTTCAGATATAGTTTACTAACTTATTTATTAGAATGTTAATTCAGTATAATTGCATACATTGTTGGTATACTTAAGCCCGTATTACAGATTATCTTATATAGCGGCATCCCTTTGTACAAATTTCAAGAAATGATCTACGTTTGAGATTCATTCTGTGATACAGGATATAAAACTACATATATTTTTTTGCAACCTTGTAATTTTCTATTTGTGTTCATAATTATAACATTACACTTAAATAACAAAACATTTGTTTTGAAGTTCAGCAGGTTGTTGAAGAAATTCCACAATTACCACCAAGAAAATTGGATAAAGCAATTCAAGTACACATATGCAAAACATTTAGAAGTGAAGCTAACCAAACGAAAATTAATTTGGTAAATCAGACGACATCACCATTTAAAATATCAAGCATGATGTTAATAGTAACCCATCAAGACCAAGTAAAATAATCAAACAAATAGAATGATGAGACAGTGGTACTTCTTATACTACCCTGATGAGCCGTCATCATCCATAAAATCTCTTCAAATGGAGTCTACATCTGACTGTAACGAGATGCTAGAGGATGACAAAAGGAGAGAAGATTTAAACGCTTTAGAGTGCACTTTGAAGAAAATTAAAAAGAGCCCCTGTTCTTATATTGGCATTCCTTTAAATTGTTATTATTGATTGATTCAAGAACAGACAGGCATACAGTTTAACCATGTTTTACTATGTCTAAAAAAAATTTCTAAATTCGGACGAGCAAAATTCTTTATTTGTTGCGAGGAACTCGCCCAACATCAATAAATCGATCCTGGGCAAATTTGAGCTGTTTGCCTTAATAAAACCTGGTTCCATTGCTATAGATAGAGTCGTGTTGTAAAGTCGATAAATCACAAAAAACAAATTCAAAATCAATCGTAACGATCAATCAGTAGTAGGTAATCAAAGCACACTGAAGCTTACATAAGTATGACGTCATGCGCTGTGATTGGCGTTTCAGTCAAAATGGTCGATTGGAGTATTTTACTCTTTTATTTTATTGAAAATCTTATTAATCTCAATTTTTCAAATAAAACTTAAATCCTTTCAATGTGTATTTTCCCCTTGAGTCAGATGGATCATCTGACTGCTTATACGGTGACATGGGAACGGCTCAATGTTGACTTATTTAGGCATAATGACCCTCTGAAGTGATTAATTTCATTACTTAGTTTACGTGAAAGACTTTTATGACATACGGATGAGTCTATACGGGCCTAATCTTATAGGCTTATAGGATTATGGAGATTTTCAATCCAAAGTACGAAATATTCAAAAAGTATATTAAATAGAAAGTTCATGGAACGTCTTTCACAATCCTCCAAAGGATAAACTGATCTAGTGATTATCAGTTGCTTATGGAATTGGTAACTCACCTCACTAAATGGTTCAGGGCATCTCGGGTTGTATGGATTTCTATTAAAGTTTTGTGTATTCGAGATCGTACTATGTGCACCATATTTTCCCATTGCAAACCTCTTTTCTGAACCTCTCCATATTTAATTTCTTCCTGAATGAAAATTTCCAGAAGACGCAGTGTATCCGCTCGCCAATAATGAATAATTTCGTTCTGTTGGAATATAAGGCATTGATGAGTTTTAATCTGATAGTTCATCCTATATCGCTTGTTTAGTTTGATTTTCTCCTCCAAAACTACGATGTAGACACGGGGTTTGTTTCAACAAGTAGTTCTATGACAGATTTGAATCGATTACCAATCAAGTATTCTAACGAGTGTGAGAATTACTAGCTCAGACCTGATTCGTTACCTACGATTCAAGTGCGTTGAAACACAAAACTAACAAATTGACACCGTTAACTGAAAATAATATTCGCAGTGCTCATACTCGCGATAATTAATGATTCACCGTTCTAGGATAATTCTAGGAACGTTGAAAGGTGGTGTTCACCAGTTCGGAATTAATTCGAATGTTTGTAGAACGTCAATCCACCCAGTCTTTCTCAGGCTAGTAATGAATTTATGGACACAATCTATTTCACTATAGAGACCATGAGGGAATGGTTACTTTAACATACACGGTACACAAAAATTTTAAATATTAGGAATTACAAGTATATTATCGTATTAATGCACATGTTTATTTTACTGTTTTTATCTTTGTCTTAGCAAAGAAAAACATAAATTTTAGGTTTTATACAGTGAATTTTTGAAATAAAACTTATATTAACCAAGTAGTTCGTCGTATATTATCTGACCTATATTATTACAGATTATTAACCTTTAAGTGTGGACGCGGAGCCTCCAAGCTCCTCAATGTTTTGAATTTACTTGTTTTATGTCCTTTCCCCACTGCCGCACTTGAGGGGCTCAGTAGCTTCAGCGTTAGTACCAGAGAAAAGATCCAATGAGAAGGTCGACTTACCGACCAAAACATTCAACAGCCCCTCATGACCCCTCACCTATTTATTTAGTACTCCCATAATAGATATAGGTGGCACTAATTCAACCACGTCAAGTGTCGAACTCTGTCGATCAAACTTCAATCGCCAATAAATAAATGGTCAAAGTTTTCAGTTTCCCGCTAAACCCTTTTATTTTTGCGGTATGTGCTTCCAAAATCATTTTCTTTTCAGGTGTTTCCGTTGTAAAAGAGATGACTGTGAGAATTTGAATGATTTGTCTTCTTTTTTGCAGACTAACTCACAGAATATAATCACTGATTCTGAGGATTCAGAATCTTATGTTCCTAAAGAATATAATGAGATCTTTGGAAATCTACCAACTCCTATAACTGACAATTACGCTACCTATTATGTGGCAGGATACCTTTTGCGGAAAATTACAGTCCCACAATGTCAAGTATGTAATGAAGAACTTTTTTGCGAAGTGCCCAACAACAACACACCTTTATTACATTCAAGGAATTTTGTGATAATAAGTCTAAGTTGACGTGTCCTTCAGTAAAAGTTTCTCAATTCTTAGAAGACATCCACAATAAACTTTACTTTTCCCTGAATAGTCAGAGACATCAGGAAAATCTTGCTTTCAGATTCAAAGATATTTACAAGTCCCATTTTTCTCTATTTGATTTTTGTCAATTACATTCGGTGAAAGATGAAATTTTTGAAAGGGCTACTCTTCTTCTAATTTTTAAATTCATTAAGGATAAAAAGAAGGAAACTGTTACTTCTGGGACTGAAAGCAAATCCAAAAGGTTCAGAAGCAATCTTTGATGGGTTCAATTATGGTGTTTATTGTGATTTTAAAGAGCGGGTTATCCTCACTCTAATATGTGCGTGTTATTTATTTACCATCGATCTTATACTATACGGTGGTACTATACATGTTGTTTTGTCTGGGTTTTTATACCTTTTATAATTTACAAACATGTTTTCTAGTCTGTGATATTATTTTTTTCCTCCATGCACCTTTTACACTGATGGGGAAAGAAATTGATCTGTGACCAAATAATTGAATTTTTGGGTCCTTTACACCATACATTCCCTTTGTTATCAATAATTCATGTTTATTTTGTGATATACACCTTATTATTATTAATTCAACTTTCTGAGTTCTTTTTACTCAGAGTATATATTGTTTTTTTTGTTAAAATGGGCTTTTTACACCCTGCTTACACTTAACGTTCTGCGGGCGGAACCTTATATATTTGGTTTATATTTTTACTATGAACCTATCAATTGAACACATCAGGAATATTAATGCAACCCTAGTTTCCAAGATTAGTAATGAAATTGCCTATTTTACCATATTGAACAATTTTGAGTGATGTCAAATTCTTTTGAATGAAAACTTCTTGAGACAGTTATTACTGCCTTTTTTTCTATTTTCAGAAGCAGTATGGGGTAACTGCCATGAAGATGACAGTGAAGGCAGTTTACCCCCAGACGGGGGACCACTGGTAGCAATGGAGGACCAATATTATGGCTGACAAAAATATTTCAGAATTTCTTTTTCATTTTGAATATTAGAATGTACCTGTTTTCTGTGATATGTGATTTATATTTTTGATTTGTTAAGAATTTATTCTATTTTTGGAAATGTTTTCTGTATATATGGTTTAAGACATTTTTGTTTTTTAAAATAAAAATGTTATTGTGAAAAAATACTCATTATTTTCTCAATTTTTGAACAGTGATTAGACTAGTTCATATACCCCATTTCAGTCAAGTTAAATTCGATCGTGGGAAATCTAGAATTCAAAAACGGCGCCTTTCGGTTTAGTTTTCCATAATGGCACGTGTAGCGCTAGTTTCTATGCAGAGACGACCATATTGTTTCCTATGTCGGAGCACTGAGTTTATATTTCTCATTAGGGTCTGTTCTATGGTTAGTACTAAAACGGCGTATAAGGTGGGCGCCGGCTGAATAACACGTGAGTAATTACGATTTAAAAATGTCGTGGAGTCTGACAGGCTACAAGTGCATTGTTGGTACAAAAAAATATTGTGTTTAATTTTTGTTCTAGGTTTGTTTTGTGAAATAGAAAGCCAGAAAATAATTATTCCGGACGTTCCACTACTAAACGTCCATCTCAAAGTGTACAGAAGCAACCCCCGCAAAAAATCGTCGTGTATCAATCCGTCTATTGAAGTAGAATTATATGATGTACTATGTGACTCAGATAAGTCGGATAATGAGGACGACATAAAATAGCTTTCAGTCTCAGAGACGGAGCTAATTCAGCGTCATGAGAGTGATCATAGAAGAGGAAATTGAAAGTGATGAGTCGGATGAACCTTTATCGGAACTACAATCTATCAATTATTATGGTAAAAATCAATATAAATGAGCAAAGGCTCCACCTACTACCAGGGTTCGCACCCTTCAACATAAGATTATAACATCCCGTATTGCTTCTTCAAAGTTGACGATTCACGATAGGAAAGATCTGTTCGATATTTGGAATAAATTAATCGATGATGACATGATGCAACAAATATTGACATGCACAAATGCAAAAATCGGTAGTTTCACAACTAAGTTTGCTCGTCTTGGTAGACCTGAATTGGAACACCTAGACATTATTGAAATGAAAGCTTTTTTCGGTCTATTATTTTATTCACTTGTACTGAAATCTAACCATGCAAAAACAAACTACTTGTTTACTTTGGATGGTACTGGTTGGGAGATTTTTAGATGTTCCATGTCAAAACAGGATTCCTTGTTCTGTTGTTATGTCTCAGATTTGAAAATCCAAATGACCGCGCTGAAAGACTGATGACTTGGCTGCTATATCCGTAATTTTCAACAAATTTGTCAGCAATTCACAAATATTGTACCAGTAATATCTTGCATGCCAAAAAAACCAGGAAAATACGGAATGGTGATTCGAGCGTTATGCGACGCCCAAAATTTTATTTTTATAATGGCTATGTCTAAGCTGGGAAAAACTCTGATGGCGCCGTATTGAAGTAATCAGAGCAGAAATTCTTAGTTCCCACCCAGTAAGTCCTACGCCTTACGAAACCAATTCAAGGGGATTCAGCTTGTTGATGAACTTTCGAAGCGGAAGCTGACATATGTGGGGACAGTTAAAAACTAAGAGAGAACTGCCAAGTCAATTTCAACCTCAAAAACAACGAGAAGTTCAGTCAACGTTATTTGGATTTACTAAAGACAAAACTCTATGTTCCTACGTGCGAAAAAAAACAGTGCTGCCTTACTAATATCTTCAATGCACCATAACGATAACATTGACGATAATACTAGAAAACCGGAAATAATTTTGTTCTACAACTCCACAAAAGGTGGCGTAGACGAGGCCGATAAAAAGTGCTCCATATACTCAAATAGCCGGCGAACAAGGAGGTGGCCTATGGTATTATTTATTATACATTTGATTTGAATGGTATGAATGCCTACATATTATATAGTCAGTATCAAGATGTGGACCGAGGTGATTTTCTTAAAAATTTAGCCCGATTTCTAGAAGTAGAAGTTGAAGAATTTGCCTAAAGAGCTGAAGTTGACAGTGAGTCGAGTTTTAGGCAAAGATATGGTTACAGAGGGAGTACCTAACAAGAATACTAGACGCGCATGCAGAATTTGCCCTGCAAAAAACACAGAATGACGACTTATGTCTGTATTGGATACAGCAAGCCAAGCCTGTTTTCCTGCAGTGTTCACGTCCGCTGTGCACGGTCTGCCAATAAAGTTATGAATAAGTCGATTGTCAAAATTTTTATTTTTTGTTATTTTGTTTTTTTATTCTGTTGTTTATTAAAATTTAAGAAAACAGAAAAGTGCCGTAATTGTAAAGCGTTTCAGATTTATATATACTTAGATTGATTATAAAATCACGTTTTTTTATTCTCATACTTTAATTATGACATAGTCATAAAGTTATTGTATTTTTTTTCTGTACAAAAATCTATAGGGAAATTAGGAGCCTATAAGGCTCCATGTCCATGGTAGTGTTACGAAATCTATCATTATCCTATCTATCAATTATCCATCAGTTCGCTCCGATAATTATAAAAGTTCGGAGCTTTAAAGACCGCATGATTTTCTGTGAGTATATAAATTTGTGCACCTTGAGTTTCCTTCGTAAGCCATCTTGGCTGCAAATTTGCAGTGAATATTTTGCCTGCATGATTGTAGGAAACTATACTTTGGGTACTACTACGATACACGAGTAAAGGGAAGACCTATCGGAAGATCGGAAGTGAACATTATTTGGTAGTTAGGAGAATGAGAAGGAAAGTGGAAAGATAAGTGATTTGAAAAATAACAGAAAGCAGATGCAAAAAGAAACGATTAAATCACACAAATTGTGAAACAAGAAATGAAAAAGAAAAACAGAGACACGAGGGAAGAGGTGTTTCAAAGCTGAAATTATAATGAAGATGAAACGATATAGAAAGTATTCAGAAATAGTGGAAGTAAGAGTTGCGTAATCAGCCCGAAAGATATGTGGAATAAGCTACAGGACTAACGAAAAGCAAACATCGTAGCTGTCGAGAGCAATATAAGAGAACATGGCAGATGTATCTGCGTATGAAGAACCAAACCAACTTATAATTATAATTATAAAATGGAAAAGAAAAAGTCGGGAGAACTGATAGTAAAAGCACAAAAAGAAGAATTGATGAAATTTGGAGAGTACATAGCGTGCAAAATATCAGACTATTCTATCAAACAAGTAGCAACAGAAAGATAATAAGTTATGAGAAAAAATAAAGAACAAGTAGGGCGAAATACAAAAAAAATTTTATATAGATAATAGATGGATCGAGTACATCAGAGAACTTATAGGTAAAATAGAAAAGACAAGTACAAGAAGAAACAGAAGAACAAGATGATGAACCAGATGAATAAATAAAAGAAGCAGAGGCGGAAGAAGTAATCAGAAAACATATACCAAGAGAACAAAAATATAGTATATTATATATACATGGATGAAATTATCAAGAACAATGAGGGACCAGTGAAGAAAACATTGGTTGAGCACAATAACATGCAAAGAATAGGGATATCATCTGGTGCTTGCGCGCATGATATCCTAATGATGGTAAACTCTGAGAATGAATTACATAATAACCAGAAACTATGAAACGAGGAGCTGAAAGGAATAGGAATCAAATTAAACTAACGCAATGGTAGTAGGAGACCAAATGACGTTGAGTATTGAGTTAGAGAATGACACAAAATGAAACAGGTTTTTCAATATCTAGGAGAAGAGATCAGCTGCAATTAAACAGGAAAAACATAAATAGCAAATGAAATAGAGAAATTAGCAACAGTTTTCCAGTTGATTGAAAAAAAACATCATTATAAACAATAAGACTGAATCCAGAGAAACCAACCTGAAAGTATTCAGAACCATATAGCGACCATTACTAATTGTTGAATGGGAAACATCAGTATTATCGAAAAGAAATAAAGGTTGAATACAGGCAGCAACAATGAAATATCGAGGAGAATAAGAAGCGTGGCCAAAAGGAGAAACGAGGAAATACTAGAACATTTGAAAATAGAATCAATGGAAAAGTACATAGAAACACAACAACGTTTTGGCTCTATCTACTGTCTTCTGTAATAATTTCAGTTATCCTCTTGTGGTATTATACCCTATGATCGTTAGGAATGAGGAATATAACTCAGGTGTCCTATTAGATGACTAGCTATTATATTTTTTTCATTTCTTGAAAACACAATGCTATCATGAAATTTTCCTTCTTGAATTGTATAGAGAAGAGACAAAAAGGCTCATCACTAGGGCAGTCCTGGGGGTCCTTCTTATATCTCCTGTTATTCCTACACGTACTGAACGCTGCTTGTTTAGGGTGATTATTTCCTCTTATCTTCGTTCACGATAGATTGGGTAGCCGCAGTATATAATCAATATGTTATTTTTGATCGTAGATATCAGGTTTTTCTAGAAAGCCTACAACATGTTCATTAGGGCGATTTAAATCAATATGTGTTTCATCAATATATGAGTTCTTATCGGGCTTTTCATCTAGGATTACCCCAACATACCCAGACTCTCCTGAGAATTTTATATTATGTTAGTTCAGATGTAAAACTTCTAGGTTCAGCTTTATGCGTTTTATGTGAATGGTCTCCTCTTCATACACCACTAATTCACAATATTCAGGATTTGGTTAGGTTTTGTAGAACACTTCTTCTAATAGGACCAAAGCTATTTCTGATTCAGTGTTACTTCCACTTCTTTGACCAACGAGCGTAGTGCATCAAACGTGGATTTGCTTGATTGATAGAAGAAAAGAGGTTGTTCTTATCGGGTGATATTGTTTAGGCTCATATGAAGACCTTTCACCCATTTTTGGTATGAATAGTACTTTAAACTTTCCGTGACGACTAGGATATGTATGCACATGGAGCTATATATGAATTGTATCTTTGCAACATGACTGATATGTGGACAATATCTCTGCAGCCCCTCAAGATTTATAATAATAATTTGGTTTGAAGCATCTAATGGCTTATATGTTAACATTGTTTCATCACAGTTACTCAAAGCGGGAAATTTAGAAGAAGCGTATACTTTTCAAGCAAAGTTCGTTTACGCATCTCTGGGTTTCAATATTTGTTAAGGTGGATTCTATTTGCCAAAACAAGAAGCAATGTACACTATGTCGTTCCATGTAGTGACGCGTTAAATTTCGCCACCACTGTTATTACCTGTTCTCAGAGTCTATCTTGGTTAGCAATTCAGAAAAACAAGGAATAATTTGATGATATAGGAATAAATATTGAATAGTTCAGTGTGTTATTTTCCCCAATTATGAGGGTATTATTTCGAATAAATGAACAAATAAATAGAATCCAGGATATGGTTCTACACAATGAATGAAGATCAGCCCTGCGGCACAGTGTTACAGAATACTAATGTAGGTTTCTGGTAGAGGTATCTATCTGTGATTTAATTGAAATATTATAACATTTTCTTATAAAGTATAAATTGAGGCAGGACAGCCGCGGCAAGCGTGAGTTCTATGAAAAAACTGAACCTGGTAACTTACGAATTTTTTCTTGTACTCTGCTACTTGCGAGTGATGCTTTGTAGAGATTTCGTCTAGTTTATCTCTCGCTTCAATTAGACTGGCAAATCTGTCTAGAATATCATTCACGCTCTTGAGTTTTGAACGGGTTGTATATTTTTCCAAGAATTGCTGGAAAAGAATTTCTAAGGAGATAATATCTTGATGGATTTGAACGGGTATGATACTTATATTAGACTTAATCTAAAATGATTAAACAAATGAATCATAAATCTCGGGCAGAAGATACTTTTCTTCTTTATATATGTTGATGTAATCAAAACGAATTCATGAATAAATATAAATCTACCACCAGGTCATCAATGCCACTGCCAGGCAATGGTTATAATCACAATATATTCTGTAATGATTTTATATTTGGATAACTTTTATTGTAATGAAAATATATCGAATATATAAGATAAACAAACTATAAAATTATGAGCCAACAACACAAACATACCTCTGAATTTTATAAGAAGTTTTCTCCGTATACTGATCATAGTCAAGTAATAAATAATACTTTATACAATAACATTATTTTTCTTGGGTTAAATATGAAACAAATAATTTCAATGCAAAATCATTTCCTTGAAAATAGCTCTCTGTGGAAGCTACACACCGTTGGAAACAGTCCTTCTAATCACCATTTCTGGAACTCGGATACTGGAATATCCTTCAGCTAGTCTGTTAGAGCTGTTTGGCCGTCTTTAAGTGTCTCAAAATGAGTTCCCTTGAGGTGAGTTTCAATTCTCGGGGAGAGGAAAAATGAACAAGGACTCAAGTTAGGTAAATATAGAGGTTAGAGGAGCCATAGGAATGATTTTACAGATGATTATAACAAATTAAATTATGTATTATATCACAAGAGATTTATTAAAAATCTAGATTGCAATTTCGGTCTCTCGACTATTTTCAGCTGACAAGTACTGAACTAAAGTTGAAAATACATATATACATAAACAGGTAGATATAACATCAATAAGGGTGCAAACAAGATATAATAAATTAATTATGATAAAAGCAGTTATTATTTGAATATATCAAATATGGACGAATAAGCCGGACCACACTAGTCGTTTAGAAGATTATCTCTATGGGGGGTTGTTGCAGTTTGAAAATTTCGATGAATTCCAAGAAATCTAACTGTTGCCCCTAAGGTTCTCTGTGAATAATTTGAAGTTGACCTTTAGGTGAAAAATGATTGCCATTTTCGATACAATCTGTAGCGAAAGTAGATCCGTTGGTTCTCTGGTTATTGTTATCTGATTAATGCTCTTTGTATCTAGTTTAGAATGAACGACCAGTCTATGTAGACGCCTTTATAATCCATACAGGACAACTTGTAAACTCCAGTATTGTCAAATCTATCAGTTTTATCTTTACTATTAAGAAATTGCTGGGATAGTTTCATATGGGTTTTGAAAGCTACTTTTTCATGCTTTTTTGAAATGACATTTGCAATCTTTTCGCTGATAGGGCAGAAATATGTTGAATAAATGTATTTTTCTATAATAGTTGATTCTTTACGTGGGTTAATATTATGATATGCTCTTTGTGTTTGTTTCTTTCTGATCATTCCGTTCATTAATTCATTGTTCTTAGCTATTTCTTCAATAGCAATAGAATCATTGAATTAAACGCAGGGTATTCATGAGATTTTGGGTTTGTTGAGTCATAAGGGATGCAAATATCAGTAAAGGTAGGTTTTCGATATATTTATCACAACTTAGTATTTGAACGCGAATTACATTGATAAATCGGAAATGTGTGTTTTCTTCCGAAATTTCCAGAAAATTTCTTTTTTCCTGAAAAATACAGCGTATTCAATGATATTTTTTTAGCAGGAGGTAGTCAAAATTGTGAAGGTATTCGAAAAAAATTGAAATATGGGGTAACCATTCAAAGAGTTCAAGTGAAAGTCGACTTCCAGTATTTCCAGAAGTTACAGACAAATGAAAATATTTCAGGCTATTAGAATTTCATTCAAGGTGCAATTCTATTTTTGTTTCATTGAAATCGATTCACAATGATACGAGCTATAGGTTTGGGCGTTTATCATGGAACACCTGATTTGGTTTCCTGAATGAATCGTATTTGTGATTTTTAGTTTTTTTTAATTCTGGCGCTCTGGTTTGTCACGATCTTCCCGAAAGAGTCGAAATGCTCGAGCATTTTTCTGTTAGATTGAAAATAGGATTGTATTATGTCTGTATTCACATGATTTTCGTCTTCCACACTCATTAATTGATCGTAAAAAAACTCGAAACGAAACAATAAGGTGAATTAGCGTTCAGATAACAAATCTGTTATAATTTATTGTTAATAATTGCGAACGTTATAATTATAGTGTAACAATATCCAATCGTCCCTGAAGCCGATCCTGTCACGGCCCGGCGGAGTGAAAAATTGCGGGACACTTTCGGGAGAATTCGAGAAAGATTTAAAGGTTTCAGTGCGCCGTATTACGCAAGAATTCGAGGCTGACATAGCGAGATTAGTAGAATTAGCTTAACCTACTGCTCCTGATACCTTCTTGGAGCAATTAGCTATTCAGACGTTCGTATATGGCATCAGAGATGGTGAAATTCAGCAGGCTTTGAGATTGGCTTGGCCAAAAAGAATTGTTGATGCTCTGGCCCAAACGCTTGAGTTTGAAGCCGCAAAACATGCATCGAATAGAGGGAGTAGCCGCGCGAAGCGCAGAGAATTAAGTTTGAATACAGAAATAAACTAGTTAGAGAGTTTTGTAACGTTGAAGTGTTTGATTTGGACCAACAAATAATTTCAAGAACTAAGTAACGTTACAGTAGGAAGTTTCCGACAAAGAGCTGACCTCACGATTCATTTGAAACTTCTGTTAGGTTTTTTACCTGAAATTGGAAATAGTGACAGTTATCAGAACTGAAATAATCAGCAAAACAAATTTAGGACATAAACATTTTAGGACAAACTCGAACACCAATTTTCTGAATTATATCGATGAATTGCAAATGTGAGTTTCCTTTAGAAATTTTTCGATAATTTCTTTTTTCCGGAAAGTACAGCGTTTTCAATGATACTTTTATAGCAAAACTCACGCAAAATTTAGTAAGTATTCGAAAAAACAAATGAAAATATGGGGTTAACATTCAAAAGTTCAAATGAAATTCAACTTCCTTTAGTATTGAAGAATATGCAGATATGATGTATGTTAACAGTTTAACGAGAAGATGCTGCTAGAGAATAATACTGAAGATACAAGAGCGATTCTTTGGTGATGAAATACATATTAATAATAATTATTTCGATGAAAAGGTCGAATAATAATTTTGAAATGATGTTGCGTTTCGAAAGTGTGAAAATTTACTAAAGAAAATAATAAAATAAATAAGTAAAATCATATTATTCATTAAAATAGTTGCTCGAAATGACCTCCAAGTTGAATGCATAGCTAACATCTACGAAGAAGTGATTGCAGAACAATATGGACATCATTATTAACTCTTTCAGCTGCATGGTATATACGTTTTTGTATCTGCTCAAAATTATTTAAAAACTGTAAACGAGTTGTTTTAGGTATCCCCATACAAAAAGTCCAACGGGTTGAGTTCCAGTGATGGCCAAGCAATTGTACATCTCCTATCAATCCTGCTATTTGGAAAATATTCATTCAGCCATTCAAGAACTATTCTTCCTTGATGTGGAGGTGCTCCGTCATGTTGATAATATATACTGGGTGATTCACCAGTGGCGCGGTGCTTGTAGCTCGTACACTCTTGAAGATTTCATTTTTGTTCGAACGGTATTGTATTTAGAAAGTAAGAATCTACTTCAGCAATTTATTTCGCAGTAAACAGGCTGTCCCAATGTTCTATAAAAAAATCTTGGGTGTTTTTTTCACATTGGAAGACCACTTTTTTGTTCAACATTCAGGAGCGGCCTAAACTCTGCTATAATATCTTCAAGTAATAAGTTTTTTTGGTGAGTAGTTGCGTCACAATTTTTTTTCCTTAAAAATTCATGAAAATAAGCTCTCACATCATTGCAAGCTCCTACGGTCAGAGAGGATGAATACTTTTTTCCTTTCGTTTTCCTATTGCCCAAGGATAGCTTTATTGATGAATTGAAATAGATTATCCTCATTTTATACAGGAGGAATTATTGAATATTGTAATTTTAAAATATTATATCTTGATTTTTTCAAATGGAACATCCTGTATTTTATTATTCATGTCAACGCTAAAATATTGTGCCTTATTTTTGCAGAAGTAACCTTATCTTCATATTCGACCATTTTCGAAATAAAAAATAAACGAAAATAATAAAATCAGAGGTTGCGAAAGGAGAGTTTAATTAGTACATATACTTGATCAGAGAAATGAAGATATTTTAAGGTAGTCGTGTATGAAATACGTAATAGATGAGTTTTTGTTGAAATGATCTATAAGGTGTTCAACTATTTCAATAAGTGTTCGAAATGTTGCCCGTTTTTTTGTAGACACAACTCAATCCTTCTGAGGAAAAACCGTTGAACTTTCGACAACATTTGCGGATTAACTGACTGAAAGGCGTCGACTATTCTCTGTCTCATATCCAACTGTGTTGTAGAAGGAATCTGGTAAACGATGCCCTTAATATAACTCCACAAGAAAGAAAATTGGGACACCCTGTTTACTGCAAAATAAATTGCTGAAGTAGATTCTTACTTTCTAAATACAATACCGTTCGAACAAAAATGAAATCTTCAAGAGTGTACGAGCTACAGAGCACCGCGCCACTGGTGAATCACCCAGTATATTCTGAATACAATTTAGCGGAACCTTATCAATGAAATTCAACAATATGTTCAGGAGAAAATTTCGATAAGTAATAGCATTCAATCAGTTATTACAAATTTGAATGGGCAGGAAGCCATTATTAGAAAGGCCACCCCAAATATTGATACTGAACCTTCTTTGGAAATGTCTTTGCCTAACTGCATTTGTATTCTGTAGGGCCCATAAATGATCATTACGAAAATTATTCATACCATATTTTTCGAAGCATGATTCATCAGGACATAAAATGTTAGAAATTAAATCTTCTGCATGTTGCTGCAGAATCCAGCGGTATGTGTGAGTTGATGCTGTCCGTCCCCTGCATTGAATGCCTGCACTACCTGTGGATGATAAGGGTGCAGGTTCTCTCTTTCAAACACGCCACACGACACGCATTTGTAACGCCCGAATACTTATCGAAAGATTATCTTCAACACATTCTATAATGTTCTCCTCATTTTATCTGTTGACTTGACGAGGTGGTAAATGGTAAACATTCATATTATTTGCATATTATTCAATACTGAAGAAATGAATTTTCAATCCTAGGAATCTAAGGTTTCAAAACAATAATTATCTATAGAAAAAGATTTTGTGATATTTGTCTATCAAAAGCAACTCAACAGACGAATTCTCTCGAATCTATTCAGTGGAGGATAACAAGAATTCCGTACGGGCGTCGACGACCAAGTTATTCCAAACGACTCAAAATATTCGATCTTCAACCTTTCAATAATAGACGGCTTCGAGGTGATCTTATTATTGTCTACAGGGCCTTGAATAACAGGTTCGGTGCAGATTTATCTCCACTTCTAACGATCAATCTCAACAGACGTCTACGAGGCCACAGACTGAAATTATATCGAGAAAACTTCAAATCTATCCCAAGACAGAATTTTCTTTCCGATCGTGTCTTTACGGCATGGAATAATCTACCACCACATGTAATTTCTCCTACTTCCGTCAATGCTTTCAAGAATGCCTATGATTCATGGATGTTATCTGAAACAGGCAACTGAAGATTTCTAAGTACCTACAACATGTTTTTGATAACCAATTGTTGTAATTCATTTGAGTTTTCTGTAGGTAGGTTAAATGCTTGATCTACTTGCTTTTGAGAATCTTTTTATTTTGTTTTCACCAGATTAGAATAGCCTAACCTTTTTGTATTACTTTGTTTTCACTGCTTTGCAACCTGTTAGACATAATGTATATAATGATTTTTGAGTTATATAGGCATCACGCCTCAACTCTAATTTATATTGAATAATAATAATAATAATTCTTGATGATCATTTCACTATGGTTACTAATGTCACCTGCAGTACAAGATAGGTATTTCATCGGATCTATTGTTAACACAACATTATGTTTCATTTGGTGAAACATAATGAATAAATGATTGGTTTATCACTTGGTTTCACAAATATTAATTAAAATTACTCGACATATGTTTTGATGTTTTAGAAAAGGTTCGATATATTGTCCCAATATTAGTAATTTGAACGATTTAAAAATATTAGCCGTTAACTCTGAGATAGCTCTTAGCTCAATAGAAGTTGTAGATGATAAAGCTTATGAAGAAGTAGTATGTGCTAAATGTATAAGACAATCTAGACTGACCAAAACAATAGGAATTAGCAATTCTTAGATTCATACAAACAAAACTTAAAGACTATAATTGAATCCTTTGTAAAGCTGACAAAGGTAACACTATTACGAAAAATGTACCGAAAGACTATTTATTCCGAAAGACTATTTATTCCAGAAAAATTTATAGATATACATGTTGATCTACACTAACAAATTTCAATTTGTATACATAATCTATATCTGTCTACACCCTGCTGTGATGTGAAAGCTACCATTAATCAACAACTTCAATCCAATAGTACATTAAGCTCCACTCATATAGAATAAATGATTTCAGCTGTAAACCTATGTCTCCAATGAAGTTATTTCAGGTTCAATAATAAAATATACCAACAATTAGATGGTTTACCTATGGGCTCTTCATTATTTCCGTTATTAAGTGAAATATTCATGACAAATTTAGAAAATAGAAGCTTTGGTTCCCCCAACATCCTAATCAGCCGGCTCGGTGGCGAAGAGGATATGATGCTCGTTTCCTGCGCAGAGTTACCTGGGTTCAATCCCCACAAAGCGGACGATTTTTCAGATTCTGGGAATCGCTTGAGTATCCATATTTCGGAGGAGATGTAAAACCGTCGGTCCTGTCTCACAGAGATGTGTTGGACATTGAAGATCCCTTCCCTCGACATGAGAGGGGTTCGGAAAAATTCCCGGGTTAGTGAGGTGATAGAATTCTCTGGCGTATCATTGGCCGTAAGGCGGAAATAGAGCACGTTTAAGGAATAAAAAATGAACAAACACAACATCCTAATCAATGATGTACTTTTATGTAGATATGTAGATGATATCTTCTGTATTTGGATTGGCACAGACAGACAACTCAATAGTTTCTTACAGCTTTTATATTCTTTTCATCAATTGATTCAATTTACAATGAAAAATCTTTGAACTTCTTGTAATTGTCGATTAGAAGGGCTCATGGCGCACTCGCCTTTAAAATATACAGAAAACCAACCTATTCGGATACCCTGATTCATAACAGTAGTTCCCAATCCTAGAGTATCAAATTGAGTGCTTTTCATTCATTTGTGCACAGATTGCTTACTATTCCTTCGTCAGCTGTCGATTTTGAGAATGAAGTTCTAGTTTTAAAAAAAATCGCTATGAACAATGGCTATGAACCAAAATTATTTGATACCTTAATAAGACAAAAACGACATAAACTTTTATTGCAGAGCTCTTATCTGTTGCATACAGAGAAATCTAACAGAAAATTTCCAATTAACTATGTTCCTAATGTTAGCAATAAAATATGTAACAGATTACACAGAAATAATATTAACACCATCAGCACTAATAGAAAGAATTTGGGTTCATTATTGGTTAATCATAAAGATAAAACAAAATTATTGGATAAAAGCGGAGTATATAAAATACAATGCGGTGAATAATCCTATATATTATTGATGTATACAAACCGTTAACACGTTCAGTTTATTGCTTCATAAGTAATCTCGAATAAGTGTGGTTTATGCGAAATTTGTATCCACGAATTCCTAAAAATTTCGTTAACAATGTGTGGTCGTTTTTAATATGACGAATCTCCAAAAATAGCTGAAAATAAAGCAAAATAGGACTAATAAATGAACAGTTTCTCTACTCTCAATTTTTATTTGTTTTTCCTTTAATGTGCTCTATTTCTGCCATTTCGGCTAATGACACGACGGGGAATTCTGTCACCTCACTAACCCGGGAATTTTGCCGAACCCTTCTCGTGTCGAGCGGAGGGATCTTTAATGTCCAACACATCTGTGTTAAACAGGACCGACGGCTTTACATCTCCTCCGAAAGATGGACACTCAAGCGATTCCCAAAATCCGAAAAATCGCACCTACTTTGTGGGGATTGAACCCAGGTAACTCTGCGCAGGAGACGAGCATCATATCCCCTACGCCACCGAGTCGGTTTACTCTCAATTTAAATCAATGCAATCATACAATTGAACATCTGTGTTACTGATAACAGTGGTTTTTCTCACCGCTTTCAGTATTTAGGGTCTGCATACAGAGCGCGCGATTTCGCGCGTATGTTCCTGCTCGGAAATGAACTGTGCTGAGTGCAACACTAATGGTGACAGCAAAACTTATTTTTGCTGTGATGTCTGTGGAAGCGCCAGCTGTAAGAATGCACTAAGTTCACAGCTACCGAAGAGAGATGTCTGCCATTGAAAGACCGGAAGTTAAAAATTTTATGCAATAATTGCACAGAGGATGCACCAAGAATGTTTGATATAAGTAAGAAACTCAGAAAAGAAATTGAAGTACTCAAAGAAAAACACAAAAAAATCCCACAAGCTAGCGCCGATAAGAAGAAAGAACTTGAATCACTGAAAGCAGTTCAAGATGAAAATACCAAGTTGAGGACCACATTACTTCAACTTGAAGGTGGAATAGGCAAAAAATAAAAAGTTATTACAAGATATGAAACTTGAAACGGAGATATATGATTAGCTTCAACAAGAAAACGGAAAACTAATTGCATAAAACTCGACTTTGAAACAGACAAAAATGACTCTAGATAAGAAATTAAGTGAAGAAAATACACAAAAAGAACAGCTTCATCAAACAAATCAAACTCTAGTAGATAAAAATCTGTCACTCAAACTGGAAATTTCTCAACTCAAGAAACAATCTCGTGAAAATTTATTAGCTAATCCTGGGAGATATGCTGAAAAAGAGGAGGTTGACAATCGTTTTTCAATAATCCAACTGGAATTAGAAAATATCAAAGTGTGTATGATGAACTTAAAATCACTGAATAATGACTCCGTAAATAACTCTCAAACGAACAACAAAAAATCCGATAATAAGGTAAATGATAAATCGCACCCTAAAAAAGGTCAAAATAATAAGCAGGTTACGGGATACGCATAGCACCGATAGGCCGCAAGGCCAGCAAGTGTCCACTGCGAGTTCGACAACTGTTCACCCGTAAAAGTAAATAGCTATAGTGATAAGCATCCACTAGAAATCGCGCAACTGTTTGTTTGTTTGTTTTGTTTGTTTTTCCTTTAACGTGCTCTATTTCTGCCTTTCGGCTAATGACACGCCGGGGAATTCTGTCACCTCACTAACCCGGGAATTTTGCCGAACCCCTCTCGTGTCGAGGGAAGGGATCTTTAATGTCCTGTCTGTTAGACAGGACCGACAGCTTTACATCTCCTCCGAAAGATCGAAAAATCGCACCGACTTTGTGGGGATTGAACCCAGGTAACTCTGCGTAGGAGACGAGCATCATATCCCATACGCCACCGAGCCGGCTGCGCAACTGTTAAAAATGAATGAAATCAAACAGAATGTTTTTGCTGATATGGTAAACGCTCAACATAATCGATTCCACTGAATGAATCACCAAGACGCAAACATTCTGAAATAATGACTTCACAATTCCAGAGCAGCCGAAAAAAGAACTGGTAAAAAACGATTGGGCACAGGAAAAGTAGAGGAAAGGAACGAATTCACTGGACAGGAAAAAAAAGCTTGGTTTTTCATAAATCGGGTTAAGTCTCACGTCACAGATAAAAGGAATTGAGGAGTATAGAAAGAAAAAACCGGGGTATGAAGAGGAATCAGTTGAAGTCAAAGAACTCAATTTTGAAAGAAAAAAAGGAGACTTAAAGAGTTTTCTGATGAAAGTTCCGTTCCATAGAAAGGACGAACTTTATGATACTGGTTTCTGGCCAGAGAATATTGGAATAAAACGATTCAGCTTCGATATTTTTAATAAAAATCGCCCAGCAGGTGATTTTGTAGGATAAACAAGATGGATCACTATTCTAATGATAAAAATGATTGTACAAGCAAAGATTTTACATATGTAAATATTTTCCTCAAAGCATGCGGTGTATTCGTGATAAAAGATTCGAATTGGGGGCCTGTTTGTCACAGCTACTAAATGGACCAATGGAGAAACTGTAAATATTCCAGGATACAGACTAATTTCCAGCTTCGTTCGTACAAGGTTTCAGCATGGAGTATCCTCTATTTATGTCAGAAAGGAAAACACTGATAATTGTGGAGTGAAACATCTGAAACAAAAAAGTGTAGAACTCAGTTTAGAATGTTCTTGTGTGGAGGATAAAAAAAAATTAGTGCTATGTATATATAGATCAAGTAATGGCGACCTCCAGGTTTTCCTGGATAAACTAAGTGAAATTTCAGATTTATGTGTCAAAAAATTTCGTGAACATACGATTGTATTGTGTGGTGCTTTTAATTTTGATTTGCTGCTTGATGAAGTTGAGGGTAAGCTCTTTACTGATCTGTTGTCAGCTTTCAATTTTCGTCAAAATGTTTTTAAGCCAACAAGAGTAAAACTAACAACTGCCACTTTGTTGGGTTTCACAAACTTTGATTTGGACAATGAAATGCAGGTTATAATCACTTCATTGTCGGATCATCGTGGGCAATTAATTTCAATGCCTGCCGATACTGAGAAGTTAGACCAATCAGAAAAGTTAATATCAAAATGTTCACAGAAGCCAAGCTTCAAAGTATTTATCATGTTCTTGAAGAAGAGTCTTGATTCAGAAAATGCATGTGACTGTTTTATTAATAAAATTCAAGGTGTTATGAATACTATTGTTAAAACGAAAACTATTAATTCCAATGATAACAACACCATTGTTTGGTTAACGAGAGGTATAAAAGTTTCATGAAGGACAAAAAGAGCTTTATACACGCAAAATTTTCGGGATTAATATCTGACGAATATTATAGAGTTTATAAAAATTTACTAGAAAAAATCATTATTGCTGCGAAAAAATTAGCAAACTTAAATTACATTGACAAGTCCAGTAATAAAGTTAAGGCTACCTGAAAAAGAATCAATCAAGAAACAGGCAAAAAAACGAAGGAAAATATTAGTGTGGTAGAACATCTGAAAACAATTTGTAATTGTCCCAAAACTATTCTGAATGACTTGAACACTTTTTTGGAAAATGTGTCCGATAGTAAATACCAATAGAGAAGTCGATTTGTCATCCATCAAACAAAATAACAAAAAGTTTTTTTTACCTCCGACAGATCCGGCTGAAATTGTTTCATGTATAAATTCACTTAAAAAGTGAATTCAGTTGGTGATGATGAAGTCCCTGTTTGTGTTATTGTAATTATGGATTGTTATCTCACATCCTCTTAATCATATTATTAATCTTATGATGCTGAAAGGCGTCTACCCAGAGAATCTGAAGATTGCACTAGTTGAGCCAATTAATAAATTCGGTGGAAAGGGGGCTATGAACAACTGTAGACCGATATCCCTACTATCAAATGTAGGCAAGATATTCGAGCGAATATTATTCAATTGAATTTCATCTTTCTTAGCTGAGTGCGTTATATTAACAGATGCTCAAAATGGTTTCAGAAAGCGCAGGTCCACGATACGTGCTCATCGGGTTTTATTGTCCGTCCTAGAATCCCAAAATGATAATAAAGCAACCGTTGGTATATGTTTCGATTTGTCGAAGTGTCGACCATCAAATTTTGTTTTCGAAGATGGAGAACTGTGGAACCGAGGAATCCCATTGAAGCTTCTGCAGTCTTACATAACAAACCAGCGGCAATGTGTAATAGATACAAATAAACAAGGAAAACAGCTTAGGTCAAATGAAGTAGTTATTACACAAGGAGTTCCTCAAGGTTCTATACTTGGACCACTTTTGTATACTCTATATACTAACGGCGTGCCTACGACTATGTATGCTGATGATACCTGTTTCGTACTGAGCAAAAATAATTCCGACTTAAATGTAAATATTTTCGAAACAATAGAACACCTTGATGACTGGTTCAAAGATAATAATTTATCTTTGAATATCGGCAAGACACAAGTCTTAAAATTTTCATATAAAATGCAAAAACCTGATGAAGTACTTACCTCTGCGGTGATCTGACCGTCCCACAAATGCTGGACATCAAACTTTTGGGAATACGAGTGGACAGTAGACTCGATTGGAGGTGCGATTTGGATGCGGTAGCTGAAGCATTGTCGGGCTGCAGTCACGCTCTGTCGGTTCTGTCCAGTGTCGTGGACTTGAACGCTGCTCACTCATTTTAGTATGCTAGTGCATTCTCGAGAATGAAATATGGTGTGATTTTCTGGGGTAACTTTGTAAGATCCTCTAGAATATTTATACTGCAAAAAAAGTGCTTGAGAAGTATGTTTAGGATGAAGCTGCAGACCATATTTTTCTCAATATCGTATACTTACCTTACCTGCAATTTTCATCCTTGAGTCGGTTTCTTTCGTTCTGAATAATAGGGATCTTTTCTGTGTTTATAATAGGCAACATACCTACAATACAAGACACAGGGAAAATCTCAAAACTCCAAAAACTAAATTTACCTACATACAAAGAAATGTCGAACATCAGAAAATCAAAATTTATAATAAAATACCTACACAAAACAGGATAGAATGGAGTGATAAAAAATTAAAAACTCAAATCATTTTCAGGGAAGAAGGCCTATTATAGTGTTCTCGAACATTTAGAGGATGAGATAACTTTGTGACGTTCCGTTTCTCGTATATTCTCTGTTTTTTTCTGACGAGCTCAATCCCATATTGTGGGTTCGTATAGTGTAAATTGTAATGTTTGTTTCTATATCTTAACCTGGTGTTTTCAACGTTGTGATTGTGTCTTCATATCTTGATATTTTAACTACTTTCAATTCACATTGTACATTTTCCGAGTGAATAAGGTCTATCTGTCTATCTCTCTAGTCCAAACCGGAAGATGCATCGAGAAGAGAGTTGAAGAACATAAAAGATCTATTCTCCAAAATAAAAATTCTACGGTGTTTTCGGACCACGGTATCAATAAAAATTATTTAATAGATTTCCAGAATATTGAACTCATGCAAGGATGGACATCTTGGGAGATTATTTAAATTACGTCCGCTCATAGGAAAAACCAGCCAATTCGCAACGACTAACTAGACTTCAATTTACCTCCTGTTGATTAATGCCGTTATACATAAGTGAAATCACTCATTTTAAATTTGATATTGTATTACTCTTGATAATGGGCTAACAACCCGAAATATATGTCGGGTATTTTCAATAAATATTTGTGAAACCTTTGCCAAGTGATAAACGAATCTTTTGAAAATTGTGATTCCAGGACCTGCTAGGATCAAGTTTTTGAAGCTGAATATCTACAAATTTAAAAAGATTAGGACCGTGGTGCTCTCACTTATCTGTCTTATGATTGCTTCAGAAGTCACCTCTCAAAAGTTGTCATAGAGCTTGTGGAACAGAACAAATTTTGCATTTTGCCGAAAAGTGAAATAGAAAAATTATGAAATTCATTCCAAACTTACACACGCACTATATAAAAGCCTGTCTGAGAGAATTCAGCGCTGGAGGAAACAGGAGATATGCGAATAGGGCTATACTATTTTTAGAAGTATGGTATCGTATTAGTAATAGATTTGGATAATTTTTACCTCATAAAATAAATGTTTTTCAATCTTTTCATGCATTAGCTGTATGACATTTCTATAATTATCAGATTCACGCTTCATATCTGCAATAGCTGCTTCTTTGGCTTTCCTTTGTTCTCGTAGATGTAGAATTTTATTTGTTTCCCTCTCAATTTTCTCTCGATTGTCTTTTGTGAACTTGAACAAAAAATTGTGAAATACTAGTTGACTTTAATCATGAGCTTTTACCCTGGTGAATGATTTGAAGAGATTTCTCAGTTTTTGTTCTTTTGCAGTTAGATTACGCCATTGTTCTACCAGGTTTTTTCGTTTTGCTTCGGCTTCTTCTCTTTTATTTGTCCATCTTTCTAGTGTTTTGGTTAGTTTTTCTTCTTCCTCCTTTTTAGTGCCATGGGCTGTTCTTACTATTTCAGGAGCAATATATCTGGAATTGAATGTGCATGGTGGACAGATTTCAATGTTTTAGCTACTTCAGCTATGTGAAATATTGTGAATAGAGGGAAATGACCGCTCGTCTCAGTCACCCTTCTTTTTGTGTGAGAAATTCATTGCTGCCAACAGATGCAGGGAAATTTTTTTCGTTTTCGAGTTATTTGAAAATTTTCTAAATAACTCAGGTGCAAATATCTAGATTGCTTCTGGATAAAAATGGTTTCGACATTTGTACAGTCACTTTTTCACGCAGAATCGACCTAAGTGCGGATTTTTTGCCTAACAGTTTTTGAGTTTACTACAAACTTGCGTTTTTCCAAATGTGACCTATATGCAACTTCGTTTTCGTTGAATAGAGTTCTCTTCTTTTCAAAAACTTATAGATATGCACCCTATTTATTAATTCAGAACGTTTTTTCATGAAAAACTGAAAATTGTTTAATTCTTTCCTAATTTTATCTAGTAACTCCATGATCATTTAATTACAACAATTGTGTGGTAATAATTTCGTTTGTAATAAGGTATCATGCTGTAGGAAATTTTGAAAAGCTTAATACCATTGAATGTTATATTCAGAATTATAATGATGCTGATGTTGCAGAAGCTGCTTATTTAGATCGCTTTTCTCCTAATCGATAACCTCATGAAAGTATATTAGATAAATTGAGGGAAACCTTCATGTACCATGGTACATTTGTGTTCTTCAAAGAGCTGATTAGATTGATGATTTCTCCAGAATCAGTTGACAAGAGCACAAGGCTGCTACACGGGTTAGAACCAGTTTGTCGCAGGCCAGAGCTTTGTTCCCTCGAATCACCAATATTACTGGACGACAATACTTCCTGATATCCCTGCTCTCCTCCACACAGCTCCTCCAAAATAGAGACCCCCCTTTTGCCCCCATTGCTGTACATCCTTATCAAGTTCCATATTGCAAAATTTTTATTTTTTTATCATAATATGCACTCTTCATTGTACATCTTCTTGGCCTGTCTCTTCTAAGTATTCCACTGTATGCTCTAAAGAAGTCATCAGATATCTGTCCTTCAATTTTCTTTTTATATATCTCCATTTTATGCATGGAGGAAGTTTTGATACCAACAGTAATCCATGGTTTTTGTTTTTGGGATTTTATTGACTTCATGGTAAATATGCGATCCCTTATTGATTAAATAATACCATCAAATATATCATAAGCTTTGTTAGGTTCAGACTCATTATAAACTCTTTACCAATCAACATTACTCAATTCCTCTTTGAAGCTTATCATATTTGATTCAGTAAAGACCTTTCTTTTGCCCGGTTTTGTAGGATTGGAAGGATTTTCATTATGTAGTGGTACATCTATAACCTGTGCATTATGGAGGGACAAACCATTTGCGATAACCCTGCCCTGTTTAGTCATTTCAGAGTTCAAGAAAATGTTATCAATGTGAGAGCTATATTCATTTATTTGATATGTTGTTTCATGTTTCTTTTGGATAAATCCATATGAGTGTAAAAGGTCAAGGAACATATTCTTCTCATCTGAATTTCTGTCAAAACGAATGTTAAAGTCACTGCACAAGACAATTCACACAGAAATGTCCCCTTGCGGAGGGCGATAGACTAAAGCAACGATAAGCCGAACCCGCCTGCTGCAATCTCAATATGATTCTGTTCACTACATTTCCCAATTTCAGGATCATCTTGCATCATCATATCCGCTGATGCAAACACACACGATCCACCATAGGGAGACACGGGTGAGAAATGAGAAACCAGTTCATACACAGGAACGTGTACACCCTGTAAATCGCTGCCTGCTAACCAGTGCTCAGTGATACGACATACCCAACGAGAAAACTCTATAGTACCCAAGAAAAGATCTAAGTCCAATACTTTATTTTTTAGTGATTTTTTTTTTTTGTTTCTTCACATTTTTCCATTCTCAATATTTGACTAGACATATCTCCACCATTCAAAAAATGTTTATTCCTAGGTATAAGAGGTACTTCCATAACGTTTATTGAGGGCTGATGCCTTCCTTTCACCGAGTTCGCCAATGGCAATCTGATCCCGTCATGAAACCCCGTCTAAAAAAGAAAGCGGACCACAATCAGATTTTGAAAATCCAGGTGTCGTTTCCCAGCTATCACTTGAGATACACGTTTTCATCAGAGCCTCCATCGGGATAGCTGTACCATGCTGAGATTCGATCCTTCGACTAATGGTCTCCATGTGTGCAATCAGTCCACAAACAAAGGTTGCCTTGATTTGGGCAGCATATCGTCCCAGTTAGTTTCAAAGTACGTGAAGCTACCGGTTTTATCCTCCAGGCAGAAACTTTTCAATTGATTATTAAAAAAGTATATGCACTCATTGATAGTATTGATGATTTATTTTATTATTTATTATATTTTATGGAAATTCATTTTTAAAGTAAAACGAAATGAGACACTTTTGTCACTTTTCAACAATTTATTCAATAATCACGACCGCTTTCGACCCTACGGTAATTTTCAAGTGAATAACAATATAATACATGAGTAGGCAAGTACAAGTACAGAATGAAATTTATCCTAAATATTGCGTAGTGGGGATCCATTATGCTCTAGTTGGCTGTTGAGGGTAGTAAATTGTGGGTTTTTACATAGTTTGTTAATCTCCAAACTTTCCAACAAATTCATCTCTCTCCCTTTGTTACATTTATGAAGGATTTTAAGATTGTACAATGATATCGAGTGGTTAGTTGATTTTATGTGTTCAAATATTGGCGAATTTTTATCTGAGGAAATATTTTCCTTGAATCTGTCTTCAAAACCTCTCCCAAGGAACATATTTCCTCAGATAAAATTTCGCCAATATTTGAACACATAAAATCAACCAACCACTCGATATCATTGAACAATCTTAAAATCCTTCATAAATGTAACAAAAGGAGAGAAATGAATTTGTTGGAAAGTTTGGAGATTTACAAACTATGTAAAAACCCACAATTTACGCCCCTCAACAGCCAACTAGAGCAAAATGGATCCCCACTACTCAATACTTATGATAAATTTCATTCTGTACTTGTACTTGCCTACTCATGTATTATATCACTCATTCATGTAATATTTACTTTTTCGTTTTAAGTATGGTACCGAGCATAGAATCACATTTGCCACCACCTTACATTTTCTTAACTTATGCTTCATTACAATGGGCAGATTGAATTTTCACCCCAGTTATTTGAGCCTGCAACGACAATGACACAGTCATTCGAACTCTGTTCGCCACTATAAGTATTAATTATGTTATATTACATATAGTTGTATCTTGAAAGCATCTACTCAGTAATTTATCAATACCTTTCGCATTATCATCACCCAGCACCACATTTTTAAAAGATCCTTCATTTTCTACGTGATTTAATGTTGGGTTTAGTTGAGAGTCTGTATGTGTCTGAGTCTCCTTGCTATTTTGTTTTCTTGCTTAAACTTGGGTTGGTCTAATTATCATCATCTTAACGTTTCCTACAGAGTACTGAGAGACTATTGACTGCAGATACTGTTCTCCAGTCTGACCCGTAGCCCCAGTAACAATAGACAACTCTTTCCGTAGATTCCTTTGATTTCTCTCTGACGATTCGCAACATGTATCAATAACGTAATTAATAATCTCTGAAGGGAGTTTTTCTTCCCGTTCCAGCAAAACATTCCCCAAACGCAAGCACTCTTCCAACCATATGTTTTCGACAGACTCATCAGTTGGACCACAAATAAAATGATCTTGAATTTTGGGCCTAATTCTTTTCTTTAGTAGTCTTTCTGCTATTCAACCAATAGTTTTAAATTTCAATTGTCTACATAAAATTGGAGGATTCGCAATAATAGGTCCTCAGACTTCTATTGTAACTTTTTCAATATTTTGTAACTCATTTTTCTGTGTGCTTTGAAAAAACCACTTGCAAGGAAAACGAACAGAATAATTTTCTGAAGCAGCACCAAAATCATACCTATTCTGAACATAACATTCTATTATAACATGTCGAATTTTTCAGTTTTCAGAATTCATGAACATCATTCAATCAAGTTTTCTGTTACTCATTTGTGAATCAACAATGTAAATCAAATAATAAATTGATTTTGACATTTATTGTTGTGAGCATAGATCGTTGAAAAGAACAATTAATACACCCCCGCATTCTTCTCAAAAAGTAGCTCGTAGAATGAATGTCACAATAAATTTCACTTGCTTTGATAGAAACCGAGTTATTGGTATATGCCGAAATCCCGGAAAGTCGGGAAATCCGGGATAACTCGAAAACAAAAGAAGATAGCAGATGTTTTCTTCTCAAAAATCGAGAACGAGAATGAAGGAGGTCTTTTATCTCTATTCGAAGTATTTCACTAGCTGCTGTACTGAAACATAACAAATGGGATACTCTGTACTTCATGATGAAAGAGGAGATAATTCGAATAAAATAAGAAAGAATCAGAAACATAAAATGTAAAAAATGCTGAGCAAACATTCTTTCCAGCGAAAAACTTGTTAAATCTACAGTCAAACTGTCATTCAGCTCGTAGTAAGGGGTAACATAGGTACTAGAAATCTCACCTAAACTCGTCATTTTTCCACATTTTATGTTCTTTGAGTAAAGTGTTTTTTTTTCCTATAATGGTTTATGTTATATGCGTAATAGTACATTGAGTCTTTAATAAAGGAAGAAGCACGATAGGTAGAAGTTTATAAATACGAGTATGTACTCAAGCCCAACATTTCTAGCAAATAATATTATAAAACACTCAGGTATATTGAAATATTTTCGAAGAGAAGATGAAAGTTCGTTTTTATTAGGCGTATTTGGTATTTATTGATAAAAATTAGAATGATTGAGAACACAAAATTGTGGATTTATAATATCAAAATAAATTGAAGAAAAGCACCAAAAACAAATGATAAAAGAGATAAAGTGCAAGAGATAAATTTTATGCTGGAAAATTAATTGAATCTGGTATTTCAATTACTCTAATAACACCATAAATTTTTTCTAGCATACCGCAACCGAAGACCCCAATGCTTTTCCATAGAATTCAAACAATAATTCTAGCTATGGCTGATTGTCATGAAGAGCTTGTCCCAAGCATATTCCATGAGATTTAAGAGGCTAATCGAAAACGAATTGGATCTACCTTCGTATATGCTGTAACGAAGTGATTTTCGTCTCAAGTTCGAATACTGTTAAATTTCTCTTTCATTCATAATGCAATCTGTTTTGATCGGGATTGATTTCCATTCTTTGGGGGTTTTCGCTTGATACGCATTACGTGAATCATACTCTAAACCAGGAGCTCCCAACCAGGGGGGCGTAGTGGAATACCATAGGGGGGGGGCGTAATCGGTACGTTTAATTTCCGGAAATAGTACTTAAGCGCAATATACACTAAGCCCGCCGGGCCGCCGACACAACCCGTTGACCTGTATGAAAAGAATCAAATCAAAGACAAAAGGTTGCCGACATATGTCGTCGGCCCGGCGGACTCAGTGTGTATTGCGCTCTACATATACAAGTTTCGACAAGTCACAACACGACACTCACGCGCACCCCCGCCCTACCTTCCCCCTTGCATCCATCTCACTCGTAAAACAATTGGGAGCATGTGCGGATCGTACTCGTACTGTCAGTACTTAGTTCGTTAGCTCCAAGTTGCGTTTTTGTTGACATATATTTAAATGTGAAATTGTTGTTTGCGAGATATTTAGAAGTGAAATTGTGTTTTCACTCTAATAATAAAAATAGGTAAAAAAACTTTTTAAGTTAAACGGTTTTATGTTAAACATACATTGCACTGTTTAAGATAAATGTACTAAAACCAAAAATAATAAAATAGATACAGTCGTGGGAATTATAAACATATGCATAGACTAGACTAAAATAAAACCGTGGGGCACGTCAATTGTCTACAAATTATCGACTTAATGTGCGATAGAAGAATCGTTTAATTCGTCGTTAGGCAGTTGGCCCGCAGACGGTGAGGAAATTATTTACTATTTTCTTGCTCATGGAAATTCTAATAGTTATACACTCCATGTAAATAAAAGAGATGTTTTAACTAGTTTATCGTTGGACATTCACACTGCTGGCTGGCGAGGAATCGTTTCACTGCTTGTTGTTTGTCTTTAATCGACAAAACATATGACACAAGTACTACTCGCTCACCACTATGAAACCCTAAAACTCGCTTATAATCGAGCTTGCTAGCTTGTTTCCACATTCTAGCCCTACTTATCACACGTCCATCGTTGTCGGTTGCACAACTGCCTAATAATTATAGTGTAACATTACAAAACAAACATTTTAATCAACGATTGTAGACAATTGACGTACCCCACGGTTTTATTTTAGTCTAGTCTATGCATATGTTTATAATTCCCACGACTGTATCTATTCTATTATTTTTGGTTTTAGTACATTTATCTTAAACAGTGCAATGTATGTTTAACATAAAACCGTTTAACTTAAAAAGTTTTTTTACCTATTTTTATTTTCTAGTTTTTAGTTTTTATTTCGCATTCTTTTTAATTCATTTAGTGCTTCATTATTGCAAGGTTTCTTGCCCGTTAGTTTATTGCAATCCAACTCCTCTATACGTAGTCCCTGCAAAGATCTTACTCTACTAAGAGCCACGTAGGCTTGACCTTCTTCAAACAGTTTCGCACCTAAGTATACGACTGCGTGATCCACAGTGCTGCCCTGCATTTTATGTATTGTAGAAGCCCATGATAGTATTAAAGGCAACATTCTTCTTTCAGCTGTCCCATAATTGTACTTAGCCGGAAACTGTATGGCTTTCGGGTGCATAATAACAATGATATTTTCGAAGTTAGCTCCACAGGTAAGTATGTTAATGCAGCAGCGTTGTACCGAACTGTACGAACTTGATTAGGATAACAACGTTTGGTACAAATATCACAAACATGTATATAAATTGTGTTAATAGCATTCTCGAATGCCTGCAGATTATTAGCTCTGCATTGCTGGGTACGCTCTCGTTGTTTACTTAACCTCGTATCGCGATGTTTAGGCGTTTCTGAACCCAACTGCTGTCTTTGTCTTTCACGGCTTTGTATTAATCTAACTTCATATTCTTCAGGCGTTTCTGACGCTACCATCTGTGTATATTGCTCCCGTTGTTTTGTTAACCTGGCTTCATATTCTTCAGGCGTTTCTGACGCTACCATCTGTGTATATCGCTCGCGTTGTTTTGTTAACCTGGCTTCATATTCTTCAGGCGTTTCTGACGCCGTCATTTGTGTATATCGCTGACGTTGCTTTTTTAACCTGGCCTCATATTGCTCAGGTGTTTTTGACGCTAATTGTTCCCGTCGTTTCTGTAATCGACTTTTTCTATCACCTTCACTTTCTTTAGCTCGTTTTGCTTGATACTTTTCTTTCGCTTTTTGAAGCCTTCGTTTACGTTGTGTTGCAGTTTCTGTTTTATTTATGTTTGTATTTTTATATTTTTTTACCATTTTGTTCCCACGAGTAATGGACATTTAAACGGTCGACCCCCAGAGGTCCAATAAAGGGCAAGGCTATGTACAACAAGATGCGCCTGAGTCTTGAGGAAAACGCTAACGACATATCATTTTATCCACCCTAATGCCATACAGTTCTCGGCGCGTTTTAACCTTTCACCTTAACTTGGGTGGTGTACCGCTAACGACGTATCATTTTAGCCACTCTAACGCCACACAGTCCTCAACACGATACAAAATCTTGACTTGGGTGGTGAATTCAGGCTGGATACATTGTATTCTACTGGTTGAGCACTTTCATTTGATACCCATATTGATAGGATTGATAAAACCTACGTTATCCGCCATTTTGTAGCGGCCGCCATCTTGGATTTCAATTTTTTTATAGTATATTGTATTCTGATTGTTGAGCCCTTTCATTTGATACCCATATTGATGGGATTGATAAAAGCTATGTTATCCGCCATTTTGTAGCGGCCGCCATCTTGGATTTCAATTTTTTATAGTATATTGTATTCTGCTTGTTGAGCCCTTTCATTTGATACCCATATTGCTGGGATTAATAAAACATAAATTATCCGCCATTTTGTAGCGGCGGCCATCTTGTATTTATAATGATAATGAATAAATATAATTGTATTGTCACCAAAATCCAAAGTGTATACAAAATTTCAGATTAATCGGTTGACAGGAAGAGGGTGAAATTTGAATTACTAAATTTGACCCAAGAATAAATAAAACAAACGGGGTGAGCTAAATAAAACCGTTTAATAAAAAGTAAGTTTCTTAAGTTATTGTGTCATTAAATCGCAATAGTATTCAAATAATTATTTTAATCACTTTTTTATCTATTCAACCATATTGGCAGAGGCGATGAAATTTTGTGTTGAGATCGAGATACCTAATTCATACATAAAGTAATTATTTTTTTAAGTTTTATCTCGCAAGTATTTGTACGGAATGGGTTACATTCTGAAAATTTATGTAGGTTCGAACGCCGCTGCTGCGAAATACGCCGCGCTGGTGCGATATTCTTTCCCACAACCACACAGGTTCCAATGATCATAGGTTTGAATGACGTTGTTTCGAAAAATATTTTCAATGCCACATGATGTTTTCGAATTTCGATTTTAAGGATTCGAACGTATGAGGCAGTGAAAATGTTTTTCGAAACAACGTCATTCGCGACTAGGTAGGTCACTCAAGCCTAGTATAAATGTGTATGTACTATTGTTACAGATTAGAAATGGCAGCTAAAAAAAGAAAGTTTTCGGAAGATTATATTAAATTTGGATTTACCTTCATAGAAGAATACGAACTACAATTGCCGCAGTGTGTAATATGCATGAAAGTTTTGAGCAATGATAGCATGAGGCCCACTCGCCTTGAGAGGCATTTGAACCAGCAACATCCTACTCTGGTTTCGAAATCTAAAGATTTCTTTTAATCCAAGGCAGAATCACTCAAGCGCATGAGATTGGATAAGTCAGGAAGTTATCATGCAGGTGTATCAAACATCTCAAAGCTTCATTTGAAATAGCTTTTTTGATTGCAAAACAAAAAAAAAACTCACACCATTGGGGAGGATTTAATCGAACCATGTATCCTTAAAGTCACGAAAATAATATTAGGAGAAGAATCAGAGCAAAAAATTGATTCCATATCTCTCTCTAATAACACTGTCAAGCGAAGAATCGACGATATTACATCAGACATAAAATTACAAATTATAAATAGAGTCAAACTATCACCATTTTTTGCCATTAAATGGGATGAGTCCACAGACATCGTTAATTGTGCACAACTAATCATTTATATTAGATATGTCAGCGGAGATCACATTGAGGAAGAGATTTTTCACTCCCAATCGTTAGCAGCAGGAACTAAATCTGAAGATATATTCAATTTAATATCAGACTTTATCGAAATAAATGACTTGGATTGGAATAAACTTATTGGACTATGCACAGACGGCGCTCCTGCAATGATAGGATCACTATCAGGCTTGGCTCAAAAACTTAAGGAACCCCGCCTTAGTTAGTACGCATTGTGTTATTCATCGGGAAGCTTTGGCTTCGAAAACTTTGCCACAAAATTTATGCCACATTTTAAATTCTGCCATAAAGATCGTTAACTACATCAAAAGTAGTGCATTGAACAGTCGGCTATTCACTTTGCTTTGCGAGGATCTTGATTCTGATCACAAGGTCTTCCTATTCCACACAGAAGTGCGCTGGTTGTCAAAAGGCAACATATTAGCTCGCCCTTATGAATTGAGAGAAGAGGTCATCCTCTTTCTCGAATTTGAAGAAAATAATTTTATGCAACTATTCAAAGATGAAAAATTTCAGTGAAAGCAGGCCCATTTAGCTGATATTTTTGAGGCCCTGAATCAGCTAAACTTCAAGGCAGAAATGGCAATTTGATTAGTAACTATGATCATATTCAAGATTTCATATTAAAGCTTCAACTTTATAAAAATAAGGTATTTGCTGAAAACACATTTTCTTTTTCACGGCTATCCGAAGCGATTAAAGATCAAAAACTGAATAATGATTTGAAATTTGAAATAGAAACTCATCTACAAACATTGGAAAACGAATTTCACCTCTACTATCGAGATGTTAATTCCGAGTAACCAGTATGGCGCATGACCAGACACCCATTTTCTTGTTGTCCATATCTCAGATTTGCCTGAAGATGTTCAGGAAGAATTTCTAGAAATGAAGGCTGACTCGATCATGAAAGATGACTTCCATCTCTTGACATTAGAAAAATTTTGGTTCAAACGATTTCTTGTTAATCCCAAAATTGCTTCACTTGCTTTGAGAATAATTATTCCATTTTCGACCACATATTTATGTGAGACAAGTTTCTCAGCTTTGGTTTTAATAAAAACTAAACAGCGAAATCGTCTTGCTGTCGATAGCGATTTAACCATTGCTCTATCAAAGACTGAACCCAGAATCGACATACTGGTACAGAACATGCAAGCTCAAGTATCTTATTAGTATTTAACAATTAAAATAAAACTAACATATTTACCTAAATGTGAAAGTAGTTAATGGTTTTCAAGAGTATATACATATATCTTCTTTTATTAGATCCTTAAAACATAAATATCTACAAATATCTGTATGGAACTCTTTGTTTTTAATTTTAATTCAAATAAATAATATAGTTGTAAGAAAAATTGTGTGTTTTTAATGTTTTTAAACTTAAGGGGGCATGAGAATATTATTTTTGAATTGATGAGGCTCAGTGAAATAAAGGTTGGGAAACCCTGCTCTAAACCGTGACTGAAGCGAAGCGAACAATCACAGTGCGTGATATAATCGCAAAATCTGGGACATGATATAGCAGGCCCGTTAAGTTTAGTCTTGGCATCCAGACGCTTTTGACAGTAATTATTACCATATTTTATTATCCGTTCAGTAAATCATTTTTCCTGAATTTATACATAAAATTTGTGTCGCTATATTCCGAAAATAAAATATACGTGCATCTTCCGAAAGTTACAGATTATCCAATTCCGTTGTTTTCGCTTGTAATTTTACACTATTTCACGCAGAAAAATTGTGCAAAAATTGTTGCTGTTATTTTCCGAAAATATAACATACAAGTGTAGTCCGAAAAGTAACAGAACAATTCACATCTGTAGTATTTGTGTATTCTGGCTATTTTGTGTTTGCCAACTTCCATTCGACCATGCGCTATGGATAATCCATAGAAAGATTAACGTACCGACGATAACCCTTTCCTAAAATTTATTACTAAAAGTTCTTTTTCTTCCAATTGGCGTACCAATTTCCGGGGCTTTTCTTGATTTTGTGCTTTGCAGTTATACCTACACATGCAATACACAGATCTGAAAGTACCTTCTGCACTCTCTAGTGCTATTCCTCTCACAAACCCTTCAGTGGTATTCGTAGGATCCCGACAACTGCTTACTGACCTATTCATAGGTTTCGTACAGAGTTCGTTCTGTGAATTTCAAAGCTTTCGTTGATTCGATGCTTTCCCCCTTCACACATGCAGTATTCGGTATTGGAAGTGTACTGCACCCTGTAGTGCTGTTTTCCCCACACATGCTTCAGTGGTATCTGTTGTCTGCACGGACTTCTTCATTCATTACAGAAACAGTTCTTTTAATTATTTTCGGGGCTTCCGTCGATTCGATGATGTGCTGTTCCCCTCATGCATGCAGTATACGGGTCTGAAACTACCTACTGTGACCTATAGAGCTGTTCCCTACATAAAAACTGCAGTGGTATTCGTAGGGTCTCGTTTAATTCCTCGTTTAGACATAGAATTGTTGTCCTTTTTAACGTTTTCTAGTTGAATTAATGAATCGGGTTAAGTAGAATAGGCGAAATACACGCAACGTGTGACGTGTAGTGTTTGGACTGATCATTGACACTGTTTTGAGCAAATGGTAGCAGCACGTAATAAATTGAACTGTTAATTTATAAACTATAACATATCTCAGTATATACCAAGATATTGTTTGTACACCAACCGACAGTAGATAAACTGTATAGGAGTTTGCCGTTCAACATCGCTCATCCTTCGACCTCTAACCTAACCTCCTCCTATTCTCGCCTTTCTTGCTTATGCACTAGTAAATAGTTTAAGCTTGACCTGCTCGCTTTAAAATAGTGTTAAGTGCCTTACAGGCATGTATTTATATTATTGTTGATATTGATACCGATTGTGTAGATATTGTATGAAGCAACATTGTCTTACAGATTGAATATAGTAATTGAACCATCTAGTGGTTCTTTAATCCCTATCTGAACAAGTAAAGTCCGAGTAAGATCTGTTCAAACCATTAATAGCAAAATAGAAGTATCCTTTCGAGTTACTAAGTGCTTAAAGCCCACTGGGAATCTGATATTCTTGGTTATCGCTTACTTCTTAGATAACAAGGAACTCTTCTACAACTGTAGTTTACCAGGGTATGCCTAAAGAGTTCTGGAAATAAAGATGTAACAGATCCCCTTTCCCGAGAGGACAAAAACTGTCGCTCGAGTAATTCCAGATATCTTGTTGTATCTAGCTGTTTATGTATTTCAACCTGTATATGTATTTCAACTTTAGTTCAGTATTTGTTGTCAGCCGTAGATGGTCGAGAGAACGAAATTTTATTTCTGAATTTCAATTAAATCTCGTGATAGTATAAAACATAGTTTGATTTCTTATCAACATGAAGAAAAACCGTTACATTGCGCGAAAAAAGTCTGATTAACCTATGTGGGGTAGTAAGTCCTCACAAACTCCTTGAAGGTGTTTGTTGCCGGTGTAGGTTCACGTGTGTGCGAAATTCATTCAAAATAGCTGACAGTGGGGCAGAAACACTGTTTCCTCAAAATCACACAAAACATTTTAAGAAATGGTCAATAATGATGAAAATCTGCTTGAAAAGATTATATCTGATGTAGTGATTGAAGATTTATAGTTTACATCTAGAAACTAAAGATAATCATCTTCTCAGTAAAAGCTTCCATTTGAACCACGGCCGAAAAAAAAGCACGTTGAAGTCGTAGTGAGTTCCAGTCGATGTTGACTATATTTTCTTTTGATAATGATGGCTTTGTGTACCATGAGGTCGGACAATCAGCAAAAAAAATTATGTTGAAGATCTGAAAAGATTTTCGGGACGCCATAAGAAGAAATCAGAGATAACTTTCGACAAGTTGCATCATCACGTTAATGGGCCAGTACATTCATTAAATCTTGAGCACCAATATTTAGCAGAGCACATGATCTTCCAGCTAAGTCAGCCTTCGTAGAGTCCTGGTACAACTGTCTTTCGAACTGTCGAACTGATTTCGAGATTGAAAACGTTGATTGAGTATTCTGTATTTTATAGTTAGCTGACGATGCCGATCGACAATAATATTTTGTATCAGTATCGTTCACACTATGGTCGTTGAGCTGTCTTTACGCAATTTTCGTTATATTTGTATGTAAAATGAACGCCGTCTGAACTAGAATAATATAAATATAATCTGAAAACGTAGTTTTTTGATTTGGTTTTGTGTGTTATCATTGAAATGAGTTCAAGAACTTAGAATCGTGAGCGTCCAAGGTTTGTAAAAACGTTATCTATTGTATTTAGAGGAACTTTAAGGCAATACTCTTTTAGAAAAATAAATTTGATGGAAGCAACTTGAATGTTACTATAGAAAAGTGGGGTAAGTTAGTGCAATAATTATACGCTTCTGGTGAACCAAAAGGCAAGTAAAAGAGTAAAAAGAGTGAGTTTCTTTCATCACTATTGAAGCGGAAGCCAATAAACTGAAGATTGCCCAAGTAAATGTTGAAAATTGATACATGTACGTCGAATTCAGCACTGAGATATTCGGAGGAGAGGTTCTCATCAGCACTCTTGGATGGGCGGTTGTTAATGGCATTCCTGAAACATGACAATTTGGAGTTTGTTAGTTTATAATTATAACTTCACCTTCAAAAAGACCTGATATTTTACAGCTTCTCATGAACTTGAAACTAAGCCTTAGGAAAGTTCAAAAGATCAAATTATTCAAGCAAATATTTCAGAGCTCATCCTGTGTCATGTATAAGTAGGGAGGTACCTCTCGCTTCTTATCTCTGATGAGATGCAACATAAAACTAATATTCAAAAACTATCAACTTCGGCACTGACGGCAAAAAAGATATTCCACTGAAATTTTGAATATATTCGATGTATCTGGAAGTAAAGGTGACATAAATCCCCTTTCCCGAGAGGACAAAAACAGGCGCCCGAACTATTCCAACCAAGAAACTGCGCGGAAGAAAGTCTGATGTGGGGCAGTAAATTCTCACGACCTCCTTGTAGGCGTTTGTTGCCGATGAAGGCTTATGTTTTTGCGAAATATATTCACAAATAGCTGACAGTGGAAGATAAATACTGTTGCCTCAAAATCACATGAAACATTTTAGAAATGGACAATAATGATGAAAATCTGCTTAACAAGATTATAACTGGTGATGAACTGAAGATTTATAGTTATAATCCAGAACCTATACATAATCATCTTCTCAGTAAAAGCTTCCATTTGAAAAACGGCCGAAAAAAGCATGCTGAAGTATGGTACAGTAAATGTTGACTGTATTTTCGTTTTATTATGATGATCTTCTGTACCATGAGTTTGTTCCTGATTGTCGAATAATCAGCAAAAAATATTGTGTTGAAGATCTTCGGTACACGCAATTTCATTGGCAATACGAGGTTCCAGACAAATTCTTTGCTCGAAATTTTGATCCATTGTGAAAATGTGTGAGAACTGACAAAATCGAGCTCTGTGAATAAACTAAGAGACAGATCGCGTTCAAACTCCGCCTCAGTATAGAAAACAGTGGCACCAACTTAGTAACAACAAAAATTCTGACAATCGTTTCGAGTAGATTTTTTGAATAATCAATTCTCGGTACTTTTTTAACAAAAGTATTTCAATCTTGGAAAAGAGAGTATGTGGGTCAATTGAATGGTCAGAATAGGTTTCAGTCCCATCGACCTAACAACTGCTGCCTTTTTGGCCTTTCATACCCTGGTGAGCTGGGCACCAGAGTAGTCTTACTGTGTTATGCTAAGCTATCATAGTGTTCCTTTACATTCGTCAACTAGTTTAGATATAACCCTTGGATCTTTGAGATATCCCAGGTCGTTTCGGCTATTGGAGCATATCGTTGCCTTAATTTGAAAATGTATGTGACAACTTTCATTTTATTGTGATGACCTTGAATTCGAATCCGCCACTAGCTTTTTCCTCCAGTGAAAAAAGAAAACGATATGTTTCCTCTATCTGACTCGTCGACTGCCAAATCAAAGGTAACGATCAGAGTGGAAGAGCAGGTTGATATAGTAGGATATTCTGTTACTTCGATACTCCTACTCCATCGTTCATTAAGCGCTCCACATTTCATTCATACATCAGGTCAAGATTTATCAAATAGAGCTCCGTATGATCTTAAAAAAAAATTCTGATTTTCCAGATAATCAGTTGGGTGAAAAAGGAAAATCGTGTCACCAGAAGTGAAAAAAAATGCTATTTTAGTAGCATATTAGTTCTTGAGCATATCGTAATCGATTCGATTTGAAATCTTGAGCATTTCGTCAAAGTGAAAAAGAAAATTTTTTTCGTAACCAGAAAACACGAGCAGTTCTGATTACACCTCCGCAACTACAAACAAAAATTAACAAATTATTTCAATAACTACCAGGTTTTATGTGAATCGATGCAGTGTAAAAATGGGTTGAACATTTAGAATACCCCAGTATTTGATTTCTGGAGTATGAGTTGATATTCAGAATTTGGCTAGATCATTGATTCATAAGATGAATATTATCTGTTTGCTATAAGAAGATAATTCTTTCATGTCAGATTATGATATGGGGGGATTGATAGAGATCGTGTTCGCTATATACAACTTATTTTATATGTACGTAAAGTACTAGCATCGAAATTTCAAAGTTTAATTCTGATCAGAAATATCTGAGCTGAATAAAACATTATGGATCTGAATCTTCATATACTGCTTTGATTCTATTTTAAGAAGTAATTTATTACTTTTAGAATACCAATACTACTACTTTACTTACTTCTTCCTCTGATGATATAATTCTTTCACTTCTTTTGGATTATCAGGATCTTTCTGGAACAAGACTTTCTTTTGACATGTTTAAGCCTCTGATGTCTTCCCAAATAAACCATGACAAAAAATGAGTCTTTTACAACTCAAAACGAAAAAATGTACACAATCTATCAAGCTCACAAAATTTCAAAAGCAATTAGCTGACATTCGATAATTTCAGGCTTTGACATTGACACTTCGATAAAAGAAAACTTCATTGTTCGCAGTATGATTTTACTTATCATTTATATAAACAATATACAGAATAGTTTATTCACAGATTCCTAATAAAAATAGATATTGCCATTAACTGATTTTCTGAAATAGGTAACTTTAAATAACAATTATTACAAGTATATACAATTTTAAAAACCTAAAGAAAGATAAAATTATTAAAATTCGTAATATGCGTTTTAAAATCAATGGCACCAGTGACGAATTAATTACAATAAAAATAATGAGAATTCCAACGTTTGAACATGATGGGTAAATGAAATTATCACTTAAAACAGTATTGTAAAAAATATCGAAAATCAACAAAGAAAGTATATGTATAGATAAATCTTGACAAAAAAACATGTAGCAAAAGCTATTTTTCGAAACTCCATGAGTTTCTTAAAATTTAAATCCGAGGGCATTTGCCTTCAAAAGGCTAATTGGCACAGCCTCCTTATGTTAATATCGAAATTTACATGAAATAAAAATTATGACAACTTAAAAATCGACGTCCCAACCGCTTACATCATCGGGAGGTGGAGTATCATGATCTGGTGGGTAATCGTCGAAATTTGAAGTATCTATGACGTTCTTGACGTTTGGCAGGATGGGTGGCGTTAGAGTCCGCTGTGTTAAACCTTCCCAGTTGAAACCATCGAACCATCTAGAATTAAATATGTATTCAGTATTGATTAAGATTTTAAATCCAGATATAAATGATGATTTATGCTGTGAGATAATGTTATAATGTAAGGTGTCATAAAAATATGGGCTAATAATAATTCGAAAACTGAGACAAGAATCAAATACACCATGATGAAATATATAAAAAATCATAACCAATCATTGCAAGTTAGGTCAACGTTAAATGTTAAAAATAACGGGTTTTCGCATTCTTCCAGCAAAAAATAGATCAAACAAAAGTTGTAGATCAGGCAATATTCTGCAAAAATTATCCTCATTCCTGGAATATGGTGATTTAAAATATCACTCATATACTGCCTGAATAGGATAAATGGTTAGATGTCGATATGAAATCTCTAAAATACAAATATTCACTCATATATTGCCAAAATAGATTATTGGACGTTGAATATATACCATCAGTTTCAAGAGTGGTTGGAACTGGATCAAAATTAATCAACAAGAGTTTAGAGCCAATTAAATTTATACTTCCATCAGTTCCAAGAAATAATTCCGAAAAAATATTTCCAATTCAGAGAGAAGCTGAAGAGTCCTACAATTTTCGATTTCTGTATAATAAAACGCGTTCTGAATGAACAGAAAAGGAGATATATTTTTGAGATGGAAGAAAAGCCCATTCAAATACCTAGATTCATATTTAAAAAGTTTGCATTATAAATAAGAAACCGTTGGACGAAAAACAATTCGGATGAGATTCGATTCAATGTAAAAAAAGTGCCTGCATAATGTCAAAACCTTTTTTACATAACATAATCTAACCTCAAAACAACCGAGATATTGGCACTCGACTGATTCTGAAAATTTGCAAAATTTCCATATAACTCGAAAACTAAAAGAGCTAGCTTGAATCTGTTTGCGAGTTTTTTCCCCTATTCCTTATATTTTACACAGCTGAGGTTCTATAACGTCGAAATTTGCCCCTTCTGTACATTATATTGTATATCTGGCCAAAATCAATGGGCATCATCTCTTTTGATGTTTTTGTAGTAATATAGTGATAGTGAAAAGTTGTTATAGAGGATGATGTGTTGTCTTTTCAAATTACCAAGATTCCAAGAGGCGGAAGCATTGAGCTCACAATGAATATAACTAACGGCTGAAGATAAGCATTATGAGAAGGAGAGTGTAGCATGTGTATGAACTTGCCTTTTTCTGTAACGTTTATGTGAGCTAGAGGGAGAGAAAGAAACAGGCGTCGGTTGATGTGCTTTCCTGATCATTTGGGCATTGAGGGTTATGAGAAGCCAGACTCATAGGCCGTATGGGGGCTGCCTTGGGATTCACTGAATCGGAGCCTGGAGTGGGATGGTCTGTATACCGTAAGGATGGAAAATAAATGGTGGTTAGACCTGAAGGTACAGGAGCACTGATTGAGCTTCACAGGACTCAGACACCCTTGGCTTGCCACCAGTGGACTTTGTAGTTCGAAAGTCTAGGCTTCGCTTAACTTATCCAGGCTAGATCTCAGAGTTCTAATTGCCATATTAACGGCACAATATCGTCTCTGAAGTCACCTTAATAAGTTGATCGAGAAGTCCTCATGCAGATTATGCGAGGAGGAGGTAGAATCGATAGAACACATGTGAGAATGACCAGCTCGGGATAGAATCAGGATGAGGAACTCTTTCCCACAAACTGAAGATGACTGAGTTTATTAATCTTGAACTTACAAAGCTTCTAACGTTTATAGGAACGACGGTGCTCAGAGGTGAAATTTGATGTAGAGTGTGACACAATAGTGTACTGCGACGCTGCTAATCAGCCCTCACACAAATATTAATTTCAAATGTATTCTTTTTTATTATGCTCGGTTGGTACGAAAGGATAATGAATATTCACACCCTATCTTTCAGCTGATTGCTCTTCCATTTTTTAGATTGTCGCCATCTCACTACCAATCAAATATTCGGTTAAATGAAGAATTAGGCGAAAACATAATATTCTGATTACTCTTTTTGTTCCAACTCTCTGACAGACTAGCTGTTGTTGACATATCAGTGACGTGGAAAACGTAGATATGTCATTTGATCTTTCATCAGTAATAATTTCTGGAATATAAATTTTTGAAACAGAAAGATCTTAGCATAAAAACCAGATATTCAAGATGTATCGTCGAAAACTTTCTACCCTGTTTAGTAGTCCTGAAACTAAATGAATGAAAATTTGCTCAGACAAGTCAACCTTATTCTTAAGGGAACATGTTTTCGATTTTTATGCCTCTTCAGCTTAAACCCCTACGATGAGGTGGTTTTATCATCATACAATTTTATATTCTTCATAAAAATGAGTTGGAGAATCAGTGTTTGTTCATATAGAAATTTGTCCAAAAAAATAACAAATAAATAAAATTAAGAAGAAAATACACTGCGCCAAGAAATCAACGCAGAATTTCAAATTTCTATTTTGGTAGGCAACTGATTATAGATATGGATATATCCAGACATATGCCAACAAAATTCTCATGAGAAATAAATTGAGTTTCTGCAAGAAACCACTACATATTGAAAACAGCAGTTGTTGATAAAAGTTGATCGAGTAACGTTCGTTTTTCCCGGAAATTTCAATTTTCGGTAAAAATGCAACTTGAATCATTAAATTCGGCAGAATTTAATGCAGCTGTGGTGTTAAATGACAGGTTGCACTTATATAAGAGTAGACTAAAGGCTTGGGGTATCCCACTCAAATGTTTCCAGAATAATCCGAAGATACAGGATGACCGGTAGTCTGGGCAAGGGCGATCTCGAGTAACAGCAGCAATCCTTGGCCGTTATTCAAGATTTTCCTCGTTGAGACAACGGTTCGCTACTGCTAGGCATCTTTAAACGCAACTTCCACTGAATAGTGGAGTGCAAATTAGTAGTGAAACAATAACGTCGAAGGGAATTTGGTTTGAACCCTCGTGTCACATCTCGAGGCCCAGCGCTATCCGCAGCATACCAAAGAGGCCAATTGAATTTTTCGCGGTGAAATGTCAATAGGGTGGAAGCTGACTGGCAGAGATAGTTTTGATAACAGATGAGTCGAGATTTCGTCTTCTTCTTTGCGATGGACGTTTTCTAATGTACAGATGTGCAAATGAGAGATATGCTCAGTGCAACTTTTACTTATCTATGGATTTGGAGTGAGGAGGAATTTCTTTGAACGCCCACACTGATCTAGTCATCGTAAATAATAAAACCCTGAATGGTCAGAGATACGTAATAGTTATTTCAGAAAAACATGTACCATTTGCACATAGGTGAAAACTTTTTTATTCATGAATGATAACGTCGGACCTCACCAAGCTCATCGTTAGGAGCTGCTTTCAAGATCACGAAATTACTTCAATGGAAGTCCATACCTCAATTGCATCGACCATGTCTGGGACATTCTCAATAGAAAATTAAGAAACCACCAAAATTAGCATATTTCTATCCGAAAAAAGACATTCATTTCTGCAGGGGTAAGAAGTTTTTATGCTTATCTAGTGAAGATAACGATTTAATTGTTTTCTTCTGTAACTCTAATCTTTGTTTTTTGGAAAATGTGACTTGTATATACTTGGACGATACATTTGATTGTTCTTCTGGTTTCTTTAGCCAATGTTTCACGAACAGTACGTATCAATATTATATTATTTGTTACCAAATAAGAAGGCAGATACATACAAAGTTTTCCTTGATAATACAAAAATGCAAAAATGAAAACATACGGGTGACTATTTCTGCAGTTGTTAGAGATTTTGAAATGGGCATTCACAAGGCAATTGTTCAAGTTTGGCCTGCATTAAAGATGATAGCTTGGAGATTCTATCTTTCGCAGGTTTGGTTGAGTAAAATTCAAAAACTCGGTTTGATTGAAGATTTTAATAACAAAATGAGTGAGATTGGATCATGATTACGAATGACCTTTGTGCCTGCGTTTATGATTCCACATGGAGAAGGAAATTGTTAGTTTTTTGATTTGCTGCCAAGATCAAAAAGATACGATGATTATTTAGCCGACAGATATATCACTGAAAATTATTATTCTCTGGAAATATGGACTGAAAGTTCGGCAACACTTATCCGTTTTACAAATACTTGTGAATCATTCCATCGAATTTCAATGATTCATTATATAGTTCGCATACTAATATTTCTGTGAAAAAATTAAAGAATTTCAAGAAGACACTTGAATCAAATAAGATTGATGATAAAAATTTGAGGAATCATCAAAAATTCATTTCAGAAGTGCTTCATAGGTATTGTAAAAAGTCAATTAGTCGTTTTCATTTAATTAAAAGTTTATCATTCTATTGTAGTGATAATTAAAATACAAGCTGTCCTTTCAACGAAGTAAATTTTCGACCCTCTTTATTTGAGAGGGAATTTACGTATCCCCAAGTTGAAACTTTCGAGGGGTTTGAGCTTGGGGAGTGTATAGATCAAAAAAATTTGTCCCCCTTAGAGCTCAGGTTGACCTATTCTAGCAAATTTTCATATCCTCATTAGAAGGACAATTAAATTTTGAATTTTGAAGCCTACTTGTATGAAAGTATCAAACTAAATATATATAAATTAAAGAATGAATAATATGTATTCTATTCTACTTATAAGTTTTTAGAATATAATTTTACTAATGAGTTATATTGATGCATTATTTATTTTATGAAAATTAATTTTCAACAAAGATGAAGAATAATACATTTTATAATTTGCACAATTTTATTTTTAGAAACACAACAGGTTTCTACCGTCAAGTCATTCTCAAGTGGTCAATTACAGGAAATGAACTTGCTTATATAGATACTAGCCCAATTTGATATAGAGTAGTGGAAAGGTAGCTGGCTATTAAGGGTGATTTCACTTGGGTTTTTACAAAGTTTATTGATTTCCAAATATTTCAACAGATTAATTTTCTTTCCTTTGTTGCAATTATGAAGAATATTGATATTATCTAATGTTATTGAATGTTTCGTGGATTTAATATGTCCACATATTAGAGAATTATTGTCAGTGCATAAATGTTCTCTAAATCTGGCTTGGAAATACCTCTCCACTACTCAACCCGGCGAGCGTAAGGTTGGGTTAGGTTAGGTTAGATCTAGGTACACCCAGGCCTAGAAAAATCGGTTAATATTTTAATAACGAATTGTTGTTACGTTTCGTGCGCTCGAGTAGCTGCACGTGGGAGATACGGAAGCGTCCATTGTCACTGTTTTACTCGACCGCCGCCTTGTGTAAGGTTTGGACGAGCTTGAAGCTGTCAGCGGGTGCATGACACCCGCCTTACGCTACTTGTAGCGAATTTCATCAAACACATTTTATTTTATTTCTGTTATTTTATGGATAATTTAGGTTTTTCCTTCAGGCTCAAAATCTAGAATCTCGTAGGAAGAAAATCAAAACAGATTATTACGTCTTTTCGTAGAAGCTGAAGTTAGTTCTTCCGACGAGTCTGGTAGTGACCAAATTATTGATAATGTCAGCGGAAGAAGTTTCGAAAGCGACACAGATCAGGATGTGGATGACGAAGGACAGCATGAAGGATTGAAAGAGAATGATGGCGAAGGCAATGGTAGTTATTTATTGGAAAAAATGAGACGAAATGGTCCACAGTACCAAATAGGTTTAACGTACGTACTAGGTCGGAAAATATTGTAACAGAAGGACTAGGCCTGAAACCTATTGGAGAAAATGCAAAAACAGTTGGTGAGTGTTGGAACCTTTTCATTACTAATGATATTTTGCAAGAAATAGTGATTCACACAAACTCTCAAATAAGTATCAGATGCGCGACATGCACAAACAATAACACGAAGAAATATATCATGGCTGATATCACCACATCAGAATTGAAAGCTCTTATCGGACTATTGTATTTGGCTGGGAGTTTCAAATCCAATCATCTAAATTTGAAAGATTTGTGGAGGATTGATGGATCTGGAATTGAGATTTTTAGAACCACTATGACTTCGAAGAGATTTCAATTTATTCAGAATTGCTTACAATTTGATGATGAAGCTACGTGTCAAGAACGAAAAAGTATTGACAATTTGGCCGCTGTTCGTTCCGTTTTTGAGAAGTTTGTTGCATGTTGCCAGTCATTGACGTGGCCTTTGCAGTTTTCGCCAGCAAATATGATTCGAAGATATATGCTTTCGTAGATTCAAAATCGTTTTACATTGTCAATCTTGAAATTTACCTCGGAAAACAGAAACCAGGACCGTACGCACTTAGCAATAAGGCAATGGACGTTGTCGATAGGATCGTAGCTCAATTTCAAAGACGAATCGCAATGTGATCTTTGATAACTGGTTTACCAGTTATCCACTGTTATTACGTTTCCTGAGGGAACATCGTTTGACAAGCAAAGGGACTGTTCGCAAAAATAAGAATGAAATTCCAAAAAATGCTCGAAAACTGTAACAGAGATGTTCCTAGTAGCATGTTCGATTTTCAAAAGGATCTCAATAGTATCCCATGGACCAAAAAAAAATAAGGTGGTGTTGTTGAGGTCGACTTTACATCATGATGATAGGATTGATCCTGCAAGTTTAGGAAACCGAAAGCCTGAAATGATTACGTTCTGCAATTATGATGTTTCTCGCAATACAAAGAGAAGGCGGAAGGCGATTTTTTATGCAGTTTTGAATATGGTAGGAAAACCAATAACAAGTTATCAGTGAAACGTCGAGATTTCATTGGAGACCTGGGAATAGAATTGATTTTAGAACATTTAAGAAACAGACAGGAAAATCCACATTTCCCCACAGTATTTCGTAAAAAAATCCAAGGTCATGTGGGTGGATCCTCATAAGAACCACCAAAGTAGCCAGGACTATAAAGAGATGCGAAATATGTCCTACAAAAAAGACCTCGAGACGATAACGTTTGTTACCAGTGCAGCCGTTATTTATGTATGGAACAAGCCATTTTCGTCTGTGAAAACTGCACAAGATCTCAAGACGAATAAGTATTTTTCATTAATTTTATTAACCAGCTTGAGTGTTATTTTTTTCCTATGTTTAGTTTATCTGAAGAAGAAATAGTTTTTGTTTCCGTTTTCATATTTTCGATAAAAAGTCATAAATATGTGTCATCAGTAATAATTGTAAGTTCTAATTGTTAATTTTTTAATTTCTCAAATGAATAACATTACTAAATTATTTGTTATAATTTCTCTCTTAAATTAGTCCAAAATATAACTAAATATCAGTTCAATATTCTAGAAAATGGATATTTGAAATAATAGTGTATAATAACCACACAATCACGATCTGGGTGTACCACACCCACCTAGCGCTTTTTGTTACTTATTCCAACATTACGCTCACCGGGTTAATATCGAATTAGGTTAGTATCTAAATCCATTTCCTGTAATTGACCACTCGAAAATGACTTCTTATCTTTGTGGAAAGTTTATAATATATATTTTACTTCATACTTCGTTGAAAATTTCAGTAATGATGTTGATGTGTAATAACGTTTGTGAACGATTTTTCACTAGCATAAATAAATTGAATATTACAATTTAAAAACTCACTTGTGCTTTTGAATTTCGCTGATTCCTCCTTTTTGGTATCCCAATCTTTCAGCGGGATTGTCTCTGCACAGTTTTTTTATTAGTGCCATTGCGTTTCTAGTGATATTTCTGGGAAATTCTATGGCGTCTATTCCTTTAAGAATTATGTTATAAGTTTTCATTGGATCAGAACCAGTGAATGGAGGAGTGCCTGTTAACAGTTCGAACATCAGAACTCCCAATGACCAGTAATCAGCACTAATATCGTGACCTGAAAAACAACAACTGTTAAATTTCTTCTTTTCACAAAAACTGTCTCAATAAGTTCTCCGTCACTGCTTTTTTGCTTTATAATTTTACACGAGTGGTTAACTTCATATCGGATGAGTTTAATGACGAAGTAATTGGACTTGAAGTTTTACTGGAGATTTCATTCCATATAATATGAGTTCCTTCAGTAATTGTTTTGTTAAATGAATTTGTAAACGTATCAAACAAACGTGTTGGCTAGTATTTTGAAATATAGGTCCTAAAGAACCGATGTTTTCTATGTTCGACTAGTAACTATACATGTAAAATTTGATCTTTTCCTAGATAGCTAGTAATGTCGTTCGAGGAATTTCGAGATTCTGCCAGGACATAAAGTTATACTGTTTATAGCATAATGATAAATTCGTTTCCAAATTGAAGTTGTCTACATTTAAATGGTTAAATGTAGATGATAAAGTATATTTTACTAAATTTCCATTATTTCTTGTTCAAGTACATGGGTAGTATCGAATGTTACTTCATTATCAATTGTTTGTACTACATTCGAATTTAGATATTTACATTAATGCTAGGCTACCAAATAGTAACGGCGAAATCGATGCAACTTGTATTTCAGTTATAAATAGTGAAAATTTCATTAGTATAATATGGATCATTTACTCATTCAAGATTTTCAATGAATCAACTTTCCCCACATTTGACTACTTAACTGATAAGCTACTTATTTCGAGTTTCAATACATTATCTTGATTTGGTGAATTGTATTTTTTAATTTTTTTTATTAAACTCACCTTTGTTTAAAATAACTTCAGGAGCCACATATTCAGGCGTACCACAGAAGGTCCAGGTTTTTCTTCCAGTTTGAAGCCTCTTCGCGAAACCAAAATCAACAAGCTTGATATATCCCTGATTATCCAGCAATAAATTTTCCGGTTTTAAATCTCTGTAAATAATGTTTCTTGAATGGAGATAATCAAAAGCTTCGACAACGCAGGCCGTATAAAATCTTGTGGTGGGATCATCGAAGTGTCCTCTGTCTCTGAGAACTGTCCATAACTCTCCACCAAGGCAACTTTCCATAAGCATGTATAGGTATTTTCGATCCTTGAAAGTTTTGAATAATTTTACAATAAATTGGCAGTTTGCTTCGCCCATGATCTCCTTCTCCGACATTATGTGCTGCTGTTGGCGTGTTTCTACAATCTGAGCTTTCTTCATTTGTTTCAGAGCGAAAGATCGACTGGGATCGTTGTTGATTTGAACCAATTCCACTCTACCAAAGCCGCCTACTCCCAAAGTAGTCAATATCTTGAGGTCTGACAACTTGACATTTTCGAATTCTTCGTTTATTCTGTTGAAATTAAAACAAAGTGAGAAAGACAAACTAGGAACTATTATAACAATATAATGTAAAAATGAAAACTAACTCAATGAACACAACAGCAATCTTTACATAACGTGAGTACCAGTGACAATTTTAAAATTTAAATTAACGGGGAAGTAATTATCTTCGCGAGAATTCGCTTCATATCTTCAAGCGGATGAGAAATGAAAGTTTAATGATTGAAATATGTTCTCCAACTGAATCTAAATTCACTACAATCTTCATTGCAACTTATGCATGGAGCGTCCAACTCTAAATTGAAATAGGATTGGCGCCTAGTTGTTTTGACGGATTTTTTATTAGGTCTTTAATTCTTGATTTTTGTTGTTTCTCATTTCGACACTATATTTTTCTCTCGTAATTTATTAGGACTTTATAGGACTTGTCCTATAATAATAACTTTTAATAAGTTTGTGACACTTAAACGCTGTAGAAAATTGGCTATTCCTGGGAAAAGTTAATAAAAAATGGAAAATCATGGCTGATTCTGATAGGTATTCTACTTTACTACTGAAAATAATTCTCTACAATTTCAAGCCTTTTTTCAGTACGTTTATAGAGTGATTTTGAAATTATCAACTAATAAACATAGATGTTTTGATATTTCTGAGAGATTTTTTGTATGATAATTACAAATCAATGATGAATTTTTTGTGGCAGCGACAAAACATGTTGTTTTTATAATGGCGCCGGTCATTAATATGTGTGACGTCACATGCAATTAAACGATTTATTGAAATAGTGTCGCTGAAGTGAATTCCAGAATTTTTATTCAAATTTATCTTAAGGAGACCCAAAAATATTTTATCCCATTCAAATGTTTTTATACTTTGAATATTACTAGATAAAAGCTTAAATTATTGATCATTATAAAACGAAATAATATCTTTAATACATAACGGCAATCTATCAATATGAGTTAATCTTGTTGCATACATAAGATAATGGGCGATTAAGAGATTTCCATATCCTGGAGTAACATTCAGAGATAAAAATTGATATACTTTGTAGGCTCCAACATATAATTATCATTTAATAATCTGATAAATTTGCAGGATTCCTTCATTGAATAATGCATCTAAATGAAAAATAAAACATGAAATACACATTGGTTTTTGATTTAACGATCGTAACATGCCGGAACCTGTCTGAAATTTCTGTCAGTTCAGTGAGATATTACAAAACTTCGGTTTTGTAATATATATAAAAAAGTACATAACATAACTTGTGAACTCAATGCTAAGGCGTTATGAAACTTTGACATTTCAAGGTTAGTACAAGTGGCGTCATCTAACATCACTCTACGAGCATATTGGGGGATGAATCATAACGGTAATTTCCAGCCGAAGACTACATTTATGAGATGTTATTTCTTCTCTGCATTGATTATGTGCTTTCAATATACATCAATATATCAAAACATAATGAATATATAAGTACACAAACACCGCAATACTCACTAATATTTAATTCCCAGGGAAGCATGTAAACATAATAGAAACATAAAGTGAGCATTTGAATTTGCCTTTGTCTTGAGAAAATTTATTGAAAAATTGTAAAATCCTTACCTCTTTCTTTCAATTCCTTCATCTTTGTATTTAGTTCTGATTTCGTCTAAGTCTGAAATGAGCTGGTTGAATGTTTCTTTATCAATGACCAAGCAAGATACACCGTCTGGGTCATCCACGATTATATTTGCTGTTCTGAGGTCATCTCTGCAATCAATGTAAACAATACATATAAAATTTGTATTAGTTGTTTATATTTCTTTACATACCCTTGCAGGGCCTTTTCTCCGAAGAAATCTCCTTTTCCTAGAGTTCTTATGTATTTTTCTTCAGTAGCATTACCAGATTTCATGGTTACTTTGACTCTTCCCTTGCTTATTATGAAGAAAGTATCACCTCTTGCTCCTTGCCTGATTATATAATCTCCATATGCGAAGAACGTTTCTTCTAGAACATCTGAAATTTTGATCAGGGTGTCCTCTGGAAGGTTTTTGAAGATAGGCACACTGAAAAATTGTATACTCTAAGAACACAACACCATTTATTTTTCCAATTTCTTACCTCTTGAGGAAGTCTGTGTATTCGGCCTGTCTTATGAGACCAGTCCTCATCATAATGGTTTGGAAACATTGTCTCTCGATGGCCCATAATTTACAATCTGTAGCCGCTTTTATAGTTGCAGTTCTTTGACAGTTGTACAAAATGGCAAGCTCTCCCAATACCTTTCCGGGAGTTATGGTGCTAAGGAACTTATTCTCTCTGGATACTTCCACACAACCCTCTGAAAAAAAATGAAATATTAAATCACTCTACGATTTAAGCATGAGGAATTCTCTGCAATTCAGTTTTTGGCACCCATTACGAAAGAGGCGATAGAGATTGTTGATCTACACCAGGGGTGCTCAAACGGTCGATCGCAATCGACCAGTCGATGATATATGAATTAGTGTGCATTACAACTGATGGAGCACCAGCAACGACTGGAAACACAAACAGTTTTGTGGCATTGTGTCGAGCTAATGAAGATTTCCCTCCATTTATTTCATTCCATTGCATTATACATCAACAAGTTTTGTGTTCAAAAGTTGTAAACACGATGGAAATTATCGGCATTGCAACAAAAATTGTGGATTTCATCCGTGCACGTAGCTTGCAACGGCGGCTCTTTAAATTGCAGTTGGAAGATAGGAAGTTAGCTGAACACACTGATTTAGTTCTTCACACGGACATCAGGTGGTTGAGTGGCGAAAAATTCCTAGAAAGGTTTCAAGAATTATTGCCCGAAATAACAGCTTTTCTAGAAGAAAGAGGTGATGACACTCAGATGTTGAAAAACGAAAAATGGCTGACTGATTTGGCATTTTTGACTGACATCATAATGCACTTAAGCACCAATAACTTGGAGCTTAGAGAAAAAGGAAAAACTGTTATTGAGATGATTAGCGCAGTTAACGCATAAAGCACAATACGAGCAGAGACACGAAAAAGTAATTCTACAGCATGACAACGATCGGCCTCACGTTGCCAAACCCGTTAAAACCTACTTGGAAACGCTCAAATGGGAAGTCCTACCCCACCCGCTATATTACCCAGATATTGCACAATCCGATTATTACTTGTTCCGTTCGATGGCACATGGTTTGGCTGATCAGCAGTTTCACTCATATGAAGAGCTCGAAAAATGGCTTGATCCGTGGATAGCCTCAAAAGACGAACACTTCTACCGTCACGGTATTCGAGTTCTGCCAGAAAGATGGGAAAAAGTTGTAGCTAGCGATGGGCAATATTTTGAATGATTCGTTTGTAATCATTTCTCACAATAAAGTTTTATTTTCATAAAAAAACAGCGAGAACTTTGTTGCGGATCTAATATTTCCATCACTGTTATAGCCTTTATTGGTGACGATCTTATTTGATAAACTTGGGAACCAGCTCATCATGGTGGTTCATTGTTTGAATTAGTATTTAATAAATCTTCTCGGTAAAGTTTTCGTTTCATCATGGTTGATTTCGCAAAACATCAATTACTTCGATAAAATCTGTCTACACTACTCTAATGACTGATGTTTCGCATTGAAGAGGAAAATATTTGTCTGTGGGGTTAATATATACCTTGGTTGAAGTAGTCCTTGCGTCGATTTCTCTATAATAGATAATTATTGCTTCTGAAAAACGAATTAATTTACATCACTGATATCATCAACATAATTAGCAGACGCATCTCAAGAATTATGGCCAGCTTCCCGTTTACCCAAGCCAGAGTGGACCGTTACCAAAAAAACGCGTACATAGTGGCGCATAGATTACCTTCTCACGGTTTTATCTTTCTCATTCTATAATCAGAACCAGGCGTCGATTAAAACGTCGAAAAGCGGGTTACTAATGGTCCGTGAGATCATAATTGATCATTCTTAGCCAACGTAAGAAAGTGGTCACTTCCTGTCAATTATAAGACATCATTGGATATGGAAGAATATCGTAATTATACTTTGATGAGTTCAACATGTGTTACGTAGTAATTTGTGATGCTGGAGATCAGATTTAGGAATAATCTGAATGTGACCGCTTTTTTTCAGTAAATATCAGAACGCAATGAACCAAAACACATATCTAGATCGAATAGTTACAGTGATATACAAATTCTAATTTTAGAACTTGCACAACCTGTAGTTCGTTTCTTAGACACATTCAGAATTAATTTGAATAATTAACATGGGTGTGGTATACTGATCTGTTGTTTGTTGAGTATATATGAAATATCATTTCTTATACATGTGCTGAAATGGTCAAAGGTTATTCGTATTTCCATGATGCTGCGTTATCTTTAGCGAAAAAAAAATAAAAATATAGAAAAAGTAGGTGGTCTTGAAGGCGATACTACGTCGATACAAAGTTTATTATTAAATAGTGCAAAATGAGTGCAGCGAAGAAATCTAAAACGTATCAATTTAATAACGTTTGCGGGAAAGAATTTTTCTTTTGTATGGTGAAGGATGAGTGCATTTGTTTCATTTGTCGTGCGTCAGTTACAAAACCTAAGCGTGGTAACATCATGAAACGGTTCATAAGAACTATGAAAAGGATTTTCCGCCACAAAGTGAATTAAGAAAACGAAGAGTACGTGATTTGATATTTTGTTTGAAAAAAGAACAAACCATGTTCACAAGACCAGCCAAACAATCAAGAGCTGCTACGATCACGTCATTTAAAATATCTCATATATTGGCGAAACACAAGAAACCATTCGAAGATGGATCGGTTGTGAAGGAAGCAATTATTGAAGCGGGTGAGACTATTTGGAAATTTTAAAAATAGAATAGAAATCATGTCGGCTATTAGAGAACTTCAGTTATCCCGCCTGACTCCAATACAAAGCGTATTGAAGTCATGAGTCAGGATATGACAGATAAACTTGAACATGATATCATGAAATGTACATAACTTTCTCTACAGTTCGAATCCACCGATATGACAGACACTGCCCAGCTGTGTTTTTTTATTAGAATGGTGTTCAATGACATGTTGGCTAAGGAAGAATTTTAGACAATCATTCCTCTAAAACGGAAGACCCGTGGCGAAGATATATATATATAACAAGACGAATTATTCAAAAATCCGTAGATCAACGAATAATCCCTCCTGATAAGAGCTAGTTTCCAAATATGTCCGCCATGCACGCAGCCCCCAAGCGCCACAATAGTGCAACCAAGCAGGATGCCGAGAAACGAAGCGACAGACTGCAATCTCGCCCTTATTAGGAGCTCATCAGTGTCGCATATCGCTTCTCAGCATCCTACCAAGCTACATCGGGGTACCCTATCAATTCCAGAAAGGACGCACCTCGTACATATGTACGAGAGTCGCCCTCTATGGACTGACACGGCGAACCCGCTACCAGCGGGATTATTTCGCTCGTTTTCTACCGTTGATGTGATTCACGGAACGGCGAAAGATGTCTCCCTAATGTTTGGAATTTTTAACGTTTTCACATATGTTTGTTATTGTTCGTATCTTTCTCGAAGTCCGGTAGCGGGTTCGCCGTGTCGGTCCATAGAGGGCGACTCTCGTAGGTATGTACGAGGTGCGTCCTTTCTGGAATTGATAGTGTACCCCGATGTAGCTTGGTAGGATGATGAGAAGCGATATGCGACACTGATGAGCTCCTAATAAGGGCGAAACTGCAGTCTGTCGTTTCGTTTCTCGGCATCCTGCTTGGTCGCACTATTGTGGCGCTTGGGGGCTGCGTGCATGGCGGGCAGATTTGGAAACTAGCTCTTGTCAGGAGGGATAATTCATTGATCTACGGATTTTTGAATAATTCGTCTTGTCTCAGATTTACATACATAGACTCCCCGCGAAGTTAATCGCGGAAGATATTGACCATATATATATATATATATATATATATATATATATATATATATATATATATATATATATATATATATATATATATATATATATATATATATATATATATATATATATATATATTTTCTTCAATTTTGTAAAAACTACAAGCTACCAATATATATATTAGTGTGCATTACCACCGATGGAGCACCAGCAATGACTGGAAACAAAAACGGTTTTGTGGCATTGTGTCGAGCTAATGAAGATTTCCCTTAATTTTTTTCAATCCATTGCTTTATACATCAACAAGTTTTGTGTTCAAAAGTTTTAAACACGATGAAAATTATGAGAATTGCAACAAAAATTGTGAATTCCATCCGTGCACATAGCTTGCAGCGGTGGCTCTTTAAGTTGCAGTTGGAAGATAGGTTAGGTATATTCTGAAAAGTACCTACATCTAACCATAAAAAAATCGACATGCTTCATTCAGCGAGGTATTTCTGGTAATTCGAAGATGATTTCCTGACAAGTAACTGATGTATTCGATAACTACTACTAGAAAAGGAGAAAACCTGAAGTCAGATTCAATCCACTTCAATATTAACTGATTTCGCACTTTTTCTCTCTGAATTATGACCAGAATTTCTTTGATGAAGATTTCAAGATGAGTCTTGTATTGAGACATCGAAATGCATCATTTGAAAGATTTCCGGTCATGTAATCGTAATTGATGGGATAAAATCGCGAATAACTCGAAAACGATGCATTTTAGGTATAGGGAAATCTATAACAGCTCGATGCCGATTTATATTACGATTTATATGGTGTGTGCAAAAATAGGTGGTCTAATTTGAAAAAACGGACTTCTGTATCTTTGAATGTACTACAATTTTCCACATGCGTTGGGAACATCCTGTATACCGTGAAACCTGTAAATTAATTGAATTCTGCTGAATGAGCCTCTTTACTTACAAAAAATAGAAATAATCCATATTGAATTATCTGTAGTATTTTAATGATGCTTTCTGAGAGACAACCAAAAATCGCAAAATTTCGGTTGAAAAATTCAAATCTTCCTTTCAGTTGATTGCAGATGGCAATGATATGAAGAAAAAAATTGTTCAAAATTTAATTTTCTACAATAAAAAAAATAGAAACATACATTATGCCATTTGAAATAACAAAGATGGGGTCGACTTCCGGTAAAACCGAAAGTGCCACAGAATTGAAAATATTTCCGGAAAGTAGTTCGAATAACATTCAAGGCATCGGAAAGATTCATTCCAATCGGTCATTCCTTTTTGAGGGTACGGCAGTGCCTTCGCCAAGTCGAGCAAAAAGCAAAATTACATAAACATCGTGAAAAGAAAACGAACAAAACAGAAACGTACGGCCGTTTCAGAGCAATTTTGCCCTTCTATAACTTTGTTGTGGATGAAGCAGACTAGCTTTGCCTTCAATGTTGAAAGGATACCACAAAAATTACTCGTTTTATACATTTTCTTGCTCATATCACCTATATTATAGAAACTACAGACTGTCAAACTTCTCCATTTTTACCTCTTTCTGTAATAACTGACTCCCTGATTATCACATTGTTTGAGAACTTCTAGCATACACACATACTTCAAATTTTGCGATTTAGTCATTATTTATTCCACAGAGTAAGAAAAAATTCAAAAATTCTAGAATCCAGGCTCTGTTTTCTGAATTCGAGCTTCGCACATACCTAGTGCTTCTTCACCTTGGAAAACTACTTCGAGAATTTGCAGAAGTTTCGAACAGTAATATTCACTTGAAAAGTCATAACTTCTACATAAGTTACATAAAACTTAGCACTTTTCATTCTAATCGCAATTCTGGTTCAAACTAATAACCTCACTAAAAGTGTATTTCTCCGCCACTCAGATCATGAACAGAAGTCCGCTCATTCCTACGCCATAAAAAGAACTCTAAAAGGGCGCCTCACACAGTCGATAATATTGTCAATGTTTATGTCGAAAATATTGACATCAATCCTTCAATATGGAAGTAAACCAACAATACGCAACAAGACACCATTGCCTGTGCGGCTTACTTTGGCCTCCTAATTTGGGGGAAATATCTATATTGTAGATAATGTATCCACGACATAGGCTTTTTTTAATTCAAAATAGCCATAATTGAAAATTAATATATTAAAATTGAATTTGAATATATTACATCGTGGTAGCAGCACGGTGTGTGGCGCATAGATTAAATCATACAATTCTATGATTGAAAAATCACAGATCAAATGCTGTCAAAAATTTTTCAACCAGTTCTTTTGAGATAGAAAATTATCTGCTTAATCTCTGTTCTGTTGTGTTTCTTGTTTAACAATTTTCTCGTTAGATTGGTACCTTGCATCAATTTTGAAAACCATATGAAAAGTTATTGATCATTTTCATCCTTCGTGAAGGTAGCAAATGATTATTGACAAAAAGATATGAGATTTCAACAAAACATAAAATGTACAAAATTGCAAGTCTCGCAATAAAAAAACTCTGCCGTAAAAAGATGTGAGATATCATGTGAAACCAAGTCGATTATCTCAGTTAATATCCTTACATTTGTATTTATATAGAAAAAAACATAATGACTTGGCAATTGCTCTACAACACAATAACATAGGATTTACAATATTCAAAGAATAATATCCTCGATTGGATGGAGCAATAGTAATACCAAATACTGAAAATGAAGTTGCAGCTCAATTTTATCATATCGTACCATGCGATTGCCAAGTCATTATGTTTTTTCTATATAAATACAATGTCTAGATATTAACTGAAATGATCGACTTGGTGTTTCACATGATATCTCACACCGTTTTACGGCGGAGTGTTTTCATTGCGAGACTTGCAGTTTTGTACATTTTATGTTTTTGGTGGGATCTCCATATACTTTAATGTCCCATTTCGCGTGGACGCCCTCTGCAAATTGAACAAAAAATGATTTGAATCATTCACCCAATTTCTTCAATCAATATTTTCTTAATTAACAGCAAGTTGTTACGGTAATTAAGGGTTCTTTTAATAAAAGCTATAACTCCTGAACAAGAGGGCTGTTAGAAACAAGTGGGGGTATATTTAGAATCAGCGATGTCAAATTAGTGAATATCAAGTGATAAAGTCAGTCATCAGACGAAAAGTATAATTTCGTTGTCCAGTGTTATACCGGGTGAGTCAATAAGGCAATGAACTTCTATATCTCGGAAACTATTTAAGATAGAAGCAAAATTTTTTCTGATTATTGTTTTATAAGTATGTGTGCATTCCTTAAAATTATATTCGTACATACAGGGTGTTCCATTTTTGCTCCAGGGACAAACATGGATTTCTTCTAAATGGCACGCCCTGTATTTTTCATCATATTCTGATGACAATTTGGATGCTCTCTTCAACGATATCTGTTTTGTGCCCAACAACACTCTCTGGAGAACATTCAGCGTTATACTCCTAAATGATTCTGTAATTCCCTCCATCATATTTTCCCTGGTTGTTGGAGATGTACCCTCTCTTTAACATACCCGCACAAAAAAAATCCATTTTATTCAAGTCCGGAGACCTAGGAGGCCATCCTACAGGACCTCCACGGCCTATTCAATTGCCCTCAAACCTATCATTTAAAAAATCGCGGACATTGCCGCTGTTGTGTGCTGGTGCTCCATCGTGTTGGAACCACATATTGTTTTTTATGTTTTGGGGAACATTAATAAGCAAAAGCTCCAGATCATGCTGCAAAAAATTTAAATAACGTTCGCCGTTCAAATGTTCTTGGAAAAAAAGGGTCCGATCACATAAGCATCAATTTTACCATCACAGACATTTAGAGACGATGTTGGTGGTCAATAGTTCTCATGAAATGAGGATTCTGAGTATCATAGTAATGAAAATTATGCCGGTTCACCAATCCATTCTCATGAAAGGGGGCCTCATCAGAGAAAAGTACCGCACTGAAGAAATTCGGTTGGTCTACTATTTTATTTAAAGACCATCTACAAAAATCCAATCTCCGCCCGAAGTCCAGGGGCTCCAACTGTTGAACATGAAAAGGATGGAACTTTTCCTTCCTCAAAATTTTTGATACAGATGTCTGACTTATGCCCAAGCCTCGACTAACATCTCTTCTACTAACATGAGGATTCTCTACTGCGCTCAAAACAACCTGCATGCTATTCTCTTCATTGAGTACACGCTTAGCTCTCTCATTCTTCTCATATACAACTTGTCCAGTTCTTTCAAACCTTTCCTTCAGTCTCTCGAATGCCTCTTTCCTAGGATGTCTACTGTTTGGGTAACGTTGGGAATAAATATGTGACGCCAACAAACAATTCCTCTCACCTTCTCCCAAACTATTAATCATATTAATTAACTCTTCTTGGGTAATATTCATTGTTGCAATAATATTATGTATTTCTCACTTAGATTCACCCATATGACTTTGGAATTATCCAATTCAAAACTGTCAAATCTTGGGGTATTGTGAGTAAACCATAGAAATAAGTCTTCTATGGGCACAGGTGGTTTAAACCACAGACTATCGAACAATATTTTCTATCTTCATGTGGTATGCCCATAGATGTCATACTTATCTCTATGGTTCAATCACAAGTTGGATATGAGAAGAATGAAAGAGCTAAGCGTGTACTCAATGAAGAGAATAGCATGCAGGTTGTTTTTAGCGCAGTAGACTTTTTGAACATCTATTGAAGATTTTGAACTGAGTAATTTCGATTAAATGAAGACTTAGCTCTGAGCACAACTGATAAAATCGCAAATAAATCCTTTCTTGTGAAGAAATTTCGATACACCTTGCGAGTTTTGATGTTTAGGTTTCATTGAACATATTTCAATGTCTGAATTTCATCAACAGCATGTTTATTGCAAGAAATACCTAAACCTCACACTAATTTCAAAATTTTCTGGGAAATCTCCATCGGATTTAAAAAAAAAAGATTTTGTTGTAAAGCTTGTTCGAGTGGCAACAAAACACGTGAAAAAGATACAGGGTGTTACATTAAAAAAAAAAAGTTTTTCATGTTTGAAAAATTTCAATTTCGCCGGTTTACTAGGAACACTCGGTATAAAAATTTTTTTTTTCTTCATTTGATAATAAGGTACAACACTTTTACCTCAAGAAAAAAAATATATCATGCGTAAATTATGCGAAATGAGGCATTTGAGAACTTTTGAAAAAACTTCCAAATTCCCGAAATTATCGATATTTTCATTAATTTGAAATCTACCGATAGTTGTTTGAACACAAAACAGATATCGTTGAAGAGAGCATCCAATGTAATCAGAATATGATAAAAAATACAGGGCGTACCATTTAAAAAAATCTATGTTTTTCCCTGGAGCAAAAATGGAACACCCTGTATGTACGATAATAATTTTAAGGAATGCACACATACTTATAAAACAATAATCAGAAAAAATTTCGCTTCTATCTCAAATAGTTTTCGAGATATAGAAGTTCCTCGCCTTATCGACTAACTCTGTATATGCATATACGGTAATAGATTTTCTTGACGTACCTTGATATTGAGATGTACTTTAACAGACCTAGGATCTAAGTTGTCCACAAGTACAGAAAACGTAAGTATCTTAACTCACAAACAAGGTAAGTCGATATTCACAGCCAAACCTTGTAATAGTTTCGATTTCAAAGAGTTTTCTAAATTCTGCATGACTGAAACTATTCTATGGCCCAAGAAGTCGTTACTAATGCATGTAAACAAAAACAATGGTTTCAGCACACTTCGAAGTTTAACGGTTTATCTAATAGCTGAACTAATTGCAATTTCCATTATTCGTCGTGAAATTGAGAACGGTTGGTTTAGTAATTCGGTGAATGATTCTGTGACTTTGTCACTGCAATGTCGAATAATATTCTGTGGAAACCTGAATCTATGTTATCATTAATTTCTTGTTAAATATGTTTTTGATGGATGTAACTTGAACTTATATAATTATAATTATATAAGTTCATATCATCAATCATGATATTGATTGTAATGTAAAACAGGGCTGTCAGTTGAATTATAATTATGAATATATTTCTTATAAACATCTCAAAAAGTCTAGGGAACGCTTACCAATATCTTTAAAATAATATGAATTTGATGATTCGAATTTATGAAAATCTTTCGGGTTTTGTTAGGATGTATTGTATATAATCTATTCTCAAGAAAACGAAATAATATTTAATAATTTTAATTAATATTTTTCAGTACCCAGAAGGTCTACCTCTGTTATTAATGATACTTTGGCATCGTCGCGGCATTCTCAATATTAAATTGTCTATTACATTTTGGCCTAAGTCATTCCAAGCCCCCTGAACTGCTACTCGAAGCTCCTGTTCATGATGGAAGACGTTTTGACGCAGGAGATTTCTTTTTAGGGTGTCCCACTCATGCTCGATGGGATTCAGATCTGGGGAGAAGGATGGCCACGGTAGAAGATCGATATCATTCTATTCAAGAACGTTCAAGACAACTCTTGCACGATGAGGAGGGGCATTATCTTGTTGGAAGAGTGGATTTTGACCCATTGTTTGGAGATACGGTACCACTACAGGTAAAACTATCTCTATTGCGTAAGAATTTCCCGTGAGGTTGTTCTGTATGAAAACGAGGTCAGTTCTTCCACCAAGGCGTATACCCCCCCAAAACATCACTGATCCGCCTCCCTGTCTAACAACTTCTCGAGCATACTGGAGACGGTTTTGATTTCCAGGTTCCCTCCATATTCGAATTCTTCCCGAATGGGGATAATAACTAAATCTAGGTTCATCACTGAGGAGAACTGTGGCCCACCTCTCTTGATCCCAGTTTACGTGTTCTTGGCACACAGTTTGGTCGGAAATTTGTACATTATGAACTTGTGATAGCTCTTGAGCTAATTGAGATGATGTGGTAGTACGATCTCTTCTGGCTTGTTAAACCGATAATCGGTATTGGGCGACAGTAGTGATCCTGAAACGACCTGTATGGCGTTCTTCTACGCTACCTGTTTCATTGAAACGCGACCATAAACGGTTTATGACACTTGGGCTACTTCCCAGAACCCTGGATACTTCCCATTGTGAGCTCCCAGCTTGAAGCATGCCAACGGCTCCTAACATCTCTTCTCTAGTCACATGCCGTCTTTCCATGGTCGAATCACAAAACTTGAAACGTTTATTTGTGCTTAGAACAGAAACAAAGTGCCAACTAACTGATTTCAAACACTGAATACATGAATTGATTATAAAGCAGCATCGCATCTGCTGCGTTTTTAGTTTTTTATAAAAAAAAACTGAAATCTGTTGCGGCACTCTACATAATTTGGTGAGAAATTGATGCAGGTGTCCATTTCTTAAAAACAATCATCCATATTGATCGTTCTGGACACGATTTATCGATATTCAGAAGTGTTCCCTAGACTTTTTTGAGGTGTTCATTCTTATCGTGCAGTCGAACAGAGTTAAGAGTACAGATCATGGCGTTTTCGATTTTCCTGTATCTTCAAGGTACAGGAGACTGAAACTAAATACCTAGATTTTCAGTGACTGGGAAGACATTATAAGAGATAGCTATATCTCCATATTATTTACTCTTTACACTTCAGAGTTAGAACGAAGTAGTTCTTCAGTTCTGTCAATGATACACTCACCGAACATTTATATTCCACTCTACTTTTACCAGACTTCAAATATTAGATATACTTAGTGTATATGTAACAAACGCCGCATCCCGAAGTATTATTTCCGTTTCCTAAAGTTCAGTCCAGTTTTTTGCGGTTGGTAAATTCCCTTTTCATTTTAGATTTATATATTTGTATACATGGAACAAATACATCTACATTCCTACTACATCCATATCTTACCTGGGATTCGAACCCGGGCCCTCGACGTAGGAGACAGTACCTCTACTGACTTACCCACGGAGAAAGATATATCTGAGGTTAAACAGAGATTCCTTTTGATTTTCAGTTTAGAAACGAGATGTTGTTTCTTTGCTACTCATATAGTTTCAATTTGTACTATATTTTATCTAAGAATAAGTGAAACTACATTCCCACTTTATCAAATAGTTGATAGTTCGCTGTTTTTGAGCCAAAACGTATACAGGGTGGTCCAACGAAAACTTAACACCTCGATTTTCCGGTTTCAAAATAAAATATGGAGAATCGCTCGGACCCGTCGATTTCTGATTCGAGGAGGAACAACTTCACCGATTTTTTCATCCTCGTAACTTCAATTCCTCAACGGGGGCGAGCACAACACCTTGATTTTGAGTAGGGCTGAGGGGTTTTGCGATACCTTATTTTGAAGGTCTTATCGAGTACTACCTGACCCCAAATTTTCGCTTCGAAATTTTCATCGTTAACGAAATGGCAGCTAAAAAAAATAGAAAACTACTTACTTTTGTGATTAGTTTATTAACTGCTGAAAATGGGCACCATTCACTTCCATGAAGTGAAATAAGTTTTGCTCAAATGGTTTACGTACATTACTCAATATTTCTGGTTAAATAAGTACCGGGAACTGATTATTCAAAAAATCTGCTTAAAACGATTGTCAACATTTTTGTTCTTACTAAGTTGGCACAATTGTTTTCTATAGCGACGCGGAGTTTGAATACGATCTGTCAATTAGTTTATTCAAAGTGCTCGATTTTGTCAGTTCTCACAAATGTGTTCCGCGATTTTTACCATGGATTAAAATATCGAACAAAGAATCGCTGAAAATGTTACAAAAGGTTTATGATTTGCCGCGCTCTGGTCGGCCATCAACATCTTGAACCGAAGTTAACATCGATAGAAACGAGTCAATTACGACTCCACAGTCATAAAACGCACTGCAACTGGTGATGAAAAATGGGTTCATGAGTTTGACATGCAAACCCGTCATCAAGCTTCAAAATGGCGCCTTCCAGCTGAACCGAAACTGAAGAAAACATGTTAAAGTCGATCAAAACTCAAGGTAATGTTGACTGTTTTCTTTGGTTATAGCGGTGTTCTGCATTCGGAATTCTTGCTAGGTCAGATGATAAATGTCCTTGAGCGTAATGCGGCGCTTGAGAGAACAAATTCATCGAAAAAGGCTAGATTTATGGAAAGAAAACTCACGGATTTTACACCACGATAATGCACCATCTCATAAGGCTATCATTGTGAATGAACTTCCTACCAAATCTCAATAAATACCATCGAACAACCACAGTATGCACCTAATATGGCTCCAGCCGACTTTTTTTTTTCCAAAACGCAAATTACCTCTTCGAGGTACTCGTTTTGAATCAATAGAAGACATAAAAGAGAATTCGCGGTGAGAACTGAAGTCGGTTATTGTCGGATAATTGAAGATGTCAAAAAGACAAAAAAAAACCAAATAATGTTACTTACTGTGATGTTTTTTTCTATATATATATATATATATATATATATTATTATATATATATATATATATATATATATATATATATATATATATATATATATATATATATATATATATATATATATATATATATATATATATATATATATATATATATATATATATATCAATATATATCAATCAATAGTCGGAGAACTGAAGTCGGTTATTGTCGGATAATTGAAGATGTCAAAAGACAAAAAAACCAAATAATGTTACTTACTGTGATGTTTTTTTTCTTTATATATATATATATATATATATATATATATATATATATATATATATATATATATATATATATATATATATATATATATATATATATATATATATATATATATATATATATATATATATATATATATGACTGTTCTCATTTAGAAATGAAAATAGACGAAGTTACTTTCTCATAATGTTCGTAGAAATAGGGAGTTCAAGCACGCTTATAACGTAAATCAAACAATTTTTTACAACTTGGATGTTTCTCCTCTCCATCGACGAATCAAGAATAAAAGGACATGTGGGGGGGGATGCTCAATAGAAGCTTAACCCCAAGTTTGTGGGGTTGCCGCCCTTGTCCCCCGGCCGCCATCTTGACAAAAGGGGTGCAAACACCTTCGCGATATCTCGGAAACTATACGTTCTACGAAAGATTTCTAGGGACATAATTTACATCAAATCTCTTTGCCTACAAATATGTTTATTTAACATTTTGCCCTAAATTCAAAACCAAAGAAATTATAAGCAAAAAAGAAAATTTCTATAAAAATTTTCTTTTTTGCTCTATAACTATTTTTATACAATTTACAAGAAAATTATCTCAGAACAATCTTGTAGATGGTCTTTTGAGAAAAATTTTTATCTTTAATTTTTTTAATTTCATTTATTCAAAACACCGCTCCAAATTTGACCATGTTCGTCAATGCGCATGAGAATCCAGTCAAAACGAAATGTTTAATTTGGTGTTATGATCTTTTTTCATCATTATAAATACATTCTCCAAAATGTTTGTCAAATCCCTACCTAAAACTTTACTTATTTATTACTGTTTTCCTCACTATAGAACTTACCATTCTTATAGTAATTTTTTCTGTCGACCAAGCTGAATCAGATGCATATTCAATCGTCCTCTCTGCTGCGCTTAATGCATCCCAATCTTATGACTGTGATTATTGTGGCAGTGGAAAATGACATTCTTGTATTGCTCACGGTATTAGGTAGAAGACAGTTCAACAATTACTTTTCAAAACCTTCAAAAGGGCGCACACCTGGTCAGTTATATAGGCCTTCAAATTTTGTGTATGGAAATCTTATTGCACAAAATTTGATGTTTCTTCATGCTTTCTTAGGATGTGATACATCAGCAACCTATAATATGGGGAAACTAAAATTCATACGAATTATGGAAAAACATTATGAATCAGCTGGTGGTACCGTCCTATTCCTGAGTGGGAAAGTCGATCCATCTTTACACACTCTTGTTAGCGAACCTTTTTTCGTAGCTTTTTACAGCGGTAATAAAGACGACTCATTAGATGGCATGCGATACAAACGATTTGCAAAGACACTGACTTTTAATTCGTTCAGTTCGTCATCGCTACCTTCCACACAAGATGTAGCTCGTTTTCATAGTCTTCGAGTATATCACCAGGTCCAGTCGTGGCTCGGAAGACATCAAAATACTGAAGATTGGGGCTGGAAAAAGCACGCAAACATTTGGATTCCAATACAAGCTTCCAAGTTTCCAGCACCCCCCGATCTCATGAAATTAATTTTCTGCATTCTGAGCCACAGTCTGGACCATCGAAGAAAAGTAGATTAAAATAGCTAGCTAATTACTGATTGAAAATATAATTATGCCATCAACAAGATATCTGTGGAGTAGGCTTACTGGGGATACCACGTAAAAAAAAACGCGCCTACAGACTACCTCATAGGTGGCAAGGAAAAGAGTTAGCAATGAATAAGTAACGTTTTAGGTAGAAATTTAACAAAAAGTTTCGAGAATGTATTTACAATGAAAAAAAGATCATAAAATTAAGTTGAACATTTTGTTTTGACCGGATTCTCATGCGTATTGACGAACCCGGTCAATTTTGGAGTGCTGTAACAGCGTGTTAAATGAATGAAATTAAAAAAAAGTGAAGGGAAATTTATAACTTATAACTTCTTTAATTGTGAATTAGGGCAAAAAATTATATGAGCATATTTGTAGGCAAAGCGATTTGCTACAAATTATGTTGTTACAAATTTTTTGTAGGACGTATAGTTTTCCACATATCGCGAAAAAGGTGTTTGCACCCCTTTTTTCAAGTTGGTGGCCGGGGGACAAGGGCGGCAACCCCACAAATTTGGGGTTAACCTCCTATTGACCCCCTCCACATGTCCCAAAAAAAAATTGTGTCCTATAGACTATATCGTAATTATGCTAGCTCGTATTGCTGAAATTGACATAATACCTGTCCAAACTGAGCTAGCTCGTATGGTAAAAATTCTGTATTTTAGAAAAAAATCCAATATTAATTTATTCAATAATCGCCATTTCCATATATTTTATTCAACATAGGAACCACAACATATACTATTCGATATTATAACAATAGTTTTAGTTAATTAAAATTGAAACGAAGTCAACAGAAAAACATTCGACTTCCATCATCATAAGTTACTACCGAAGCTTATGACAATTCTTCATGAAGTACATAAATCCATTTACCCAAGTGTTTTCATTTTGATTTATCGATGGGGAAGTAGATAAGTATCTAAATTTAGTAAAATTGCATAATTTGTTATTAGCGCGCTTGAACTCCTTATTCTATTTCAATCTCTAAAAAGAAAACAGTCAAATGAAAAGGTATTGACTAAGTTATTTCACCTATTAGGTCAGATTTAATATAGAGAGCAAAAAAAATACCTTCAATTTATTCATTTTTTTCCGGTAGATAATATTAGCCCAACTAATACACAGTTCCAAAGGGAACTAAAATGCCTCCCTAATTTCGAGGACTAAGACTAACAGAGTTGAGAGAGCAGCATCAAAGTTGAGACTATATTGAATTTTAATTCGAAAATACCGGTTAGAAAATTATCGTGAAGTGAATTTTTCAACAAGTTGAAAGATTGTTGAATAGCACAATTTTCATGAACTTTCGTCTTTATTGTAAACCAAAAAATAAGGAAATTTTCTTAACCTTGTTAAATTGAACAATTACTATCAACAGATTATCAATATTTTTCAACTGTTATGACGTGACGTCATTAACTATGTATTCGAGAAGGCTATCAATTTTTTTTTGGTTTACAATGAAAAAGTCACTTCAATAAATTTCCAACGGGAATGAATTCTTTAAAGTTCAAATTTAAAATACACCGTAATTTTCTCAAATTTTAAACTTTAATAGCTCAAAAATTATTTTAATGTGACATACTTGCATTCGACGCTCAACGTAAAAACTACGCTCCGAGGCCTATCTAAGAATTTTTTATTTTTAATTTCCTAAATGTGAATAGGTCCCGAGATATAGGCGACAAAATAATTACCTTTCAAATGTTTCAAACATTTTCTCAGGTAACATTTCAGATTCACTGAGCTACCACTCATATCATGTTTATTAGAATGCGAAGGAATTATGATTACTTCGTATAAATTTCCCACCTTGAACTCAATAGAAAAACTGGAAACACATTATTTTGCTGGGTTCCTCATCTCACAGTTGCGCACAATTTTCAATGAATGACCAATAAAGTTTCAATACACTTCGATCTCCTCCAACTGAAGGCATTACTTCAAATAATAGGATTTCTCTGTGGCAGATGAATTAGAGAAATTGCGGAAAGAATTTTTTCGAGGCATTTGACCCCGGTCGAGTAACCGTTCGATCAACTTTCCAAGACGAGCTAAAACCAATGAAACGTTTAATTTCTTCCGTTTGAATTGTTTCAACTGTCAGGTTCATAAAGCTCAAGTTCTTTAGGGCCTTTTGTTCAGGTTAATACAGATATAAAATGAATAATTGCGTATAAAGTCGCTATAAATTACTCACTAGATGTTTTTATGTTATTTCTTGCAGAAGATATAGGAAATTGAAGAAACATCTATGCATAATAAAACGAAGATTATATATATTTATGATTTCACTTTCTCAATCTATACTGATGCAGACAGAATTATAATATGATCTCTAATTCATGTGTAATGGTTCGTTTCAGATATTCCAAATATAATTTTCCTTATGGGATTGTAAGCCTATAATGCTGATTACTATTTCTGTGATATCGATTCTTAGTCTACAACGTTGTTTTGATCGTGATGAAATGAAAGTTATCAATGGAAAACAATCATGCAAAATATGAGATAAGGTTGGAGTTCATTTAGATAATTAACTGTTCTCCTTTAGTTCGCACTACTTACTTCCCAATTCTAAGATCATTAAACCACAGAAACCTATCGTCGATTTTCTCATGACTCTCGATTTCTCACAGTAACATTAAAGGTGATTACGGTTTGCTAGAAAATTGGGTAGGTTTCACCCACATTATAGATGAATTCAAAGAGTTGAACGTGAAGAAAAAAACAAATGGCCGCAAAATAGGTACAGAAAATAGTATTTTCATTTTATAATACCCCGCAAATTATAATCCAACCGAAATGATTCATAGATGAAAAAAAAATCTCAGAATTATTGACAATTGAAATCTCTGTTACAAAATCCACTTTCTCTATTACAGGGGAGGGGGGCAAATTTCGATGTTGTAGCTAGGTGAACTATTATATAGGGTGACTGCGCAAAACGGTTGCGTATATGAGAATTTCGAACACCAAAAAATAGACAATATGATCTGCTGCTTTTCAGAGAGTAATGAAAATATAAATAAAGCAAGTGTTCTTTATTCGGTGAAGTAAGAAAATATGAAGTACTTATGTTACTTTCATGATATTAAAACTCAGCTTTCTAGAAAAGAATTATATTAATATATCAATTATAGTCTCAAGAATAAAGAATAGACCATCACACTCTGATTATTTCGATATTTTTATTATGTCGTCTTCGTTTCTGAAAATTCAGATTTTTTGCACACTAAGCTTCAAGGCGGGTCGAAAATAAAGCGAGCAGCTTCGAGAAAAGTATGGCTCTTTCACAAAAAAAATCATGGAGGATAGCTTCGAAGATTTGTTTCCCTTGATGCACAACATCATTATTATTGATTTCAGGAATAGTATTTCACTTGAATAATACCATCGACGTGAAGAGAACGGTTAATTTCATATTATTACATGATATATATTGATGATAATAAATATATTAGATGAGATACGAAGAAAAAAATTGCATCAAAGAAAACGAGACTAAAATTAATTTGGGTTGCTTCAATTTCCTTCCGGGGTTCTCCAAACAATAACAACATTCAAAGTTCGAGGTATTTGTGTTCACAAGAAGTGCCTTTCAATTTTGAAGCTGAAGATATTTCGTAATATATAAGGTATAATGGAAATTTTTTCAGCTTGATTAAGTATGTTCTCTTGATTACTGAGAATTCGAGTTTCTTCCTACATCTACAATGGAATTGTAGGGGTAAAGAAGATGCCATTAGTTACGTCGAGAGACGGGTATTATCAAATACTCTAACGATGAACATTTTGAAATATTCAATCAAATGAGTATAACAGGAATCGACGGAATTGATTGAGATTGGGAAAATTCAATTAAATTTCGCAAGACTTATCCATGATTACGTTACGGAATATCTGAAGATGGTTTCAGAAATTAAGTTTCAATCATCCATTATTTTTTTATTGTATAGCCAGCCAATTGATGTCCATAAGAACTTGCCTGGAAGATTTCTTCAAATTCATCAGAGGGCATCTTTTATTGTAATAATGTTAATTATTAATTATAATTTTGTTATTATTTATTTATATATATTATTTATAAATTATTAATTTATTTAATTTCATAAAGCTAATATACGTCACACCTGCAACCTGTGTTATTCCTAGAAACATTATGACGTTTCACAATTGTGTACTAGTTTCTAATGAAACTACAAATTTTGGAAGCAAAATTTTTTGCATTCTATTCTTATCTGATATAGGGCAAAATCGAATGATATAGTCTACCTCTCTTATTCATGATCTCAATGTAAAGTTGAATATGGGTCTTCCTGCAACCTTCACGGTACAAACGCATAGGCTCTAAAGTAAGCACTTGAAATAATATCAAATAATATTAATTTCAAGTTTAAAATTGAAAATAAATGGGTTATTATTTGAACATGATTGAACTGCCGCCGTTGAAGAAGTTTTTCAAAAAATTATACAACTGGTAACAAAAACAAATTCTTGGACGGCCATCTCTATTTAAAACGATTAAAAAAAATTTAAGTCGAGTTTTCATCTTCTGGAGGTTTTCTCAGATATAAACTTAAAAAAAAGGTCATAAAAGTATTTGAGTATTGTTCATCTTGTTAGTTCAACTGCATAAATTAACCAAAAAAGATCATTTGGTTTTCAGTTTCAAACCGCAGCATTTTCACTGAAATATTCGGGACTTCATACAATTAGATGATATCCCAAGAGCTTGGAACATACAGACGTGCTAACTAGATGCAACATCACAGTTTTATTACTTGTGGAAATTTTCAGATAATAACTTCGAAAAGAATAAATACCAGAATACCTTTTTTGGTAGAAAGAATAAAGAAATTGATGTTAATTCTGTCATTTTCTGATAGAATTCAGAACCCCTCAGATTTCTGAATAAACAACAATCCATACCATCACATATATTTCTTAATAATTGAATATCTGCTGACATTGGTAGAAACCGTGTTTGTTGAATTGTTTCGACTCGTAATTTATCGCAATACTTTCGATTATTATACTTATAACTTCCTAGCTTGGTTTGTAACCCTGGAGTCTCCTTACAAATTATCATTCCAAATTTGCAGCTTCCAATCGCGATATTATTATTATCCACCTGGAATCAGTTTTTACTTGATCACAAATAATGATTTCAAGCAGCAGGAATGATTAATTTAAATTTGATACGCTTGCGCGATTGTGAATGAATGGGAATTAATTCATTATCGCAATTTTAGTGATGCAACTACAAATCTATAGTTTTCATATGGTTTCCTTTACTTTGAATAAACAACATTGATTTCTGCAGAATTTCATGATTCTAGATAAACGGGATTATATCCAATAGTTTGTTTTTAATTTCTTTGCACGAGTCAAAATATGCAGTGGAATAGACATATTAACTAAAACAGCCGTATTTTCCGTTTGCAATGGCATAAAATTTTGATTTTCATCAGATTGATGAGATAGTAAATCTTAATATCCAGTATAAATTTCAATTCGCTATATTTGTTTTTAAGAAAAAGGTGAATACTTTCGCTATAACAAACAAAGTTTCATAAAGTATGACAAATTCACAGTCTTTGAATTTTTCTTGTATCCGTGCTCAATTCCATATTTCTTGGTCAACGCGAAGGTTTTGATTTCACACATCAAAGGGATTTCAGAGCATTTCAATATCAATTTCATCTGGTACAATAGATAGACAGATATTCACAAAGACCTACAGACAATGAAGTGATCCTATAAGGAGTACTTATTTTTCCTCTTGGAATACGGAACCTCAAAAATGGAATGGAAGTTTTACTGTTTTTACTACCAATAGATGAATTCATTTTTTCATCCAATTTTATGCCGTGAGATTTCAACTTCCTTCCGTTCAACGAACGTAAGTAAGAAGTGCCGTGATATTTATAATAGGTTATTTGGTAAATCATCTAGTAGGTATTCAGTTCAGGAGCTTTTGATAAGGAGATTTCATTCAAATACATAGTATTTTTTGAGGTTTATATAAATTAGTCTGGTCGTTTATTATTTCTAAGTAGTTATTGAGAAGTGGTTCGAAGATTTCAATTGGTTATCGATAATTGCGATTTTTCTTTTTGAGTTGATGGATAGAATTTTCAAATTAACCTTACTAGAAGAAGAGTGAATATTTTAGATTCAGTGCTCAACCGTTGTCGAATCTTTTTCAATAAATAAAGTTAGATGTACTGTATCTAATTTTGAAGAAACGACCAATTTGATATATATATATATATATATATATATATATATATATATATATATATATATATATATATATATATATATATATATAGAAATTATTGCAGTCTAGACAAGTCAACTCACAAACTTTAGGTTTTTGAATTCTCTTTATTATTTTTAGCGCAAAATAAGAGTAATGACAATTTATTCTATGATCCAATTGCAACACTAAATTTTATTTGGAAAGGTAATTTGCTACATTTAAAATTAATTGTTCAAAACATGTTGAAGAGATGAATTTTGAGATTTTTGATCATAATTACAAATATCAAAAAACCTTTCATAAAATCCAAATTAGCATTCCGTTCCCAGAATAAATCACTCTCAATTAACGCAAAAATCCTATAGAGAAGTTGAATGAATAAGGATTTAGATTATAGAGAATACCAAACTGTATTCATTAAAAATTAACAAGAGTTAACGCTCCATCAGAATGGTCCCTTTTTCCTAGTATTGATAATTCCTACACATTGTCTCAAGAAGCAGAAAGCTCAATTACCTAGAATCAGTTGAAAATTTCAAATAACTGTTCTATGACAACTTCCAAATCATGAACAGCCAGACTGATTCATGTAAATTCGAGATAATCAATATATTAAAATTATGACTCCCCTTTAACAATGTGTGAGCTGTATACCAACTATCTGGTTTTTACCAAATTACCCACTGTAAATATCACGACACTTAATATTTAGTTTGATACATGATAGATGAGAGTTAGAAATCGTGGTAACAGTGATCTATTAATTTTCTGTTTGTTGTAGAAACATAGTAAATTTTCCATTGATTTTTCAATCATGCATAATTACCATATAGTAACGAATAAATCCTCACAGGACGTTATAATTCTCCTGATATCTGCCATATTCATCACGTTAAAAAGTTTGATGGTTTATTCCAAAAGATTGATTTATAACTCTCAGTAGTAGATGTAAGATATATGAGAGAATAATCCAGGAATTAAATTTTTCATCATTATGCATATCGAAAGCTATGTTCCATAGTTGTCACAGCGCTTACGATAAGTAGATGAAACATTTTAAATATATTTCGTTAGGATTCCCTGCAACTCCAGCTTACCTACTATTGATCACATATGTAAAACGTATAATTTCAAACATGTTGCATGTAACAGTGTATTTCAAGTGTATTATATTCAACGTAATCCGAAAACTAAAAATGCAAAACAATAAGAGCAGATTTATTTTGTTTGATAACAAGCAACTGTGAATTGTGTTTCTTACTATATTACATCACACAACGATCGTTTGATGAAACTTTTAATTAATTATGTCATATCGTGCTATAAAACCAAAGAATAAGCAATTGAATGTTTAGTAATATATAGCAAAAATTATTACGGTTTTTTCTAGTGAGTTTCTCCAACGTTTCTCCGCCTCTTAATTGAGTTGCCTTAGCTAGCAGAAATATAGATGGAAAAAATGGATTTATCTACTACACCATCTGTGAAATGATTGACAGATGCCTCATATAAATGCGGATGTTTCTATGCTCTGCCTGTTTTGAATTCAAGATGAAGTATTTTCAGTCGAACAGTTAATAAACTGAACGGATATAACGAAGAAAGTTCTTCATTAGACTCTGGTTCTAACCAAATTTGGTCAAAGAAATTTTCAAATAGGAAAGATTCCTAAGAATATTCAAGATAAAAATAAGTGGATTTTTATGAGCTGTACGCTCTTCAATGACAGAAAGATTCTTCAGTATAACTTGGAATGTGAAATTGAACATTTTTAGTTAACAATTGCTAATTATTTCCTTAACTGGCAGATAAAAGACCATCTTCTAACCAAGAAAATGCATAATTCATAACCATCTGTTCTCAAACCAAACAAGTAAAAATCCGCCTTATACTTAAGACAAGAACCATGCAATTATCGTCTGCAAGACCTGAGTATTTTCATGTCATTGTATATTAATCGTGACAGAGACCACAGAGCGTAGAAACTGCATGCACAGAGCGTCATGAATGGTCTACCAGTTCGGTCTTTTATTTTACTTCTTGCGGCGATCATCATCTTCTCATTCTTCAATAACACCAGTCATGCATGGTTACATTTTAGCACTTTTATTTTTATTTTGTTTTTATGCGACAGCCTGTGGCGGTTCGCATTTTAATAGATGAAAACGAAAATGGGAGTAATATTTTTGCATAGGAATTGCCCTAAGGCACGTATTTTAATATATTATATAATATAAATTATGTCGTTCAATTTTCGTAGTTGTGGTTGAAAGGTCATTTTAAAGTTACGTCTATCTCGTAATTTTATGGATTCACCTTTTTATAATGTGTATATTATACAAATTACACTAGTTAATACTCTATACTGTTTTTATTTTTTTCGGTCGAAAAAAGTGTGCTGATTACGAAAATGATACTAGTCTTTTAAGCAGATTTAAATTTACATGCAGGTTAAAAATGATTACAAAAGTATGATTTTGTACAGTCTATGCTTGAAACAATTATGATGATTCAGAAAAAAATGAATTTCATAAGATTTTCTTTAATTGCAGCAGTTGGCAGCCATCATATATATGTTCCATGCCGCTTGGTAACGTTCTTTCATTGTGTGAATGAATATCCTGGTAAAACTTTTTACACTGCCCTTCACTATAACCAAGGTTTCCAGAATAACAATCTAAATGCAGTTCAATGTTCATGTTGCACCCTAGATATTCGTTTTTTTATGATATGGTATTTTATTTTCCTTCAAGAATACAAGGATAAATTCCAATAAATATTCGAACATAAAAACATTGTGAACATATAGGCACATACATAAATTCATTCTATAAAAAGATACAAATAGGAGACATCACTCAAGAAAATTTAAAAATTCCTCAGTACTATAGAAAATGTTTTTCCGTAAAAAATTTTTGTGGCAATTTTGAATTGTTGTGTATTCAAGCTCTTATAGCTGTCGGAGAGCTTGTTGTACCGATAAAATTGAAGGACCTCTGTGTTTTGCCGAGACGATGTCATGGCAATATGTACTTTTTTCTACCACGAGTGAGGTAATTGTGGGTGTCACCGTGCCTATCGCGACCATTCTTATTCGCATGAAAGTAACAAAGAGCGGCAAGTATGATGGAACGGTAGGTATTTGATATGTTTTGAAGATGTTTCTACAGATCATGGTTGGTGGTACTCCGGCCAGTATTTTCATTGCTTTCTTCTGGTGCAGGAAAATTCTTTCTGCCTCCACTGCTGAACTCCAAAGAATAATTCCATACGTACGGGCACTATAAAAGTGAGTATGGTAGGTTAATTAAAGTAAGTATAACTTTTTGTGTTTTACTCAAATTAAGTGATAATTCATTCGATTCAAACCACTCTCTTGCCTTCACTATTGACTTTTCATCTTTTTCTTGGAGAATTTCTTTGTTGTTTGCTCTGTTCATAAGAGTTGTGTCGTCGGCAAAAACTTTTGCATTTTCCAGAAAATCATTGATGTAGACGATGAAAAGAACTGGTCATAGGATCGAACCTTGCGGAACTCCTCTAGTGACGTTTCTGCTAATTGACATTTCCCCTTTCCATTTTACGATTTGACACCTCTCCTGTTTGGTCTATGGTTCTTTGAAAATGCCTACTTTCCACTTTCTTTGCACAGTCAAATTTTCTTGACAGGTAAGCAAAATATTCGCCATATTCATTAGTAGCTTTTACAAATTTCTTTTTAATACCAAGTTTTATATGAAATGATTACAATATAAATCGATTTTGATTAACTGAAGGTCTTGTTACTCAACAATTACTAAGTGCCTCATAGGCCACGCCTTTGTTTTTAATGCGGCTGTCCCATGAACATTAGAAACGCGGGTATTTAACATAACCTGCCTGTATATGGTAAACAATTATATCGCAGAAAATGTCTACAACGTATGAAGAAAAATTAATTTGTTCAAACAAAACGTTAATTGTGCGAAATTAATGAACAACGGTGTGCATAAGTTTGAAAAATATTTGTGCAAGAATTTTTGAATCGAAACGGTGGAAAAAAATCAATTAATATAAATAAATAATCAATGAATTAAAATTGAATTAGTGTACCCAAAAAATCTATAGAAATTGTCGAGAAATATTTCAAAATTTCCAAGGTACAATCATCTCCGCTTTGAATGCACAAAATGTTTCGAGTACACGTTTGATAAAAATTTGTGCAATTTCTATTAACAATTGTGCAAAAAATCATTTTCAATATATGAAAATTTACCATCTGCAAATCTACACAAATTTTCCAGCTGAGCTCTTCATACTTCAGTTTTTTCAACTTGAGAACAATATTGCGATATTGTAGAAGTTCAATGTCCTATATGTATAGTACCATACCTATTTCAGTTGTGTAATACAAGGTGGGGCGCGGCTGACTCCCACTTTTCAAAGGGTTGGTAAGAACACTGTACGAAATATTTACAAAAAAAAAATTATTTCGACAGAAAGGATATATAATGTAGTTTTTTCAGTTAAGTTTCAAAAATGGTATCGTCCAAATGTTGGCCCTGGCGGGCAACACACATGTTTAGCCTTTCATGGAAATTCCGCATCACTTTCACAAGAGTGACAGGGGTTATCTGATTAATTTCTACTTTAATGGCGGTTTTCAGCTCATCAATGGTCCTTGGACGATGTTTAAAAACCTCATCATTGAGATAGTACCACAGAAAAAAGTCGCATGGGCTCAAAATAGGGGAGCGCGGGGGCCACAGATCGGTTTCCCGTAAGGAGAGACCTGCCCAGGGAATATCTCCTGAAGAATTGATCGTGGTCGAAGGACTGTATGCGCAGTGGAACCATCTTGCTGGAACCAGAAGCTTTGTTGGTCATAGGTTTCACCCAATTCCTTGATTCTCGGGCACAAAAAATTCTCAATCATGCCACAGTACCGGTTAGAGTTCACGGTAACTGTGACGCCACCCTCTTCAAAAAAGTAAGGCCCAATCATGCCTACTTTCGATACTGCACTCCAAACCGTGACTTTTGGGCTGTGGAGGGGTCTTTGGTGAAGCTCTCGGGGTTTTTTGTGCCCAGTAGCGAAAATTTTGCTTATTCACGCACCCTGGAAGATGAAAATGAGCTTCGTCGCTCCTCCATAAGATCACAGTGGGAGGACATTATGAAGGATTGCCTGACAACAGTCCACACGTGCAACCATGATCTTGTATGGGTGTAACCCGAAATCAGTATGCAAAATTCGTCTCATTGTTCGAGCCGAAATCTGAAGGGCAGAAGCATGTTTTCATGCCGATTCTCTTTACATTTATGTAAATTATGTTGCTCAAAATTTTAGCATCCACGCCAAGATTGTTTTCCGGTCGAGAACATTCTGAGAAGAGTTCAAACGATACTTCGTGCGGAAGGCACGCTGCGTCGCGATAACAGATTCACTTATTTTGATAAAGGTCTCAACAATAAACGCGCGCTGCTCACCCGACCAAGACATGTTTAAGACTGCAAAGTATACGATCCGCCCTTCTAAACGAAACCATCGCCATCACTCTAGCACTTTCCGTTCTTGTGCAGTCATTTTTTGACAAGTGGGCGTTAGCCACGCCCCACAAGTACAAACTTCAACCTTTTTTTAGCTATCAATAAAAAGACACCAATTACTCGGTTTTTTTGTGAGACCTTGAATAAAATAAATTTTCTTTAGAGGAAAAATATGGTAGTAAATATTTATCACGAGTACGATAAAAAGAAATTTTCAGTAAGTAGATTTTCCTCTTTCAGACAAGATGTCCAAATTTCTGCAGAATCTTCCGACAAAGTCAGATTCATGATTTTCTTCTTCAATTTCCATGCGGCCTGGTTCAAAACATGTTGACTTTGTCGATGGCGGGTATACTCAGTAATTCCAAAACTAGAGCTGCTATATCAAATACATAGGTACATCAAATGCGATAATAATCATCTTTTTATTTATTTATTATTATTTTATGTAGTGGATATTCGTTGGGCAGTGTTAATATTATCCAACAACACATGATATGCCGAATATTGTGCATAGTGGCTTATAGTGTAAATATTATTCTAGAGACAACTGATAGTCCATGAAATGTTACATGAGCTTTGCTTTTTTAGGGGACGCAATTTTATTTTTGGGACATGTGGGGGGGTCAATAGAAGCTTAACCCCAAGTTTGTGGGGTTGGCGCCCTTGTCCCCCGTCCGCCATCTTGGAAAAAGTGGTTGAAACACTTTTTTCGTGACACCTTGGAAACTATACGTCCTACAAGAAATTTGTGAGGACATAATTTGTAGCAAATTTCTTCACCTACAAATATGCTCATATAATTTTCTGCCCTAAACTCAAAATTGAAGAAGTTATAAGCAAAAAAGTGAGAAATTTTTTTTTTGCTCTATAACTTTTTTTTTGTACATTTTACGAAAAAATTACTTCAGACTAATCTTGTGAATGATCTTTTGAGGAAGTTTTTTCTCTTTAGTTTTTTATATTTCATTTATTTGAAACGCTTTTACGGCTCTCCAAAGTTGACTGACTCAGGAATAGCGAGGTACCACCAGCTAATTCAGGATGTTTCTCCATAATTTTTATAAATTTCAGTATCTCCATATTATAGACTGCTGATGTTGTATCACATCCTGATAAAGCATGAAGAAACAGCAAATTATCTGCTATAACATCTCCATACATAAAAATTGAAGGGCTAGATAACTGACCAGTTGTGCGCCCTCTTGAAAGTTTTGAAAAGTAAATGTTGGGCTGTCTTCTACCTAATGCCGAGATGAATACAAGTTGGTCAATGTCCTCTGCCGCAATAATCACATAATCATGAGATTGGGGTACATTAAGCGCATTGAATGCAGATTCAGATGCTGAATCAGATGCAGATCTGATTCAGCATTCTCGAAAATGTACACCGCTCTTAGAAATTAAGTTCTATAGTAAGAAAAACAGTTAGCAATGAATGAGAAAGGTTTTAATTAGGGATTTAACAAACATTTTTGAGAATGTATTCACAATTTTACAAAAAGATCATAACACTAAGTTAAACATTTTGTTTTGACCGGATTCTCATGAGCATTGACGAACCCGGTCAACTTCGGAGCGCTGTAACAGCGTTTTAAATGAATAAAATTGAAAAAAATTAAAGAGAAAAACTTTCCTCGAAAGATCATCTACAAGATTGGTCTCAAGTAATTATAAAAAAAGAGTTATAGGGCAAAAAAATAAATTTTTATAGAAAATTTCTCTTTTTTGCAATTTTTTTGTGGGACGTATAAATTCCGAGATATCGCGAAAAAGGTATTTGCACCCCTTTTTCCAAGATGGCGGTTGGGGGACACGAGCAGCAACCCCACAAACTTGAGGTTGAGCTTCTATTGACCCCCCCCCCACATGTCCCATAAATAAAATTGCGTCCTCTAACAAATTCAATATTCGGTCTTTAAATTGGTTTTTCAATGGACTAAGAGTTCTTCGACGAGAACGAATTTTCTTCAACATTTATTCGTGAGTAATACCACAAGAGTTCAGCTTTGGCCGGATATTTTTCTATGCTCGTTTTCGTAAACTTACTTGCAGGCAATTCAACGAGAACTGGGCGACAGAATTTTGTCGAGCAGGTTGAGTTGAATTACCGAAAAGTAAGTATGAGAAAACGAGCTTAGAAAAATATCCTGCCAAATCTGAGCTCGAGTGGTATTTGTTGAGAAAATTCCGCGAATGAGAAAACGTACAAAGTGAACTTTATTGAGAAATGCACACAAACTCAACGAGAAAATCACAAAGCATTCATTACAAACATGTTTAGTTATTATTGGAATGAGCAGTTATGGAAAATGCAATTACTATATACAATTTTTTCACTCCGGGTCGATTCTATATGGGACAATGCCTGAGGAATTATGGAAAATTCAGCATTGGCAGAAGTTTTTCGAAGTTTTGACATAAGATTCAAATGATGCTCATTGTTCAGTTGCAGGTAGGGCTTAATAGAGCTTGCCGTAGAGTGTACAGTTAGTTTGATCAATTCTTGTTCACTGACACCTGCCTCAGATAGGTTCGAAACAGCACTGGATCTATGAGAACGATTTATGATCTTTTCATTTTTCGTATCCAGTCCAACTTTCTCTGTTGAAATTTTTGTCCATTCGGATATTTCATTTATTCCCAGAGGCATATTTTTGTACCAACCTTTAGAAGTACTGTTTTTCCAAAATTGATTGGGAGCCAGAAATAATCTATCACTTGTAAAATGATCGGGTCCTTTCAACAATATCTTATGAAACAACCTTACAGGACATAAATCTGGGGTTTCCTTTTTTTTACTAGCCATTTACTATCACATCTTCCTTTTAGAATTGCGAGCTTAACGAGCCTTTCTAAATGCTGAATCGGTAAAGGGGTTGAAACTCATGTTGAATTTTTCGAAATACATATTCTGCATCATTTTCGCAGGTGTGTACCACATTGTTTCGACAACGTATTCTTTGTAATCTTGTCCATCCATTTGTTTCATATTGAAACCCCAATCCATAAGAATTTCTGCAATATTTTAAATAGAATGCTGTATATCCAAATCGAACGTTCGTTCCATGTTATACTGAATTGATTCCAAATCGAGCCGTGCGTTTTTCTTGTATATTTGGGGATAGAATTCTATATAGAACTACTTATTTCTGCTTCACTGGTGCTTCCAAATCGAGACATTTTAATTTATATCGGCAGAAACTTTACAACAGGTACTAAAATGGCTGTTCTTGACAGCATCAAAACCGTGCTATTCGTTGTGAATATTGCGTTGCTATGGAAACGCAACGATTCTCTATGGGCAAATTTATTCACTAATATTCTACCTTCCTTCCTATTTTTATGCAATTTATCCGATATCAAACTCGAATTTCTGTGTTCTTAAACGTGCATTTTGACACATGAGTGGAATTGTCATAAATATTCAATCAGCAGTTTTCTCTTTTCGGAAGACTGTAAATGAGTTCTTCATTCCTACTCAGGTTACGCCATATTCAAATTGGTTAGTTCGAAGTTCAGAGAAATTCTTGAGTTACATCCACAGAAATCGAAAGTCGTGATTACACTAACGATCTATGATCTGCAGATAATTTCACATAATCATAGAGACTCGTGGCAACAAAGAAAGTACACGTTTGAACAATAACTCGATGGTTTTCGAGATGACCCCCCGCTTTGACATTGCTAATGCAGAGGTAATCCGTATTCCTGTCGTTATTTTTCCTTAAATGGATACTTGGAGAAGCTTCGTTGAGAACGTGAACTTTCATTTCCTTATATAAGTGGATAGTTTAGTTTTAGAACTTGGAACTCTATGACTTCTAATTACGAATGTAAAATCTCTTTGAAATTCCGTTGGAATCAAGGTCGATGCACTTCTATGAGTTTATGACATCGACTAGTCGAATTATGTTTGACAACCTGCCACAGAGTGACAAAGAAAGAATTTTCATATAGATAATAAGCGAATTATCTTTTTCATTTTGATTAGACAGTGCTCATAAGATTTAATGATAGTAAAAACTCATTTTCTCTACCATTTTTCATCAATGGGAATCACGGTGTGCGTCCTTGGCTTCAGATTCAATTCTCATGGAATAATTAGGTGCTTCGAGATCCATCACGATAAAAACCGAGTTATTTCTGCCACACGGTGCGTATCGTCTGCAAAAATGCACATATTTCGATCGCTATGCTCATAAACGCTTGTTATGTTTCTCCTATGGTCGATTGGATCTTTTTCTTTGTGTACTTTTTGCGACGTACAAAGAAAATACAAGTCACGATATTACATGCAAGGTTATTGTATTAATATTATGGATTATTACATCCGATATACCCGTGAAAAATTAATGTAATGAACGAGTTTCTTTCATTGGTATACAGGGTGGTCCCTAAGAGCAGCTCGAAACTTCAGGTTGTAATTCCTATTTCGAGAGAACATGAAGTATCCCACAGACTGCGTTTCTGAGATACGGGGTATCCCAAAGTGGCAAAGGCCATAGCTATGGTTAAGAAGATCTGGCTCCTGAGGAAAGAAGACTTTGACTGACTCAAATTATGCAATTTTCCTGTAAGAATTCACATGTAAATTTACTTCCTTAATTACATACGGGTTATCATTTTGTTTTTAGTTTAGTCAAGAATCTCTGATACCTTCTAGACATACCTAAGAACCTGGATTATATTCAATTCCTTGCAAAGTTTAACTGGTATTTTTTTGCTTGTTTCCTATAACTTGAATGAATTTTCGCGCGCAATCAGGTTGCGTTTCTGCAGTTTCAAGATTTACTCTGATAATCAGATATATAAGACGTATAACAACACAGAATTTGAAGGAATTGAGAAACGAATTTCCAAATATCGGCGAAGAATATTATGAGCCGAAGTATTCGAAAAATTTTAGGTAGAATCATGTATCTGTTAGACCATACACACTAAAGAATCACTGAATCACGCTGACCAGAGAAGGCTAAAGCCAGTATCGCCACTGAATATAGCGTTGAAACACGCCGAGGAATGCACTGGGTTCAATTTTTCTGCGAAGGGTCTTGAAAACGTCCCAATTTTTGTTGCAGGACCACCAAAGTGGCTGGAAACATCTACTTCAATGTTGTCCATATTTTCGATGGGATTTCACACATAGATTCAACTTGAAAATCACCAGAGTAGCACTAGCGTCAGAGTGAGGTGCATTTAATCTCATTTCAATTGACAAAAATATAAATTGTCATTTTATATATTCTATAACAGTAACCAAGTATACAGGATGTTTCAGGAATAAACGGAAATACTTTAGGTGGTAATAAAAGATTAAGTAGTGAACTCGAAACAAGTTGTTATTTTAGGTAATACTGATGATTTATTTACTTTATGGAGATTCATTTTCAACCAACATGAAGTAAAATATATTTTATATTTTCCACAATTTCATTTTTCACGAACACCAACGGTCTCGGCCCCGGGACATTTTCAACTTGTGGCCAGACCACAATCAAATTCTTTCTTATTTAAAATGAAATTCAGTATTTTCAGATTTCATTCATAGTTTCACTCTGAGTATCGATAATTAAATAATATTTAAAATGTTGATTCAAAAAGCACAGTTTCTCACAGTTAACTCTAGAATCGAATCACAATTTTTCCTTAAAGCAAAAAGTTCTTTTCTATAAAAACTTTATACCAATAGCTGCCTTCAAATCTCGATTGAATTTCGAGAAAAAATGTTCCTCAGAGTGGCTGCAAAATTTTCTTGAAAAATGTGTTAAAAACGTGGAAAATTCTTACAGAAAAACGATTATTATTTCTGGGAGACTTATGTGCAGATTGGACCACGAATTTCTACAAAAACATTTATAAAACAAATTTTTTGTTAAGGAATTTACAAAAAAACTCAATGGCCTACATTTCGTGATAAATAGCCTAACTGGAGATGTGTACCTATATAGAATATCTTATCGAAGGTTTTAACTAGTCCTGATATCCATACGAATGGTATGTGGTTTCAGCAGGATGGTGCAAGCCGACATTCTTCTTCAAATTAATCACTGAAATTGATGTGTATTTAATGGATTAGTCAAAGGAACTACAATATTTTCTATGAGGAAAGAATAATTGAAGTAATTGATTCCATCAGAGCAAATCCAGACATGATTAGAAAATCTACTAGTCAAATTATTCGTCAATCAATCGAATGATTGGGTATGGACATTTTAATTTTTTCTAATATCATAGCCACAATTGGTACCAAAAGGATTGGACGATAGTTGTCGGTATCCAATTACTTCCCTTTTTGGTGTCACCAGAACACAGAACTAAAACAAAATCAGAGAACGTGAAGCGAGTGATTTGGAAAAAATAAGGAACAAAGGCCGAGAGAAATTGTGAAAATTTGTGCCCTAAACGTAGAAAATCATGAAATTAAATGAAAACACTAACACCAATAAAAATCTGCTGCTATATAATTCACAGGAAGTAACGCAATATGAAATATTAAATATTAGTATAAACTTGCGTAATGTAGGACATAAATATTTCAATGACAGATAAATCCAATGTTACGCAAAAGATTCCATTTCCTTAGAAACGATTGATAATATCATTCACAATATTCATAATATCTTCACTTTGAGTCTTCTGAATCACAAATCAATTTTATTACAACATATAATAACGACTTGTGTAACCAATTTCTCATTTCGAATAATAATAATTTTTGCTATATTAATGAATATTTTTCAGAAGTTAACGAAAATATTACTTAAAATTTCGACTGCTATGATCTCATAGAATATTAACAATAATAGCCAATCATAGAATTAAGTCTATCCTGAATGAACTCGATCTATCAGAAAGCTTTCCAAAATTATATACCGTTATTTCGGATATGCATACCTGATCTCCTTCGTTTCGATCCGAATGAATGATAAATGAGATTCTATCATTCATGTTGATGACAGGTAAAAACAGAAGCTATCATAGATCAACCTAAATTCTGTTCAATAATATCACAGACGTAGTAATAACACTCACGTCTAACTGCACGTCTTAGACTGGCAAGAAACATATCGCAAATGATTGATTTAATTATAAGGTTTTTCTTTAGTGGAAATATTCTAAATGAAGATAAGTATATCAATTTTCAAAAATTGTTATGGTGTTGCAACCATAAAGCTTGAAATACAATGTTTTATAAACGACCCACTTTTGATATCTAAGATTTTATTCGACATGTTGTCTACGAAGCAAAACGTGACTTGGTCATATTAAACCTGAATTTTTCCGTATCCTTTGTTCACATGAGATATGAGGCCACTGTAACTGGATCACATTCATCACTTTGATCCTTAAACGTGTTCCTTTGTGACAATTCAGTACAACTATCTTGTCCACCGGACTTCAAGCTAATTGCTTAATTTTGTTACGTCAAAACCCCAGTGGGTAATTCTTAAGTGAAATATGACTCACATAAGATGAGTAATAAAAATTATTTGTTTCAGAGGCCAATTTCGAAAATCGAAAGTGAAGTGATACCTACAAGCTGTGTGGAACAACCGCAGTTCAACTTTACTAGTCACTTAAAGACAAGTTAGCCTTGTAGATATAAAAAGCGTTATATTTCATTTTTATAATGTTGGGTAGCATTTACCTGTTGATGTCTGAAGTAGTTAATCTTAATAAGTTCATTCGTTGTAAATAGTTCTATTAGGAGTACCCCGATGAATAATATTCTTGGAAAGAATGATTGAATATCCTGTATGGTTCCGACTGCAAGTTTCGCGATTAGTTGATGGAAATGGTCGAAGATATTAAAATTTATCAGCTCAACCGATCGAATTTTGATACGAAACTTTTCTAACGAGATTGTTTTGTAAGGTGATCAGTTGATCAGTTGACCGCTCGTTATATTCTATATACTCTCTATCACCAATTTTATTTCTGTAATTTATTATCACAAATTTGGCAGAATCGGATCTATGATATTCTCGTTTGCCATTTTGGCCCCCATGTCTCACCAACCTACCAATATAAATAGTTGAATCAACGAACTGAATGAAATTCGGAATGGGACCGTACCCCAAAAGGAATAAGGAACCCTTATAGGATCACTTCGCTGTACGTGTGTCTGTCTGTCTGTCTGTCACGATTCTTTTCGAGAACTTGTGTAGGTATAGAGCTGTAATTGATGCCGAATACTGTGGTTTGCAATGTCTGGTAACTGAAAAACTCAAACTACCAAGTCAACGCAATTTACAGATATAATCATCGAAATTTGGTAAGAAGCAGCATCTTATAGTCCTGATATAGGAGAAAATGCTCAAACGTTGTGAGTTGAAATTGATACCAGATACTGAAGTCTGTAATTCCTTCGATCTGTAATGTGGATTATCCAAAGTGAAAACGAAAATATGAAAACTATAGATTTGCAGTTGCATTACAGAAATATATGTAGATGTATGAAGTTGAAACTGATATAGCATTCCTATTGTCTTAAAATCATGAAATATTGCAGAAAACAATGACTCAAAGCAAAAATAAGATGAAATTTTGAAAACTGTTAAACTGGAGTTACACATCAGAAAAAATGATTCATTTGTGAGTAAAGAACAACTCTTCATTCAAGGGGGATAATAATGTTCTAAATGGGGCCACGATCGGAAACTCAATTTGGAATGGAGATTTGTAGGGGGACGTAAGAATTTCATTCCAAGACAGAAGATCATAAGTATAATAATCGGAAGCTGAGAGATAAATTACTAGTCCCTACGAATCTCAGCAGATATTTGATGATTTGGACAGATGTGCAGTGCTATTGATTGTCGGTGTATCAGAAATCCCTGAGGTGTCGAATTTCATCAGAAATTTCAGAGTCGACACTAACCTTCAAGCTCCTACGAAACTCTTAGTATGCTTTCATTGAATTATTTTATTTCTTACTCGTTCTTTTTTTTGGTGACTCGTACTTGCATGTCGTTTTTCATAAATTTCCAAAATTGAACTCCTGGAGAGAACTTGGCACGAGTAACTGCTTTTGAAAACTGGCACGTCAAAAGTAAATAGTGAAATTGTAGTTTCACTTACTCATTAATGAATACTTTGAAACTGATAATTGAAAATATACTCCATACTATACTTTTAATTCATTCAATGATTCTTCTATTTCCTTCATTGGCGTCGATAACCCAAATAATATCAACTGTGTAAAAGTAAAACCAAGATTTTTTCGGACGTGCCTCTGTTAATATTGTACTATTTAGGTAAGTTGGGGGCCGAAATGACGGGTGATAATATCTAGATATGATGATAAATCTATGGCTTCTTCGATTCGTTTTTAGAAAACTATATATTTCAATAAATTTCTATGACCTCAAAATGAAAATGAAATAATGATTATAAAAACAATAGACTTGACCATCAGGTGCTTTGTCAGTGGCAATTTCACGTTGTTCCCAATGATCAAAGCATAATATTGTCGATTTTATGTCAACATGTTTATTTTTTGTGAAACCATGGTCACATAACAGAATGGCATAAAATTATGAAAACAGGAAATAAGACTGAAGCAAATTAATAAGGGAACTTTTGGTTTCAACATACATAGTTGATGATGAAATCACTAGTACCAATTTGACATTGAACTCTATACATTCTTCCATTTCAAGGTACGATGAACAAGTATTCCACACGTCGTTGTAACTTAAGATATAAAAGTGCTTTTTTATGTAAGAAGATGAAAGCGTAACTAGTAAAAATGGGAAGTTTTCTAAGACCTCTATAATTTGATTGATTTAAACAACATCAAGGGCTGGTTACAAAACAAATGTTTGATTAGCGAAATATCATATCTTTCAAACAATAGTTGTTATCCTAACTGAGTACTTTACGTTAAAGGAAATTCAACCAGCCAATTTAATATTGAATAAAATTCAAAGTGTCATAGCTTTCATAGAAATTAATATCCCGATAAAATGTCGACGAATCAATGTTAATATTCTTAATACCAGCTTATATGAATAAAAATTTGTAATCATCAAAAACATAATAAACTAATTTTATCATCCCAGTTATTTCCTTCTAGTCTCTAAATATAGTCACAGATCGTCTGATAGCGATGAATTGAATTTCAAAATAGTTGATTGAAAATTCTATGCATATTGAGCATTATCGATGCTTCAATGCAGTATAACTGTCAATAGAGATGTGATCGTCATTTCGACCTTTAAATCACAGAAAACAATGCATACTTGGATCTTGTCTAATCAATAATGCATATTGTGTTTGGGTTAGCAGTCAAACGGCATTACGAAGTAGGTATAACTAAATTGAACGTATGTAAAGACCGAGAGGGCTTGGCCTTTGATTCTCCAAGAAACAACCGTTGGTTATAGACGTGTGGGTGACCATAAAATTGCGATTTTGCATCTTTATGCGCGACTCTGTGTACCCATTAGCACGCAGTCTTTGTCGGGCCATAGAATGGGAGGTGTCTGTGACATTTGCCAAGTGAATTTCGATTTAATAACGGAGTCAGGGTACAGGTTTTGTTTTATTTGTTGTGAATTAACATTATTCAAAATTCTGAAACAAAATTAGAACTAACCTTTTCAAACAAATAATTAAGTAAATAAGAAATAAACTCATTTCCTGTATGCAAATATCTTTTCAATTCATTCAATTCAAGGTGTTGAAAGAAATATCGAAGTTTCATTAGATAACAATACAAAGACATACTAGAGGAAGAGCAGTGGACAGATAAAAACAATTCGGAAATATTTTACGCAACGAATATTTTATGACAGTTGATAATTGATTTGTAGAAAGTGTGCTAAATAAGTCAGAGCTAAAGCCGAGGGTATCTGATTTAAATTTTAATCGATGACAACTTAGTTTTGATCATTAATATTAATGAGTTTATTTCAGTTCTTCCGGTTTGGTATATGGATAAATATATTCGTTAATGGGAAAACATTAGAAAAACGCATATTATTTGATGATTTAACATTGGTTTACGTCGGCAAAAGGAATTTCTGATTTTAGTGGATATTAGTATAATCGGAAATTTCCTTGATATATTCGTAGAACGTAAAGAAATCCTATCGTATTCATGACGTCAAATATAAGGTGTATCTGTTGAAAACCTCTCTCTATTGGTAAAAGTTTTAAACTAAAGACTGAGCCTTAATGACCAATGTAAATGAGGCTTAAAATGTGGCATTGGCGTCTGTTAACAATATAATATTCATAAGGGGTTACTTTTGGATTAGTTTCATTAATTGAAGCCTACGGTGATCATGCTCCATAGGATTTTTCTTGTGAGGAATGGTTTCAACATTTCAAATCTGGTGATTTCAGTGTAATCGACAAAGAACATTCAGGAGCGTAGAAAAAGTTCTAAGATACTGAATTACAGGCTTTAATAGATGAATACCCATGCCAAACTCAAAAAATGCTTGCAACAACACTGAACGTGGTTCAGCCTCGGATATCTCAACCTTTGAAAGCTGTTGAGGTTCGCAGGAGTATATTGCACTTAACCTTTGACTACCTCTCAAGATTTGGTAGTAGAAATATACGAGTTTGATTTGAGAATTTATTAAAGTATTAATTGAATGTCTTGCTTAAGTGAAGACGGATTTATGAATCGTTGAAACAGTACACGTCTTGCTTGTTCGAAGACTGATACAAGAATGATTTCTAGTTTACTTTACAACAAGTGTTTTAGTTTTCTTAGAACTAACCTATAGGCCTGACCTATAGTAACGGTAAAGGGATTACAAAGATATAAAATATTCCTTTGCTGGTATTACCACAATAACAGACATAAAACAGAAAGGTTTCTGCTAGATGGTGAGGCAGGCAAACGAGATTCTGAATCTTGTACATGCAGTATTGAAAGTATAGTGTTTGAAGTGAACTTGAAAACAGAAATTGAATATTTGAATTATATCAGTAGTAGTAAATAAATATATATGTACATGGTTCGCAACAAAAACAATGAGTAAAGTTTGTCAAATGCTGCTGGCTAGACAGAAAAGAAAGGGATTTCTCCATCGTATTGTTACAGGAGATGAGGAGTGGATATATTTCGACAATCCCAAGCAAGGAAAGATCATTTGTGATCCTGGTCAACCATCAACATCGACTCCAAAGCACAATATTCATGGAAAGAAGACTATGGTCTGCATCTGGTGGGATCAAAAAGGAGTTATTCACCATGAGCTTCCCGAACAAGGTCAAACAGTCATAAATGATGGTCAATACTTTGATTGATGGTATCTGTATTAATTTTTTCGAAATAAATGCTTGATTTTAACAATATAAAGCTGATAAGAATGAAGTTTTCCTGATTCGATTTTGGAGAAACCATTCAAGAAAATGGATTGTTCGGGAAATTTAATGAATAGACGTTAGATATTTATAAGAGAAGACTGGGAATTATGATCAAACCTTTTCAGTGTAATAATTTCCATGTGGTTCTGATTTTAGCATCCTCTATGGTATTTTCCATAGTTTAAGACTGATTGAAATGAACAACAATGTAGAACAAGGAAAATGCTCTATTAATACCATTCAAAGTCATCAATTTGAAAAGTTGCACTATCTAGATATCTTGGGAGTCATGGACTAGCTGCTTTGAATACTCTACATAGTAAACGAATTCTTCTTCTACGTTCTCTTTTTCTTCAATATGCAGGGAACGTCTGAAATACTTAGCATTGTTGTTGCTGCAGACAACAGGTTCATTTCAATTTTTTTCTTTAAAGAAAGGAGGGACGTGGACATACTTTCCCATGCTCGCCCTTCCTTGACCATATAGGCCATGGATTTGTCCTAAACGACATTTTTCCAACAGAGTAATTTGTGTAAACCAGATAAAAGACACACACAACACCCACGCCTTTGCCGGAATCGAACCGGCGACCTGCCGTGTCACAGCAGGGACTTCTCACCACTTCGCCACGGAGACGACCTCATTTCAATTACTTCGAGAATAAATCATCAAAATAAAATTCGATGAGGAAGGAATAATATGGAAAACATTCAAAAGAATTGAAAATTAGTGGCCGTTACTCGATCCAAATCCATTTCAAATGGTAAATAGAAAAAAATTTGATTTACACTTATTTCCTATATTTGTAACGCGTTTTGATGATTTATAACATTCGATTGAAAGTGAGTAAAACTACTTTAGGCAATTTCACTGAACTATTAGCTAAAATATTTAGCCGGAAACAAATTGAATGAAGGGGAATTCTTTTCCAAAATCTACATGTTCCTTCAATCTTATGTTTATATCTATTGATCTCAGGAGATTCTGAAGCATTAACGAGAAAAATTAATATCAAGTGTTTTATAAGATGAATGTAAGATTTTGCAATTTGAAATTATTATTTTTTCAATGAAGTTCACTTAATTGAAGTTAGTTTTTATTGATGAAACTACGATAATGTTCATAGAGTCTAATATTGAAACTTCTGTAGGTTACAACTACCTCAGCAAAGTTTGTGCACACCAGTTTTCTTTCTTTATCTATTATGTTCTTGTTATTCTTGATGTCTTCGGATAGACGATTATTGGTTTGGAAATCCGAACATTTCCACAAAGTAAAAACATTTCGAATAAACACCTAAAGTCAACGATTGATGACGAAGCAATTACTATACATATATACAAAACATCTAAAATTTGAAAACACATCAAAATTGATAGGAGCACAAGTATTTTTACTTATTTTTTTTTATCAGAAATTGGTATTATGTTATATGATAAATTTCTTACCAACTTTGTGTATAATGTGCTGTATCTTAGTTTAACAGTTTCAGAAATAGGCCAAATTCTTTGTGAAAATCACCTGAAAGTGACAATTTCCTTGCTTCTACGGATTTTTCGTTGATATTTCTGTTTTTCATAGGAAACTTTTTAATTCATTGAAAATGTTATAATATTTTAATAAACATCATAGATAGAGAAAATAATATTAAAAACTATTAGAAGTCGATTGTTATCATATAGAAGTATTAAATTTTCATTTACATTCACATTACAATTTTCTGAAAAATGGAAGTGACATTGTATAAGTAGGTTTATTTGGTACCATGACGATGCAACGTCAAAATCAATCGAGCCATAATGACATATCACCTAATGTTTGGATAAAAAAATTTAATGCACAAATCTTGGTATCAAGAATTCAATCTTCATCAACAGTTTTCAAACAATAGGTGTTCAGGTTATTACGTCATCAGGAAGTTATAACAGGAGCAGAATCTAGTACGCACATATTCTGAACACTATCGAATTTTGGAAGTATTTTTGATACTGAATGACATAAAGAGAATGATTATATTTTCTGTGAGCACTCGGTGCAATATATACCAAAATATTCTATTATTTATTGAATGGGTCTCCATCTATGAAGAAGCAAAGAAATATTAACGAAATAATTGCTTATATACCGGAAAAACTTGATTATTTTCTGTTCTTCAAATATGATTCTTACAGAAAAAAATTGAGAATATTTTGAACAGTTAAGATTACACCCCAAGCCCTATAAGAAACTTTGAGGGGTGATTTCAGAAGCAAATCTGAAACAACTCAGTGAGAACCGAACGGTCCAAATCTTTCTGAATTCGGAGATATACAACTACAAAAATTTGTTCCTCACAGGTCCTGAAAGCACAACTTTCAACATACGAGAGCAATTCTGAGGTGTTAGCATAGATGGAATGAAATGCATATTTTGTTGTATTATACGTAAGTTTACGTTCGTTACTTTTGATAGATAAATGTCAGAATATCTTTTTCGATAGATGATTGTAGTTTCGAGAGCTTCCTCGAATTGAAAATGTATTCCTTCAGAAATAAAAAATATGCAGATATGATCTATATGTAAGGTTTTTGCACGAGAAGCTATCCTTAGACTGAGAAAATGGAAACACTTGGGCCAAAACATGTATGACCTCGTCAAGTCAACATACAAGAGGAGGAAAACACTTCACACTATGTTGTGTGGCGTGTTTTGAAAAGAGAGGAGCTAGACTCTCATTATCGACAGGGAGTGCAGGAATTGAATGCATCGGCTCACATATTGCCGCTGGATTCTACAGCAGGATGCTCAAGATCCAGATTTGACTTCCAACATTTTATTGTCTGATGCATCATCCTTCATAAGAGATGGTATGAACAATTTCAATAATCATCATTTATTGGTCCTGCATAATACAAAGGCGGTTAGGCAAAGACGTTTCCAGGATCTTCAGTATCAACGTTTGGGGTGGCCTCTATAATAATAGCTTTTTGCTCATTCATATTCTAAATAATAGGTTACTCATCGAAATTTTCTACAGAATTCAATTGATGATGTTCCGCTAAGTTTATTCAGAATATGTATTATTAACATGACAGGGCAATTCCATATCAAGGATGAATATTTGTTGAATGGAAAATTGATATTATCCAAATAATTGCTTGTGTTATCCCCTTGCAGCTTTTCGTTTCCTTAGTAAAACTCAAAAACATAGATCAAATCTGCATACTCTTCATTAACGAAGGAAAGCATTTTCAATTCGAACAGTTTTAAATTTCAAAATAATAATTGTCTACCGAAAAGATTCTGACATTTATTTATCAAAAATAACAACATTATAGATAATCTTTTCACTATTGTTACGAATGTCACCTTCTGTACAACAAGATATTCACTCCATTCCATCTATGGTAGCACCACAAAATCGCTCTCGTCTATTGAAAATTGTGAGGTCAGGATTAGGGAATGCAATCTCGCATTAAAATATCAATCTCGGTATTCGCGAGATTCAGGAATTCTTATCTTGCGAAATCTCGGTATTGTGCGAGATCTCGCATTGTAAAGAAATGATCATCGAAAATGTACGAAAGTTCCTATCATTTATATTTCTATTGGCTCTAATTGTTCTTCAGGAGCAAAATAGAGAAAAGAAATCCCAAGCTAACCAGTAGATTATTCAAAAAGTAACATATTATTCGAAAACTTGAAAATAACTCCTCAAAAAGCATGAAGTATCTGGGGTTTCATCTGCCAGCCGACTCCGAATGCTGCATGCCAGATAACCAGCTGAGGAAAACGCCCGTTCTGCCTCGACACTTGTTGGTACTACAGATGAAAAATATTGGTCAGTGAACTGTAGTTTTGGTCCTTTTGACCCTCCTGACTCGTACAAATTGATTTCTTTCTTCAAAATCATATCAAGTGACGATGACAAAGGCGCCACACGTTTTTCGAACGCTCTTTAAATGCCATTTCCAATTTCTCATCAAGACTCAAGACACTTTCATTCAGGGCTTCATCTGCAACTGAATATGTAGAGGGTTTGTTTTGTATATTGACTGCAATATTGTCATCTTTGGTACTGTTCTTGTGTAATCGTCCGATTAACTTTATTATTTCTTTTTTGATTGAAGATTTTGGAGGCAGTTTGAAAGTTTGATCACTAGAAGATTGAAATATACGTCGTATTGGACAGGGTCTGTCAAATAATACAATGCCCTCATGGATTCAGCAAGTTTTTGAGCTACTGGTGTTCCGAGTTCTCCTAACTTTTTCACCATAAATTGCAGAATAGTTTCGGCAGTTAACAAATCTGAATTTCGGCGACATAGTACTTCCACTACCAGTTTTATAGGCTGAAATACGAGTTCTAAATCTGATAAGCACGATATTCTTCGTCTGAGAAACTATGATTTGTATTCGATCCAAGATTGCAATCAATCAAGGCTTTGCTTACACATTGTTTCACTTTATTGAATGTGAAAATCATATCTACAAGACTAGACCAGCGTGTTTTGCAGTCCAGCACGAGTTGCACATTTTTGCTGAATTCGTCCTTAATATATTTCTCAAGAATGTTGGTGATTTTTCAAGAGGTTTGACTACTTGTTTTACTTTTTTGATAAGGTGATCAAATTCTGGAACTAAGTCAACTTTATCTACAGTAGTAATCTGCAGTCAAATTCTACATTATCAATAATGTCTTCAAATTCTTCATCGTCAGACTACTCCACATCTGACTGAGCTACGACTGTGTCTTTTGTACTTTCTTTTTGCGTTTCGGTTCCTCGTTTTGATTTGTAAATCACATCTATAACTCCCAATTGAATGCTGTGAGCGCAGCATAGCTGGTGAAGAGGATTTATGAGTCGCCCAACCTTCACCATTACACTACCCATCTGTAGTAAGAGCTCTATATTTTCATGTAATGACAAGCCATATTTTGAAAATTTCTTCTTCAAAATAGTTATGCAACTCTCTGCAGGCATGCTTTCTACTATGCGCACAAGACCCAAATTCCAGAACATTTTTTTATTCCCTGAAAATGTATGAACATTCACATTCGCGGAGCGCCTGTTTTTGCATGAAGTTCATTCATCGAAAGTAAGACTGAATCTATGGTTATTCTCTCTTAGATTCATAAGATCCTGCGAAAATTTCATTCTCAAACTCATGTCATAATCTATAACAATCTGTTTTATGGAGTTAGGCGATGCAGGTAATTTGTAGTCACTAGTAGCAGATAATTCTCTCAAGTCTTTCGACGTGCAAAAAGATCTAAAAGTCATGCTATCTTCAGAAATCATCCTTAAAATTCTTTCCTCAAAAAAAACTTTTTGTAGGGACGAAAAGTAATCAGATATTTTTTGCCTCTTCGTACCAGTTGGAGGAGGTAGCCTTACTGACGCAGAAGTATTGATCAGCATTGAAGAATTTGATGGGACCGGAGTCATGTTTTCTGTCACTTTTTTTATGAGAAGTATCAATTTTGTGCTTGGACAGTAAATGTACATGTAAGCATTTGGGAGATCGTGCTGTTGTTTTCAAAATAGACTCACACAATTTGCACTGGGCAGTTTTTCCATCCTCTGCCTTCAAAAAGTATTTTCATACCTCTGATCCACTTTAAAACTCTTCATAAACTACCTTTGTTGTCATTTTAACACCGAGCGTATAGACCGAGAGAACTTAAACACACAAGGAACTATTTTCAACTGTTATTGGAATAGTTGGCTCGCAAAACAATGACAAATTTACGACAACCGGAAAACGTCTTCCCTTACTCATCCCTATCGCGCTGTGGCCCTAGCGCCACGTGTTGCAGCCGGGATAGGTACATTGTTTACATAAGTCAACAACAACATGTGAAAGTACTGAAAGCTAACCAAAATTGACATAATACCAATCTTGCAAATCTTGTGAGATCGCGCATAATTTTGTGTGCGCGATTGATCTTGCAGAATAGGTGCGAGATCTCGGTATTGCAAGATTTTGGTATACTGAGATATACTATATATACTGAGATATACTATATATACGCTTTGGTGGAAGAACTGACCTCGTTTTTATACAGAACAACCTCACGGGAAATTCTTACGCAAATGAGATAGTTTTACCTGTAGTGGTACCGTATCTCCAAACAATGGGTCAAAATTCACTCTTCCAACAAGAGAATGCCCCTCCTCATCGTGCAAGAGTTGTCTAGAACGTTCTTGAAGAGAATGATATCGATCTTCTACCGTGGCCATCATGCTCCCCAGATCTGAATCCCATCGAGCATGAGTGGGACACCCTAAAAAGAAATCTCCTGCGTCAAAACGTCTTCCATCATGAACAGGAGCTTCAATTAGCAGTTCAGGGGGCTTGGAATGACTTAGGCCAAAATGTAATAGACAATTTAATATTGAGCATGCCGCGACGATGCCAAAGTGTCATTAATAACAGAGGTGGACTATATCGTTTCGAAAATATTAGTTCAGGATTTTTTTGTTTTATCAAATTTCGTCATTTTCAAATTTCAATTTTTTTTATAATAGGTGCTTTGGAGAAGTCAAATATTATTTTGTTTTCTTGAGAATACATTATATACAATACATCCTAACAAGATATTGATAAGTGTTCCTAGACTTTTTGAGGTGTTTATAGTTTGAAAGTGAAAATAACTCATAGTATTTATTGTCTGCAATTTCAACAAGTAAATTAAAAATCAACCATTTATTAGAAGATTTTGGCGAAATGTCTACAAAACATAAATAATGGAAACTTGTTTAAAAAACAATGAAGAGCTCTTCACGCTTCAACCCTTTTTCATATATTCCTTTTTTGTACATTATGCAGAATTTTCAATTTGATCGATTACTTCTATTTTCTGTTAAGAATAATAGGGAGAACATAAACCATTCTGTCGCATTATTCCCATGAAATTCATACTATATACTTATTGTTGGTCGGGTTCACATAAACATAGTATCATCATCATATCCTTACGATCAGCACAGCTTGCACAATGTAATTTTCTAGTAAATACACATTACATCGTCCTGAACGTCCAATAAACAGTATAGGAGTATACAATTCCATGGTATTCCATCGGACAATGGGCGTTTTATCAAAAAATAACTCTGGAACAATTGAATATTTTCAACCACGATATTAATCAGATAAGAAGGCAGTACCATTGTGATTGAAAATTTGTTTGATGGGAGGATTCAATGAAGCTTAATGCACCGACATCGGTATTCACGGCTTTCATTTTCTTCTCTTTGTATATTCTATAGTTTTTCAAATGAACACATAGTGAAATTAACGGAATACCAATTTTTTTTCTTGCTAATTCTGTGGCTTATAAAAGCTCAAAGAAATTCACACCATGCATTTCCGATAGCGATAGCGAATTAATGAAAGTTTTAACGGTTGACAGTTCATCGGTGTGTAAATAAAGCAATTAATCGATCAAAAAAGTGAACTAGATTGGCGTTACTCGGTTTCATTTCGTTTTACTATGAAGCGCAAACTATTTTTATGATAGCGTGTGAATGATCATAGAATCTAGAATCTACATATTTGTTTCAGTAGTCTGTGAACTCAATGAAGAAATGTGGTCGCGTTCCTCTCCGCGATCTCGATTTTATTACCAATTATTTTGTTTAGAGAAGATTACTTGTAATTAGAAATTGAGTGACACAATTTATTCCTTCTCTTCCAATTCGTCCTGAATTTGTTGTGTGTACGATCTTTCAGCTTTAATTTAGCAGTTTATTTGTACAATACATTTATTAATGATGATGATGTAACATTGAGTGTACAATAATTCAAAGCAATTACTGGAATCAGTGAACCTCAGTTTTCTTGATGGGCACTTGACTTTTATGAAGTATTTTATTCATTAAGAAATATAGGAATTTCTGAGGATATCCTAGATTTGAAACTAACTATGAGTAATGAAAATGAGAAATTTAAACTATGTATTATACTATCACAAGAGATTTATTTAAAATCAGGATTGCAATTTCGGTCTCTCAACCATCTCCAGTAGTTGAAAATGCATACATATATAAACAAATAGATACAAAATTAATAAGTGTGCAAACAAGAGGTAATAAACTAAATTATGATAAAAGCAGGTTTTATTTAAAAATATCAAATATGGTCGAATAAGCCGGGCTATACTGGTCATACAGAAGATTGTTTGTTTGTTTGTTATTCCTTTAACGTGCTCTATTTCCGCCTTTCGGCCTATAATACGCAGGGGAATTCTGTCACCTCACTAACCCGGGAATTTTGCCGAACCCCTCTCGTGTCGAGGGAAGGGATCTTTAATGTCCAAAACATCTCTGTTAGACAGGACCAACGGCTTTACATCTCCTCCAAAAGATGGATACTCAAGCGTTTCCCAGAATTCGAAAAATCACACCGATTTTGTGGGGATTAAACCCAAGTAACTCTGCGCAGGAGACGAGCATCATATCCCATACGCCACCCAGCCACCATACAGAAGATTATCTCTATGGGGGGTTTCTTGCAGTTTGAAAACTTCCATGAAATCGAAGAAATCTAACTTTCGCCCCTAAGGTATTCTGTGAATAATTTGAAGTTGATCTATGGGTGGAAAATGGCCATTTTGGATACAATGTGGAGCAAAAGTAGATTCGTCGGTAAATATTATCATATGCTATCTGTGTTTGTTTTTCTCATTTTCCAGTTCGTGAGGTTGTTCTTAGAACTTGTTATCGAATTTGAAATAATTCTGTTGTAGGCACTACTTGAGCGAAAACATGAAATTATTTTGTACAACCGGATTAACGTGTGATTTCTTTAGAATGTCTGAGACCAATGGAAGGCATTCGTCCCCTGGGATGTTGAAAAACATGTTATCTACATCCAAACTGATTGAATATGATTTGATTGGGGTTTGAACATGTTTCAATTTTTGTGTTAAGTGAATTGAGGTTTTTAATAGAATATGTAGGTGTGAAATTTGTTGAATTTTTGAACATAAGATTTAATTCTTTTATCAATTTATATACTGGGCGGTTCATGAATGATACTACTGGACATATTGGAGCGTTGTCTTTGTGATTTTCTATAAGGTAGTAAAGTTTTGAAGGTCCAGGATTCATATTTATGGAAGAGTTGGCTGGTTTTGTTAGTATTATCGGAGAAATTCTTTTTAGAGGTTTTATTACACATGTTGATCCGGTTGTACAAAATAATTTCATGTTTTTGATCAAGCCTACAACAGAATTATTTCAAATTCGATAACACATTTTATGAACAACCTCACGGTCTACGAATGGGATCACCATTGAGCCTATTCCAGCTGACATTTTCATAGCGTATATTCAAGAAAACTAAATTGGAAATTGAGAGAAGTGGCGATAATCAGATCTAACTTCAGCTAACCTAACCTAACAATCACTCATACAAATAACACACTAAGTTTTGATTCATATCAAAAACCCACCTTCAATGATATTTGCATCCCTTATGACTAACACACCCAAAATTAATTCAATGATTCATAGAGCTTTCTCTCTGACATTATCCAAAGAAAATATGTCCTGGAGAGTGTCAACTATTAAAGAAATAGCTGAGAACAACGGTTATTCCTCAAATATAAAAAACGGGATGATCCGAAAAAAAATAAACACAAATAGCATATCATAATATTTACCTACGTATAGAATCAACTTATACAGATAAATATATTTCATTAGCATATTTTGGCCCTATCAGCGAAAAGATTGCAGATGTTATTTCAAAATCGAATAGAAAAGTAGCTTTCAAGGCCAACATGAAACTCTCCCAGGAATTTTTCAATAGTAAGGATAAAACTGATAAATTTGACAATATTGGTATTTGTGAAGGCGTTTATACCTATAGGTCGAACTGGTCTTTCATTCAAAACGAGATATAAAGAGCATCAATCAGATTACAATAACCAGAGAACCGGCGAATCCACTTTTACTTTTTTACTTTACTTTGTATCGAAAATGGCCATCATTTACCACCCATAGATCAACTTCAAATTATTCACAGAATATTTAAGGGACGAAAGTTAGATTTGTTGGAATTCATCCAAATTTTCAAACTGCAACAAACCAGTATGGCCCGGCTTATTCGTCCCTCTTTGAAATATTTAAATAACACCTACTTTTATCATAATTAGTTTATTACCCTAGTTTGCACCCATTTAATTTTGTATCTACCCCTTTATATATGTATGTATTCTAAACTTCAGTTCAATACTTGTCAGCTGAAGATGGTCGAAGGACGGAAATTGTACACCCGATTTTCAATAAATCTCTTGTAATAGTACACTCGGAGGCAAAATTAGCGGAAATTTAACCAAATTCGAAGTCCGATATTTTTCCTAATTCTCAACCGATTTAGATGATTTTTTCGGCAAGTTATAGATCAACTCTTGTGCTTTGTAGAAATTATAAGAGAAAACAAAAAAAAATTGAAAAAAATTTTATACGGGGGCAAAACTAAAAGTGTTTCTTTTGTCAAAAATTCGTAACACCCTGTGGAATTTCGTGGTCCGAGTTGAAACGTACAATATCATGGTCTGTCAAGACACATCTTCTTACAGTAACGCCCTTCTTGTTTTATGTATTTATCTCTATTTTTACAAGAGATAACCAATTTGAAGCGAAAACTCACAAATTTCAAGAATTTATTTTCAATCTTGCGTAGGTGCATAACATCGGAGGTTAGCCAAAAAATAAAATCAAAATTAGAGAAGCGGAAATCTAACGAAATGAAAATTTTTGAAATTCACTGGCCAATTTCACGCTCCGGGAGAACTCGAAGTACACTGGAAAAATCGTTGACTTGGCACATTTATTTTTAAATTTTTTTGTGTGACACTCTATAATAATTATCATTCCTGTCCAAAATTGAGAGCAGGTATGTATCCTGGCGATACACTCGTGAAATGAAATGAACATGTTGAGAAAAATGTTCATGATGACCCACAAAAAAAAAACATTTGATTTTAGTAGCGAGTATGACCCCCCCGAGCTCTTATTACAGCGCGCATACGATTTCGCATACTCCCAATGATGTTGTCTATCATCTGTTGAGGTATGTTGTCCCACTCTTCCACCAAAGCCAATGTCAGCTCTTCAACGTTGCCTGGATTCCGTTGTCGAATCCTTCTTCCAAGAATGTCCCAAACGTGTTCGATCGGGTTTAAATCCGGTGACCGCGACGGCCAGTCCATTCGTGTGATCCCAACTTCATTGAGATATTCTATCACTATGCGCGCAGTATGAGGGCGCGCGTTATCGTGCATAAAAAGGAAATTTTCCCCTATGTAAGGAGCAAAAGACACAACATGGGGCTCCAAGATTACTGTTATATACTGATGGGCATTAAGTGATCCATTGCCAATAATCTCCAGTTCTGTTCGTACTCCCAAGCATATGCCACCCCATATCATAACTGACCGTCCACCGTATTGCCCAGTTCCTGCGAAGTTCGCTTGATTGTACCGTTCCCCTCGATGCCTCCATATTCTATCTCAACCATCCACGAAATTCACACAATATCGACTCTCATCACTAAATAAAACTCGTCTCCACTGATTGATTGTCCATGCTACATGCTCCCTAGCAAACGCCAATCTTGCTACCCGATGGGCTCTATCGAGTCTTGATGCTCTTGCTTGCGTGTATGATCTCAGACCAACTTCATTTAATCGTCTTCTGACTGTCCTCACACTGACGTTAATGTTATCCACTGCTTGTAAAAGGTTACGTGCCTGAACAGCAGTAAGACGAGGATTTCTTATGGTTTGATTGACGATGAAACGGTCATGTATAGCGCGGGTTGCCCGATTTCTTCCTTGTCCTCGCCTCCTCACGTACAATCCAGTTTCCCTGTAACGTCGGTAGATTCGATGGATAACCGACGTCGAGACACCCAACATGGTACCGACTGAGCGGTAGGTGCGCCCTTCCTCGATCAATGTAACTGCCCTTGCTACTGAGGTTGGTGGTAAATCTCTCATTCTGAATGAAAAATACAGTTTCGAATCGTAAACAGTAAAAGAATCACAAAGCACCGCAACCGATCGAATCTGTATCAAATCAAAGAATGGAAAACTCTCATTCTTTAAACAAGTGCAAATGTGGTCATATACAAAAAAACGTGTGTTGTATTTCATATTTGATAAAAAAAGGTGTGCACATGTGTAAATGAAAAGTTTTATCAATGGTCCCAGAATTCGGTTGTGTATTTTAATACCTACCGACTGTTATCTCCTATGAATTCCTAATTTTCACCAAATTAATCAAATTGTCATCAATAACTAATGCAATTCGAACATAAAAATCGCAAACGACAGTTTCGGCACGCCTGAGTGATAATAAGAAAATTCCAAATTGATAGACGAATTTTAATGACAATTTCTTGATTCAATGGAATTTCTCCAAAATGGTGATTTTCCACTTGAAATTGAATATATTTTGCAAGAATAGAGATAAACGCATGAAACAAGAAGGGCGTTACTGTAGGAAGATGTGTCTTGACAGACCATGATATTGTACGTTTCAACTCGGACCACGAAATTCCACAGGGTGTTACGAATTTTTGACAAAAAAAACACTTTTAGTTTTGCCCCCGTATAAAGTTTTTTTCAAATTTTTTTTGTTTTTCTTATAATTTCTACAAAGCAGAAGAGTTGATCTATAACTTGTCGAACAAATCATCTAAATCGGTTGAGAATTAGGAAAAATATCGGACTGCGAATTTGGTTAAATTTTCGAGTGTTCCGCTAATTTTGCCTGCGAGTGTATAATACATAGTTTAAATTTCTTATTATCATCACGTAGTAACGGCGGCATCAAGTAACTATTTAACTATGAATACTCTTCGTTATTGGCAAGCAACTGTCTACAATTCATCATTCCAGCCCAGAAATTGACAAAGGAAACTCTTTTATAGAATGGGACAGACATCTCTGGAATTCAACACATGCATGTAGAATTTCTCCAACTTCTTCGTGTGACAACGGATATAAAAGCTTCAAGACCACTGATAGGCATCCTTCGTATCATGAGAATACCAAGCCTAGAATTGTTAAGTATTTAAACCGTAATTCTTTTAAGGCCTGACACCTTGACGTTGATCTTCCCCGATTTCATCTTCATGAAACAATTAACTGCAGACAGTGCAGGCGATCTAGTATGTGCCCATCAATAAATAAAACTCAACCAAAAATTCCGGTACATTAAGCAGGGTAGAGAGATCATTCAAGGACATAATCTCAACGTCCAATTATTGCAGCGGGACTACACAGTCAAATATGGTAACAGATCATCACCTAGAATCCAGATCACAAAAAATATTTGAATGGGGTGGATGAACCCGGTCAAACTCAACGCAAATAAGATAAATACGTCAATATCTCTCCACTTCTGCTAACTGCGAATTCTCGATTGTCCTTGTCGAATTTTTAACAATATAAGAGTGCAGAAACTCTTTGTCGTTCTTAGACCACAGTGGGTTTTCAATATAATGGGGCTTCGTGCCTATACGAAAATTGTTTGGAATTATTGATAGTGTACTTTGTATTCGTACTTTTTTTCTTTCAAGAAGAATGACGGAAAATTTGAACAACGCATGTGTGTTGAATTTTGTTTCAAACCCGAAAAACACAAAAAAATTGTGTAATTACTGAAATAACGAAGACAACATTTTTGGAAACCAATGTTTGAGCAAAACACGAATGGAAGAGTAAATTAAACGGTTTGAAGATAGATGCATATCTGTTGGTAGCACTCCACGCCCTAAACGGCCCTCGACGGCAAAAACATGAAGGAATAGGATATGTGCGACTCTCAATAAATCAGGATAATTCTACGACAATTATAGTAAGGTCTAGGAATGTCGAAGAATAAGAGTTGACTGGCAGTTTCAAAACGTAAGCCGCCAAAACATTCATCTAAACTCTTGCAGTTATATATGACAAAGGATAATATCTTCATCAGCCTCCAACTTGCTGTTATTTCCAAAATTGACAGTTTAAACAGCCTTTTGACGACAAACAAGAGATTGAAACAAATGCGAAGAAAGCTTGTGATGCCAAAAACGTCTGCTTTCAGAACTGGAAAAAGCGTTGAGAGTACAGGCACTTCCAAGTGGGTGTTATGGAAACAGATCAAAGGACTGAAAAAGTCCCAGCTCTACTAGAATTCAATCTATGGAGGTCAACTTGGAACAAGGATATCTTTTCGGGGTACTTATTGGCTATATGCGATGCACATACCACCAAATGATGATCAAACAAACCGATGACAAACATAACTTTTCTTCAAGAAGAAATAACTAACTGTATTCTATCCACCGACGATATGTACGCATAGCGCAGAAGGCCTATGATCTAATAGGAATAAAATGGATAAAAGCATATTCCACTGCAAAACATCATCAGCTTTGTTAAGAATTTATTCTAAGGTATTAATACTAAGACTCTAAGTGTCGCAGTGTAGTTGCTAAGTTAAGCTATTTCACTGCCATAGCCGTAATACAGTCCACAAATTTTCCACCGGAGAATAAGTAGATCCTTGGTACAGGATATCGTTGACAAGGAAGTGTCACGTAAGTTAACACCTACGGAGCTTAGTTTCTTCATGAGGACTTTGCAGTATCCCACGTCCTCTTATCGGCAGGTCTTATGTAAAGCAGAAGTTCAACCTGGTTTGGAATATAGTTCTCATATGTGGCCGTCTGCTTCCTAGCACTATTTTCATCGATTGTGTTCAGAGATGATAGAGCGTCGTATCAGTAAAGATTTGTGGTATCTGAGAGCTTAGTTTTTTAGGTAATTTCATGGAAGGAGTTTTTCGAAAAGCTAGGGGCGAGATTTCTAATGTATCTGATTTGCCTACTCTTAAGAGTGGATATTTGAAATAAAATTGGTTCTACCTTGTTTAAAAAGCTATGAGCTTATTCAGTCACCAGTTCAACTTCTGGTCAGAGAAATGGAAGGTTCTGCCATCATTAACAGCCAAGAATGTTGAAACTAAGACGATTGCAATGTTCGTTTAACTTTCAGCAGAGCTTCAGTTGGATTATGTAGTTATAGAATGTTCGAAGTATTTCACGAATGATTTTTTGTTGATAAAGTTACCTTATTTAGACCATCAAATTAAATCCAATCAAACACGAAAGCCAGGTAAGCACGATTCTCTGAACGGAATTGACTACAGAACTAGTTGGAGAGCTTCATTATTTCCCATCTAATTCGATATCCTCACAGCTTTCATTCTGATCTTGAAATGAAGTAAATAATACACGTAAGGGTGACGATACCCTTGAGAGTGCTACTACCAGAAAGAATGCGGATATGAGTAAAATCGGTATGTTGAAAAACATCTCTCAAGAAATAACAATAAATAGAAAAATTCATGAAATCGAGTTAGAATTATTGAAATTCATTTTCTAATTGAATATCTGTAACTAGGTATGATACAAGTTGAATTAATGTACAGAAGAGTACCTTTCGTATCTGAAATATGCCTATTGATCGAGATGATAATTCGATCGTTCGAGTGTCGCCAGGCTTATTTATGTATATCTGATTTTCAACTGATGATATCTTACCTCCGTTGTTGTCAACGTCGTTATTCTTAGAGACCGCTTTATCGCCGTAATCACACTCAGATATAGCCTGTTCACTCAGCAAATTCCCAGTTCTCCTTCTTCGCACACCGTAGCTATGTACCGGCACTATAAGTTTCGGTCTGGGAATCAAAAAGTCACTACCACCTTCACTATTCTTCCCCTTCCTTGTCTTATGTTTCGAATCGTCACTTCCCTTATATATTGTGAATATTTCGTCTTCATTTAATTTATCACTGCTCGAAGATGATTTTGGAGATGAGAAATCGCTGCTAGAAGAAGTGGATGTGTAAACTCTTGGCGGAATTCTTTGTCGTACCTTTTTCGTGTCATAGAATCCACTATCATTTCTGTACAAATCAGAACCAAGTCTGGAATTCTTTTCTTTGAACTTATCTTCATTCTTTTCCAAATATTGGTTTTGTTCGTCGATCCAGTGGCTGATTCTGTCTTGACAAACATCGTCAGAATCGACTCCACTATCTTTGCTATACATATTCATGAGTTCTTGTTCATATAATTCATCGAGAGGATTTGAAATGACACGAACTCTGGAATCATTCGATGTTTCGCTGAAGCCTCCAGGTATTTCTGTTGTGATTTCGTCGAATCTAACTGACTTTCGATGTTGTGGAGTTTTATCCTCAGTAGATTTTTTTACGATCTTCGTTCTCGGTTTTGGTTTTGGTGGTACCACAGCTTCTTCTTCTTCTTTGATATCGTTGGGTTTATAGAATTTCTTCATTTCTTCGTCTATGTCTGAGTTTGATTTGGAGTTAATTCTAGATAAACATTTTTGGCTATGGTATTTTAATCTGACACTGTCTTTAGTGAATTTTCTTGGTAGAGTATATATGTCATCGGTTTTTAAGGATAATTCTTGCAGCATCGTTTGGTACGGTCCAAGCTTTGCAGATAAGGTTCCCTCCAAACTTTTCGCACTATACTTATCCCATGAATTCTTATTACTTGTATTAGACAAACTTTTTTGAGTGTCAAGCCAATTCGCTTCATACTGTCTACCTCTAGTGTTGTTAGGGATGTCCATCTCTAACCAAGATGGATCGTGAATAACAGCTTTTCCTGGATGGTGTTTTATCTTCATTTTGCCTTTTTTCTTAGTTAGTTGTATCGAAGTTCATACTTTAGTTCAGAACTGAAAGAGATTTCTGTTAGAAAAGAAACAACATTTATTTGAGTGTGCATTTTCTACTGACCTTCTGGAGATAATTCGATTAGCATAGAGAAAAAATCTTCGGTAGTGAAAGTAAACATAATAAGAACATGAGCATTCTCATTGTTTAATTCTTCAGACAATGTAATTATTTACTGAAGTTTTATTGAAAAAGTGAAATTTATCATTATTCGCTAGTTTACTATTTCGCCCTATTTAATTCGTGAAGAAACTAACACGTAATTAAAGTAGAATAATTTAATATATCATAAGAAATCTGTGCAGACTTGTAAACATTAGAAAATTATAACAAATTGTTTCGAACAGGAACTTTAATTGCCAACAATTTTATACACATGGATGGTTAATTTGAAAAAATTCAAGTATAAACAAAAATTTTAACTAGTGCTTCATTTCGCTAACAGTATATTCGCATATTGTTGTTGTTGTATACTGGGTGATTCACCTCAAATGTATTAGCTCATATTTTTTCGAATAAAACAATTAGAAAGAAATAAAATACAATATGCATCTATAGAATTCATAGAATACTTCTATAGACGGCCCTTGTATTTTCAATTTCATTCTTTATATTGAGTTCCTCTAATGGAAAAACGGACCTCATATGAACACTTCGTACTTTGTTCGTCTGTCTATCTGTCTGTCGAGACATTTTTCTCAAGAATACTTATAGGTTTAGAGTTAAAATTGATACTGAATATTCAGATTGGCGATTTCTGTAAAAGAATCAAACTTCTAAGTCGGCGCAATCTAGAGATACGGCCGTTTATCTTACATTCTGCGGCATTTTATCATTGTCCAGATAATTTAAACCAATAGGGCCTCCTTATTTATCTAGAAATATTAAATTTGGCAAGGAGAAGTGTCTAACACTACAGATATACGAAAAAGAACTGTGAATTTGTAGTTCGATCATGAACTTTTTTTTTTGATATAGGTAATGAACGTATTCACTTTTTTCAAGGAAAGAGTAAAGGTATCGAGTTGGAAAACACTCACTCAGGTCTCTGATCCCTTGAATTAGCGAAAAAATTGAACTTTGAAAAACTCTGAAAAATACGGTCGCATTTTGCTGCTTACTTCGACACTCGTATAGGGAATCAAAGCCTATAGGGCTTTCGATGCCATAAAACATCATAAAAAAATGTTTTTGTTACAATGAGGAACGTATGCTGTCAGCGAAATAAATAATAGATATTCAGATTTCCAATCCCCTCAATCTGTGGAAAAATCAAATTTTCAAGTAAACGCAATCGAAAAATACGGCTGTTGCATTCTTTTTCGTTTTTCGTCCATTTGATTTTCCCATCAAAAATTTAAGGTTCAATCTTATAAGTTTCAGCCGTTCGAAAAGTAATATATGAAGAAATTAGGAGAATTGATAACAAGAAAACATAGTAAAGAATAGAGTTTTTTTAAAGTTTTCTCGATTGATTTGTTCGACGGAGAATCGTCCGATTAGGTATTTCATTACTCAGAATTCTAAAATGCATGTTCACACATAACACTGATTATTCATATAGTCCACTTCACGTTGGTTTTTTACTATTTTTCTTAACAAAATTTAAGTGTCCTATCTTTTGTTTCTGAAAGTTGGCTAGAGACAATGAATTAACTGTTATGGTTAAAATATATCAGATAACGAATTGAGTTGTAGTAGAAGTGTCTAAAGAAGTATAGAAAATGACCATATAATCCTAAGATGAACAAGTACTCTGAATGTTACGAACTTCGTTGAATAGGTTCAAATACTGCTCAGAATCTTATTTATCTTTTTATATTTATTTTATTTGTATATATAACTGTAATATAATTAGCTGACAATTTTTCATTCGAACACACAGAGATATATATATATATATATATATATATATATATATATATATATATATATATATATATATATATATATATATATATATATATATATATATATATATATATATATATATATATATATATATATATATATATATATATATATATATATATATATATATATATATATATATATATATATATATATATATATATATACAATATATATATATATATATATATATATATATATATATATATATATATATATATATATATATATATATATATATATATATATATATATATATATATATATATATATATATATATATATATCTGTATGTTCGAATGAAAAATTGTCAGCTAATTATATTACAGTTATATATACAAATAAAATAAATAGACAGATTTTGCGGAACTATGTTCATGTAAAATTTTATTTCCTTAAAATTGCATGATGTAGATTTACGCCCTCAAGTTGTGACATATTATTATATGACACCCTATATATATGTATATATATATATATATATATATATATATATATATATATATATATATATATATATATATATATATATATATATATATATATATATATATATATATATATATATATATATATATATATATATATATATATATATATATATATATATATATATATATATATATATCTGAAAGGACATGTGCAACTTTTAATGATAACATAACTTAAAAGCTTTTCAACTTCTTTATTTGTCATTCAAGGTGCGAAAATCTTGACACAATTGGCCAAGATGAGTATAGAGGGAGTAGAAATAGTAGAGGCGGAACATTTTGAATCAGCATTTTCTCCAGTAATAACTGAGATGAACCTTTATGGTTTTCATATTATTCCTAGGCATGTTATTCTAAACATTACTATTTTGTTTGAAACATTTTTGGATACGATCTTCACCTCCCGAATCAGGAAGGAATACTTGAAAATTTTCAAATCGCCATATCTCTGGAAATAACCAAGATAAAGTTTCCATATTATCCTTAGGTATATTATATTCAAAGATGTTCTTTAATAGGATCCTATGCTTCCGAATCGGAAAGGAGTTGAAATTTTTCTAATGGCCGTATCTCCGGTAATGGAAAAATTGTTTTTTTCTACACCACAAAAATTAAATTATTTAAAGAAATCTACATAGTTTCTCTCAGCTGATTCCCCGTACTTGAAAACTAAATCTACCTTTGCCTGTAAGCTCTTAAGGGTTTAATAATAAGAATTAATGAATATATTTCATTTTTTGATGAACCTCGTACAGACGGTCTCATTGCGTTTCTACAACTTCTGGTATTATCTATCGAATCATCGAAATGTGACATATAATCAGAGAAATGTTTTCAATATTCATCCGAGCATCAGATGTATGGAGGTAAATAAATATTTCCCATTCTGAAAGAGCAACGAGGTTGAAGTTACGATGTGTGGAATTTGAAGATTTCTAAGAATAAAGTAGAGAAGTTAACAGTGCGTTCTCACAAATCACGACTTAACTGTTAAATCGTCCATTACTTGGAAAAGTTGTCTACAAGTACCACTATGCTGGAAAATAATTAAGGAACATATGTGCACAACTAATTGTTTAGAAAATACGTATTTCATCTAAACGGGAGACAATTGAATGTTTCAAAAAATATTATCATACATTTGTAAAAACAAAGAATTATGTTCAGCTACGAATAAACTGCTTCAACAAAGCTAGAATTCAAAACAAAGAATATAACTATTTTTCTCGATTATAGAAGAATGGACAGATATAATGCAGTAATGTTTTCGTTATTGAACCTTGAATGAAAATTAATCATATTTTCATAAAATTGTATTTATATATCAATTTCTTCGATTTCAATTTCCTTTATGCGAGGCACACAGTCTCACTCCTGGAAACATTACATTATTGAAAACCCTCATCCTTCATTGATGAAGTGACTTCAGTTAAGTTGCTACTCCCACAGACTGACTAGTTCTTAGCGAAACCTGGAGCTGTCCAGAGAAAAGGGAAGAGAAGTAGGTTTCACTGAAGAACAAAGTCTTGAACGGTTAGAGGTTGCAGAGCGCATTTAGTGTCTAGTCCAACATTGACCAAATGTGATATATGATAAAAGAAGATCCAAGATGCAGCTATAAAGTGATTGAAACTTTTTTCACATGAGCATCTTCATATGAACAAAAATGAGTTAGTTGTTGCCCCTTAAGCTGAACGATTTCCAAGAAGCAGAGTGAGTATGAATCTCGCGAGAATTGCTAGAAATGTTGAAAAATGGTGTTCTGTATAAAATCGCAGCAGGTGATGAAATATTCATTCCATTTTTCAATGCTCCTACCCGACAGGTGACCCGTCTGTAGATTCACGAGAATGACCTAACCACAACTATTGAGAAAGAGCATAGATCTGTCAAAAAAGTTGTGTAAGCGGTTAAATATATATGCAATTATATATATTGTTTCAAATTTTTTGATTAAGATTCAGATGGCAAAACCATCGAACAGTTGGGCAAAATATGGCCTCATGTTGATAATTCGAGCAGATGAAATTTTTTGGCGATCTTGGGCTACTGTTGTTAAAAACGCCAAACTGGGTTAGTGTCAAAGGGTGTAGTGTCGTTGCCGGGAAGAAGAACGGATTGTTCCTAGCTCTATGTGAACGCCAATTTTCGGCGAGTTTATCAGCAACTTGTTTTTTACAAACACGTTCGATTCATATGTATTCAATTGCTGAAATAATACCCATAAAGCTTTCTTCAGTATAGAAAAATCTTCGAGACATTCACATACATCTTGGAAAAAATTTAATTGTAGTTAACAAAAACGCGGTGTTATTAACATAAGCAATCACTTTGGCCAGAAGAAAGACTTGTGGTTACCATTAGGCGAACAGAACGTTATTTTCGAACAATGTAAATAGTGTATTATATGATTAAATTATAGATAGATTATTAAAATGATTATATTGCAGAAACTAGAATTTAATAACCGGAAAAAGATAGGTCCTAAAAGTTCGAGAACAAAAGTTATCGAAATCTCCCCATTCCCCATAATCGATTGGAATTAATGTATACGAGGTATGTCAATAGTTCGCAGAAAAGTGCCAGTACGGTCCGGAAAGTACATAAATACTTAAAAACACGTTATATTCCTTCGCAATAGTCTCTCTTGAGTTCGATGCACTGGCGCCACTGTTGAAACCACTGTTGGAAGCACACCCTAACCCCTTCCGAAAATAGGTCCCTCAGAATCGCCGTCGTGATGCTTTGGACTTTCGATCTGTGTCTTTTGAGGTACGACTTCAACTGTGGGAACAGATGGAAGTCATAGGAAGTGTTGGAATGCCGTTTTTGGTTAAAAATCACTAACTACGAATGGCGAGTGTGCCGACGCATTGTCATGATGAAGCACCCATCCGCGCTCCATCAATTCGGGTAGTACACGAAACACACGGGCCTTAAGACGTTTCAAAACTTCAATGTAGAATACTGCGTTGACTGCCTGACCTGCTGGAACGTAATCGTAGTGTACAATTGCATTGAAATCGAAAGATGCAATGAGTAACGATTTCACTTTCGATTTTGACATTCTGGCTTTCGTGGGGCGTAAACTCCCCTTCTCTACCCACTGCATGCTCTGCTTCTGGTCTCAGGGTCGTATTCGAACACCCACGACTCGTCACCAGTGATAACATTCGTCAATTCGAGAAATCATGTATTGACAGATGGACAATCGGAGCTCTTTTTGCTCAACTGTGAAACTTTGGGAACCATTTTCGCACACAACTTACGCATCCTTATATCTTCGTGTAGCATTTGCCGGATCGTCTCTTTGTTGATGCCCAACTCGTCTTCCAACATTCTAAGGCTTGCCAGGCGGTCTCCGAGCACTCGCGAGCGCAGCCGATTGAGGTTTCATGCGTTTCGAGAGGCGGAGGGAACACCCTTCCGCGGATCATCCTCAACTGACTCTCTCTGCCGCTTCTGAACCGCTTTGTCCAATGGTCAAGTACCTTCCAATAATAAATATTGGAAGGTAGATTCATCAATGAACAAGTCGATTTGAGCCCTTCACCTTTATTGAATCTCTTCGGGGAGCAATCTATTCCTTAATTTTATTGGATATACCTGTCATAAATAACAACTTAAGAAGAAGCAACCATACGTTTTTAAATACTCAAGAACATTTATATTTATATTCTCATTCTTATTTTCTGTACATTCATTCGTCTGAAGAAGCTACGGTGTAGTGAAACGCTTTACGAATCGCAATTATTAAGTAAAATTACTTAAAACACAGTACTTGTTTTTTATTATTAATTCAATACATAAAGATTATGAGAGGAGAGAACTTGGGGTGAGTTTGATGATTCATGTGATTTCCAAAGGCTATCAATGTTGGTCTAAGTGGTTTGAATTTGACAATTTCTATCCTGGATGGAAATGGAGTTGGGTTCACATTGAGAGTTTCTCATGCGTTCATATGCACATTCAATATATTTTCAGAATGCCTATCAAAGTGACCCCATCTTGAGTGTGGATTTGATAGGCTCTTTTTTCTGCAATATTTTGTATTTTTCGCCAAATATTGGTTGGATTTCTAAAATATGCTCCAATACACTATAATATCGACAAGTACAATAAAGTCTTAGATAAACGAGATATTCAAGAAAACACGAAAAATATCATCAATGTGACCCCATTTTACGATATATAATACAATTCGGAATGAAATTTTTGAAAACGGGAAATTCATGAAATTTGTCTCGAAATTGACATCGGTTTGATTTTTTTGATAGTTTAAAATACATGTGTCAGTTAGGACTGAAACAATAACTTATTCATCATCAATTTACTATGTATTCAAGGTCAATATCCATTTCTTTGTTCGGTATTTTTTAAAGTGTTTTGTTGATTGTTTGTTAGTCAAACTGCATATTTATTGTTACAAAATCTGAATTACACTTGGAATGAGGAAAGTCCTTCCCGACGCGAATTTGTGTGCAATATTTAAATGAACTAGCGACAATCTCCAGGGAAATAACTTCAATGTTACTGGCCAGACTAACACTGTTTGCCATTTCGATAGGTAACGCAAAGTCAACTTTCACTTCTTCGGCTCGAAACAGTGTTTAACAATGCATGTAAGTCCGTGGTTACGATATTGGGTTTGCAAAACGGATACAATGTACTATTTCTATAAATACATATAACACAATTATTCATAATGAGGCCATAAACTTGCAAAGAAGTATATATTGTTCCAATGCATAATAGAGAATTTATAAGTTTTCTTGCTAAATCTGAATATTTCACAATGAAAATGAACCACCCTGAATAACTCGGCTGGTTTTATTTTCCTGTGAATTCTTCTGAAACAGATAGATTTATGATTGGAGGGGGACAATTTTTGTTACATGTTTCGATCTTCCCTAACAAAACCCTACTCCTGGCAGATCCTACCCCAAATTTTTCAAATATGGAAAAGGGGTCGTGCGATACCTATTCTATTCTGTAAATGACCACGTAAGTATTTACTTTCTCAAATAACATGTGACGAATTGAAAACGACAATAATAATTCCAGAGCTTCATGAATCCGTTCGATCCCTGTTTGGGGATAATATTCAGTCAAAATCTTGGATATTTCATTCTCCCTCTATCAATCTCTTTCCCTTGGCAGCTTGCACTCCAAATTTGTGAATAAGGAAAAGAAGTCGTGTGTAACCTTTTCGAAAATATGTTTCCTCTCTATGATCACGTAATTATTCACTTTCTAAAATAACATGTGAAGAATTGAATTCTGAAATATTTTGGAAAATTTTTTATCAAGATGTTTGATCTCAGTTTGAGGAGAACACTTGATCAAAATCGATTATATTGGTTCAAAAAAGTTCTCTTTGATTGCGAATCATCCCCTGCAACCCTGTCAACTACAACCAAAAACATTTCCACGTGAGAAAGGAGTATGATTCCTCTTTTATAGATTTTTCAATTTAATACACTTTTTTTGTATTCAAGTACGATCAAGCAACCCTTCACCTTTGATGTTGAGATCATTTTGCTGATCTGAAAAAGGAAACAGAGAGCATGCACTATCATTCTCTCAACAAACAGAATTCATCAATAAAAACAAACGATTTTTTTCATTTTGGCATGTGTCGGTTTGTTATCAATCGGCTCATGATTGAAATTGTTTGCCAGATCAGATAGATTGTGTTACTTTTGGTTATTCGACAAAATATAGGTGACTTGAGCTAGTAGTTTTTTCCAAACATAGATTTGATAACCTGAAATAACGGCGATTTAATTGAAGATGGTGTAATCACTGCAGGAAAGCATTAAAATCGTAAGTTCATTTCCAGAAATTGTAATTGTGCTGATGCAACATTGTTCATTTTAAACGAACAAATTTAGGGCACAAATCTTTTTTGAGTCAATGAGGAAATTCATGAAACTGGATGCATTTTTAAATTCAATCTTATCAAAGTCGTGAAAGACGAAGGAATTGGAGAGGCCATTTTGAGTTAAGTTACCATTATGCAGAATACACAATATGTGAGGAGATTGTTTCAAATATTTGGAGTATGCTGAACAAGTATCTTCAGGATTCTTCACGAATACAAATTCCATCCAAATAAAATTAGACCCGTACACCAGCTGAATGAAGATGATTTCGATCGTCGTTTAGAGCTCTGCTAACATTTCAGTGAGAGTATCAATAACTTTCCGAATCAACTTCAAAATGTTTGTTCTTATGACGAATAGGGTTCTTTGAATGGCAAGGTGCATTTCCATAACTGTAGGGTTTGAAGTGACACTAATCCCTATTTCAAAAGAGAGAATCATGCTCAAAAACCTCAAAAATAACTTAAGGCTGGAATTTTGAGAGATCATATTGTAGAATCCTCATTAATACAGAAAACTTCTGCTGTGCAGGATATCTGGAAAAGATTTCCGGGTCGTTGGATACGTAGGAGAGGCGCTATAGAATGGCCGGCTAGATTGCCCGACTTAACACCTCTCGATCTCTTCTTGTAGAGCTATCTCAAGCCCGAAGTCTATGTTATGCCACCCGAATCGTTGAAAGAACTAGGATAAAGGATTGTTCAAGCATGTCAGCAGATAAAACCACAAATGCTGCAAAATATTAGGCAATCTCGGTTGTTGTTAAAAAACAAACAAGTACTGTGTTTTAAGGAATTTTACCTAATAATTGCGATTCGTAACGCGTTTTACTACACCGTAGCTTCTTCAAACGAATGAATGTACAGAAAATAAATGAGAATATAAATATAAATGTTCTCGAGTAATTACTTATTGGGTTGCTTCTTCTTAAGTGGTTATTTATGACAGGTATATCCAATAAAATTGAGGAATAGATTGCTCCCGAAGATCTACCTTCCAATATTTATTATCTGTATGCAAAATTTCAAACTGTGGGTCGAAAGAGTGATTATTTTCTAAGAGATAGACAGTTCAAAATTTTCGAAAATCATATAAATTCATTACATCCAAAAATTGGATTCACAACCGAAATAGAAAGCAATAATTCGATAAATTTCCTATATGTAACAATTTCGAATGAAAGTGGAAAACATGTCTTCGCAATTTACCATAAGCCGTCACATACAGATATTATAATACATAACTCTTCGTGTCATCCGTATCAACATAAAGTGTCAGCATTCAATAGTTTTATTCATAGATTGATTAACATCCCGTTATCGCCAGAAAATTTCAACAAAGAATTAAATTTGATTAAAGAAATAGCCAAAAATAATGGTTACAATCCCAAACTAATAAATAATATTTTAAATAAAAAACAAAATAGAATCACATTGAATGAAGTTTACCCTGTCGATAAATTGAAACAAAAATTCAACACCTTAACCTACGTTGGCAGTACAAGTGAGAAACTGAAATCATTCTTGAGTAGCAATAATTTCAACATAGCTTTCCAAACTAATAATAATTTAGGCAAATATATAAAAATAATAAAACCAAATCAGGTAAAAGCAATAAATCAGGTGTTTATAGATTGAATTGCAATGACTGTGATAATTTCTACATTGGTAGAACACAAAGAAATTTTAATATTAGAATATCGGAACATAAACGCACTTTTTCAAATAAAAAATCAGATTCAAATTACGCGAATCATCTCTTAGAAAATAATCACTCTTTCGACCCACAGTTTGAAATTTTGCATACAGATAATAAATATTGGAAGGTAGAAACTTTAGAAATAAATAAATACAAACACTCAGGTAAACTCATCAATGAACAAGTCGATTTGAGCCCTTCACCTCTATTGAATCTCTTCGGGGAGCAATCTATTCCTTAATTTTATTGGATATACCTGTCATAAATAACCACTTACAAAGAAGCAACCCAATAAGCTTTTAATTACTCAAGAACATTTATATTTATATTCTCATTCTCAGTTTCTGTACATTCATTCGTTTGAAGAAGCTACGGTGTAGTGAAACGCGTTACGAATCGCAATTATTAAGTAAAATTCTTTGAAACACAGTACTTGTTTGTTTTTTATTATTGATAATGGAATTTTACCAAGTAAAAGCCTCCCAAATTCAAATCTCGGTTGTACCAATGCATGAAAGTAAATAGAGGCCACTTCGAAGATTCGCGATAGGAACGTACTGCGAATGAAAAACTGCAAATTCAATGAGATGTTTCATTTCATAATAGATTTGCATGAAAAGCATCGAAGCTAAGGCAATATGATTTTTCAATTAATGGCGCTTCAAAGAGCAAACTGATATTGAGGATCAGATAATCCCTCCTAATGAGATATGCGTGATCAAAGATAACGATATTTCCAAATATATGCAAGCTTCCAGGGAAAAGAAATTGATAGAGGGAGAATGAAACATCCAAGATGTTGACCGAATATTTTCCTCAAACACAGATCGAACGGATTCATGAGACTCTGGAATTTTTTCAAACAATTCTCGATTTCAATTCATCACATGTTATTTGAGAAAGCAGATAATTTTGTAGTCCTCTTGAAAACAGAATCACCTCTTCGAACAGTTATCACACGACCACGTTTCCCTATTCAAAAATTTGGTGTAGATACTACCAGGTACGGGTTTGTTAGGAAAGAACAAAACATGTAACTGAAAATGTCCTCCCCCAATCAAAAATCGACCTGTTTCAGGAAATTCACAGAAAAATCAAGGATGCTGAGATATTCAGGGTAGTTCCTGTTCATTGGAACGCACTGTATATATGATGGAGACGAAAATATTTGGGTTTTACCATTCCAGAAAAGTTACACATAAATATGTCCGAAGTTAAAATCAGTTAAAATGAACTGAAAAAGTGATAAGATGATTTATAATTAAGTTGTTGGGTGTTGTCGTAAATATTCACTAATTAAATTAATTGACTTGGTTCACAAGAAATGTAACTTTTTGTGATGGTACGATTGCGTTGCGAGACTTGACAATTTTTTAATTTGATTTTTTGATGGGATGTAGATATTTTCACCAACTCTGGGATAGATTGAATATCTCTGTTCGAAGGTAATTTCGTCGCGAGATTTAAGCAAAGCATATAAATGAAGGAAGAACTTATCGATAATCTCTGATCGACGAGCTGTAAACTACAGTAGATTTAAAGTTATTTCGCGAATTTGAAGATTATTGAAAGGATTACGAATGTTTGCCATTCCTATAAGCATTGAACTTTACTTCTTAAGTTTTCAATCGGCGACGAAATCGGTTAGAATGGTGGAAAAACCATTCATGAAAATTACACCTTGATAGTGGCCTCTTATACGTTACTACTTCTGCTGACAGAAAACACCGTTATCTTGGCCTACCATGTTTCCAAAATAAAACATGGGTCAAAAAATGCCAGAACAAACCAATAAAAAGTCTTCTTTCCTCAAAATTCCAAGTATTTCGTCTAAATTCTCTCCTTCGACAGTGATATAATTATTCCAACGCTTCTCTAACAAATCTATGCCTTTCTTGTAGAACGTTTTATCTTGGGCGTTAATTGCTTTCCCCGAACAACCATTCTAAGCGCAAATCGTTCATTTTTGGCATGGTTTTCACCGGTTTATGGATTGAAGCATTGTCATGAACAAATAATATTTTTATCTTTGCCATATGAGGTCCTTTGCGCTCAATCGCGTTACTAAGAGTATGTATGTGAAAGTCACTGTTGATCGTCTGCCTTTTTTCAAATAGTCGATAAATGATATTCCAAAATACAGACGTCATAACATTGCTAACCGATTGTAGTAGGGTTTTGGACGGCTCTCTATTTAGCAGATGCTCTTTCCGATTGAGGCGTGTAGCGGTGAATCCATGCTTCATCCATGGTCACACATCGATGCGTTTAGATTCTCCAAACAACGCTCAGATTCTCTAATTGTCTTAATTTTCGACTGAAATGTTATATACAGTGCGTTTTGATTATCTTTGGATGTCAGCTGACATCTTCAATTTCACTTTGCGATAACTCATAAAAATGTTCAAGACTTTTTGATATTTTCGGGCGTCATTACGTTTTTTTGATCTTTTAGAGAGTTCTGCGTCTTCGATGATCGCACGACAACATTTGCAACCAGCATATCATCGGCCACTAGTTGTTTTTGACGGAGAATTATCCTTGTATGGCTTTTCAAGCCTGGTCTTGTACAATATTTTTACCCATCAAATAGTAGTGTTTCATTGAGACATGAAACTCGTTTTGAATCATTGTTTATAAATTCACAAAAGTAGCGTCATTTTAACCTCAATATCTCAAAAACTACTCAAGTAAATGTCATGAAATGTTGACACGTTTCATTTGAAAATTGGTACTACTAAACAATACCACAATCGATATTTCAGGCGCCATCTATTTGTTAGTCCCTGGGCTTTTTGTTCCATGTATTATGTACCCGGTTACTTTCACTCCCTGAAGCTAAAAAAACGTTAATCAGAACTTCTTGCGGCTATTAACGAGATCATAACCAAAATTCTTGAAAGAGTTGAGCTTAATAATAAAAGTGAACTCCAGCAAATCTTTCTAGAATGGATAAAGTACGCTGACACAAATATTTCATACTACAGAGAAGAAAAATAATACAAAAAACTAACTTATCGATTTTTTGAATATACATGGCAAGATCAACTACTTTGCGTGTTTATTTCATTTCCTTCTTGTTCTTGTTGAATGAATGAAAAAAGGAAGGGAATGGTATTTGAACCGTATTCGTAAGAATATTCTTGAGTAACCTTTCGTCTTAATTAATGAAACGATTCATCCTTGAACAATGTTCGTAAAGTTATTCTCAAAGTGATTGCTGTGTTAAGATGTGTGAAGGTTGAAAACAATTATGACTAAAAATAAACCCCTTCAGCAACATATGTAAGGAAACTCATCGCAATTCATAACAAGATCTGACAGCGTACTCGAATAGAACATAATCGAAACACACTGCGCGTCAATGGAAATAGTTTTCTTCAAAATTGTTTTATCAATCTTATTCCAAAAGATGAATTATTGTTCGTAATATCTTTTGTGGTTTAGACTATTGTCTCTCATATCAAACACGAATTATGAACGGAATAAATTATTTGAGAAGTTCATCGGTTCCGCTTTAGTTGTTGAAATCTGTTTTCTTCCATTTTTTCAGAAATGCAACATGGTGATGGTAATTTCACTCGAATTTGGCAGTCTCTAAGAGTTAGTTTCTGTTCATAGACTTAAAAAGGCTAATCAATGCCTTACCAAAGAATTGGTGCAAATTAGGGATTCACGGCGTGACTTGAAAATCAAATCAAGCTTTTGTTTTCAGCATTCAATTCAACTAAAGCTTTGTTCACAAAAGCTTGAAAATTCAAGCTTCTTGAGTCACAAAACTTGAAAGCTTGGATCAGAACACAATTGAAATTAAACATTGTACTTCCACTAATATTCAATAACAGCGAGGACAAAGGTTTAAATAATACTGAATATTTTATCGGGAAATATTTGAATGAAATTCAACGTAGAAATCTGGATAGCTATTCAGAAGTGTGATTTCCTATGGACCTACAGTGTATAGTGGACTCCGAACCACTCACCTAGACCGTGCTATGATATCTGCCACCTCTCAGGATTACAAGTTATCTGGCCTTCAGTGGTTATGGACTCAACCTTTTAGGTTATGCATCCAATCTCTTAATAAATCTTTGTGAATTTTCACTTTTTTATGCAAGAACAACATCCATAACTTGAACCCGGATTCGAACCAGGCACCTCGGCTGAGCAGTTCCTTTATGCTTGCGCACTAACTGTGCAGCTACCGGGGAGGTTTAGCCATTCAGAAAGTTGTTAAAGGAAACACAAATACAGTACAAGAGTGAAAGTGAAATGTACATTATCAAATAAAACACAGCCATCATAAAAACAACATAAATTAATTATCTATTAAACAACTGAACGAACCTTTTGTCAAAATGAAGAAAAAACAACAGAATTAAACTTCTATGAAAATAAAAATATACCTACAATGTAGTCGAAAAGAATAAGAATGAGCGAAACTACATTTCCACTTCATCAGATAGTTGATAATTCCCTGTTTTTGAACTAAGATATGTTTTTATGCTTTTATATATTTTTTGCATATTTATATATATTTTTATATACGAGTTTCGGGGAAGTCCCCTGACTCCGCTTCTCGGGAAATCACCGTTCAATCTCGATCTCTCGAAGTTCATTATACTTACACTTCTGAAAGCTAGATGACGACACTACATATTTGAAAGTATAATTTCATTTGAATCTATTGTATATTATATAGAAATCTCTTGTAGGTTGAAGGCGACATAAACATTTTAAACAGTGTCGTTGTTGAATACAGAAATTCTTCAAATTACTAAAATGACTACTGGTTGATTGCTTTTTTGTATCTACGTATCTACGAATTGACTTGATCTATGTTTCCAAACCCCATTGTGTCACAGCCAATTAAAAATTTCTGTACGACTGAAGATACTACCTACTTCACAGGGGTATGGTAAGAAGCGATTAGTGAACTTGACTTTATGTTCTCACAAGTATCAAGCTTTCAAGCAGCTTGAAAATGCTTGATGTCAACTCAAGCTTTTGGGTTGCAAAATCGAGTCAAATCAAATTTTTGAACTTTCAAATGCATGAATTTCTAATCAAGTCAAGCATTTCGAAAAATTTTCAAGCTGATTGGCTTGATGAAACTTTATAGCATATGAATACACCAATTGATTCGTGCAATTGAACAATAAACGTGGCGAAAAGCGACAACAGGTAGCTATTACTTACAATGTTTCTCTCAAAAAGTTGATAAGCAGGGCAGTTAGATTTTGTTAAATTGATGGAGCAAATAAAATGATGGAGGCGGAAAAAGGAGCTGCCAATTAAAACACGGACCATTGGAAGAGATATTTTCTATGATTCGAAATTCTGCTTGTATCACAGGGGTGGTTTTATTTCAACATGGAGGGAAACTGGTCGATCTGTAACTGCATGGGGTGGAATAACGGCCAAAACATGGACTGAGCTAGTTATTCTCATCACAGGAACTATCAATGTAATTTCACCTATTGTAGTATTATGTAGGGAAGGAATAGGAACTGATTCCATTTTTGTGGACGATAATGCACGCCCTCATGCAGCCAACATTGTCAAAGACACTCTACAACACCACCATATTCACAGAATGGATAGACCAGCACGATCCCTCAACCTCAATTCTATCGAGCACATATGAAGTGGCTTACTGAAGCAAACTCACGAGAGAGGAGAACTCATTGAGATGCTGGATAGTTTGGCTGAAGTGCTCACGGAAGAGTGGATTAACATTCCTCCGGTAGTCATAACAAAATTTATATGAAGTATGCCGGGAGTGGGGGACCCACTTGATACTACACAGAAAAAATTTCTTTCGGATGAAAAAGTTAATTCAAACTCATAGTTTCATCTGAAGATGAAAAATACAATTTCAATAGAATGACATGGATAAAATTATTGTTGTTGAATTTTTCATGAAATATTACAATAGCTTTCAAAATTTATATTTCACAAAAATTGCCAAACTCGTAATTCAAAAACGAAAATAACGAATTATCCATCACAATTTATGTGTATTGTATAAACAAATGGAAATCAACGAAACACCTCAATTGAAAACTATTCCAATGAGATATTAGGGAATATTGTATCACATCAAAAATTTAATGTAAAACTCAAGATTGTCGAAATACTGAAGAATTATAATTACTGATTTATCTTAACAGTTCATAACGTACAAGGTTAACAAAACTTCAACTATTTCATGACCTAATTTTGATATGTTAAGAAGAAAAAACTTCGGAATGTCAAAATTTTCGAAACGAGTAATTCAAACATTTTGTCATTGTTTTTTTGAGGACGGATGTCCGTAAACATTCTGTTTCTTAACAGGCCTATCACTTTGAACAATTGACAAACAAATTTTTTTTCAGCGGCACTTTATTCTTTCAAGTATTCAAATGATTCGATATTAACACTTTGAGTTACTACTTCTAGGTACTGTAGCCACTTTTTGATAAGAAATTTAGTCAACCTTAGATAATCTTTCTCAATAATTTTCCAGATATCAATAACTTCTGAACTGCTTGCGAAAAACTTCATCCCTTTTTTCCATTCTAATTTGCTAATATGTTCTACTGTGTTTCAAATGCTGAACTAGACAACAAAATTTTAGCTGTCCTCATTTTGAAAGTACTTGTTTATAAATAGGTGAACATGAGAGCGGTGCTACCCCAGACGGAAAGTTAACGGTGTATATTAAATTACTACAAATATGCATAAATATTTGAAGATAACTAAGGTTAAACTTGTAAAAAGGAGTGAATTTATCAACCTTTGGTAAACGGTACTGAAATTTTCTGATGTTTCCATAATATGAACTGTCTGTTTCTGTTAGAAACAATTGAGAATTTTGATATTTTATGAATGTATTAATGACAAAATCAAAGAACTTCTATTACCGTAAACTATAAGAACTAATAGCAAGTAAGCTCGTTTTAGCATGTTCTTTTGGTTATTGAAGATTCAAGCTTATAGCTTATCCATAACGAAGATGCAACATGATGAAAAAGTTGGCAAGATGCAACCAGGAAGTGAGCCTTTGGTATACGTCGGAGATGACCTACATATTACATACATAACATAGCAATCACTTCTTCTAAATTAAATTTTTGTGAGCATTATAGAAAGTACACCTAAATTGATTGAAATACATTCAATTGTTGTGGATATTATAAGAGTAATATCGAAATACTTACTCACTCCTAAAATTTTTTAATTATTACAGAATTGCCAGAAGTACTGGAACATCAGAGGATATGAATGATCAAGATGTATGAATCTCCAATTACGCGTTGATATCAGTTCTTTTTCTAGACTAATCTAATCAATAACTCTATAGAAACGTATCTAGACCTTTCTAGAGTTAAATTATGTCTATTGGCTCTTTATGACCATGTACTTCAAGTGATGTTGGCTCATCAACTACACTATATATGAGAGTGAAGGCTGAATAATAGTCAATTGGAGTCTATAGCACAACCTGCTTTACACTTCATTCATTAGCTCTAATCGTCCTTTAAAGGTAACAAGGCGAATGAGACCTTATCAGACTCCTTCAGTTCCAGTTTGTGAGGTCCCAGTTCCGCAAGTCTGATCCTGTCCCTGTCCGGGCACATAACGTTTCATATTGATTCTTTGTTTTCTTAACATAATCGGTATGAAGGATTCCTCATCAATCTCAATTTATTAAGGTGATTCTTGGACGACAACGGATCATTGATCTGGTGTTAAAACTGTTAGCTCTTGCCTTGAAATTTTAAACCAAGTCTTGGCTTTTGAAGCGGGAGGTTTTTTCAACGCTAAGTCAGTGTATGTCAAGTATAGGCAAGTTTAACCGCCGAAATGCTTTTAAAGTTGCAATCTGCGAATTTCAGTCACACTGTAACAATGACTGTCAATTTAATAATCGAAAATTTTGTAGTTGTCCAACAATAAATGAAAACTTTCAACTGTTGGGTGAAGTTATTTTAATTAGCGCCATTCACAGAGCATAAACAACTGATTCAACCTATATAATTTGCACAGAGTAATTACAAATAAAACATTCAGTGATTAGCATAACGTTAGTCTCGAATGTTTGGCCTAACGAAGGTTATAAATTAAAAAACACCATAAAATAGATGAATTTATTTATGATAAAACTTACAAATACTATTCAGCCTATTCGTTATGAAACTAGTTTTTCTAGTAATCGGTAATAAAAATCTCATTTCCAAAGATATAATTTTTCAGCGTAATTTGAAACCATTAATTCACGCAACTGCAATTATAATGACTTCTCAATTAGTCAAGCCAATTTTCTAACTGTTGCATCATCTGTCAAGCATAAAGAACCAATCATCCGTCGAAAGAGTGAAGAAGTTTACAATTATTTCTTTACTACAAAGATGTTCCATTCGTGGGTTCACTGTACGGTCTATGGTTAAACCACAGATTCAAAGAACGAAACGTTCAAAACGATCGCATCAAATTCATAGAAACTGATTACGAAACGAAGTTAACGTTGAATGCTTTTCTATGGTTTCAAGAGTTTTACACTTAACTTGATAAATCTGTAATTATTGTAAGAATTGTAAGAAGATAGAAATGAACATCGTATTTCCTGATGGGGAAAAATATTTTGAACCATTGTATGTATGAAACTAATCGACAGAATAAATTTTAATATTATACGTTTACTTGTATTCAATTTAAAATTTCAATCAGTAGAAATTTTCTAGAGTTATTGACATAAAATATTCGTTGAAAGTAAAATCATTGTTGAATATTTATCGAATTGAAGAGTCGATGTTCTTGAATAGCTAGAAGAAAAAGTTTTACAGTTAGGTAATATAAACGCATAGAACACGCCCGAACGACTACAGACTGCAGAGCCATCACGGTCTAATTGCTCTATGTCCAAACATAACATAGAGACTTCCAAGGCGATGCTATCGAATGATTTGTAGCAATGTAGGTTGAAAAAGTAATTGGTTATAATTCAGATTGAACGTTTCTTATGTAATAATTTCGAGTGGTCCAAAATAATGATCAACTATTGAAACCCGAATGGATTAATATAAATCGTGGAGACAAGAAACCAAACCATTGTTTTAATTTCCCATACCTGGCGCATCTGTATTGTCTGTTGTGCTCCAAATTATATTGCAAAAAAGATAACACAGATAGGTAAATTTATGTATATGAATGGAGCAATTAAGAAATCGTTTTTCTATTATTTTCCTGAGAAAATATTGTAACAGAGAGTGAACGTTTCCTAACAGAATAGGCGACTTTGAATGAAGGAATTCTTTTTCCATACTTTAAAATACCGTGACTGACTATATTTCTGAACGGAAAGACTTTCTTAACTCTAAAAATTTATCCAGAATCTTTAGAGGCAACTTATCAATTCCGAAATAAAATTAAGAATTCATTGAAAATATAGAATTTTTGCTAGATAACACAACCTATATAAAATCAATAGTAAATAACGAACTAGCCCACAATTATATTCACCAATTAAATATCATATGCCTAATGACAATCTTTCGAATAATACTAAAAAAACTTTCAGTTTCGTGCAACCACTTTCCATAACAAAAAAACTCAATCAAATTTTTCAAGGGAAAGTTTTCAATCGTTTGATCATATTTGACCGTACAGCTATATATATAATGAAGAGGAAAGATTTGATTGTTTGTTTGTTTGTTTGTATTGAATAGGCTCCCAAATTACTTGACCGATTTGAAAAATTCTTTCACTATTGGGAAGCTACACTATCTCCGATGAACATAGGTTATATTAAATTAAATTGGTCTGCATGTCAATCTTATAAACTCATGGTCTCATCACTAGGTACATTGCGTTTTATGAATGAGGGGTCGAAATTGACTCGTTCTAGCAGCTACCTTAACGCGATTCAATTTTTGAAGAAAATTCAGATCTTTTGGAACTAGTCGAGCAGCAAAGGGTTTCAAGTTAAAGAATTGTATAAAACGGTACGAATTGATTGGTGAAACACAGAAAGTTCATTGCTTATCTTTCTCGAAATTGAAAAGTGATTTTCAATCGCTATTGCCTACACTTTATTGATGTTAACTTCAGATGAAGATAAACGACTCAGAAATTGAATGTTTGGGCTAAAATTTATGGAAACCATATCGTAGGACCTTTCTTCATTGACCGTAATCTCAATTCCCTTTAATGAAAGGTAGGGGGTTGATTTTACATGCTCTAAATCAACTCAGGAGTTGGTCTCTTCCAAACAGAAATTGACATGTAAAAGCTTTTTTCTCCGAAATTATTACATCTTAACATAGAATGGACCCCAAATTTTCGTTAGAACACACTGTATATATTATATAGTTAGGAATGGTTGAAATTATTTTTCGAGAGATTTTCCAACATGGTCAAACGATTAAATGTCACTCCGGATACAAGCAAGAATCAACCTTTGAAGAATAAGAAAGTTTGTTTTTTATTATGGTAAGAGTGACAAAATTGAAACATTGAAAACGTTTTTCGGGAGATTGAATGCAATGATATACTTCAGTGTTGGTTGAGTAGGAGTTCTTTTTCTTATAAAATGTGGTCATATGAAACCGAAAGTTCAAAAGTTTTTCTTGAAATATGGCCAAACCAGATCAGATGATTAAATACAATACATCTTTTCTGTTTGGCAAAAAAACGATTTTTGAAATGTAGGAAAAAGTTCTTTTGTTATGGAAGATAGACTGTTAAAAATGTTTTCTTATTATGATCGAACATGCTCAGACGGTCCAATATAAGATTTTCACTTCGGGTTATTAATTATCGATTTTCTCTATGAGGAGTGGTTAATTGAAACTATTCAATGGTCAATCATGGTCAAACGGTAGTTAAATACCATCAATTTTCTTAAGCACTGCTGTGCCAACTTCACGATGATCATATTTTTCATTACGGGGAGTAGTCGAGCGAAAGGATTAAATACATTATATACTTCAGGATTGGCGAACATCGACCTTCGAAACATAAGAGTTCTTTTATTATGAAATACGGAATTGAAAAAGAAAAATTCTTTCTCGAAAGATGGCTAAATAAGGTTATATGATTCAATACAATTATATATCTGTTCAGATTGGCAAAAACAGATTTTTGAAATATGGAAAGAGTTTTTCTTGTTTTGGAAAATGGCCGAACTGAAGGGTTAAGATATTTTCTCAAGATGATCGAGCATGGTCAAATAATCTTGAACAAGTTTATCAATCCAGATTAGGGAACCTTAACCCTCGACAAACAAAAAACAATTCGATAAGGGGAATGGTCAGAAGAAAACATTTGGGTGCTGGATCATTGTCTTACGCTTGGTTAAGCTTAATCAATTTTCTCGAACACTTCACGAAACTGCCCTCTTCCAGCCTAAAGTGTCCAATTTGCACTTGTTAGCAGTAATACAGTCTTTCGTCTACCACCGTGATCAAAAAGTTCCCGACTTTGTTACCGTGTGATTTTCATGGACTATCATGGTGATGTGCACCATGAATTCCTTCCAAAAGATCAAACTAACAACAAACAGTATTATTTGGGCGTTATGAGGCGTTTGCGTGAAGCTGTTCGCCAAAAACGACCAGAATTGTGGCAAAACAACTCATGGATTTTACACCACGATAACGCGCCGTCTCATAATACCTTCATTATCCGTGACCATTTGGCTGAAAACAGCACCAATACCATCCAACAACCTCAACATTCATCTGATTTGGCTCCCTGTGAATTTTTCCTGTTCGGTCGACTGAAGAAACTGCTCCGTTTTAGCAGCCGAGAGGAAATAATGGAAAAATCGAAGATGGCCCTATAGGCCATACCGCAAATCGAATATAAAAAAGTGTTTTGACGATTGATCAAGCGCTGGTATAGGTGAGTTGCAGTCGAAGGAGACAATATTGATTTTGTTGAATATCTTTGTATTTTTGATTTTATTAATAAAAGTCGGGAACTTTTTGATCAAGGTGGTACTTTAAATACATTTGTAGTAAAATTGTATAGTTCAGATAATACACGGAGAACTGAACATTAGATCAGTAAGAGATTACACTTTCTATGTACAGGAAGTTTAACATACATACAACCAGATTTATATGGAATCACTCGGTATTTCACAATATTGATTGTTTTAAACCATTCTACCCAGTCGTCACTGTGAATTTTGAAATTGTGAATTTCAAAATTTAAAAAAGCCGATAACCATAATTGAAAATACCTTACTTGGATTGTTCGATGTGCAGAGGGGTTGAACGATTGCTCTCGTTGAAGAAGGGGTCACATGGGGGATATAACAGGGGGTGATTTTAAAAACCTACGCCCGATACGTGGAGCTACAATCTCTGCAAAATAGGCCTAGAAGAAGTCGCAAGAAGATCACTTCTGAAGAACGAGACCGCTTTTTGAGCAAAATTGCAATAAGAGACCCTAGTGCGTCGCATCCCATACTCCAAAGGCAATTTCTGGAAGCAACAGTCATCAGTCGAAACGATATGTCAAAGACTTCGTTCAAGGGGTTTATACAACAGAAGGCTCTCAACAGTTCCAAAGCTAACCAGACAACAAAAAATGAACAGACTTAATTGGTGTATTGAGCATCAAAATTGGAATATTGAGAATTGCCGAAATGTTCTTCTTTCGGATGAGAACAGAATTGGTGTTCGATCAGTTAACCGTCGGATTTGGGTTATGAGGGGGTCGTGAAAGACACGCGTATTCCGGAATGCCAAGGGGTCAGTCTGATGTTTTGGGGGGCATTATGCTGGGAGGCAAAACAGATTCGATTTCGTTTCCTGCGAGTGTAACTGCTAGAAATTGCGTGTACCTAGTGCTGGAGCTCATAGTGAGACTCTGGCGAGGTGCCGACGTCGAGAATTTCACTTTTATGCAAGATAATGCTCCTCCGCATAACAGCAACCTCGCGCGACATTATCTTGAAACAGAGGGAATCGCTATTTTGGAATGGTCAGCTTGCTCTTCAGACCTAAACCCTATTGAACATTTATGGTATAATCTCAAAAGGAAAATTAGATCGCGACAGGAAAATCCAAGAACCCCCAACAGCTCATCCAAGCCGCTACAGGAGAGTGGCAGGATATCACGCCAGAGGAGGTAGAAAACCACATCCAAAGCATACCAAGACGGATTCAAGCTTGTATGAGGGTAGGAGGTAATACAAGCTTGTATTACCTCCTGCCTTATACAAGCCTTTGAGGTCGAGAAAAAACACCTACTCCGTGAGAAAACACACAACAATCATTTTTTCCACTACATGCGGAAAGAGTGTCTAATTTTCTTTTATTTGTTTCTTTCTTGAAGAAAACCTTAATTTATTTCTTTTTTCAATTGAAAAATCTCAAAAATGGTCCAGTTCTAACAATCCTTTCCAAATTTCCTAAATCAATGAGGTAATATTCAAAATATCGACTGATTCCATATAAATTTTGTTCTGTGTAGATGTATGTCACTATACTCATAACTCTTAAAACCCCTAGCTTTTTGTGCATGTTTACTTGATAATTAATGAAGTTATGGAATGAGTATCCTTAATGAAGTTCGAACAAGGAATATTCAAATTATTCCAAATCTATACATATTCAATCATAACTTCTCTATCAAGTGAAGAAATGAAATGAAATCAAAAATCTTCTCAAAAAATAAATTAAATAGAAAGAATTGGCTACTACCAAAACCAGTCGGTTCGGTGCTTTGAATGTTATTTAATTGGAGGGCGTATCCCGTTTACCATATCAAAACTTATTCAGAAGTATAATTTCAAGAATAATTTCCAAAAGAAATCAACATATGGCCACTCTTCATTAAGAGAAATTATTTTAAGATACTTGCAATTTCCACTGAAAGTAATTGATAATAACAATAAAATAACATATTAATTCCACTCTCATTTTACCAGAAGGTTTAATGAAGATAGTTCTTTAGATACCAGTTATCTGAGAAAAAATATATTACACAGTACGAGGCGACGGCACTCTTAAGTGTCCGGTATCTCACATCTGCAGACCGATTCAATGGAAGCCTGCATGACATAAATAAAATTGAAATAATAATCACTTTGATTTCTGTATACTTTCAAATGGATGAACAACAGATGTATCGAATAATTCAAAATTGTCTTATCGAAAACTGGTCTCAACTTTCTCGTCCACTAGATCATTAGGTTGTGATATGGAAATTCCATTACTCTGCTTGTATTTGGTAAGATATTGCTTGTAATTAATGACGCAACATTTAATTTTCTTGAACGTTATCGATTTAAAAGATTCGTAATAAATACAGGGCAATTGATGAATATTTTAGGCATACAGAATAGTTCCTACAATCGTTTAATTCGTATGATTCTTTGGAATCGTTCAAAAAACTGTCGAAAACACTATAACACTATATGTCTGACAGATTCTACTTTCTATATACAGGAAGTTTAACGAATATGCACACATCAAACAATGAGCTCATGGAAGACTGAGGGTATTAATCAATCGAACATTTAGTTCACAAGTTATAAGTTCAATTTTTGAAACAGAAATTTGATTAACTGCTATTGGAGTGTTACTTTCATTTATTATCGTGGACTTATGCACTATCTCAGCTGTTAGCTGGATATAATTTACCTTTCCCAGATTTAGCAATCAAAGGGAATAGGCTCGATTACAATACACTTGGTCTTGGATGGCCATAGGGAATCCTTCTGTTTCTGCGAATAATTCTCCTTTCGTCAACCATTTGTTGGAGCCTTCTTTGTCGTCCATGCAATTCCTTTCTTGACCATTGCTCTTGTTTTTCAGTATCTGATAGGAACGGTAGATTCAGAAGGTCAACTCTGGTAGCAAGATTTAGAGGTGTATATTCCTTATCAGCCAACGATACCACTCTATGGAGGTCAGAAGTGAGAGCTTTTGCTGAGAAGAATTCTGAGATTTTTTATTTGTTCGGTGTGTAAATTGACAATATCTATTAATCCGCGTCCTCCTTCTTTCCGTTTCAAAGTTGTTCGTATCACAGACGATTTTGGATGAAGGTTGTTGTACTTTGTCAGCATCGTTTGGGTCTGCCTTTGAATATCATCCAGTTCTGTCTTAGTCCATCTGATTATTCCAAATGAGTAAAGCAACCCTGGAATGGCGTAGGTGTTAATTGCCTTGACTAGATTCTCCGAGTTCAACATCGATTCCAGCACAGACTTCAGACGCTGACTGTATTCTGAACGAATCTTCTCCTTTGATTGTTTTTGGTCTAGCAATCTGGCTTGTTGGTATCCCAGATATTTGTATGTTTCGCCATCTCTCATGCACTGTATTATATCACCGTTTGGAAGTTGTGTTTCACCATCTATGACTTTCCCTCTTTGAATGTTCAGGGTCTTACATTTTTCAATCCCGAATTTCATATGAACATCTGCCGAGAACTCACTGACAGTTTTCAGCAAATCATCCAATTGCTTCTTGTTCAAAGCATATAATTTGATGTCATCCATATACAGCAGGTGGTAGATTGTATGATAATTCTTTTCTGCTTTTATCCTAAATCCGTATCCTGTTCTATTGAGCATTGAGGACAATGGGTTCATAGCTAAACAGAACCATAGTGGACTCAAAGAGTCTCCTTGAAAAATTCCACGACGTATGGGTATCTCGTCGGTTTTAATTGATGTATTGTTCATGTTGACCTGCAGAGACGTGCGCCAGTGTGTCATTGTTGTCTTCAAGAACTCTACCAGGGCTGGGTGAATTTTGTATATCTGCAATACTTCAACAAGCCAAGAATGGGCGGTACTATCGAATGCCTTCAGATAATCGAGAAAAGCCGAATGAACATTCCGATGCCCTACGTGTGCCTGTTTCATTATCACAGAATCGATGATGAGTTGTTCCTTGCACCCGTGGTGTTTCTTTCTGCATCCTTTCTGCTCCTCTGCTAATATATTGTTGTCGTCAAGGTGTTGGTATATTCGATTAGATATGCATGAGGTGAGTATCTTGTAGAGTGTTGGCCTATATTGGGACGGATCCTGTGTTCTATCGCTCTTAGGTAGCATATATGTTGAGCCTTACGTTAGGAAAGTGGGTGTTTTCTTGGGATGTTGAAGAACATACGTGAGCTGTTTCGCTAGGGCTCCATGGAGCTTATAAAACTTCTTGTACCAGTAGTGGTGGATATTATCTATACATGTGGCCTTCCAATTGTTGGAAGCTTGAACTACTATTGTGATTTCTTCCTCCGTTATTCCATCGAAGTCCATATGTCTGATATCGAGGCGTTCTTTTTCATTCGTGATCCTTACTTTCATTTATTATCGTGGACTTATGCACTATCTCAGCTAGTAGCTGGATATAATTTACCTTTCCCAGATTCAGCAATCAAAGGGAATAGGCTCGATTACAATATACTTGACAGAAATTTCCTAACTATCCTACATGTATTAAGAATTACAGCTTTTTGCATTTCTATATAGGTATTCTAATGCAATTCTAATTTCTTAAGGCTATCATGCAAAGTTTTGGGTATTAAACCAGTCGAGGATACGATGACATTACCATCATAATTATTATTATAATTATTAAACAATTACAAAGAGTCGAGGCAAATTTGCCTATTATTACTCAAATACAAAATGAAAAAAACTGGTGCCCATTCTAAAAGTTATACAAATCAAAACAACAATTGAAGAGTTGGCGCATGAAACCAAAATAACCAATAGTTAACTTAATGAATAAATGAATACAAAAATCTTATTTTCCTATATAAGAAAGAGAAAACAAAAATATATGAGATTCAATATGAAATATTATTGAAGAGTTTGTTATTAATCGGTCAACCACTCGTCGAGGGAATTCTTGAAAGCGTTGATAGTAGAAGCTTCAACGACGCTATATGGCAACGAGTTCCAAAACTATTTAAGAATATTCATCCCCACATAATTATTATGTTAGTTAAGAAATTTCTTCTGAAAGAGTTCTTTAAACATGTGAGTTTGTACCGCTATTTTGTAGTTTAGATCATAAATCATTTGACACTCACAGCTCCAATGGGAATCAAAGACTGGATAATGTTTTCCAGAAACACGTTTTTGAATCAAAACTATATACTATATATGGAATTCCCGCTTAACACTTCATGAAACAGAATGAATAAATAATTAATTAAAACGACAGGTAAAGATTTCACAATAATATATTAAAATACTCGAGGTATGCTTTGGTTTATCAGCCAATTATCATGCAATTATCAAGAGTAATACAATACTGAAGGACAAAATGAGTGGTTTCACTAAAATATAACGACATTTACAAGAGGTATACCGAAGTCGGTTTGCTCATTATATATCCACTGATTTTCCCTACGAGCAGACAGGATTTCCATCAGCTCTGAAATGATCAACTTCTTCCCTTCCTTCCGTTTATACCTGGATGAATAAGTTCAATTCTGTCGAAATCCATGAAATCATTTTTATCTATACCTTGGTTCATTACATTTTTCCATTGCATACTGAGAAAACGAATAGAAAATTTCCAATTAATTATATTCCTAATACAACCAACAAGCTATATGATGGATTGAACAAAATAATATTAACAACATCAGTACTAATGAAATAAAATTATTGGATAAGAGCGGAGTATATAAAATACATTGCAGTGAATTCGAGACCTTCTATATAGGCTAAATCGGAAGATGTATTGAGGAAAGAATAAAATAACATGAAAGGTTTTTATGACCATTGTAGAGATGAAAATAATTTCATAGATTTCGAGGAAATTGAACTTATCTATCCAGTATCCACGTAATAAAGAGGAGAAATTGAAAGTTTCAGAGATGATGGAAATCACGCCCACTCGTTGAAAAACTAGACAATTTTTAATTTCGGTCTAGTTCCTGTTGTAAATGCCGTTATATTTAAATACAACCACTCATTTTGTGTTTCAGTATTGTATTACTATTGATGAGGAGCTGATAACCCGTAATACATGTCTTTATGTATCTCATGATGCCAGTAAATAGATAGATGAGAACTTTTGAGATTTTCATTGGACACGCCTTTACGACATTACCGTTTCTCATTAATGTGTGTAGTATAATTATTATTGCCAACAGCTCATTTCTCGCAAAAAAAAAAAACCTAAAGCTCGTACAGCAGAATGACGTAAGGTTATGGGCATTAACGAGATCTATCGGTTAATTTTTTTTTGATCGGAGCATTGGTTTTCGAGATATATCGCACAAACCATCGACAATCGACTTTTGTTGTGCAAATTGGAAAACTGAAAAATGACGATTTTTGAACTAAATCACAGTTCAATTGAAAATCAGTAGTCACATCTAGACAATCAATTTTGAAATAATTTTCTTTATAAAGGATTGTACTTCCATGGTACAAAAATGTATCTTTTGCCAAATTACCGAAATATATCGAGTTTCCAATAGAAAAAAAAATGCATTCGAAAGTCAGTTAGCACATTCCCCATTATTGTGCTGGAGAACCAAATTTGCACTCTTGTTTTCCTCAGTATTTCACCATTACAGTAAGAAAAACTTGTGACAATTTTCTTAATTAGAAGTTTTCGAAAAGTACCTTCAAATAACCGATTTTTTCTTCGTTCTCCTCGAATATAGTTTTCGACTTTTCTTTCTCTATGATGACTATTGCGGAAAAAAGTTGCTGACATTTTAACACGAACTTGAAGAAAATATATCTATCTTCGACCTCGAACGTGGTAGGGAAATATGTTTGTTTTAAATTCGCTCAGTAAGCGATTTCCGTAACAGCCATTATCGAGAAAGAAGAATTGGGAGAAATATTCAAGAAATACGTGACTATAAAAAATTGAATATGTCTTTTTCTGACATTTAAAATTCAGGAATAATTTGTTTCACCGAGGAAATGATCGCTGGGTAAACATTATTTTTCTAAGGTTTTTTCTCTACGACCTTATATTTTGATTTCGGTTGATATTTGAAAATTATACGCTAGGCTGTTACCTATTGATGGGCTTACTACTTGAAAACGCTTCTCTAATACTTAAAAGATTTCTTAAAAGCTTCTCCAAACATTACAAATGCGGAGTTACACCTTGAAATATTCATCAAGCTAAATTTAATGCAAATTATTTTGATACATTCTTTTAAAAAGTTTCTAATAAGTTGTCGAGCATACCGAATAACGTTCAACCTTTTGGAATCTCGAAAATGAACTAGACATTCAAAACAGATGTAAATATGATCGAAACATGTGTACCAACATTGTTGACAACTGGAGCTACACACTGCGGCAGATCAAAAATATCCAACATACGTAATAATATCCAGATATCAATCGATTTCCAGATTTCTTTCCATATCTTACAGAATTAACTTCAATTAAGTGAATTTAATCACAAAAACTTTAAAAAACAAAAGAAAAAACAGAGTCAACAAAATATGTTATCATGATGCGTACAACATTGATGATTATTCATCAGTTCATTAGGTTTTCGCATTCATTCGTCATTAATTTTACCAGATTATTTTCTCTAGGAAATGTATCAAGAACCTCATCGAACATAACGATAGAAAAACAACCAAATGTGTTATTGCTATTGACAGTTACGATCGAAGGAGCGTTCGCAACTTTCAGAACTTTTTTCTATGAAAACATTTCTTAGGAGGGAAACCTAAGGAATCAACGAAAATAAGTCATTATTAATGAGAATTATAGTTTTCTTTCGAATTTTATGACACAAACAACTAAAATAATTAAATACACGAGTTTTATCATCGAAAATACCTACAAAAAAAGGAACGACTCTTGCCTCCTTCTATTTGTGATAAATCAATTTTTTTCATGAAAAATAAAAACAAAATCAGCCGAATATATAGTTCCCGCTGTCAATTATGATCGTAAATGCTTGAGAAGACAATGCTTGCAAATGCAAATTCCACCATTTTGCTTTGTAATTTTTCCCGATTTTTTGTCTCGTAACTTTTAAGGTTATATCCTAAGGGTTAGGAATTTGAATCATCCGTAAGTTATGAGTTCAAGCTAAATTCCAATACCACCTCATATTTCCCAGAGTTCAGTTCATATTCAAGGACATGTACACTACCTCCTCGTGGTGGCCACCAGTTTCTCCACCCTTGTTTTTGAGAAGCTGTCCAAATAAATCTGATCTGGGAATTAAAGGAGACTAGATCCCATCCTGCTGCAGATCCCATGGGGTACACCATATCCAAGGCATTGCTAAGGCACTGGATTTATTGCAGGCGATAGATTCATCTAGTTGCAAAGGATATGGTCAATTGCTCAGCTTACTCCTATTACTGCTGTAGAAGTAGTTATAACATCAAGAGCGAACTAGATTTTTGGGAACACGTTTATTTTAGCATAATATTAAACATACAAAACAACCATTAATTATCGCGCTGGTTTTCAAGTTATAATGTATGATCAAAACTATTAAAAATTGTATTTTGCAGATTTATTTCTCAGTTATTAATGAAATTTTAGTTCAGATAAGACACGAAGAAAAATATATAAGCATATTTCTCAAATATGAGCAACTGTTGTGAAAACGCTCAGCGAATCTCTGGAGTAAAGCAAGTACACTCTATTGAATACAGAGTATTATCTTTTTTTCAGCAAGAGAAATTGACACTTTGATGTTATTGATATATAGAAGATGGTGAACTCCGGTAACAACTTGAAGAAAGAAAAATATTTATTTATTATAAACATATAAGAACAAGAAAAAGCCTTTACTGGCTTTCATAACCTATTCGACGAATTTTGCATGGAATTGGAGAGTTCTTACAGTTTTCGATATTTGATGTTCTCTTTATGAAGTCTATTTTCGGTAACAACAATTAGATTTTGTATGATATTAAGGACCGGTGAGCATTTTGGCCATTTAAAGCATGTTATCTTCATTTCTATTGCTAAATTTTTGTCTTTATTCAGTAGCCTTTGATAGTGTACTAAAGCCGAATAATGTTGAGAAACTACTTATCTATTAGGATTAACTGTTCTTATTTCCTTTTCTCATTTAGAAACACTTCATCTTTCCAAACTTCTTTTCTATAGCTCCTAAACTTTCTTGGAAATGTGTCTTTGAGTTCTTGATATTTGTTTCCTCAGAGTAACTTTAACTAGCCTTGAATGTTTTTGAACTATACTCATCTCCAACAGAAAATGAATCAAAGGTCTAGCCAACTCGATAAGCGACCATTACTTTGAAGAAATAAATGAAGAAAAATACATTCAAGTAGAAGAATCATAATTCATCCATATTTCTTCGAAGAATTTTGTAATTTTATTTTACAATAAGAAGCCAGTTATTCGCAAAAAATATATTCTACCCTGTATAATGTAAAAACAAGCCTGATAGTTTAAGGGACTCGGATTATTTCGGCAAGGAAAACCTATGTCATTTACAAAACAAATTATTTAATGAACTATTGCTAAGGGGGGTGTATGCAAAATCATCATTTCGAAAAATACTCCCATTCAGAATACATAAAAATTAAGAACTAATAAAACAGAAATGTTTCTTCTCAATCATAGCTTCGTTCTATCATAAGTTTTTGGAAAGTTAATTATAATTGAACAGTAGTAAAAGATAATTAATATTCACTTTGATTGCCGTTCATGTAGTTGTAATAAATCCAACAATTTAGTTAGCTTAGCTTCATAAGGTTGGGGCCACATCATCAAATCCCTCGTATTTTATGTATTTTACTTCTACTAATTATATCTTCTTCTGATTGTTGCTTACTTCAACTGAATCTCGCGAGACATCAGGTTAGAATTTTTGTAAGTCATGTTTCAGTTCGCCAAATAATCATACGGCTTTAAAATTTGCAATTGTTGAATGTCTAACCCTAAAAATTCGGTATTTACGGATCCTTCTATAGATAAAATGAAACTGTTTGTTATTCATGCTTGAAATGAAATCCTCTAATTTCAACCTAAACCGAGAGCAATAATTTACACGATAATCACTCCAATGTTGAATATGAAGAAAAGGTTTCTTTATTATCAACATGCACAACTGTACCAGATTTTATAGTTGCATTAGTTCGTACGGATCAATTGTTTCGATCAATTTCAAAGTGAAATATTGAGAACAATTCAACTTAATCCTCTTCACGACAAACAATACGCAAATCATTCACAAAAAATTTTGTTCATCCAGAAAAATTACAAAGTTGAAATCTTGATGGTGAAAAAATTTTTGCATTATGTTGATTCATAATAAATTTTTTGCCTAATTTGTCTGAAATGTTAATTTTTCTGATTTTAGTCCATATAATACTATTCTCCTATAATAAATAATTATCTCTGAAGAGGTCGAAAACAGAGCAGTAAATTTTAGGACGATCAAAAATTTGTTCATAAATCTTATATTGAAAGGCAAATTGGTTTATTTGATGGCATCAATATATAGGAGGCAATATAGAACCTTGTCAAAACATAACTCATATTGCGTATAAATGGTACAAAAAATAATACAGTCTAGATTTCACGATGCATTGGTTGATACGGTTGTTTACAATATTTCTAATAATCACGAAACCAAAGAATATACACTTCAGTTGAATCGGATTTTCTCAGAGCCTCTATAAGTCACGTGATAAGATGGATTACGAGAAACATCTTAGCAAAAGCTTAACCTCCATATTTTTTTATCCTAAATCCAAAATTTCAATGCGATACATAAAGTGTTGTAGCTTCAATGAACTGTCAAAGTTTACATGTAGTAGAAAAATGGTATCACGCCCATAACATTTCATAACTTTGGAAGACAATTATCTCCACAAGAATATCTCGATACGATTATTTCTGTTTTAGCACCATATACGGCCATTATTATTCGTATGTACAATTCAAGTGAAAATGGATTACTTGTGACGAGTCTACAGCAGGTATACCAAGAAGCACTGTCTCATGAAAACTTAGCTGTGACCAAAGTCAACGAAGATCAGAATCGACATATCGCTAGATTAAAAAGAATTGCTGAAGAGTTTTGTGTGAAACAATTAGGGTTCTGTTTAATGCTTTATCCACTGATCGAAAAACAGAAAGCAGCTAGGGTGGATTGCTATCAGAAAAAAATAAAACAGAAGATATGCGTGGAGATACAAAAAAAAATACTGATCGAGTTGAGGACTATCTCAGTTTTTTCAGTTTTACAGTCCTTACATAACTTGGAAGGTTTCTCACCAATATGCAAAAGTTGAAAAAAACTTTGACTTTTTTACTCCATGAAACTAAACCTCCTAACTGTTAAGAATGATTGAATAGAAAAAGCTTTTTTTACAATACAGGTAAAGCGAAATATTGGTCAGTGGGAAATATATTCTAAAAATCCGTTAATGATTGGATATTGCTTAGAAATGAGATGAAACAGAACAAGAATATACAATATGCAAAAAATTAAGAATACATCTTTATTCAATCTTGAGCGAAATAGCATGATGTTGCAGTGGTTCGGACTTCCTTCTCTGATCTAAACCCAATCGATATAATAATAGGATAAATAATAAGGAGAAATCAGGAAATATCGCAAATAATACTGAGATGTCAAGCGGAACAAATAAAATAAAATTGATAATTATTAAAATATAATTGAAGGTATGACTTCTGCGGTGGCAGTTATCTGAAGAAATGACTTGGAAAATTATTTTTTTTGGGAAATTTTACCTATTCCGCTTGGACACACTATGAAACAGTTTTAGTTATTGAAGAAGATGAAATGAGAATGAGCGTTTTATTAATTTGAGTTACTTTAAGATTTGTTTTAAATTGGGTTTCTATATTATTTAATGAAAATTCACTTATTCATATTTAATGATTTATTTAATCTATGGTTTTGAATCCTATTATAAGAGATTTTAAATCGTTATTGAATATTAATTGGAAGAAAGCTGCTTGATTGCAATAAAATGGAATTAAAATATAGTGTTAATGATTCTGGATAAATGACAATATATTTCAAATCCTCCGGGTGTTACTACAGATTACGAGCATTGAAAATTTTCCACCCAGTTAATTGTACTGTGAATGAAAAAAAAATGTTCTCAGATAGACGAAATTCGGCTACGAGGGGAAAGTTTTTTCATTTCCTATAATTGCCTAGCTCAAACTGTTCGACGCGATTGCTTTCATAATTTTGATCTTATAGGGAAGAGTTGACTCCTTATTTCAAAGGGATTGAATGGTATTCTGCTCCGCCATTTAATAACAAAGGCAGTATTTGGTACGTTCGCAATCCTTTTGGAACATTTCGGGATTTATTAGCTGATAGTAGTAGATTATTCTTGTTGCAAGTCTTTTGTAGAATCGATTTTAGATGAATGTTTTCGCTTTTTAAAGTCTCTATGAAAAAAAGGTTGAATGACAAGAATATTCCTGAAACAATAATCTTGAGAACAATAATAATCTCGGGAATCAAAACGAGTTTCGTGCCTGAATAAAACATTTCTATTTGATGGGTAAAATGTATAAACTCAGGAATGGTTTACAAAGTGTTACCGGGAAAATTTTCCATGGGAAACAACCATTTGCTCATGGTATTTTTGATTTCAATTGCGTTTGTACGATCACCGGAGACACAGAACGCTTTTGAAGGCATCAGAGGTGATTACGCTAGAAAATACCAAAAAAGTCGTGACAAGTGTTATGGGTGATATCAGAGTGAAATTGCAGGAGTTAGCTGTTACCCTAAAGAGATCAAGAGCACCGTATTCAACACGAAAATTTAGCATGAAAAAACTGATTTCGAAGTGGGTGTCGCGTTTGCTCACAGTCGAACAACAACCTGATTTCGTCTTTGAAATAAATTATTCAATAAATTATTACTAACTGGATTCAAGTCTTGATTTCGTTTTATGATTCCATTAGATTGAAAATCTAAGAGCATTCAAGGAATATTCGTTTTTCAGAGGGGATTAAAAGGAAATCATTATTTGGGAGAATACTCACATTCGGAATACATAAATAACTTCAGAACTCATCAAACAAATGTTTTCTCTTCAATTTTAACTGCGTTCTATAATAATTCTTCGAGAGGTTAATTGTAATTAAACAGTAGTTAAAAATATTAATTATTCACTTTGATAATCGTCTACATAGTAGTAATAAACAGGCAACATTTCAGTCATCGTACCTTCGTAAAGATAGGTCCACCTCATCAAACTGCTCATTTTTTATTTATTTCACATTTTCTTATTATATATTCTTCTTATTATTGCTTAGTTGGAATGAGAGACAACTTTACTTCGAAACAAGCTGAGGAATGCTTTGAAAAGTGTTATTGGGAAAATGCTTTGTCGAAAACAACTATTTGTCGATACTATGCTCGATTTCAATAGTGGCCGTACGACAACTGAAGCGCCAAAAAAGGGGATTACGCCAGACAATATCAACACAAGTATTATGGGTGATCGCACAGTGAAATTGGAAAAGCTAGCTGACAAAATTTCAAAAAGCGCCTTATTAAAAATGTTACACAATTCACAATTTAGGCAGGAAAAATTTCTTTCGAAATGGGTGAAACGATTGCTCACAATGGGACAAAAACAACAATAAATTGACGACTGATAGCGTTGTTTTGAGCTTTCAAAGCACGATAAAAATATTTTTTCGCGTCCATATGTATCCATGGTTCCACCTCAACACGTCAGCGTATTTTGGGATACGCATGGAATATTGTTCATCGGCTATCTGTAGAAAAGCCAAGACGATCAACTGTGATTATTAAATAGTCTTACTTAATGGATTGAATGACGAGATTATGCGCACACGACCTCATATGGAAAAAGCATTGTTTCATCAAGAGAATGCATCAAACTACAAGTCGGTAAAAACCATGGCAAACATCAATGATGATCAACGCTCGGAATTGTTGCGGCGTCCACTATATTCCCTAGTGCAAGCATCCAACAACTAATGGGTATTTGCTGATTTGAGAAACATTCTCCAGGAAAAGAGATTGTGCTGGGACAGAGAGGTTATTGACGAAACTAACGTCTATTTTGAGGCAAAGACAAATCGTTTTATAAGAGAGGCAAATAAATGTTAGAGAAGCGAAGGCATTGCAGAAGGAGGTTATATAGATGAATGCATTGGAATTTTGAAAAAAATTTCTGACCCATGTGTTATCCCAAAATGCTTCAAGCCATACGCAAACGAGGCTTCACTTGACTGCGTGTTGTAATCTAACAATATGATATAATGATCAAGGTCTTTATTTGTGAGCAATTTATCTTGCTCACAGAATAACACTTAAGGTAAAGTCCTGCTCAATCTCAATATTTAAAATAATTATTAATCGAAAAGAAAACGAAACAATCAAATACAATTGATTTCGAGAAAATGCAACAGTCGTTCAAGATTACCGCCGAAAAAAGAAAAAAAAATAGAAAAGAGACAGAATGGAACACAAAGACCTTCAAAGGGCAACAAGAGCAAATATGGGGAAATCATTTGTGGAGAGGAAAGGGAACTTGCATTAACCAAGATTTTTCAAATTATTTGAAACGATAGATGTTTACAGAGTTGTATGTGAAGGATCTCCAGAAAAAACTGTATGGAATCTAGGCAGAGAAAGTGTAAAAACTTTTCACAGGTTAGTATTGAGCATATACACTTACTTGAGTAAGTGATGCAGCTTCAGTCAATTCAGCTTATGGATTCTGAAAGAAAAATGATCATGTTCCACAAATAGCAGACAAATCGACAGCATGCATTCTGTACACGCTGCAGTGTATTCTGCGTTATACATGGTGTCCACGTGAGATAGGATATCAAAAGTATATGGAGAAAAGAATGACCAATTGGAGTAATTGTTTTGTTGTCTTGAGGGTTATTCGAACTGAGTTCCGAAAATATTCCCAATGATGTGGCACTTCCGGTTATACCGAAAGTTGACACTATCTTTGTTATTTAACCTAACCTATGTGGTTGTGGTTCTCGAAAATTCTTATAATCGAGAATATTCTCCATTTTTCATTCTTCAGCAGCTTTTATCACTAGTGGCGCCAAATCAACAGATCCTGCAGAGCATTCTCTTCCCCATCTACCTGGAAGTATACATCCAAAAACTGCCTTATATGAATATGAGACTGACTCTTGATGTTGAGGAATTACGCATATTGGTCGGTAACCATTTCATTTGTTACACTTCCTGGTGAAAATATAGCCCAATTATTCAGTCCTCAAAAATTGCAATCTTTCTGTCCTTGTCCAGCACTAATACTGAAAACTTTGCCACTGAAACCCATACATAACTGTAATAACGATGCATCGACGTTATTTATTTCTAATTGAAAATTGAATTATTTCAACCAGTTCTTGAATAGTGTGCGTTATTCTAATCCGTAATTTTCGAAAAAGTGGCAAGCAAAAAACAATTCCGACTTTGAGTATAACTGAAGGGCCAACTAATAATGATAGATATTTCAAACTTTCAAACCACCACTGATACGATTAGATTTCTATCATTTACTCGCCTATAATTTAAAAACAAATTTGTTCAATGTTTTTTGCCTCAAAAAGGACTGAACTAAGTACGACAACAAAAAATCATTAGAAATGCCTTCTAAGTAGGGTATCACTCTAGCTCCCCTGGAATCAAAATTAAAAGGAAGAATGTTACTAACAATCTTTACATATATTCCTTTTGGAACCAAGATAGGCAGGCATAATATAACAAATTTTCGTTTTCGATGCACCATCCTGTATATTCCTAGTTGCGAGCGAAGGGTTCCTGAGCCAAGAAGCAATAGATTTCAGGCAGTCATATTTTCAAGCTGTTGCTAGATTACTGAATCGATGAATTTATAGATCAAAATAGAGGTATTTTATTTTATTGCATTGCTATTCTCATGCATATATATAACAGTAGGATTAATGTATGTTTTCGATTAGTTAAATTCGAATATTCCTAAAATTCATGTTGGAATTGATTATAATTAGTTAAGAAAAGAAAAATCAAAATTAGCCTTCAAACGTTGTTAGTAAATATTTGTACGTATCGAATCTTCTCTTTTCCTTTGTTCATTTTTTCTTTGTTATTCGAACGAAACAATATTGATATTACAGTATTGCTGTTTGGAAGATTATTCGGAATAATGGTACAAAAATTTTACCATAGCCGATATCCTGCATTTCACGTTCTCTAATCATTATCGATAACTAATTAACCAATAGAATTATCTCCAGAATACGCAAAACCAGCAAAAAACACACCAGTAAGATCAAAATCATTTACTTACATTCAAAGTTATCCGACTAAGCTCAAACTCGCGCCATCTGTGCTAAATCAAGTCAAAACCTATTCACACCGAACCCCTTTGACATTTGAGGAAAACAAAAGAATCATTGACATTATCGTGCGCGATCACCGCATGCTTGATCGCGGTGTTCTTAAGAAGAAGTACATCAGAAGCGACGTTCACTCTTCGCTTGTCCGCGTGCAACTAACTTCTATATCTATGTGTAGTGTATTAATGGATACTCTATGGTCTGACGGTTGGGATTGTGGAAGCGGGTTTAAGTTAGTTATGTTGAATCGCGTTGGCTAGTTGCAGGAATCGAAGATCTGCAGGAAAGTAATACGAGAATGAGACCATGGAGATCAGATGTGAGGGATTGAGGAAATTAATAATTTCTAGTGGAACAAAAGCTAATATAGAACAACCTAAGCGGAGAAAAAGTTGCTGCAGGCACTTTATTTACTATACTTTGATTGATGAAACACCTTTAACTTCTGAATCAATTTCTACAAGTTTTTTTGTACAAATTATACTGGAATTGCTTTACACTGTTACTAATGCTAAAAGGGTGCTAAATTACCAGTTTCACTTCTCAATTTACATAATCTGTACAAACCATATATGCAAAAGAGTTTCCTTTGGCGTTAATAGCTATTCAGACGAACAAATTAGAATTTGTGAAAAGCAACATCCTCCATCTACCTACTAATTTTTTTTGTGGTTTTGTGATTTTTGGATAAATAAAAGTAAAAATACACAAATTTTTTTCTCATCCAATTCAACTGAAAATCACTGAAGAAATTGCTCCGAACCAATTCAGAAATTGGTCCTCCTCTAACAAAAAATTGACGTGTCTCAGCCTTTTCTGCTACAATCAGTCTTTTTTGCCATAGATGGGTTAGCAAATTTTCGTTGGACTACAAACTTTCGTTGTGTTTCCACTTTCTATGTGATATTAAATGTCCACATATACACTACTTTTAAATGAAGAATAAAAAGACATTTCCAAAGATATGTCACTCCACACCCACTTCCCCTATGAACTCCTATATATTATGCAAATATCGTCCGAAATTCTGGTAACGTATGAACTCTTGATATTATATTAACAGGTGACGTTCGTAGTTTTCTATTTCCATTCAAATAACACAGGTATTTTTTTATTTTGTTTGGATTTTCAATGCATTCAAACATATTTTTGTAGGAATTTAACGATCTACCAAGAAAGTTCGAAATGATATTTTGCTAAGTCGACTCCTTTAAAAGCTATTCGAGATTAAAGTTCAACCTTAAATCGAGCACTATAATTTTCACAATTTTTATGTTCTATCATCAAGAAATTACTCAAAAACATTAAATATCTTATTTTTCATGACTTTTGTTGTTTTTATTCGATAAATTCATGACAAATTTTTTCATCATCCAGCATGATTGAAAAAAGCGTTAAAATGATATTTTGTACTAACAAAGAATTCTTGGAAGTATTAAAAGATTAGAATTTTATAATGTTTTCCAATCGATGATTTTATTACTATTTTCATATTTTACAGCTATGATTGCTTTGGTTGATTTCAGTGCCCCTTCATGATATCATTTATATGTAAATAAAATTTGAAGTAACACCAATCTTCTTCAACTTTGTTTACTAAGTCAGACCTTGTGTAGTTTGATTTTATTCAATTATTATCTTTGAAGATATTAAACTTTACTGTTTCAGTTTTCGATTTTAATTCTTGAAACTTTTCTTTGTCTCCTAAAATGGGTTGCAAATCATTTTTTATTGGTTCTTCCAACCTGAACGTCTTTAGCCGTAAATTATTAACTCATATTCTTTGATTAGAAATTTTGTGAAAAATGTATTGTTAAACAGTTCAACAGAAAAATAAGATATTTTATGATTTGCGAACATTATAGTTTACGATTCAAGGTTGAACTTTAACCTCCAATAGCTTTTAAAGGAATCAACTTAGCAGAAAATCATTTCAAACTTTTTCTGTAGAGCGTTAAGTTCTCTACAAAAATAATATATAATTGAATAATAATAATACAATAAATTTGTTCTTACTAGAGGATTATTTGTTGAAGTTAACACTAGTCATCTTTATTGCTATTACAAATATAGTGATTTGGCTATCGCAATATTAACATAACGATTAATAGCTCTTTCCTTACAGATTAACTGTAATAACTGTTTCGATCAAAAATGATATGTCACAACTTTTTGCGATAGCAGGACTTCGTAGCAACAGTTGATATGTTTTTATATGTTGTGTAAATGAGGGGGCACTAATTTCTTCCTTAAGTTTCATTCATGTCCTAAATATTTCATGGTGTTTATGCAGTATTAATGGTACATTTTTGGTTTTAGTGAGGTAGTAAATAGGAAAAAGTTGCTTGATATGAAGTAGTGTCGGTAAGTACGAATATACATCGAACCCATCAACGAATCGACAGTTGAAGTCAACAGTTGCAAATATTTCCATGATATATCCTTATGGTATACTCACATTGGTATATTTTTACGTGCGCTAGAGGCATGCGTGATAGCGCAAGAGGTGACGTAAACGAGGAGCATGTTAGTTCATGAGCTATCGGAGTAAACGACGCTTCGAGGAAAGTAGGAAGGAAAGAGGAATTGTAAGCTGAAAACAAAGATGAAGTGTCGATATACTATAACAGCTAATCAATTGGAAATTTCTACTATTCTTTCGCGCAACCTTTTTCTTTCCCTATCATTGTCAAATATTCATCGTTCTAGCTATACCTTAATATGAATCATTTGGGCGTATACAATAACAATTATTTTATTTTAATTTTAGAACACGGAATCGAAATTTCGAAATTTCATCTTCCGTAATGGACTGAACACTAACTAATTTCTAAACTTAAAATCTGTTTGCTACGTCCCTTAAACTACTGGGAGTTCGGGCTTCAAGCTTCATTCCAAAGAAATTATAAAAGAAGGGAAACACTACCATACTTTCAAATGTTAGGCATACTGGGAAGCTTAGGAGTAGTTATTATAAATAAAGATAACTTATTCCATAACTTTACCAGAATCAGTAGAAGATGATATATTGACTAGTGACTCATAATATTAAGATAAATACACTTTTATCCAGAAGGTGTGAGAGTATGTTTCTTTTAGAAGCGTTTGCTATCGAAGGCAACTCCATCCGTTTTGCAAATACGCTCAAACGCAACTTATTCAAATCTGAAACAAGGTAAAAACATTTGCCACTGGGATCAAAATAAGCTTTTGCCTTTGCTCGTCAAGATTATTAGGATTGAGTGTCTTGATAACCTTAATGGAACCATCCCCATTCCCGTGTATGATACATCATTTCTTTATTTCGTTTTTATGAATAGAATACGCTTTATACAATTCCAGAATCTAATTTGTGGATGTTTAAAATAAACATTTTATGTTTCAAATTTGAAATTTTCAGTTTAATAGAGTAGTACAGATTAACAAATTCTAAATAGTTTTGAAATTATTTATTATTATTCTGAAAATCTATTTAGCATCAATAATCTTTTCTAAAATACAATATCAGAAACGGGGTGAAATCGTTTTTTTCCAAAAGATCAGTTTATTTTAACCTTAGGTACTTCTCAAGTCATCTTGGGCGGCCAGGTACAGTTATCGCCTTCTCCCAAAAGTTGATAAAAATGCCGAATTGTATGTGGACACACTTATATTTTTTTAGGAAAACAATAACGTTAGAGAGGATGCGAGCAGGGGCTAAGTCAATGAAGTTTTATGGGGTGCTGAAAGGTATGGACCCTCTGTATTAGTTCAATCCATGCTGTTATATGGTAATGTCTGAATGTACCTAGTAATTTCACATATTTCAAATCAATGTTCATTCTCAAAAGTGGCACTGAATTTTTGAATGAATACTCTTGAACTTCCACCGTACATGAGCTCCTTCTCTCTCCTCTCCTTTCATTTGACGTCGATGTGCAAACAGAGCAAATCAATGCCTTGAAATAGGAAAAAACGATTTTCAATAATGATAAGGCATAATTACTATCTTAATGAATAATGAGCCAATGACTGGTGTTTGAATTTAAACCATGCGTTATTGGGTAATTTGGATGTATTACACGATTATTACATAAAATCGTTCTCGGTATAGATTGGTTTCAATAGCCTAGAAATTGGAAAAATGAATATTGAGTTATTATGATAACCAAGAAAGAATGGGAGTGAATAAATCGAAATAACTAAGAGAAAATTATTATTCTAAGAGATTGTATCAAGATCAAGAAATAATAATTAAGTAATTCGGCTTCAATTTAATTGAATTGTAAAGTATTAATAAAGTGATTTAAATTCTTTTGGTTTATATCGATGTTTAACATTTCACACATATTTCGAAGATTTCGGATAATATAATTAGAAAATATATTGTCTTAGTTCTCTTCTAGGTTTATAGCTATTCTCTTTAATTAACATGACCTAATTCAGCTGTTGAGACGGGTACTTAATTGGGTATCCTGCTATTACTCGTACCAATGAATGAAGTCTTTCATACAAAACTATTGAGCTGTATGTTTTATGAGGGAAATAATATTCGAGAACCGCGGACGGTCTTTCAAGAAGTTTAAATGTCGAAGGGAAAATTTGGACGTCTGAATGTGGAAGTCTATAGAGAATGAGTGCGAACTTTTCATGGAATCCTTAAATTCATTGTCCTGAAAGATATTCTTCAAAAGAATCTTTTTTTCATTCGAAGATAACAGATATGATAAAATGTAGGATTGCCGTTACTGAGTTTTTCTTGCAGTCATAGACCTCTTAATTCCACACTCCCCGCACAAATACACACACACATTCACCGGAAATGCTGCCGAACAATACAATCCACTAATTATCTCGATTTGAAGATGAGGTTTGAAGAGATCGATTGGACTGGTTTGTTTCAAAATTGAGTGGACGAGGAGTCGATGTGGAACGCATTCCTGACTACTCTTAGGGAACAAACCACCAAGTGTACTAAATCCAGAACCGTTGTCACCATCCCATCTAAGCCTTGGATTGACAGTTATATACTCAAGACGATTCGCCACAAAGAATCAATTTGGTAGATATACACTCGGAGAAAGTTGTATGTTGATTACCTAGTGCACAGAGGATACTCAAATATGCTGTCCAACAGAATTAAGGGGGCTAAGAAGAAATTTGAGGCACAACTTCCATCTGGAGGCGACCGCAAGAGGTTTTTCAAATACGTTCATTCTTGTACGTGCACAAAAATTACCTCTCCGGTTGTAAATGATCCTAGTGGACGCTTGTGTCAAACGCCTCTTGAAGTGGCTAACGTACTGGCCAATTCGTTTGCATCATCTTTCAGCATGGTACCCTCGATTCTCCCAACCTTGTCTTCGCCTAGAATTGCGCATCAGTTGTCTGGGATCGAATTCCCTCCTCTAGCGGTAGAGAAACATCTTTTGAATCTCAAAACTTCTTCTTCTCCAGGCTGCGACGGCATAACGGCTGTCACTTTGAAAAATTGTGCATCAACCTTATCTCTTCTTCTATCGATTATTTTCACCAAGTCGTTTTCCTCTGGTTCCCTACCATCCGATTGGTGAAGCGCAATAGTTACTCCAATTTTTGAAAAATGAGATAAACGCAACCCGAAAAAGTACCACCCAATAAGCCTAGTCCCTATATAGCCAAAATCTGTGAAAAGATTATCCCTGAAATAATACGCGAATTCATTCTGCTGAATAATATCATTCCAGAAAACAAACACGGATTTTTTTCGGATAGTTCAGTAATTACCAACCTACTGAAGTGTGGATATTTGGTCGAGAATGCTTGAACACCAAATAGTTCTCGATGTTATCTACCTGAATTTCAGAAGAGCGTTTGACCGTGTCCCTCACCATCGGCTCCTTTGCAAGTTCGAACACGTGGGTGTCCGTGGTAATCTTCCTTCTTGGATAAAGGCATTTATCTCCAACCGAAATTTTCGCCTGAGAGTGGGAAAAACGCTATCTTATAAACAGTCAGTTTCCAGTGAGGTACCACAAGGATCAGTCCTCGCGCCCTTATATTTCTCCTTTTCATCTCTGACCTACCATCAATAGTAAATTCAGAGTGTTCACTCTTTGCAGATGACACCAAGTTGTACTGCGACACACGCGAGCGCCGCTACCCTTCAACGTGACCTCAACTCTATACTCAAGTGATCCGGAGATTGGCTCCTGCCACTTAAATACTCTAATTGTCGAGTCCTCCACATTGGTGAAAACAACCCGCGTCATTCATATAGTATTTTTGGCCAAAACATCACCACTACCAAAGTCCATTCAGATCTGGGAGTACTCTTCCGATGATCTAACTTGGACAGTACATATAAATCAATCGTCCTCTAGAGCGAAGAAAATGATCTATATGATTCAAAGGTCGTTCTCTGGCTGCGATCTCGCTACTTGCAGCCATTCGCCCTTTAATAGATTTCGCCGGACCTGTCTGGAGTCCGACTGTTATCCGTGATTGGAGAGTGAACAGCGGCACGCAACTAGGATGCCTTATGGTGTTGGACGACCAAATAATATGGAGAGACTTCGCCTGCTAAATCTACCCTCGTTTTCTGATCGACGTCTCCGTGGAGATCTCATAACCACTTCATTTTGAATACCGACGAACGTCTACGCAGCCACCATCTGAAGTTGCGCAAAAGAAACCACAAAGTCTCATGTCGGGAGAGTTTCCTGAGCAACAGGATATTTGGAACTTGGAACGCCCTGATAAGTTCGGAAATAGTGAATTCTTTCAAAATGCTCTGGACTTTTAGCTAGAATCTGAACAATAATACTAGTTTATATTCGCTTTATTTCTTTATTTGTTTATGTCTTCTATCTATTCTGAACCCTAGTCTTGCACGATGTGTTCTCACTGCTTAGCTTTTTTTTTGTTTTTTCTTCAAATATCTATGTTAATTTTTCATGCTTGAGTTTAAAGGTATATGAACTCTCACCATGTATTAATAATAATAATAATAAAATACCCTGGTTCACTAAAAACTGTCAAAATGCTATGACAGAAATAGAGTTTATGAAAATTGGAAGAAGAATCCAGATGAAACTAAGGCTTAATATGTGTGTTTCAGGAATACTTGTAATTTTACAATCGATAAAGCTGAATCTTTTTCAATAAAAGAGTTGAGAATAGACTCTTGGAGCAGACCAGAGGAACTCGTGAGTTCTGGTCTATGGCGAAGACAGTCAGCAACAACTTTTGCAAGTTATCCTTTCCACCTTTGATTAGAGATGACGGTTCTATCGCATCATCGCCTGAAGTAAAGGTTGATCTCTTCGTAAAATTGTTTTTGCAAAATTCTATTTTCGATAGATCAAATGCAGTGCCACAAGCATTCCACATGTTCAATCGAATATGTCTGAGAGAAAACGGCAAGGCGCGTTCTATAAGAAAGCAATGGGTCTTGATGGAATACCAACAGCTGTTTCGAAGAAATGTACCCCAGAGATCTGTGTTCAATCGTCTGTTCCAGTGTGTATGAGAGCCAGACGTTTCCGGAGAGTTGGAAAATTGAGAGAAATTACCATTTAATCGCATTGTTGCCCATTATGTCGAAACGATCAAGACAACGGTTAACTGGTGACCTTTCTGCAAACGTTACGCATTTGTGGATATCAACAATCTAAAAACATGACGAATCAAGAGCCATTACTCTTGATATCTCGAAGGCTTTCGGCAGGGTTTGGAACGCAGCCTCACATATAAACTGCCCGAAATTTTTCTTAGTTGGATTAGTAGCATTCTCTTCAGTAGATCGATTCAGTTGGTGGTTGATGGGGTAACGAGTGCATCTTTCCAGTTCAATGCAGGAGTACCCCAGGGCTCCATACTCTCGCAAACTTTTTATCTGTTGCAGATCAGTAATCTTCTCCACTCCATCGAAAACACAATATTTGGGTTCGCGGACGACTATACCCTGGTGTTCCCATTTCCTAGTCATAAATGTCCATAAGCGAACAAGCACATTGGCATCACTGTCAACACCGGAGTGTTTCCTCGTTGACCACGACCTGTTGGAGATTATGCGTGCTAATATCATCGTAAAGGCTCTGAAGGACTGAAAGGCCTAGTCCCGAAGAGTCCAACTCCGAAGAAAAACTAGGCTTGGGGAAAAATCTCATCAGCATATAAATAATAAGAATTCTTTTATGAGTGGATCTCGCTTTCATCAAACTTCTTCCCGTCAACTCACAATTTGGCCCTCAAAAGAAGCGATTGAACATACATATTAAATCGTCTTGAGCGGCTAAGCTATGGCACGACAGGCATCGCCCCCTCTTAAAAGTAGGGATTAAAAAAAATTGCCAACTTGACATATATAACCTGCAGTCAGTATTTATAATCCACGCTATTCCAATCGAAAATTGTATTAGACTATGTAATAAAAATGACTCATTACTCAATATAATTACAAGGTTAATCGCCAAAGTTCTTTCCTATTTTTAAAATCACACATTTATGAAAAAATTCAGTTTTCGTTTCCCCATATCTGAAATATTAATCCACCAAATTTCTACCTTGAAAAACATTTACATTAGAACTTTCTTCAAGTTTTTCTAGGATGACCAATCGTAACAATGTAATTTTCTGGAACCAAATAAAGTTTTTCGAGATTGTGGATTAATTTTAAACCTAGACAAATGAAACTATAACTTTAAAACCTAGTCTCCTGTGTAAAATAATCACACCTTACCATACGTTTGAAAATTGCAGTCAAATTGTGTATATCGATTTCTTGAGACAAATATATCGCCAAGTTCGAATATTTCATGCCAATAAAAGCTATAAGCCGCATGTGGAACAGCCAAAGTTGTGGCGTGAACTGATGCTGTGTTCAACCAACTTCAAACAGCTCGAAGCACTGCGCGGTAGGGTTTCAATCGCTCTCGAAAGACTGATTTCTACTCTCAAAGATCAGGCCAAGTTCGAAAGCGAAAAAAAATCTTATTGTACGTAATACTTTGAGAAATAACTTCTGTAGTGCTCCTAAAGATTTCACTCTGAACTGAATTGACCGAATGGGATACATGATCTCTATGCCATTATTTGTCATACAATTCTCACTAAGGATGAGAAATAAATTTTTCGTCTGGTCCTCTGTGTGAACGCTGATACTAATCTGGATCCTTTAAGGCTCTTCTGCTCTCGTTCTTCCACTGCTTCATAGATCGATTAGCGTATTCTCGCGCGAAAAAAGTCTAGCTACACGTGGAAAAAGTTTTCAGAAACTCAGGTTGACCATTCGTGTTTTTATGATTTGTTATCTCAAACTGACAGGTCTCACTTCAACTAGGCGAGACGAGCTTCAGTAGTACAGAAGCGATTCCTGAAAACATTACTAACAATAAAACGGTCGTCCTTGGCTGATGTGCATCACTGTCATCCTTAGTTCGATTTCCGCATATAAGAATTAGTCTTCTGAAAGGCTTTGATACAGTCTGCACAATAACCACTTTTATGGCATACCTTGAATGAAGTAACATAGTCATGTTTCTAGCTCCTTTAAAGCTGTCCAATGACATTTAATTTTTACTAAGATTGATAAAAAGAAATAGCGATAACAGGACTAAAAGTCACAGCCGTGGAATCGCTGAAAGTCAGTTTACGAATAAATCTGTGAGAGGCAATAATACCACAAATTTAGTGGAATGAGTGCATAATTCATCGACTCGAATTGAAATATTCATAAGAACAAGTATTTCCCAACGTAAACCAAAATGGTAACACTTAAAAGAGGGCGTTGTTTAATTGTGAACGTTATATTATACATTGAAACGAAGGCCTCCACAAAAATTAACACATACTTCAAGTTTTCAACCAGAGTATAAAAAATTAAGAGGTTCTGTGTTCGATTGTATAAATTTTTTATGTGTTCATCGATTTCTCCAATAATTCTGGATAGACATTCAAAATTCTTCCCTCACTGGGAAGAGAATACTTCACCAAGCTAGAATCTGATGATGAGATTCCAGAGTAACCACTAAGTTTATAGGCATTTACAATGTTTTCCTATATTTCCCAAAGGTGTTCAGATTTTCAGTCTTCAATTCATGTTGTTGAATTGATGAAGGAAGATATTGTAACTCTGGGCAGTTAGGAATTAGAGGATATTTCTTGAAAAACTATAGGCACGTTAAGACCGTTAGTTGTATTTTTTTAAAGTTATATTTTGATTGGTTGATAATGGAAAATGGTATTAGGAGATACACAATGCCAAATAACATAACCTTCTAAGTCAGTAAAGTTTTTATTAACCTTAGATGCTGTTCAGTCCTTATTATTTAGTCTGGTTACTCAAATCTAGTGAAAGATTATCCATAGGTAACTGTCTACATTCTCATTGCAGTCTGACTTACGTCACACCGTTATATCCAACAACTGTCAGAGTAGTTGAATATGTCAAAAAAGTCTGAATGAAAAATTCTCCGTGTTGTAACATGGCGAATAAAAAACGGGGCAAAATAATAAAATGTTCGAAGAAAGTATCAAAATCATCTCTTAGAAGAACGCTCGAATCAACAATGACATCGAATCCTTTTCTGAACTTTTTTCTCTCCAAATGTAGAGTAAAAGGTAACGCGAAATTGCACAAATTCGCCAAAAGAGCTGGCGAGCAATGGAAAAACATGAGCTATCACGACAAAACTCCTTACTACCTATTGGCAGACAAAGCTAATCGAAGAAATGCCAGACGTAAGTTGAAAAAGCGAAGATACTCCGAGTCTGATATAGGCGAGGCAAGTTTTTCCATGATAACTATCATAAAAAAGCCAGATTCAATTATAAAAAATAACATTGAACCTAACGAAACAAAAACTGAGGATGCTAACATCGTTGAAGTACCACCAGAAATTGAAACAATAAAAAAAGAAGAACGTCCAGAAAATGCCGGTAATACACCAGCTAGTCTCTCAAAAATCAGCAGTGCTCAGAATCAAGAAGTCGGTCAAAAAGAAGAAAAAGTATCAGCGAAGCGAAGTCGATCAAACAAACGGCACGCGAAAAAGAAGGCATCGGGTAGTCCACTTAATTTATCATCAGCTTCTACAAGTTTTCATTCGATGGAGAGTGATGATTCACTTGAAAGAGGTGCAAAGAAAAAGTGTCGGACTCATAGTTGGACTGACACATTTGATTATATGAGTTGACGAGTATTATGGTTGTTACTGAATAAAATTAACGTGTCTTCAAATTTTTGATACTACAGGGTGTCCGCGCTAGAGGGCCCATTAGAAATATCTTGGGAACGGGTTAATCGATCAATTTCAAATCTTGGGTTCGATTGGCATCCATTTTCAAGCATATTTAAGATTTATCAAATCTAAAATATACCACCATTGAGTTATGATTTTACTTTACAAAATTTTCGGAATTTTGGTGTCATCTTTGCCAAAAATAAATAAGTCGGATTCGAGTAAGATTATATTTTTTCAGATTAGCGAAAAAAGTGTTAATTTTAAGGACACCATACTTCCGATGCAATTTTATATACAGGGTGCTGAAAAATCAATCGTCAACCGTATTCTAAATTAGTATTGATTAGTATTATTCCAGAAATAACTCGAGTTTATCTATTCCTGAAATAACTTGTTTTTATTTTATTGGCGATTTCATAGAAAACCTACATGTCCTTCGTAAAATCTAATCATTAGGAACATAGAAACAGAGTCGATTTAATTCCGATGCAGGTTTCTATGTTCCATGTTCATTTATGCTCAAATCGTCCTTCATTTTTAAATATTTCAATCCCTAGCGCACTTCAATTTTGGCCTCAGTTTGGAGTTTGGAAATTATTTAAAAAATATCTCAAATAGCAATAACACTAATTTTCATTGTGCACAGTTTTTTTCGTTAAATAAAACGGCGAATGAATGCTCGAGGATATTCATCATTCATGGTTTATGTCAACAAATAATTAGTCGAATATGCAGAACATTCAAACGACTATACCCGAATTCACGAAAATGAATAAAAAGTGTAAAAATTGTAGAAATTTTGTTTGTAATTCTAATTAGCAGAATCTCTAAAATTTCCAATAGATTGAGTTTTTGTCTGTTATTTTCATTGTGTAAAATTTTGAGATCATCATTAAAATTATGGTTTTCTTCGAGTAAGTGATTAGAATAATGGGAATTTGATTTATGATAATTAAAACTACGTTTGTGCTCGGATAATCTAACTTTGAAATTTCTGAAAATTCTACCAATATAAATTTTATTACAATCCCCGCAAGACAGTTTATAAACACCGGATTTATTACTTTTATCAATTTTAGATTTGGAGTTTTTGATATGTCGGCCTAAAAATTACCAGTTCGGAATGCTATTTTGAAATTATAATGCGAGAGATGATTTTAATTTTAGACTAGGATTACCAATATAAGTTAAGCTGTTGTATTTTGTGTTAGAACTTTTTTCCAAGTATAAAAAGTTCTAACAAAATTTTACACAATGAAAATAACAGAGAAAAACTCAATCTATAGGAAATTTTAGAGATCAACAAAGAAAAAAATTCAGGTAGGTTACTTAATAGTCAATTAGATCTAAATCCTTCTCCTTTACTCAATCTTTTCAATTCATAAAGTAGGCAACTCCGATGGGTTTTCCAACATACCTCTTGTACCTATTGTAATATTAAGTAGGAAATAAGACTAATATATAAGGAATAACTCTGTTCATTAGTTTGTATCTAGCTGATGAAGACACAGTGTGGTGAAACCGGTCATAGTTTTGTAAATACTAAATACTTTTGTTTTATTTCATTGAAAGTATAATTTAACTAATATAAACTTAAAGAGTAACGATCTTGAATAAGAATCACGCAATATTTCCAATGCATCAATCGTAGAACTATCTCAATATCAACAGTATGTAGGATTTTGTCAATGGAATGAGTACTGTTCAAAATAGGTAAAAATTCGGAATACATAGAACGGCTACGAATGAAGACAATTTCACTTGATCTGTTCATTAATCTACAAAAAGAAACAGAAATCAAATTACCAAAACTGACCGTATGTCTTCATATTAGCGAGAAATCAGTTAGACCGATGTTGTTTTAAAATACGTTTCATTCATGCGAACTACAGTTAGCATAAGAAATACATGAAGAAGAATTCACAAAAGCGTGAAGTTTTGTTGAGAAATGAGGGGTAACAATAATCGTAATGATAATTTTCCTAATCAATTATATTCCCTGATGAAACGACATTCTCTCTAAATGAATTTGTTAATGGGCATAATTATCGCTACTGATTTAATGAGAACCCTCACTGTATGGAGAGGAATTGAACTCAATATCCTTTAAAATTAAATATATGGGCAAGTATGATACACTACATTACTACTATAATATAATTATAGGCCCATATTATCTTAGAGAAAACCGTAACTTTACTTTTACGGAATGAAATGGTTGCTGCAATAATTCTTTACGAACCAGGCGTAGGTATCCTGCAGTCATTTCAAAAATCATATGGCCGCAGTAACTTAAACATTCGCCCTATTACGCACATTCATACCTAAATGAAATATTTTTACAACCATGGATCATCGGAAAGGGCAAATTGGATGCCAATCGCGATTGCCAATTTGGGTCTATCAGACATATTCGCTTGTGAATATTCAGAATCATTTGTCTAAAGGCTCGCATATCAATCCATGGAAGATTTGAAACATCGAATTATGATGGCCATGCGAGAAATTTCCCAGGCAAACCTTGAAAACTATCACGTTCTATTATTGGTCGATTGGGATATTCTTAGGCGGCTAAAAGTCTACAGTTTCAGCATTTACGAGCCTTGCTATTGCTGTTGTGGCGAATTGAATATTTTGTGTTTTGAAACTTTTGTCATATCTTTTGTGGAATATTTGAATTAATTCAATTTCTTTACCGCACTTCTCTATTAGATCCGAAGCATAATACAGAAAGATTTGAAAATACGTACCTATTAGTTCATTACTAACGATCGATATGGATATGATTTTGGTGACGAACTCTTCTACACTACAGAGAATGCCTCGAAAACCTCAATAATATTACTACGCTTGAGATAATCCAACTCTTGGTAACGGACTTGAGTTCGTTAGTAATGAGTGAATAAGTACGAGCACAGAGATCAAGCAGTATTGGCGCATCTATATCTGGATAAGCGACTGCTAGGGATCAAGGCGCGAATAATATTTTGCTTTTTGTTTGTTTTACAAAACACATTGATATCTTTTTCTTCATTAGGCAAATTTAAAACACTAGAGTTCAAAATTAAGCTTGCGATTGATTCTTAGCTGCATTTTGCCGCCTGGGCATAGAGCTAAGTTGTATGACTTATGACATAATGGTTGATTTGCAATTGTATTTGGATCACAAATATTGATGCAACTAAGTAATTTATACAGGATGTTACATAATAGTATGTCACAGCTTGAGATTCCGGAAAAAATTGTTTTTTTTTTCAAAACTCCTGCAGTTTTTGGGATATTCAGCCCAAATTTGGAATGCAAGCTATTTTTTACAGCCTCCATTATTAGACGTCCTGCATTTCAACTAGAATCTACAAGGTGTTTTCTTTTCCGGAGCTATGTCTTCTTTTGCCCTTTCAAATTTTTAACTTTTTTGCAGTACGCCACTGATCAGCGTACAATCAATTTTCGAAATTTTCGTTCAATTTAGAAACTTTTTTGACACTTGTAATTTTTTCGTATCTCCAACCGTTCTCGAGCAAAAAATTATTGAACGATTGTATGCATTCGCTGAATTGAAAGCACACTAATTAAAAGTAAGCTTTGATTTTTTTCATTTATTTATTTATTTTAACAGTTGATAAATAATAAAATATTAAATTAACGATCAGTTTTAAGACTTTTAAAGTTATTGCTGTAAGAAAAAATTGCTAATTTTACTAACGCCCAATTGGCTGATATCCATTACATGTACGGTCTGGCTGACGGAAACTCAACAGAAGCTAGGCGCTTTTCAAATCGAGTAACACCACACAGGCGAACATTTTCAAATATCCACAGAAGGTTGAGGGAAACTGGTACTTCTACTGCAAATAATCATTTAAAAGGTGCAGCTCAAAATGAGAGAACTCCAGATATTGATGAAGCAGTTTTGAATTGTATTGATTTGAATCCTCATGTGAGCAAAAGAAAAATTGTAAATCTGTTAAATATTAGTTTTAGTTTGGAGGATTCTCCACGACTTTTTATAGTACCTGTTTCATATTCAACGCGTTCAAAGTCTAATTCCTCGATATTTTCCTTGAAGACTGAATTTCTGCCGATGGTTTTTAGATAAAAATAGATAAAATGCTCATTTTGATAGTGAAATAATGGTTACAGACGATGCAAAGTTTTCGAGAACTGCTATCACAAATTTTCACAATAATCATTATTGGGCTGAGGAAAACCCCCATTTGATTGAAGAATCTCATCATCAAGACCAATTCTCACTAAATGTCTGTGTCGAAATAATTGGAAATTATTCGATTGGGCCATTATTTTTGTATAACAGACTAAAATTTCTCGCTTATCGGCAATTTCCTGAGAAGGAGTTACCTTTATTGCTAGAGGATGTGTCACTTTTGGTGAGAAACACTTGTGGTTTATGCATGACAGGGCACCAGCACATTTTAGTGGAGAAGCTAATGAATTCTTGAAAAATACATTCAACAACCGATGGATAGGTCTTGGTGGGCCAGAGCCATGGCCTCTTAGGTCCCCAGACTTAAATAGTTTAGACTTTTTCTTAGGGGGATATCTCAAAAGTTTAGTAGTATACCTCTCAAGTGAACACTGTAGAAGAATTGAGAAATCGAATAATAACCTCTTGTGACACGATAAGAAATACTTCAGGAATAATTCAAAGAGTGCGTGATAATATGCGAAGACGGTATTCTTACAGGTGGAAGACACTTCCAACAATTTATTTAGTTTTTAATTGTTCTTTTTGTTAGTTTGATATTGAATAAGTATAAGTTTAGTCCCAGAAGACGAGCTATCAAGATAAAAGCAAATTTTGGGCATACCTATCGAGTATTTCTATTATTATTCTTTATTTAGCGAATAACATACAATTTAAATAATTCAAGTTCAATAATCTTTCACTCGAAAACAGTTGGAGATACAAAAAAATTACAAGTGTCAATTGAACGAAGATGACGAAAATTGATTGTACGCTGATCAGTGGCGTACTGCGAAAAAGTTTGAAAGGGCAAATGGAGACATGACCTCGAAAAAGAAAACACCTTGTGAATTTCAGTTGAAATGTGTGTAATGAAAGAAACTGTAAAAAATACCTTGCATTCCAAATAGTTGGGCTGAATATCTCGAAAACTGTAGGAGTTTTGAAGAAAAAATCAATGTTTTCCGGAAATTTCAACTGTAGCTCCGTAACGAAGCTTTTTCGGACCTATGTTTATATAAACTTTTTTCTTAATATTGTGCGTAGATTTACTCCCTCAAGTTGTGACATACTATTATGTAACACCCTATATACTTGCAAAAGTATGTACTTGCAGCGTGATAAGGACGGCTTGATTCCAAAGAAACTGCAACTTCTCCTCTGTAATATGTGTAACATATATTCACATATAATTCTTGATCATGTGATGATAACATTTTCCCACGACATTTTTCAAATCACCTTTCTCAACGAAAATTAAGAGAGTCAAAATTTTCCTAACTCCAATTTCAATTTAATGGAAAACAGAAAATAAAGTCTAGTCTTTGAACATAAAGATTTTAGAATACTCTAGATGAAAGAGCGATTCTTTTCAAGTGGCGATTAGATGGTAATCAATATAGAAGAGAATTGCTAGTCATATTCTAGGGTCATGCCATGTTACATTTCAGTGAAGAACCATATCTATGTGATAGCTATTCAGGTAATTTTTCAATAGAACCTGTATTTCAACTAGAAGAACGATGATGCAACATATTTTTCCCACTGTGTAGACTAAATAAATTTCGAATCACAATCGAGTTTTCAGAAAATCGAAAAAAAATTTTTCCTGTTTTTTTCTCTTGATTTACGGTTTTCAAATTTTTTCATGTGATTGCGCTATGAGACATTGCTTCTCGTGAAATTTATTATTTCTAGGACAACGGAAAGTACCCTATAGATTTTGATTTCAAAATGTTAAAATATGCCACAAAACGCAACAAAAGGTGAAACGGCTGTATCTTACGATTGCGTTGAATATCCACCGGAGTATTTCGTATCCATCTGAGCTGCTGGGAAAAATTTTGATGAACAGACGGCCATGGAAAATTTTCCTGGTTATGATTAGTCGTTTATGATTCGAATTATTTGGTCTACACAGTTTGAAAAATAACGGATTGCCCTAAAGTCTTTAGTAAAATTATAAAAAACAAACAAGTACTGTGTTTTAAGGAATTTTACTTAATAATTGCGATTCGTAACGCGTTTCACTACACCGTAGCTTCTTCAGACGAATGAATGTACAGAAAATAAATGAGAATATAAATATAAATGTTCTCGAGTAATAACTTATTGGGTTGGTTCTTCTTAAGTGGTTAGTTATGACAGGTATATCCAATAAAATTAAGGAAGAGATTGCTCACCGAAGAGATTCAATAGAGGTGAAGGGCTTAAATCGACTTGTTCATTGATGAGTTTACCTGTGTGTTTGTATTTATTTATTTCTAAAGTTTCCCAACGATCTACCTTCCAATATTTATTATCTGTATGCAAAATTTCAAACTGTGGGTCGAAAGAGTGGTTATTTTTTAAGAGATGATTCGCGTAATTTGAATCTGATTTTTTATTTGAAAAACTGCGTTTATGTTCCGATATTCTAATATTAAAATTTCTATGTGTTCTACCAATGTAGAAATTATCACAGTCATTGCAATTCAATCTATAAACACCTGATTTATTGTTTTTACCTGATTTGGTTTTATTATTTTTATATATTTGCCTAAAGTATTATTAGTTTGGAAAGCTATGTTGAAATTATTGCTAATCAAGAATGATTTCAGTTTCTCACTTGTAATGCCAACGTAGGTTAAGGTGTTGAATTTTGTTTCAATCTATCGACAGGGTAAACTTCATTCAATGCGATTCTACTTTGTTTTTATTTAAAATATTATTTATTAGTTTGGGATTGTAACCATTATTTTTGGCTATTTGTTCAATCAAATTTAATACTTTTTGAAATTTTCTGGCGATAACGGGATGTTAATCAATCTATGAATAAAACTATTGAATGCTGACATTTTATGTTGATACGGATGACACGACGAGTTATGTATTATAATATCTGTATGTGACGGTTTATGGTAAATTGCGAAGACATGTTTTCCATTTTCATTCGAAATTGTAACGTCTAGGAAATTTATCGAATTATTGCTTTCTATTTCGGTTGTGAATCCAATTTTTGGATGTAATGAATTCATATGATTTTCGAAAATTTTAACTGTCTATCTGTTCCTGTGAAGCAAATAATGATATCGTCTACATAGCGATACCAGTATAAACAATATTTACTGAGTGGATGATTATGAATTAATTTCTCTAAATTATTCATGAATATTTCTGCTAACAAAGGACTAAACAGATTGCCCATGAACAAGTCGATTTAAGCTCTTCATCTCTATTGAATCTCTTCGGTGAGCAATCTATTCCTTAATTTTATTGAATATACCTGTCATAAATAACCACCTAAGAAGAAGAATTTATATTCTCATTTATTTTCTGTACATTCATTCGTCTGAAGAAGCTACGGTGTAGTGAAACGCGTTACGAGTCGCAATTATTAAGTAAAATTCCTTAAAACACAGTACTTGTTTGTTTTTTATTATTGATAATGTAATTTTACCAAGTAAGAGCCTCCCAAATTCAAAAATTTAGTAAAATTCATTATTCATTGATTGTCTGTATTTAGCAAAAAGACTCGAACCGGTCAATTTCTGATTTGAATACCTAACTTTTTATGATAAATCGTGGAGTCCATCCCCAACCCCCTAACTCCCTGCACACTCAGTTTTATTTTTAAATGGCAACCCCTATCATGTGATTGCTGTTTTCGAAGCTGTATGAACCATCTAGATAACTGAAAAAACCAACTAAATAATTCCAAAAAAAAAAAACAATTGCTCTCCTAAATACAGGGTGTTAAAATATCAAAATTAATGAATAATATTCATAAGTATGTCATCGCGGAAAATGTTTGACACATCTTTGACAATTCGCATTAGTGTTTTAAATTGTACATAAGCTGAGTTTCCAATCCCCCAACAGGAAATCCATTTTGTTAGAAAATGATGGGGCGGTGTGACGAGAATCATGGGTATTTTAGCATCCTGTATTCAAGAGAGCGATCATTTTTTCTGGAATTTTCCGTTATCTAGAAGCTTTATAGAGCTTCAAAAAGAGCAATCACAAAATGGGGATGCCACTCGAAATTAAAAGTGAGGGCGGATGGGGTTAGGGGTTGGGCGAAAACTTACCAATTTCTAATTAATAGTTTTAATATCAAAAATCGACCTGTGCGAGCGTTTCTGCTAAAAACCGACAATAAATGAATTATGAATTTTATTCAGCAACCCGGAATGTCAGAGCATCGTACATTTGGTTAAAGTAGAAGTTATATTGCTGTGACATATTTTGAGATATTACGTCAATGGCACAGTTTTTTCAAAGATCAACCTATATACTTTTTCCAATTGCCATAATTTCTTCTCTCTCATGTACCTTGGAACTAACCTAAAATTTCACTACCAATTCTCGTCCAGAGCGATTATCGAATCGGCACTTAAGAAGATTTACTTCATTATCTAAAAAATTCTAAAACCTTCATATTCAAAATTGCCTGTAGATATAACAAGTTTTCAGTGCTTTCTAGTTTTACTTTCAATTGAGTTCCATAACTCCATGCGTTCCTGAAATAAAGAAAAGTTCATTACCACGAAAGACAGTTTTGTCATGATTTACAGTTTTCTGATTTTTTCCTGGGATTGTGAGACATTGCTTCCCGTGAACTTCTAGGACAACAAGAAGTACTCTATAGGTTTTGATTTCATTGCGAATGTCGAAATATGCCGCAAAATGCAAGAAATTGTGAAACGGCAGTATCTTACGATTAGGTTGAGTACGGAAAAAATATGCCTCAAAACGCAATCTTTTCACCACATAAGTCCCAGAGATTTAATGTCAAATTGATTTATTTTAGATTCGATTAAAGGAAGCACATATCCAACAAGTCTGCCTCAAATTGTTATCTCCTAATCACCTTCCTTCCGGCATTTATAGTGACAATACCAAACTTAGACAGCTTCATATCAACAATGATTATAATGCGATTGTGAGGTAAAATAACCTACTATCCGAAATACTATATTCTCACAGTCCGCGAGCTCTAAGATGATCCCTCAAGGTCATCCGAGGTGCAAATTCGAAATTCGGAAAGACCTAGTAGGTGGTGCTAAAAGTCAACAGTAGCGTACCGTCTCGTTCTCATTGTGAACCTAGAATTCGTCAAATTTATTAGTTGTGAAAGCTCTATCGTGACAATCATGTTTGATGGTAAATATAGAACATTTTTGATTCAATAACATTTATGGAAAATGAAGCGTGTAATGGTCTGAGCTTTCTATTCAACTAAGTTATAAATCGTGTGTGCAAAGCTGTGAATATTTCTGCAAGTACAGTAAAAAGTTTAAAAAAGAAAGGGTATGTTGTATTAAGTGGTGAAGCATCGGACTTTTCTATCCTCCAAAAAAGACGGCGAAGTTTTTCAAACACTGAAATAGAAGTGGGAAGAGATGACTTCATTAGAAATCATATCTACAATTACCACAAAATTCGTGAACAATTGCCCACCTTTAAAGTTACCAAAGGTCCCTTTAATGATGATAAATTAATATCAAATTTACCACCCAATTCAGGGGTTATAGTGGAAAACGCTGCGTACCACAATGTAGCTGAAGAAAAAAGAATGTGTTTTATAACAAAAAGGCCGAAATGCAGCAATGGTTGAATTAAAAAGGTATATTTTCTGAACAACAATCTAACCAAACTAGAATTATGTAAAATAATTCAGGAGCATAAAACACGGGTTAAAACATATGTAATCGATTCCCTACTGATTGCTAAAAGGCATGCGGTTCTCTGCTTACCCCCATATCATCCTGAATCAATCTCTATAGAAAAAATGTGGGCATATTTCAAAAGCTGGTTTGCTTCAAAAATATAACTTTCAAGTTAGAAGATGTTAAGAATCTAGCAAGTCAAAAATTTGCTGATCCGCAATGTGCATCCTAAAATTTTTCATTTAGGTGAAGATAGCTGTTAAGAACACAGTAATGATGAGGACACCGATGACGGCGATGATTAACATCTTTTTTTATTGAAAATTATTTACTAATAATACATACGGGAACCTCAAATACTTATATACTATAAGTATATATACTTATGTACTAGTTATTTTCAATCACCAAAATTCACAAATTACTATTTCTGTTATTTATTTAGTTTCATAACTGAATAAATTACCTGTTTTATTATTTTGAGGAAGTAATTCATCTTAATGATTCAATGCTGGTAAGCAGGTCTAAAAATCTATAAACTTTTATTTCGTTAATAATGAATAGGATTGGAAATTTGAATTTAGGTATTGTTAAATTAATGGCATAAAAATGATCTTCAACTAAGTACCTAGCTATCAAAGTAGACCAAATATGTGGGGAATTAACAAATGTATAAAACCTATTTATACAACTAATAGTGCCGCCGTCTATAGTATCTCTCTTTCTTCCTGGCAGTTTGGGATACAATAGACCAGTTCAGCTCTTAAATGGTTAACCTATATATCTTTTCTATTATCGAACACGCTCGAAATTCGAGGATTGCTGAAAAGCAATCTTGGAATTTTGTTTTCTACGTTTCTAGTGGTTGAATACTGATAAGCGATATTGAACCTTGAAGATGATTGACATAGCTCATTTTAGAGCTCGCGGACTCTAGTATATCGTTGTAACTTCAAGTAGGTAAGTTTCCCAAAAAACATGGGCAAATGTTACACCTATCAACAATAACAATTGTGAGTAAAAGCGACTTAATTTCTGAGAGAATGAGCTTTTCCAATCTATATTTTATATACTCATACTTTTTACATCAACTGAACTACTAAATATTATTATTCATGAATTTTTAAACAATTTGAAGAAGTAAAATAATTCAACTGTGAAAATTCTTACATAATGAACTAAACCATCCATGAAAGAAGTTGGTTTTAAACTCACTAAATCTAAATATATATAATAATAAATCAGAGTATGGAATAAAAAACCTTTCAATAATGGATGTCCATCAAGAATAACCTCTCATTAGAGACCGCGCTACCGTAACAAGAAGAAAAACTGTAAGAAACTACATACGTAACTCTAGAAGGTTGAGAACACAATTTGGCGATGAAACCAGTTTCATGGCTGCTGCCTAAAAAGTGGTAACAGGTACCAATTGCGAGTAGACGCGTGGGTTTTTCTGCACACTGAATTTAATGCATGAAACATGAATCATACAGGGAGATAGACCATAGACGAAAATACGACTCAACGAATTCTGTATAGTTAAAGGTGCAGGGAATACATAATAAGATACGATTTGTAAAAATACGAAAGCGAGAAAAAAATACTAGTATAGTCTCAAAATTAGCCACTCTAACAAAATATACACAGGGTGCTTCAACTAAAACTAAACAGAGGCTATATCTACCAAGATATTCTTTTCTGATCAAAAAGCAAAAACAGGTCAATTTTTGTTTCAAGGGGGACATCTTTTGGGGTACAATACTTGCCTGAAATATCAACCCCCTAAGCGGGGGTTGCAATACTTGAATATTTTGAATAGGGAAGATGGGTCGAGTGATGACTCAAAAAAAAAGGGGTATCTTTGTCTATGTCGCCTTGAACGAATTTCTATTTTTAATTGAAAACTGTAAAAGATTCAGGGTGAGCAACTGAAAGATAGGGAAGACTATTTCCCTGAGATTTTTCAAGTTTCAGTGAAGTAAAATGGAACAGATCCATGCTGATCAATGGCAGTCATAATCAAGTACCATCCTCATCTCGAATTTCAACCCCTAGAGCAAGGGTGACCACCCTTGAAAATTTGGAAGAGGGTAGATGGGTCGAGTGATAACTTGAAAGAAAGGTATTATCTTTGTCTGCATTCCCGTGCAAGAATTTTCATTTTTATTGTTGAAAACTGTAGAAGATACAGAGTGAGCCACTGTAAATAGAGAATACTATCGCCCCAAGACTATTGGAGTATTAGTACGGAAAACTGGAATAGATTCATTTAGATCAAAGATGACAGCTTTTGATCTGGAATGAATCTGTTCCATTTTTTTGCACTAATACTTGAATAGCTCAGGGCGATAAATAGTCTCCTCTTTTTTTCAGTAGCTCACTCTGTATCTTCTACAGTTCTCAATCAAAAACTGAAAATTCGTTCACGGGGATGCAGACAAAGATAATACCTTTCTTTTGAGGTATCATTCGACCCATCTACCCTCTTCCCAATTTTCAAGGGTGGTCACCCCTGCTCTAGGGGTTGAAATTCGAGATGAGGATGGTACTTGATGATGACTGCCATTGATCAGCATGGATCTGTTCCATTTTACTTCACTGAAACTTGAATAGTCTCAGGGAAATAGTATTTCCTATATTTCGGGTGCTCACCCTGTATCTTTTACAGTTTTCAATTAAAAATGGAAATTCGTTCAAGGCGATGTAGACAAAGACACAACCTTTCTTTTGAGTCATCACTCGACCCATCTTCCCAATTCAAAATGTTCAAGGATTGCAACCCCCGCTTAGGGGGTTGATATTTCAGGCAGGTTTTGTACCCCCAAAAGATGTCCCCCTTGAAACAAAAATTGACCTGTTTTTGCGTTTCGACCAAGAATGAATATCTTGGTAGATATATTCTCTGTTTAGTTTTCGTTGAAGCACCCTATATAAAAACTCTCAATAAAGCAGCTTTATGCAATGACACTATTACTTCATAGCAAAATAAACTGCTGTTGTCAAACAGTTTTTGAGAAAATCGCAAGTGCATTTGGTAGAGGGTAGTGACTTATTCGCACCATTTATCTTCCGTCATCTTATTATGAAAGATAGATTGTTCAAGTTTCCGTTGTTAGAATCATTTTAAAGATATAGACATTCATACATTTGAAAAATTCACATCGTTTTTGAAATTTCTTTTATGTATCAACAATGAATTAATAGTTCGAACATAGTAGAAAGACCTTAGTGCATTTTTTTCATGAAACAAAATAATTAGTAGAAGTGTGATTTCTGGTTCAAAGTTTTTCTGCTACGAAAACTTTAGTGCAACTTGAAGTTATTGCGTCGAAATTGATACCAAACACTTAAGATTGGCAATTTTTGAAGCTATGAAAAAATGCAACGGAAAATATGGTCTTTTATGTCACATTCTACAGCATATATTGACTTCCGCAAGGATCTAGAAAATATAGTGTACTTGGTGATATGAAAATTCAACAAGACGCAGCATTGTCTATGACTACGAAAACAAGAAAAAAATCCGAATTATGAAAATTTGTAATTACATCTGAAAAAAATCTGCTGCTAATTTCGACACTGAGGGAATCGAAATAGGGTTATTCCTATTTAACAAGAATGATATTTAACAAGAAGCAATGCCTTATATGTCAAGTAACATGAAAATACAAATAGTTCTGACCTGAAATCATAAAATTCTGCCTGAAAACCGTTAATATGTTGCTACACAACAAAAGACATTATTGAATTAATCTCCTCGTTCGCGGGGGATAATGATGTCCTAAAAATTATGCCGCAACTGATGAATATATTATAAAATTATATATATAAATCTCCAGGATATCTGAATGATCTAAAGGTTAGTTAGGTAAATCTTCAACTTTTCGATATACAAACTGAAACTGTTGATTCATTTTTTAAGTAATTCTCAAAATGCTGTACATTATCTTACCAAAACCTGCCTTTCGCAAACTAAGTTGGAATCATCAAGAGATGATAGTATACTGAATCTCTACATGGCCCTATCATTTATATTGAATCTACCTGTTACTAGCCGTTCTTAACAAACCATTGTCGTGATTGGTCAAACGCACTATTAATGGGTGTGTCTGATCAAACAAACTGCAGAGTACATTGAACGGAATCGTGCATTTGTCCTTGTTTGCATTTCGTTATATGGATACGTTTAAAAGCGTGCAGTGATGAAAAATTCACTTCGAAAACGAATAGAGACAACCAATCCGATTGATAGAAGTGGCAAATATGAAACGAGTTCTAAATATTGTGAAAAGAAGCAAGTAGGACAACCTAAAACATCAATTGAAGCCAGATTCAATAAACATGAAGCACATTTAAAATACGGAAGTCTGAAAAATATATAGTTGCCCAACATGATTGATCAAGACCATGGAATAGATTTTGAGAATATAAAACTGATAAAATTGTTAAAAACGCGAATACACTGAATGCTTTTGAAAGTACTCATAAAATGAAATGTACTAAACGAGCATAAACTTGCGATTCCGTACAGTTTGTTGGATTAAAGACGCCCACTAAAAGCTCGTTCGACTAATCATGACGATGGTTCGTCGAAAGTGTCTAGTAGCAGGAATAGAATAAGTATAAACGATAGAGCCATGTAGACTAAGATTTAGTGAAATATCATCTTTTGATGATGTCAATTTAGTTGACGAAACGCCTATCGAGCTTTGGCATAAAATTTTAATAAAGTGATGTACTGTGTTTTTAATGTGACATTAGTCAAAGTGAAACGAAATAAGGCACTTTATTCACTTGTTTACAATTCATTCAATAATCACGACCGGTTTCGACTTTGCGGTCATTTTAAAGTGAATAACAATATAACAGATGAGTAGATAAGTACAAGTACAGAGAGAAATTTATCCTAGATATTGAGTAGTAGGGATGCATTAAGCTCTAGTTGGCTGTTGAGGGTAGTAAATTGTGGGTTTTTACATAGATTGTTAATCTCCAAACTTTCCAGCAAATTCATTTCTCTTCCCTTGTTGCATTTATGAAGGATTTTAAGATTGTTCAATGATATCGAATCGTTGGTTGATTTTATGTGTTCAAATAATGGCGAATTTTTATCCGAGGAAATATGTTAATTGGTCTAGCTTCAAAACTACTCCTTGTTTGTCCGACATAGGCTACCTGACATTCATTGCATTTGATTTGATAAATTTTTTGAATTGATCGTTCTTTAGTTTGGCATTGAATAATAATTTGCTTAAGTTGGGGCCGCTCGAGAATGAAGTAGTTATGTTGAATTTGGAAAAGTAATAAATGATTTTGTTAGAGAGTTCACCGGTGTATCTGAGACTAGTGTATCTTTCTTCCGAGGTTTCTAGGATGCTATATCGTAATCTAGAGGTAATATGCTGTTCTTTGCGTTTAATAATTGCATTTAGAAAATGATGTGGTATATTATTATTTGAGGCAATTTTTCTGATGATTTTAAGTTCAGTTTGGAAAATTTCTTTCGAAAGGGGAACAAAGTAAGCTCTATGAATCGTGGAGTTATATGAAGGTAGTTTGTGGCTCAAATGATTGAACGAGTCCATTAGGATCGATGCGTCTGTGAATGGTTTCCTTCTGTAAATTTTATAAGTGAGATGGTTATTTGAACTTGTGGTGGTTAAGTCTAGGAAACTATTTGAGTTATCACTTTCTATTTCAGCAGTGAAGCAGATGCAACAATGTATTTATTCAGGAAATTTAAAAATGTTGAATTTGTCTATTTGAACCACGAAAACCAACTAAAATGTTACCTACATATCTGTACCAGAAAATAATGTAATTTTCAGCGAAATTTATGTTTAATATTGAGTTTTTCTCTAAATTATCCATGAAAATGTCGGCTAGTCAGGTCTTCCTATGGGATCACCTTTTAGCCCCCTACTAGCTGACATTTTCATGAATAATTAAAAAAAAACTCAATACAGACACAGATTTTGTTAAAAACACATTATTTTCTGGTACATATATGTAGATGACATTTCAGTTGGTTTCCGTCGTTCAAACAGACAAAATTAGCAATTTTTAAATTTCCTGAATGAATACATTGCTGCATCAGCTTCACTGGTGAAATAGAAAGTAATAATTCAATTAATTTCCTAGACGTAACCAACATAAGTTCAAATAACAATCTCACTCATAAAATTTACAGAAAGGAAACATTCACAGACGTATCAATCCCAATGGATTCGTTCAGTCATTTGAGCCACAAACTAGATGCATATAACTCAATGATTCATAGAGTTTGCTCTGTTCCCCTTTCGAAAGAAAATTATCAAACTGAACTTGACATCATCAGAAAAATTGCCTCAAATAACAATATACCACAACATTTTCTAAATACAATTATTAAATGCAAAGAACAACGTATTACATCTTAATTACTATATCGCATCGTAGAATCCTCGGAAAAAAGATACACTAGTCTCAGATACACCGGCGAACTCTCTAACAAAATCAGTTATTACTTTTCCAAATTCAACATAACTACTTCATTTTCAAGCGGCCCCAACTTAAGCAGATTATTTCTCAATGCCAACCAAAAGAACGATAAATTCAAGCAATCACGAATTTATCAAATCATATGCAATGATTGTAAGGTAGTCTATGTCGGACAAACATGGAGAAGTTTTGAAGCTAGATTCAAGGAACATATTTCCTCGGATAAAAATTCGCAAATATTTGAACACACTAAATCAATCAACCACTCGACATCATTAAACAATCTTAAAATCCTTCATGAATGTGACAATTTGTTGGAAAGTTTATAGATTAACGAACTATGTAAAAACCCAGAATTTACTACCCTCAACAGTCAACTAAAGCTTAATGCATCCCTACTACTCAATATCTAGGATAAATTTCACTCTGTACTTGTACTTACCTACTCATCTGTCATACTGTTATTCACTTGAAAATGACCGTAATGTGGAAACCGGTCGTGATTATTGAATAAATTGTGGAAAAGTGACAAAAGTGTCTTATTTCGTTTCACTTTAAAGATGAAATTCCATAAAATAAATAGATCATCAATACAATCAATGACATTACTTAATTTCAAATTCAAATAATTCTCATTTCTTCATCAAAATTATGTTCTAAAAGGAATACGTATTAGTTCTCGAACTATGTTATTATATTTAAGACCATTTTAAAGATCTAAAAGTAATCTAGAACTACAACTTCTGTACGAGATATTTTTTTGATATACCTTTGAGTTATATCGAGTTAAGTACCATTCGTCATCCAATGACTAATTCGTCAAATATGTTTTGAACAATTCAATATTATGAGAAATTTAATCAGAATTCAAGACGCGCACTACTGTAAGCAAGAGCAAATTGGGAAAACAGCATAATTCGGGATAGAAAGATGTGGCAGAAATACTTTATGTTACCCAAACTTTGACAAGTAGACTGTGGTATCGATTCTTGGGAACATTAAATGTACCTCAAAGAACTAGAAGAGGACGTTAATGTGGAAGAACGGTTTAAAACGACCGTTACATTAAGCTAATGGTTAGGCCAAATCCTTATCTACCTGTTGCTTAACTAAACTATGCCTAACATGTACGTCGGTGTGCAATCTATAGGCAATATTTTTGGGAATGGTTGCTGTCAAACCATACTGAACCCTAGTCGAACCATGCAACTCGTTCAAGATGTGCGTGAAAACAATAATATTGCCGAAAAGCAAGGAATCAGGTACTTGTTGAACGCATATCAAGATTCGGTTTGTGTGGCGATAGTCGACATAATTATTTATGTCTGAAATAGTCTGAAACGAATCAAGAACGGATTATGTAGCGAACAGTTTCAATTCATGGCGGCTCACTAATGGTTTTTGCTGTCATATATTTAGGAAGACGGGAAGATTTAGTTATTTATACAAAGTCAATAACTGGATAGATGTACACTCAAGACACTGCTCAGGCAATTTTAACGAATTTAATTTGTTGAGACCTTCTTTTATATAGATCATAACGCTAACAGGGAGCAAGATCACGAAATCGATGATCCTCTTCCACACGTTCTTGTAATTCTTTGTAATTTTTCCGAGAAAGAATAAAAGGTGAGCTTCTACAATACATACTTAGATTTACGTGGTTACATTGACTTTTTGTATTATAAACAAATTCAATAATCTCAATTAAGGAATAGATTCGACGAACATAATTAGTATTTCAATTACACCTCAACACTTTGATTTATACTAGAATGAAACCAAGTAAAATCACAATATTATATGGCTGTTAAGAAAGTATTTTCGTTTCGCCTTAATCTTACTTTTTCATAACCAACTTCACACAGCCAAACTATCATTACAAATTTGAATAGTTGATTAGGCAAGGCTTGTTTATTAAGAAGTTTATTCAATTTCACGTAATCATTTATTGTTTGGTGACATCAATGGCAGGAAGTATTATTTCGATATGCTTTTCGTACAAAAAATATCATTATTCAAGACAGATATGAATATGACAAAAGAACAGTAACAGCTTAGATTTGCTAAATGTCATTCTGGCAATTTCGATAAGAAATATGCTCCTCGAGTTTCAAATGGGTATCGTTTTAAGCTGACAAAAGATCAAATAATGATATCAATTGAGCAAAACTAACATATGATAACTTAAAATACAGTGTTTCTATATATCTAGTATCAACGCAATGGGGTGTTTTAGTTTAGTTAATTTTTTGTTTCTAGAAAACTCAAGTCCGCAAACGTTTCGTTGACGACTCAATTTTTGGTTTCATAAACATTTCGCAGCCACAAACTACGACGTACCTACCTATTTCCAATTCAGAAATTGATATCTATTGTTTTTATCATTCCCATGAGTACTTTAGCTACCCAGAATAAAACAGGAGCCGAAATATAAGTGCGTTTTTTGGAAATAATTTTTCAGTTTTTTTATTGAAGAAATATAGGGTACGGGCAAGTAATCACTTTCACAAAATTTAGCAATGCTATGCGAATTTCATCACCGCCTCCTTTTTAATAGCTACTGTTATTGAGAATTTTGGAATTAATTTATTTCAGAAAAAAATGTGAAGATACCTATTTTCATCTCCCAGTATAATCGTCTGACTGATTTTGAGTGTTTTATAGATCTCTCGGGTGAGTGATTTTTCTTAACCCATGTATTTACAGGTTGTTACATAATAGTATGTTAGAACTTGAGGGGGTAATTCTTGGCGAAAAGAAAGTAGTATTATAAGTTTGACGTGTGAGTCTGCATATGTATGTGTCTGTCTGAAACATCGTCATGAGTTATCTGAGAAAACATGGGTGGAAAAAAAAATAATGAAACAAGAAAAAAAGTTCATATAAACATAGGTCTGCAAAAGCTTCGTCACGGAGCTACAGGGTGTTGAAGTTTCCGGAAAAAATTGTTTTTTTCTTCAAAACTCCCGCAGTTTTCGAGTTATTCCGCCCAAATTTGGAATAAAACCTATTTTTTACAGCCTCCTTCATTACACGTCCTAGATTTCAAATGAAATTCACAAGGTGTTTTTTTTCGGAGGCCATGTCTCCTTTTGTCCTTTCAAACTTTTTTGCAGTACGCTACTGATCAGCGTACAATCGATTTTCGTCATCTTCGTTCAATTGACACTTTTTTCGTATCTCCAGCCGTTTTCGTGTTTTCGAGCGAAAAATGAATTAATTAATTTGAATTATTTGGATAGTATTTTATTCGCTGAATGAAAAAACATAATGGAAAAACTCGATAGGTATGCCCAAAAGTTCGCTCTTATTTTGATAGCTCGTCTTCTGAGACTTAACTTATACTTATTCAATATCGACCTCCACCTCCATGAATACAGGCGTCTGTCCTTCTTCGCATGTCATCAGGCACTCTTTGAAATATTCCTGGGGTATTTCTTATTGTGTCACAAGATGTCATTCTTCGATTTTTCAATTCTTCTACAGAGTTCACTGGAGCGGTATAAACTGAACTTTTGAGATATCCCCATAAGGAAAAGTCTGAACTATTTAAGTCTGGGGACCTAGAAGACTATGGTTCTGGCCCACCCCGACCTATCCATTGGTTGTTGAATGTATTATTCAAGAAATCCCTAGCTTCTCCACCAAAATGTGCTGGTGCCCCGTTATGCATGAACCACATTATATTTCTCACCAAAAGTAGCACATCCTCGAGGAATCAATCGAATAATTTCTAGTTATTCCGACCCAGACATTTAGTACGAATTGTTCTTGATGATGATATTATTCAGTCAAATAGGGGTTTTTCTCAGCCCAATAATGATTATTGTGAAAATTTGTGATAGAAGTTCTCGAAAAGTTAGCTTCGTCTGTGAACATTATTTCACTATCAAAAAGAGCATTTTCTCTAATTTTATCTAAGAACCATCGGCAGAAATTCAGTCTTGAAGGAAAATCTCGAGGAAGTAGAGTTTGGACGCGTTGAATATGAAACGGGTACAATAAAAGTCGGGGAGAATTCTCCAAACTAGGAGATGTGAAATATTCAACTGATTTCCAATTTTTTGGAATTTCCATTCTACACCCTGTAGAATGGAGAATATTTCATTATTCATTTTCCATCCATGTTTTTTCAGATAACTCATGACGATGTTTCAGACAGACATATACATATGCAGACCCACACGTCAAACTTATAATACAACTTTCTTTTCGCCAAGAATTAAAATACTAAAAGACAGAAAATGTCACAGTAATTTTTGAAAATAATCCCGTACGCAAATTCTCCACCAAACTGCTAAATGGCGAACTAATTTTCTGTGAATATCTGGTAGGTCTCGAACAACATTTCTGCGAATAATTGCAAATCTTAGAAGCTTTGAAACAATTTGAATTGATCTGCAGAGCACAAAACTAATTCTCAACCATTTACTCGACTAAACCAGTCCGTAAATTTTCAATGAATTTCGATTTTCATTTCCATTCGATTGGTATGCCCAGATTTGAAAACGCCGAATATACTTATATGATGTGGTAGGGTTTTTGTAATTATAATTCTCGGCCAGTAATAAGAGAATATCGTCGGCGATATCCACATTGACAAATCACCCAACGATTGCAGCCATACATCGCTCTTTAAGAAAAAGGGGGAAATTTCTATAGATTACAAAAAGAGGAGGTCTTTCCAGGTAAATGGTATACAGCTAAAATATATCGCGGAAATCGTAGAAAACAACCCGTTGATTTTTTTTTAGATAAGTACACGAAGAAGGGCCCTACCACTACTATACTAGCCAGTCCAGGTGCTACATTCCTGAGATGAACTAGCAACAGTCCAATTTCACCGGATTCTAAGGTATCGCTCAATTATTTATAAAACTCTCTGCAGTGATGATGCAAAAATCACCAAAGATGCATGAATATGAGAAATAAGCACATCTGGTCGGGAGAAAATTCACTTTTAGTGAGACAACGTCATTGTGATGTTTACAATAATTGAGCTCCACTGATAAGTAATGATTCACAAAATTGTTGTTCAATGCCTGTCAGATGTTATAAGAACATCAGTTTGGAGAAAGATTTGTGTACGAATGTTAAAATCATGGGCGGAATCTCACTGCGTAAGGCATTGCCATATGAAACTATTTCGACTTTCCTGCTGTGTTACTAAATGTACTCTCTCTTTGTTGATATTGTCATTATCTTCCAAGACTCTTTAATTTAGCACAATAATCAGAAACGGGTCCTTTATTCAACTTTTGCGCTCTTGCGGGATTGAGGTTTTGTCCTTTTGATATATTAAAAATCCTCTCAGCCAATCTCGTCCCACCTTCAAATCGCCACCTGACGCTGAAATGTTATTTCGATTAGAGAATGCTTTTGGGTTGAAAAGTTCAAGTTTTTTTATTCAATATATTGACCTTCGAGGGAGATATTGCGATTGTAGCGATCAATAATTTTTCGATGCCATTTTCATAATAAGATTCCTTTTAAACTTCAAAATATGCTTCACTTTCGGCGACTACCTGTTCATTAGTCTTGATCTTTTTCAGCGAGCATTCTTTTCAAGTCTCGTAACAGAAAAAAGTCTCTGGGGGCAAGATCTGGTGAATAACATCTTATCCAGGGGAAATTATTCCGAAGCCTAATTCGTACAATTTTGCCATAGTTTTGATTGATTTGTGGTAAAGTGCATTATCTTCATAGAACAGCTCTTTCTTTTTTGAATGGGTCCGTTTCTTCGTGATTTGGTCCTTCAGTTGACCTAATAACTCAATGTAGTAGTCCCTGTTTATCGTCTTGACCTTTTTGAGGTAATTGATGAATATAATACCCTTCGCATCCCGGAAAACAGATGCCATAACCATGCCAGCTGACTGCTGCGTTTTTGCACACTTTGGATGCAGTTTACCTCGTTCAGTCCACTCGGTTGACCGTCGATTGCTTACTGGAGTGTAGTAATGAATCCATGTTTCATCCTTTGTGATGTATCGATGAAAAAACTCGGCTTTATCACGGTAAATTATCTTCAAACAGGGCTTAGAATCATCGACTCGTTATTGTTTTTGATCAAGAATCAGTAAGCTCGACATCGTTTTCGCACACAGCTTTCGCATGTCCTACTATTCTTTCAAAATAAAAGCAACACGTTCATTGGATATCTTCAGGGTCTCAGCTATCTCGATCAATTACATTTTTCAATTCTTCAAAACAATTTTGTGTACTTTTATAATGTTTTCATCGATGACAGCCTCTTTGGGACGTTTATCGTCTTGAATGCTCATATCACTTCGTTTATACTTTGCACTTAACTTTTCCACCGTTGATTTTCCTTGCATTGGTTTCAACTGTATCATCAGAAATTAATGTTTAATCAACACACGGAATCCTCTTCTCTTAATTTTTCCAACAATAATAAAAGTTGATTCACTTTCAGATGGTTGTACCGCTGAAATCTTTTTAGTCGTGTCTAGATAAGGAAGTACTAACTAAAAATCATATATATTTAACCCTAGTAACGCCATTTGTATATCAGCCTACGAATTTTCTCACTCCACCTGTTACGTAGTAGAAATAGTTCAAGATCTCATGGCACGTGCGTCACCCTGCGCAAAAATACCAAGTTCGGTCCATACTACCCTCACCCGAAAAAGGTGGTCCATTCCCTATTTAATTCGCTGGTGGCTCAGTGCTGCATTCAGATCCTAGCTATCGGTGTTTCGGAAAGTATCAGTTGTGAATCTCCTGTGAATATTTATTTTTTCTTGTGTGTTGAAATAACCGAATAAATAGTCTTTACCTATGGATAAAAATGTAAGTATTATCTCTTCAAATGAAACAAGTATTGAATTCCAAAGGGAAATGGAATATTTTAGTTCTCCGTCAATTATAATCCGTTATAGACCTACCTATGTAATAATCCATAATTCGTCATTCTGCCGTAACCAGCATGAGATTTTAGCTTTATAGTTTTACCAATAGATTGGTTCAACATGACATAATCATTATTATTGTCTAAAAGGTCTAATAAAGAAAGCCAAGCATTCTTTATGAAGCGATACACAAGAACGTAGTTTTTCGTTTTTGATATACAGAATGAATAAAAAAATCTTTATGTGGATTTCAGACTTTCCAAATATATATCATAGTCACAACTCCCATTTTTTCTGTATCAGTATTTGTTTAGTGAAAAAGAATTTTCATTTTAATTGCCATTTTTTGGCAAAGGGATAAGAATTTAAAGCGAGTTGTTCGTAGCCAAATGAGAGAAATTATTTTCCGAGTGTACGATTTCATGAGAAGAGAAAAAGAGGCAAAGAATCTTATTAAACCCATCGACTCTCTATATGATAGAGTATCAGAAGCTATGGGTTTCAGTGAGCGAACAATTAGTCGAATTGTTTAAAAGAATGATTGAAAACCAGAAGGCATTAAATTTTATGATTATTTATATATACAGTTGATAAATCCAACTCTATAAAGGACCGGCGATATGGCAACATATTTTCTAACCTCTCCCTCGACAAATTTCATCATTTTCTTATATTGGCTCACTCATTCATGTTCTCTTCAATGTTTCATGAAAACAAGAGAACATAGCATCACAAAAATTTTATTGCAAATAGTTCAGGAAATTAAGTCTACCTCAATATTAAAGAGTACATACCTATATGAGGTTAGTATCAAACTTCGCGAGGAAAAGAAAATCGATATCACACAAGTCAGTTTGGAGAAATTTTGATTTCAAGATTTGAAATATCAAACTCAAAGACAGAATGCCTGGACTGCACATGTTTTTGAATCATACTTCAATAGAAAGGGGAAATTATCAAGTCCACTGAATATCCGCCTTTGAATAGTATTAAAAACAAATAACGCATGCTATCGGTTTGGTAAGTTCAGCCCAGTATTGTTATTCCGCTTCGCGCTGTCTGCGTTAGTGGCGAAAAGACGTTTTTAGAAATACCGAATTTCAGGAATGAAGCGCCGCTCTCGAGGTGAATATTTGTGACGTACGTGTCATGAGATCTTGAACTACCTCTACAAACTGTGTAACAATGGGTATCCCACATTGCACAGGCGAATAACATAGATGCCAAAATCTTTTCAAAATCATATATTATGAACTGTTCAGATTTCCATTAGTTTTTCATGAACGTTCTGTTTCATTGTCATCATTGATCGATGAATTATTCATTTGAAATTTTCATCAACGTAGGGAGTTTGGCTGTGATTGATATCTCAAATGATAAATTTATCATCAGCACCATCGTCATAGTAATCGAAAAGTCTCTTAGGAATTATTTTGATGGTCGAAATGATGCTTTGTGATTGTGAAAAAGGCGATGGCAGCAACTGTTACAAATAAGCCGCTGATGAAATTCGCATAGAATGCAAAATTTCCAGAGAGTGATGTCTTGAGCGTATCCAGTATTTCTTTGGATGAAAAAATTGAAAAAATATTTTCAAAATACGCTGCTGTTTCATGTAGGGGGAGATGAAGTACTCAGGATAGGAATAGAAAACGATAAATATCAAATTCTGAACTGGAAATAAGTGGGTACGTCGTGGTATACGATTGCAAAGTGTGAAACTAAAAAAGAGTCGTCTTCATAACCATTCTTCAGTAAAAAAGTTGGACGGAATGTGACAGTTTTCGATGGTAGCTCATTTCTTTAAGCGATTTTACATTGTTTATAGGGAATTTCATTCTCATCTACTATCAATTCGTTAGCTTCAATCACCCCGTATGTAAGTAAAGTGTCTTCACACTAAGATAATCGTCGCTCATTTTTTCAGAAACTATAGAAATTGTTTTTTTAAAATAATGAATTTTTTGAACCCGTAATTAATCGCTTCATTTCTCTGTTCTTAAACTTCGAAAAGAAAATCTAAACAGAGGTTCCTTATTCTCAACATAAAATATCAAGCATAATAGTTTGTGTTCAAATGATTATACTTCGTGACTTATCCGTTGCAAATCTCGTAGTTTGAAGGCCATTCTAAATATACTAGTTATTTTTCTTTCTTCTAGTTTAAGAAACATATTCTCGAACATGGACTCGTAAAGATATAATCTCAAAATCTTCGTTGTGATATGAGAATGATAATTCTGTGAAAGTTTAAATGGAACATGTTTCCTAGCAAGGTAAATTAATGTCATAAAAATGGAGACATATATCTGATTATTATGGGTAAATGAAAAGGCCAAGGCCGTTTGTGGATAGAGAAAGAAATCAAGTATATATTTGAAATGATAATGTGGGATTTTTGTCTCCATTAAATGGTACCCATCTTATGTAAGAACCTAAGTTATAGGGATAATAAGACTTCTTTCATTTGTATACAGAAAATACTTTTATCTCACTATATTGCGTAAATTATATAATCATTATAATATCTAGTTCTTTTGATACATTTCCTGAACAACTTTCATGGCAAACAGCAGAAGGGAAACAAACAATGATTTAAAATTCATACAGGAAAAGAATGATGAAAAGAAGTATGGCATTGGGTTAAGGAATTCGACCCAAATAGACATTAAATGATTCATATGAGAAGGAGGAGCATAGGGCTATTTTGTGATATTCTTCTGTTTTGAAGACATTCTATGCTTGTCCAGCCCTAGTATTGCTTGTGCAATATGAGAGATATGCTTATTTTGAATAACGAATTTTTTTTTCTAATTATTTCTTCTTCAACTATGGTGATACCAGTAAGCGGTATATAGGATGCGGCAACTGAAACGCAAAAGACTCTTTAACTGCGAAACTATTCATTTCTGACCAAAACGCATAAACAGGTCGATTTTTGTTTGGAGGGAGATATCCTTCAGCATAGGATGAATTTCTTTTAAATTATTAACCCTTTTCAGTCCCAATGAATTTATAGGTTCCAGAAGATTAGAAAAAAAATTCTAGTGGGAACCGTACTCTAATAATTCAAACCGATCAATGTCCTTCTGGTATCTGGTACAATACATCGTATCGCACCTTCCCCCACCAAAAAATAGTTCGCGCGTATTTTCTTTTGATGTTTACTTGACACTCAAGCTTTGGTTGGCGTACGTGATGTTTGTTTACATGTGATTTTCATCGTTTTTTTCTCGCAAATCCTTCACAAAAATGTCCAGGTTCATTATCACTTCAGATAGTCCTCTATTTCGCACGGAAGATTGTGAAGAGTTTTCCTCAAAAAACTTCTCGTTGGGATGTATATGTCCCACTGGTATTTTGCTTAGGGTTTTATTTATCCACGGAGTTTGACAATTATTATAAATCTTTTCGATATTGAGGAGGAGGATGAGGAGCCATAAATGGAGAGTTGTTCAGAGTATGAGCAATCTTCGGGGCGATCATCAGAATCTTCGAGTGACGCATTTTCGGGACCGTTAACAAGTAAAAGGAGAAAAGGTAATAAAATCCAGAGTTCCAAAAATAAGAAAAAGACAGGTGAATCCAATGAGGAATTATCCTCTACTGAACGTTTGTATGATGAAAATGACGATACTGAGCTAACGAATGTTCCCATAGTAGTTTTGGACACGTGGAAACCTTTGGTAACAATTTTGTTGCAAGAATGAAGATACCGAATGAAAAACCCTGTTCAGTTATTACAACGCTGAACAGAACTGCAACTGAACTTGATGTTTCCTTCAAGCTATTTCCCAAGAGTCTCTTCATTTGGATAGCCGAAAAAACGAACGAAAGACTAAAGATACTTTAGTCAAAAAAAAAAAACAATAAAGGAAACTGATCAGAATGGAATAATGATTGTTATTGTTTATTTTCTCATTATGTTCTACAATAAAGTGCCAGGACAACAACATTATTGATCTACTAATTCTTCACTCAGCAACACAATGATCAAACAAACTATTTCTAGGAATCGATATCAGCTACTTCTTCGTCTTCCAAACTTTATTTCAACTCACCTCAAAAACCAGAGGGTGCCCATGAAATTTTTTATACAGAAGAAGTTCCTTCATGTTTGAAACAAACTTTCGTTTAATCGAGAAGTGAAAGTACTTTCCAGAATATCGAAGAGGCGATGGCAACGTTTAAGGGGAGAAGCTGCCTCAAGCAATACCTTCTTCTGAAACCCATAAAAAGAGGTGTAAAGCTATGGGTTAGGTGCGATTCGAAAACTGGCTACACATATGATTTGAATATATACTCAGGGAAGGAAGAAGACAAATGGAAAATCAACTTTAGGAGGAGATGTTGTTGAGAAATTATCCGCGACGATACGAGATCCAGAAATCACCCTATGCTTTGATCGATTTTTCACAAGTACTCAACTGATGAACAAGCTATCTTTTGCTGCAGTGGGAACGTCGATTTCGACAAGAAAAAATATGCCAAAATTTGAAATCGACAAGAAACGTGAAAGAGGAGCAGCTGCGTTTTTCTGCAATCAGTATTGCACCTCCGCAACCTCCTCGAAGGACACAAAAGATGCCAACGTTCTTTCAATTTGTTATACCAATGAAATGACCGTAGCGAACAGAAAAACAAAGGATGGTATACGAGCAAAAATTCCTTGTCCGAAGATGATCGAGCTCTATAACAAGTATATGGGGAAGTCGATCTCTCAGATCAGCTTGTTGGACACTATGACATGGATCGAAGAAATACCAAATGGTGGAAAGTTTTTTATCAGCTGCCTTTGACAGCTACGGTCAACGCATGGATCCTGTTTACTAAAGAGAGGCGAAAGCAATAAGAAGAGTTTTTTAGATTATTTGGTTCCACTAGCCGAATCTTTGATCCAGTATTGTCGAAAACATGCGAAAATAGTACGACGAAGACATCCGCTAGCTCTACGCTGTATAATATCGGAGATGACTTACCAATCGAAGGACAAACAAGGAGAAGGTGTCAAAGCTGTTATAAAAAAACAGGAACGTGGAACAAAAACTATATGTGCAGCTTGCAATGTAGCACTATGTAAGTTCTGTTTCACTGCTTACCATACATAAGTGAATAAAATATGGAAACGTATTGTCTTTTTTACGAACTTCAACATTGATTACCAGTGGGACATATATATCCCATCAATAGACGCCAGTGGGAAACATATTTCCCAACAATTTTTCTAATTTTTTCCAATGTGTCAAATTTTTCGAATTCTATCAGTTCCTGAAAAAGATCAGGGTGCTTTATCAGAGACAGCTCTTTTTTGTGATGACCAGATCTGTTGGTTTCGAATGGAAATCCATTTCGAAGAAAATATTTCATATTACATTCAAATGAGGATACAGGGTGAACAACAGCATTTGCATTCATTGTATGGTTTATTCATAAGTAGGACGGGCAGACATTATTGAGGTGTTCTTCAGAAATAATAGTTGAGCCAATATGATAGCTATTATTTTTAACCTTAGGTTAATTAGGAAACACGTCCTAGGGACCACAGCGCCCTCTTTGGTGGCCCCTAGAGGAGGGCGAGGTACTCTCATTAACCACCCCCCCCCCCCAAAATACAGGACCTTACAGGTGCCAGGAACAGCTACTTTTTCAATGGCTATATTTACAGTGGCAAAGGAAGTGGAGGGAAGGGACTTCTGCCCGAAAAAAAGGGATTTAGTGTGCCAACGCAAATCCTTCTCAGATTGAGTAAGTGCATAAGGAATTCGGCAAGAACATAATTGCAGACAATTACTTTTGTTCAGTCGAAGCCGCCCGGGAACTAGAGAAAAGACGACTGACGTTAGTCGGGACTGTAAGGAAGATGAAGAGAGATATTCCCCCAGGATTTTTACCAAAAAGATCGAGGCCAGTGTCCAGTACTCTTTTTGGGTTCAACAACGGCATATACGTTCCTAAGCCAAATAGAGTTGTCGTTATGATCTCCACAATGCACCATGATGCAGAAATAAATGAAGAGACCAACAAACCTGAGATCATAATGTTCTATAACGAGACCAAAGGTGGGGTTGGCTGCTTGGACCATAGATGGTCCAAATTTTCATCTAGCAGAAAAACCTGCAAGTAGCCAATGGCTATTTTTTTCGGATTGTTGACATTGCCTCATCGAATTCTCATATTCTGTACCTAAGCTACAGAGGAACCCCTCAGATCAGAAGGTTTCATTTCACCATGAAGCTTGCCTATCAATTGATTAGTTCCCACCTTCAAACTCGATTTGCCACTCCACGAATGCATACATCCCTGAAATCGATCATAAAAGAAGTTCTCAACGTACAAGACCCCATAAGAGTTCGAGGCCAAGGTGATGAAGATAAGCGAATCGCTGGAAATGAGAGAAAAACGCATGCATGACATTTAGATAAATGTCAAAAAGACCCAGAAATCAAATGCCAAAGCATGAAGTGGCACACTGCAACCTCCCCAAGACCCAAAAAAGCACGAATGAGCACGTCAAAGAGCAAACGTATGCTAATTTCTTTTTTTGATAGCTACGGAATAGTCCACGAAGAGTTTGTGTCCCAAGATTAAACATTTAACGTTTATCAAAAGGTCCTTGAAAGACTTCGAAAAAGAGTCTTTCCTGCACGAATAAACAATTGGGTGTTGCATCACGACAATGCTCTATGTCACACTGCAATCTCAATAATGCAGTTTTTAGATAGAAAGAACATTCGTGTGGCTCATAACCATTTTATTTCACCAGGCTTGACTCCTTGTGACTTTTTCTCCTCTCGTAAAAAACACTTCAAAGAAACTCATTTTGGGACACTTGAAAACCTCCAAAAATCTATAACCGACCAGCTGAAGGTTATTCCAGAAACCGAGTTCCAGCAATGCTTGGAAGGACCGTCTCCAGCGCTGTGTGGGTTCCAAAGAGAAATATTCTGAAGGAAATTATATTGCATTGGAATTATATTTGAATAAAAAATTCAGTCTCATCACTTTATATTCACACCTCATATTTTCGATTGTCCGAATATTGAAGAGAAATCTCCTGGCTTTTCTCTCCATTACAAGTCTAACGTATTTGAATCAAATGGCAGTCCAATGCATCAGCAAGAAATTTTCAGGTTTATCAGCCACAAGAATGCCGTTGAGAATATAATTCCATAATTCGTAAATTATTAGAACATCTACCATGAGCAACTATTTCTCAGTTCTATCACAAGAATCGCAAAAACGGTTGGAATTCAATTATCAAAGAAAGAAACCTTATATTGTTCGATTGAACCGCTCCGCCCTGGATGAGGATATTTGATAATAAATCACGAATTCTTGATAAACCTTAAATAGTGAGTATAACGAATGTGAAGCACCTACAAACATTCCTTTAGTATTTTCGTCCATTACGTTTTAGTTCAAAGAATTAAGTCCCATAACGTAAACATTCCTACAAAAATGTTTCTAGCTATTTAATACCTTATATTATTTTGTTCATAAATTGATATCAAAATTTTTGCTTGAGTTCAACAATGTGTAGGACATTGTCCTACAATCCTAATAAATTTTTGATTGGGCTCTCTAATTTTTGGGACGATTTATTAGTGTGTAGATTGCATTATTATTTGAGGATCTCGTGCGAAGTGAATAGAAAATTTCGCAGATCATATAACCTTTTTCTTGAATTCCTCAATACCGGAAATTGAATAAAACAGAAAGACTCTCTAGAAGGCTATTCCATATTAATCAATATCCTGTAATAAATATATGGAATATTATTAATATTGAATAATCAAAATAAATAATACGATGGTACGATGAACCTGAACCTGAACCTGACGAGTGCTTTCTCCCATTTTCCGCGTTTTAAGAATGGAATAGGTTAATATGAACATCTATCGATAAAGAAATATTCACCAGTTCATGTTCTGCTTTTACGAAGACATCCATTCAATGAGTAAGAAACAGAGGTCAATCAACCCCTTTTATTGATGTTTGATATGTTTATACGCCTTATATTACTTGTGTATGCAACCACACTTACGTCGACGCGAAATGGGGGACAGCTATCGCACATGAATTAGAGGTTCGAATGTAGTATTCACAGTGATACATGGCGAAAGCTGTAAGTTGAAACCGTCATATTCACTTTTGTCCAATAGATGGTGCTGGTGTAAGGAATATAAATGAATACTTGAAATATTTCAGTCATTGCGAATTAAATACTTGAGTGTTATGACAATTCATTCAATTAAACATCATTCATTCACTCAATTTTTCACAACCAATATAGGAAATAATGGAATTGTGAAGATAAATGATAAATTTATTTCAATTTTTTATGGTAACAGTTGTTTTGTATGAGTAAATAAATAATAAGTTTTTTGTTTTGCATTTTTCTAGTAAGCGTATGTATAATCGTAGGGTTAGGTCATGAAATTGTGCCAAAAACTGCTCTTGTACTTTTTCACAGCAAAGGAAACGAATAATTATGCTATTGGATATAGGATTCAGTAACAATAATACTTGATAGTATTGATGATTTATTCATTTTATGGAAATTTATTTTTGAAGTAAAACGAAATGAGACACTTGTCACTTTTCCACAGTTTATTCAAGTGAATTGAAAATGACCGTAGGGTCGAAACCGGGCGTGATTATTGAATAAATTGTGGAAAAGTGACAAAAGTGTCTCATTTCGTTTTACTTCAACAATGATACTACCCAACTCATATTTACTTCATGAAATTTTTCTCATACTCATTTCTCATTTAAAATGAGCTCGGAGAAATATATCTCCGAGCTCATTTCAAATACCTAATTCTAGTATTTGAGTCCCAGCTCAATTTTTGAGATTTTCCAAACTATCCGCATTTCAAGTCAATGTATTGACATTTTAATATAATAATGGAAATTTAAATAGTGAATTAAAACAATGGTCACGAAGAGAAAGGTAATTTGCGGCGAAGAATCATTTACAAAGTATCGAAAATCGATCAGAGATCTCATTAAATCTATGCACTTTAACTACTTTGGAGTGGGTATTTGCAGTCATGTGTACTTTATACTGTAAACCAAAATTGTGTTTACTCTTTGCGACAATAGTTAAGTGGAAAAAGATATGCTCCTATCTTCAACACAGCAATGATTTGGTGGTAACTTCGTAATGATTATGATGATCGGTATTTTTCTATGGTAAAATAAAATGGGCAATAACTCTGCAAACCTGGATGAGTCGTTATATATCCGACGTTGTCTTTTGCTTAGGAGTCTGTTAAATCCTTTGATCAGTGCCAGTACAATCGACATCATCGACATATTTTGAACCAGACAACATGGAAATTGAAGGAAAAATCGTCAATATCAATCTGATTTTTCATCTAGTCAAAAGATATTCGACCTTTAAATCAAAGAGAGCCACACAACTAAGGGATTCGAATCTGTCGAAAGGGTCTTCGTAAATTCTATTGTCTGAAAGAATTTATTGTAATAAAGTTGACGATGTCATGCTTATATCAATGTTCATGACTTAAAATGTGTGGTCATTAAGGAAGCCTATAATTCTTGATAAGTAAAATGAAACAAATCCTCCTATAGTTAATCAAGATCGAATAAAGCTACCACCTCTTCATATAAAATGTTTTGTTATAAAGCAATGTGTTATAGCCTTCAATAATTATGACGAATGTTTTGCTTATGTGTAAAGAACATTTGCAGGACTGAGCATTAATTGGAATTTACTACTACAAGAACCGAATAGTTGACTTATGATAGGGACAATATCAAGGAGTCTGTCATAGACATCGACACCTGGCCCTATGTCTCTTTGTGTCTCCCTTCCTTGCAACTGCATCCCCAGCTCGATCTTACAAAGAAGTCTCTAATAGAGCGAAGGGGTATCTTCAGCAGATCATTCACTTCCAGCATATTAACACCTAGTCGCTTGCGCCTAAGGGGGAACCATGTGAGTCATGTGGTGATCAAAGTTATTGGTTGTTTGAAACCAATTTCACACCACCTGAACTTAGGATTATTCTCCAGTCCTATCATACACAGGTGATATCTGAACTTGCCATGTCACGTCACTTTCTGTATCAGGAACGTGAATTAGTTCGATTGCCTTCAAGTGTTAATGTTATCCAGGTTTTACTAGGTGATGTACCTAGCATTGGTTTAGACTGGCGACAACCTAGAACAGTCAGCCAGCTGTCCCTATGTTGTTGCGCTAGCCAGTCCCCCAATTTCGCCTCAACAACACAGGCTAGGATGCCGACTGCGGTCTCTCGTTCTATTACAGTTTTATTAGTCCCTAGACACACTGTCCACAAAATAATTTCCTCTGATTCTGGCGAAACTAGGAACCACTTTTTTCTGGATCACATTGTCACCTCGATCTTATGACCGAAGTGGTACCTCGGCGTGGTTATATCCGAGTTCATCCAGAGGTGGTGGTCGCTATTATTAGCTTTAGGAAACAAGGTATGTCTTACACCGACTTCTAGAATACATCCCGTCCTTAGTCTAATTTGTAAGATTTCCCTACCAGCGCACCTAACACCTCGGTAGGGGTATTTCTTTGAGCATCCACCACACTTGGGATTGAGCAAAGAAAGTTGTAAGCAGACATTTTTAAAGTACAGAGAAATCAAAACCGAATCTGATGAGCGAATCTGGAGATAATTCTTTTCAAAGATTCAAAAACTCAATTAGGAAGGAATCATTAATTAAAAACTATTCACTATTAGTTAACAATCTGTTGTCTAATTTGAAATATCTAGGTTATAACATAACTCGTTCCGAAGATTTTGATTTCCAGAAAACCTGAAGTATATATCAAAATTATATCTTGAAGAGCAAGAGGTGAAATGGTTCATTAGGATATTCGCACAATAGAAAAACGTTATTAAGCGACGTGTGTTAGATTATGGCTTATTACTACTTGAATTTTGTTGAGACCTGATTCAGGAAAATTCAATAAAAAACAAGAAGAAGAAGCTACGGTGTAGTGAAACGCGTTACGAATCGCAATTATTAAGTAAAATTCCTTAAAATACAGTACTTGTTTTTTATTATTAAAAAACATTTCAAATTGGTAGAAATATCCAACCACAGAAACTGTTTCAAATAAAATGGTAGAAATATCGTATTTCATTTTTCAAACGCTTTTTCCGGAATATACTTCAGTTCTCACTGCTCAATTCTCTTTTATGTTTCTATCGATTCAAAACGGGTACCTCGAAGTGGTAATTTGAAGAAATTTCAGGTATTTTGGAACTAGTCGAGCGGAAACGCGTTCCATGCCCAACCAATCGTTTAAAATAGTAGATACGAATTGATTCGTGAGATATTATTACTATTTCCTTCAGTTTATCGATGTTAACTTCAGTTGAAGATGTTGATGCCTGATCAGAGCGAGACAAATCTTCTACCACATCTCGGCTGCTGTTGAATGCACCATACCATTTATATGCACGTGTCTTGATAAAGTCGATTCACCATTAAAATCGCAAAACGCACTGGTGAGAATTGACAAAATCGAGCTCTGTGAATAAACTGAATGACAGATCACATTCGAATTCCGCGTCAGTGTAGAAATCAGTTGTGACAGCTTAGCAACAACAAAAATATTGGCAATCGGTTCAAGCATATTCTTTAAATAATCAATTCCCGGTTCATTTTAGGTAGAATAGATAATATCGAGAAAACCAAGAATACGAACTAAAACCGCTCAAAGAACTTATGTTTACCGGTGTGTGACGTCACCAGAGTTTCAACCAATTGAGATCCCCCCGTAGCAGATGAAATATCCAAAGTTATTATATATTTTTTCTTATAAATAAATCAAACCATATCGAAAGTGACAAATATGTTCTCTATTATTCGTCAATGTCGTCGGATAATCTATTGAGGAAGAACCATCCACAGCAGAAAAACCTTTTCGAGAAAAATTTCAATTGACCAAAAAGGAAGGCTAATGGTGAAGTACCATTCACTTTGTAATAATATGTAATGATAATGAATCTCGAGAAGAAGGAAACATAATATTTTAGAGCTCGGTAAGTAAAACACATAATCATTTCACCAATTCAAGATACGGTAACAAAGAGGCAGCTCCAATTTTCCATAATTTTTCGTTTACAATTTACATAGGGTAATGCAAAGGTGTTCTATCAATCGGTGTGAAAACGAGAGAGTTCTGACAGAAATCTATTGAATATGAAGTAGTTTCCTCAGTTTTTTGTTCAATTGCTGGTCCAATGTGATTATGTTAGTGATAACAGTGAACAGAACTAACGGTTAGGAAAAACAAAAAGTTGTCAAAACGAGCAAGAGATGAGAGAGAATGGAAGAGAATTATTCCTGAGGAAAGGAGAAACGGAAGGAAACTCTTACATTGTGTCATAGAGTACCCAGGAAAAGATGATGAATGCAGGTTTTAAGGACCTCTTAACTCTTCAGAAATCAGGAGAAACTTTGGCATTACCCCCCTCTTTATTAGTATGGTCCGCCACTCTATTGCGCCTCAAAGATTTGTTGAATAACACATGTGGAATAACATGCCATAAAATATGTAAAAGGTTTTATGACCAGCTGAAGTGTCAAGAAGAAGTAGAAACTCAGCTACATTAATATAGCTTTAAAGATTGGATTATGTTTATTTATGACTTTTGACAACATTTCGTTAATAAATTGCTTCAAAATTTGTATTCGACTTTTTTTATTTTTCAATAAGCGCAATTTGTCAGTATATGTGTCTAATAAGGACTGCAGTTAAATCTTGCTTATAAATAAAACATATAAAATAAGAGAATTAGTAGTCAGACTGCTTTTTCCGAAAAATTCCATGAAATGGAGATACTTCTTTTTTCACATGATTTTAACTGAATGTCTACCCTCTTACTACAAAAGTTCTGAGTTGACCTTGGATTAAATAAACGTGTCTGCTCAACCTATTCACATTAGAACGAGTAATCACTGACTAAGATAATGTAATAAAAAATTAATTAGTACCGCATTTCGCAGGTTCAGACGTCAGTGACTTCTTATTCTCAAATTTAAAAAAATTGTGTAGCAGAAAACAGTTCTTGTTGAACGAGGAGGTCAACGTTCAATAACGCTTGAAATGAGAGCTTGGAAAAACGCTTAGAAAAAATGTATAGAGCTTAATTCAAAAATGAAATTACGTAAAATAATTCGTTTTACTATTTTTTTGTGAGGACTTGAATGACTCTAGTAATTAAATGACGCCATGAAAACCCATTGGATTCAATCTTGTAATCTAGGATTGAATCTCTTCCACTCTTCAACAAGGAACTTGACGCGGTGTTATATCCCTGTTGTCGTGGTTACAAAATGATATATTCAGTGATTGAAAATGAATTGTGGACTCATCGTCGACCTGCCAACTAACTGGATGTAAGGGAAAATGAGTGATGAGTAGCAACTAGCATTGCATAATGAATTCATTCTGCACGCACGTCGAACGATTTAAAGCACGCAAATTAACGAAAAATGATTGAGATGAGTTGAGATAATTTGAGTTAATTATTGTACTTCATTCTTCTGTCGCCCGTGCGGGTGGTACCATTGTATATTAACATGAAATAATCGCTATTCGATCAGGGTTGCCATTTTGTAACATAATTACATATTCCAAAATCTCATCGCCACTTCGGGTTCTAAATACATTATAGTGGTTCAATTTCTTACCTTCCAACACGTACACAATGCTGCCGACGTCACCTTCTGTAATAATTATACTTCCTTTCTTGTAGGCTTCTGGATACATGCAATCGACGATCTCTTTGATTTGGGTTAGTTCCAAATTTTTCATAAAATCATTGTCAAGGATTGCTGCCTTGATGAGTTCCCTCGAACTGCAAAGAAAGAATTTAATTAAACCCTAATAATTTGCAATGGAAGGAATTTTTCGAAAAGTTCAGGTAATTAGTGAGAATAAGTTGTATGGTGACGCGGAATTTGTTAAATTGCCTGATTCAGTAATTAGATTAGATTTGAAATTCCCAATTCACCCGATTTTTGTAGCAAAACAGCAGCTGGGATTTTCAAAAAAAAACACTTATTATGTCCCTTACAAAACCAAGATGTTAGACACTCACATAACCTAATCTAATTTTTTGAATTTCGATATATATTTTCATCCCTATTATTCTTTACAGGTACATTTTCTTATATATAAATGTTGCAATACGCGAAGATGTGAGAATGTGAACATTCATAAATTCATATCTGGGGTCTAACCCATTTAGCTTTATCGTCCTTTCAAAAGTACCAACTTATTTCATTTCGACAACTCGAATCTTCACTGCAAAAAATTATTGCACAATATTTAGTTCTTTTTTTGGGGGGCAACTAATTATTAACAATTATTAAATATGTCCGGATAAGTCCGGACATATGTTCACGAAATTCGATGTTTTCCTGGCGCACATGTTCTTCTCATGAGGAATAAAATGAAGAAATAAATTGAGAATTTGCAAGAAACTATCACATATGCTTGTTATTTCTTTAACCTGCTCTATTTCCGCCTTTTGGCCAATGACCCGCCGGGGAATTATGTCACCTCACTAACCCGGGAATTTTGCCGAACCCCTGTCGTGCCGAGGGAAGGGATCTTTAATGTCCAACACATCTCAGTTAGACAGGACCGACGGCTCAACATTTCCTCCGAAAGATGGGTACTCAAACGATTCCCAGAATCCGAAAAATCGCACTGACTTTGTGGGGATTGAACCCAAGTTACTCTACGCAGGAGACGAGCATCAGATCCTCTACGCCACCGAGCCGGTTAAACTATCACATATCGATCACAGGAGCTTTTTTGCGAGTAACGTTCGTACTTCTGAAAAATGTTAATTTTTCGGTTATAAGGCAATGTGCATTACGAAATTTGACACTACAACATATCGATAACAGGAGTTGTTGATCATGCAATGCGAGTAACGTTCGTACTTCTGAATAATTTCAATTTTTCGGTAATAACGCAACGAGCATCTCGAAATTAGACCCCGACAGAATGTGCTGAGTTCGTAGTGGAAGATGACCTATGTTGTACATGCAGAAGAATATGTCACAGGTTTGGGATGTCCGATTGAACTATTTCCAGAATGCACAGCAGATACATGAAGTCATGATACAAGACCTGGGGAAGGATAACCTCGAGCAACAACGGCAATCCATAATCGTTTTTCAAGAATTTCTTCGTTGAGAGAACGGTTTGTTACTGCTAGACTGAAATGCAGCTCTGACAAAACAGTGCGAAGCAGATTAGCAAGGAAGCCATATGATTACATCTCAGAGAATTTGATTTGAAGCCCCGTGTCGCAGCTCAAGGTCCAGTTCTAACCACACCACATAGAAGAGCCCGACTGAGATTTCCTAGGGAACATGGCATTTGGTTAGAAGTTGACTAGGAGAGAGAGTTTTCTTTTCCAATTGAACGAGATTTTGTGGTTTTCATTGCTATCGACGTTCTCTAGTGTACATACATCGAATTGAGAGATATATGAGTGCAACTTTTTACCTACCTATCGTTTTGATAGAGATTCAATGATGGTGTGGAGAAGAATTTCTTTGAACGCTGGCACTGATCTGGTTCATCGTAAACAAGGAAATCCTGAATGCTCAGAGAAACATGGGTGAAAGCTTTTCGTTAATGCACGATAACGTTAAGAACTACCTTCAAGATCACGAAATCACTTTAATGGAGTGGCCTGTAAAAAGTCCAAACCTCAATCGCATAGAACATGTCTGGGACATTCTCAATAGAAGATTAAGAAGCCAGCAAAACCACTCAGCTACTGTGGATGAGGTTCGGAACCGACTGGAAGAAATTTGGAACGAATTGGATCAGCATGCTATAAGCTCATTGATTTTGAATATGAGTCGTAGATGTCATGCAATTCATCTCGCCAGGATTGGATATCTGGTATACAAATATTTCTAGGGACTTTGATTTTTCCGAAAGTTTTACATTCTTCATTAGCAGTTTCATTTTAATTTCTACGAGTACCATTTTCATTTCAATTGTTCTGAAGTATTCCTTAGTGCTGTTAAATTTCTTGGAGTATTGTAGATGGCGCTACCTGTCTAGCATAGCCAGTGACCTAATTAAACAAGACGCTCAACCACCACAAATGTTGGAATTATTTATGATTAGCTAGTGTTGAAGTGAGGATCAATTATATCGATCGAGATGTCCAAGAGGTGGTCAGTGAATTCTTTAATTTTTGTAGAGTATTGTTTCATTTCCATATCTTAATTCATCAGAGACCGCGGAATATTTCAATCTGCTTAAACTTACATTTCATTTTATACTTCGCGAAATACGAGGCTATATAAAACGCTGTCTTTTTAAATAGCCAGTAAGTTCATCAAATACCGTTGACTGAAAAGGAATATTTTTTTACATGTACAAAGATGATCGTTTGAGACCTTAAACGTTAGCTGCAGTAATGGTAGAAATTGAAATAATTGAAAACGAGATTCCTGAAGAATTATCTATTTTTCCTTCCGAGAATGCCAATGAAGACTGGGATACAAAAGAACTTCTTAAACCGTTTCATTATGAAGAAAGTGATTTAGACTTGGCAAACTCGCCTCTGCCGGAATTGACACCGCTATTATTTACTGAAAACAATGACTCACATGATGCTACGTTTCAGATATTCTTCGATAATGAAGTTATTGACATGATTCTTCGGCCCGCAGAAATATCAGTTATCATTTGAAGAGAGCTACTTTGTTTTATTGAAATTCAATTGCTTAATGGCTGTGTAGCTCTTCCACGGAAAAAAGGTTTTGGCAGCATAAGGATGACACTAACAATAAAAGAGTATGTGAAGCACTATAGATAGATTCCAACATATTATAAGAATTATTTATTGCAACGATAATGCAAAAACTGGATTATCAAATATTCTGAAATGCGACCTCATTTCGACATTTTGAACACAAAGTTTTTCGCGCATGACACTTATCGAAGAAAACCATAGCATAGAGTTGATGATACCATATCTTGAACGTCACAGCGGAAAGCAATTTATACGAAGAAAACCTATGATGGAGATACAAGTTTTCGATTGGTGCTCTCCGACTGGACTATACAGGATGTCCTCTGAACTCTCTGACAATATTTAAAAGGTGGTTCCTGGAGGAATTCTGAGACAAATTAGTGAGCACAGCAGGGTCTGAATATTTTCGAATTCGGAGATATTTATCTTCAAAACTTTGATCCTCACGGGTCCTGAAAACACCATTTTCAACATTCGAGAGCGATTCTGTTGTGTTAGATGTAATGAAATAAATATGTTTTTGTACCGGGTTACATTCATAACCATAGTAAAATGATTATCAAGAATGTTGAGTTACTTTTGATAGACAAATGCCAGAATATCTTTTGTAACGTGCTAAAATCACGTCACAACAATTTGAGTTAGAACACCTGATTCCAGTTAACACTCCATCTGTGTCGCGCTACTGGTTAACAGTCTGATGCGTATGATCCGCATATGATAAGTACATGTGCTACGATCATTCTTCAGTCTAGGCGTTCCTTTTCTTCGCAGACCTTCAAGCGAATGAGTTCAACTTGAAAATCCTCCTAAATTGCAGTTAATTAAATTATATTAAAATTCATATCATTATCTTGTATACTGTGTAGTGGCCTATATCAAAATATAGGGTAAGTTGAAAGTTCATTTGGCAAAATGCCACACATAACCTTGAAAATCTGATTTATAATTTCTTCTTACAGCATTTTTTTTATTAACTGCTTGAATTCTGCTCTACAGAATTTGTCTTTTTCTCACAATGGATTTCATAATCGTATTCCTTTGATTTCTAGAATTTTTTATAATGACCTTTATAGATTTCTCATTAAAAACTCGATCAAAATAATTTTTCTGAGTAGAAAACGACAAAAGTAACTCAAACTCCTACATTCAATAATTATTTCCTTCATTTTTAAGTCATTTTCGTGAAGTTATCATGTAAATCATGAAATTCTTTCAAATTTTCAAAATGGTTGCCAAACCTCTGTAATTTTTGTAAATAGTTTTTATAGATGCTTCCTCGCTTTTTATGCAGCTTCTCTTCTAATTGTAAATAGTTTTTGTACATGCTTCCTCTATTTTTATAAAACTTAACCTAACCTGAACAGCTAGCACGAGTTTACGTTTTCAGAATCTCTGTAAGTTTTCATATTAATTTTTTTCTCTAGGTAATGTTAGATCCACGTTATTTTGTTACTTCAAATTCCTTGGTGTAGCTGGCTGATACCTTAGAGTATAGAATATCTTGGTGATACATGTCTAATTTGTGAAATTTAATCCTAGGTGGAGACCCGTAGCTAGAAATTCCTAGGTGAGGAGCATTAGATAGAAAGTCCTAGGTGAGGAGCCGTAGCTAGAAAATTCGTAGGTGGAGAGTCTTAAACTGAAATTCCTAGGTAGAGACTTGTATGTGGAGTTCAACAGCTGAAATGAAGGTTTTCCCCAAAAGCAGCAGTGAGACCAAGAACCACCAAGATAAGTCTTATTGCTTGTATTAACATATAAAGAAGTATTTGTGACACTATGTATCATTATCATAATTTATGTAATTTATTAAATATCTAAGCAAAACTTTGTTGACTTTATTTCCAAGATTTCAGTGACGAATATTGAATTAGAGTCTCATTGCCCATTTTTCTCTGGGCTTAACCACAGTATTAAAGTTAATGTTGTTACACTTTTTCGATAGATAATTATTGTTGGAAACCTGAAATTCCTCAAAGTGAAAATGTATTCCTTCAGTAATGATGAATATGTAGTTATGATCTATGTTTATGATTTTTGGGATGGACACGTACGATTTGCTGCTAGAGAATACTACTGAAGATTCAAGATCACTGTGCTGATGAAATACACATTAAACATCACTTGTTTGGTTATCCGTGATCAAATTATTAATTATAAAAGTTTTTGTTCATTTCTGTTTTTTTTTTGTTAGAATAGGTATTGCAGAATTCCAGTGTCCTAATTTATGTTGAAAGGTTTATGAACTCCAAGGAAATTCGCATCAACATATTCCTTTAAATTAGACTAATTTTCTGTGTGCGTGTATAAGGTGACAGAGCGGCTGGTGTAAATAAATCGTCGCTTGCTCGTTAAACGACACACGTGTTTTTCGCTTTGACAGATTTGGTGTTTCTTTTTCAACTATAATCTTCTACTGCAAACAGAAATCTACATTGTTATATACAGTCCTGCTGCTTCGAACCGACGAACTTAGCTAACTGTCGCTTCCATAGTTGGCTATCAAAGGTATGGGCATTTAGTGAATTTTGTTACCTTTTCGTTTTGACTTTAGCTTAATTTGCAACATTATGTTTGGTTTTCCGTAATCTAGTTTATAATTAGAAAAGTTTTTTGATTTATTTTTTCCTTCTTCGTTAGAATAGGTATTGCAGAATTCTAATGCCCTAATTTATGTTCATCGGTTTATGAACTCCAAGGAAATTCGCATCAACATATTGCTTCAAATTAGACTAACTTTTGTTTGCGTATATAAAGTGACAGAGCGGCTGGTGCGAATAAATCGTCGCTTGGTGGTTGAACGATACACGTGTTTTATGGTCTTGCTGCTCCTTAGAAAATATTTTCGCTATAACGCACTTCTGGTGTTTGTTTTGAACTATAATTTCCTAGTGCAATTAGAAATCGTACATTGGTATATACAGTCTTTCTTCTTCGAACCGACGACCTGTTGAAGGTATGTCCATTTAGTGAGTTTTGTCACCTTTTCGTTTTGACTTTAGCTTAGTTCGCATCATAACTATTTAGATCAAAAAGGTCTAAAAAGAATGTTTGAACCAATACTATGTTTCAAACGATAATGTAAACCTTGATTATCCAATATTCTAAGATTTGAGCACCTTTCGACATTTCGAACGCAGAATAGACGAAACCATGATGCCATATTTTCGACGTCACAGTGAAAAGAAATCCATACAGGGAAACCAATTCGATAGGTGTATAAGTTTTGCATAGGTGCTCGCCTACTAGGGTATACATGGTGTCCAACAAGCTCTACGACAAACTTGGACAGGTGATTTCTGAAGAAATTCTAAGACAAATCAGTGAGAACCTATGGTCCAGATCTTTTCGAATTCGAAAATATTCAGCTTCAACACTTCGCTCGTCAATGGTCGAGAAATCACAATTTTTATCAGATGACCTGGAGCGATTCTGAGGTGTTATCATAGATGGAATAAAATACATATCTTGTTGTATCGAAGGTGACATTCTTAACCATAGTAAAATGATCATCAAGAATGTTGAGCTACTTATGATAGATAAATGTCAGAATATCTTTTAGATAAATAACTATTGTTTTGAGATATAAAATTCCTCGTATTGAAGATTTATTCCTTCAGTAATGAAGAATATGCAGATATAATCTATGTTTATGATTCTTGCGATGGAAGCTCACTGGAAGCTGCTACAGAATACCCCTGAACATACAAGATCAATCCTGTGGTGATGAAATATATAACAATGATAGTTATTTCGATCAAAAACGTTGAAAAATAATTTTGAATCGACACTATGTTCTAAACTCGTGAAAATTTATTGACGGAAATAATAAATAAAATGAATAAATGGAATCCTATTAATCATTACAAGAATTAATCTAATTGACCGCCTGCAAGCTGAGTGTTTGCTCCCAACTACGAGGAAGTGACTGCAGAATAATATGATGGATATTTTCATTTCTTACACTTTCAGTTGTTTATCCGTTTTTGTAACTGATCGAAACTCGTTAACTCTACACTGTAAACAAGTTGTTTCATGTATCCACATACATAGAAGTCCAAAGGGTTGAAATGCGGCGACCGTGGTGGCCAAGCAAATGGACCTCCCTATCGATCCACCTATTTGGAAAATATTCATTCAGCCATTCAACAATTATTCTTCCTTTATGTACAGAAGTTCCGTCATGTTGATAATACATATTCTGAATTAAATTTTACCGGAACATCATCAATTAAATTGAACAACGTGTTATGCAGAAAATTTCTAAAAGTAAAAGCATTCAATTTATTATTTAAAATATGAATGGGCAAGAAACTATCACGATAAATGCCACCTCAAGCATTGATACTGAATCTTCTTTGGAAACGGCCTAGCCTAATCGAATTTGGATTCTACAGGGTTCATAAATGATCATTATGGAAATTATTTATATCTTCTTTTGTGAAGTATAATTTATCAGAAGATAAAATGTTGAAAACGAAATCTGTATCTTGAGCATGTTGCTCCAGAATTCAGCAGCAAAATGTTAGTCGATGATAGTCGTGCAGTTCCTCTTTTCAAAAAACGCCATAATACACTGCGCGATGAGACTTATTTGTAATGAGCCGACTACTTATCGATGGATTATCTTAACATAGTTTTCAGTCTTCTCCTCATTTTGTATGTTAACTGGTCGGGACCTTACGTGTTTTGGCCACTGTGTTTCTTTGAGTCTTCAAGACATCGTACAATCCATAAACATAGATTATATCTGCATATTATTCTTTTCTGAAGGAATACGTTTTTCATTCGAGTAACTTAAAGTATCAAAACAATGATTAGCGAAAGTAACTCAACATTCTTGTTAATCATTTTACTATGGCTACGAATGTCATATCTTTTACAAACAAGATATATATTTCATTCTATTTATTGTAACACCACAGAATCACTCTCGTATGTTGAAAATGGTGATTTAAGGTTATTGGAGAATAAATTTATGAAGCTGAATATCTCCGAACTTGAAAAGATTTCGACCATGCTTTTCTCACTAATTTATCTTTGAATTGCTTCAGAAATCCCATTCCAAAGTTTGTTATAGAGCTTGGCGAATATTTTGTATAGTTCATATTGCTCTTTAGCAAGGTTCTTCGAATGCATTGCTAAGGAGTACAAACATATCAGTCCTACCGTATCAGTAGTTACGCATGCAGACATATTAAAAATAACCCATTTATACTTTGATGATGACTTCACTTCACTGTCGTTGCTCAAAGAATTGAAATTGAGGGGCTTTCAAACTACTAGAACGTAGAGGGAAAACCGCAACGAATCACCAAATGGAATTACAGCAAAGTTGAGAATAGATAGATATTATCTTTGAGTGAGGGCTGCCTAGCAGCCGGCCACTGCGATCCAGTGGTCAATTGTGGCACACTCTGTCCTAAATTTCATCCACGAGCTCCATCCTTCTCGTAAAGGATACGAATTACGTTGGTAAGAGCTTAATGAGCTCAGTCAGCTTCAGTTTGCAAGATCCAAGTTCTTCCATCCTGACCCTGTCCCCTGCTGGGCACTCGCACATAACATGTTCCATTGATTCTGTATCTTCTTCACATAGCCTACATGAAGGATCCTCAAACAATCCTAATTTATTTAGGTATTTCCTGAGGCGACAGTGCCTCGTTAATATGGCAGTTGAAACTCTCAGTTACAACCTAGAGATTAGGCCAGGCCTTGGCTTTTGTAGTGGAAAGTCCACTGATGGCACGTCGAGCGTGTCTGAGTCCTGGGAGGCTCATCCAATACTCTCGCACCCTCAAGTCCAGCCATCGGTTGTTTTCATCCTTGCAGTTTCCAGAGGAATTCCGAGCTTAGACTCCGGCCCTATGAACTCCAAGTTAATTCCTCGAGCAACCAATGAGTCCGCCTTCTCATTCCCCTCAATGCCCGAGTGGCCAGGAACCCATATTAGACGGAGCCTGCTCCGCTCTCCTAGTTTGGCAAGGGTAGAGCGACATTCCTGCATCATATGTGAAGTACAGGTATCGGATGCCAATGCTTTCAGTGCAGCTTGGCTATCGGTGAGGATTTTAATTGACCTATTTGTTAATCCTCCCGCAAGCAAGAGGTTAGCACAGTGGTCAATTGCGAATATTTCTTTTTGAAAGACTGTCGCATGCCCACCAAGACAAATCGACTGTTCCTTGGCGGCACATCGACCGTAGACACCAAGGCTCCAACACCTTTCGCAGCCATCCGTATACGAACAGGGACCCTCAAGTAGACGGTCCGTGGAGCTGATCCATTCCTGTCTATCGGGAATTATGATGTTGATGATGTTGGTTTTAGGTGTTGCTATGTCCGACCTCATACTCAGCACTTTATTGTCCTCAATTTCAGACTGTAGGCAGCCAGGCACAAAGCCGAAGTTACCCGCTTCTTCATTACGGGAAAGATGATGGAATCTGTAGAAAGCCATTCTAGCCACTCCTCTTATCACAAGATGAAGAGGGGCAAGGCAAGTTCCATGGCAGCAGTGGAGTTGCTTTGGAGCAAGACCCCACTATTTTCCACAGGTCTTTTGACATGCCGATAGGGAATGTCTAGCCTTGTGTATTGTGTTTTCCAGATGCGAATTCCAAGTGAGTTTACTTTCCAGGGTCATCCCTAGATATTTCGCTTCTGCCACAACCGGAAGAAAAAACCCGCCCAGGGTCGGGGGGGAAACAAATATCCTCCTCTTCTTGGTCAATGGTACCATTAGGGTTTTGTAGGGGTTTATGCTAAGTTTCTCTCCTTCACACCACCCCTGAATTGCAGACATAGCCTCCTGTAGTCTGTCGGAAACATCGCTATCATCTCCGACAGCCAGAATGATTATATCATCAGCGTATGCTTGTACATAAACATCCAGTGCGCTAATTATTGCCAAAAGGTCATCAACTAGCAGAGACCACAGCAGAGGGGATAGTACCCCTCCCTGTGGGCAGCCCCTGCCAGCCACAAAAGTGACTACTTCTCCTCTCAGTGAAGTGTTGATCACTTTGGCATTTAGCATGTTACTAATCCATTCCGCAATAATATTTGGTACTCCTCTGGCTGTCACAGCCCCACACAGTGAGTCAGTGGGCGCCGAATGTTGTGATTGTGTATATTTTTTCTTCCAGATTGGGAAAACATCTTAATCGTATTCATTGGAAACACTGTTGAAGCATTCGATGCTACAATACAATACAATACAATGCTGTACATTCTGGAAAAAAAATATATTTCAATCGATTAACCACGTTCGAATGAATCTTATAATGAAAATATGTGAGGTATGGATCACGATCAAAATCTTGGTGATACTGGAGTCAGCATTAGGAAAAAAAAGGTATTTTCTATCTGTCATTGCATTGACATAGCAGTACAAAACTCTTGGCGCACACATGAGGACAATGAGGGAAAACTTTACCAACTTGAATTGAGTTAAATTGATAAGATCTAAAGCAACTGAACTATAGGAATCAAACGAGAAATTAAGAAAGAGGACCTTCTACACCACCTAAAAATGTACACGAGTTTTCACGTTATGGCAGATTGGATCATCTCATTGTTTAAAACAACAATCAGCGACGATATGCAGCATGCCTTAAAAAAAATATTTACTTGTTTAGCGTACCATTAAATGTTAAGACGTTCTTATAAATGAAAATAATTTCTTTATTGGAAATTAGTTGATATTTTCATATGATTATATAGTACTACTGTACTTCTAAAAGAACGCACAATTCGACCAATTCAACACTTCAAAATTTGAAAAATTGATGAATGAAACTTTATTTCTCCCTCCAATCTCAATCTATGAAAAAATTCCGTTTGAAAGAAAAATAGTTTCAGGTTTATATGGGTGAACATCGTTTTATTAGCGAACTCATTGTCGAAATATACAACACTACAATGCGGAAAATGCCTGCAACACCTAAAAAGAATTAGTACATCTCGGATGATGAAATCCTCGGTAAGGAATAAACCCTTATGTCAATGAGTGCATATGAACAATCGCCGGTGTGTAGCAGCAGGTAACTTCTTGTGTTGGCAGCATACTCTCACTTCGGGTTTAATACTTTGTGATTTGTGAATCGGATATAAGATTTCTTTATCTTCATTCTTTTGATCGGATTAGTCTAGACTACAGTTTTTACCACTAGAGACAGATGTGATAGGTGAAAACAATAAGTATTCAGTACTGAACTACATTGTAGAATGGTAGATCTAGACATAGCACTATCAGTAGATTCAGACGATGAGGTATTATCAAAGAGGAAAAAAGATGGACAGGAGAGAGATTTTTGAAAACCATGCTACCGATGAATGTACATTCTAGTGCATCGCTAATTAACACACCAATATTAATATAACAATCGACAAAATTTTCTTCAATGCAGTTTTCTTATAATCTACTTTTTATAATGTAAAAGCGTTATAATGTACAAAAAAATTAATCATCAATTTTTTTCCACAGTTTACATTATCAAAATTGAGATAACAAAAACTACGACTACTACTATGACGAATACAAATTAACAAAGAGAAGTATGATAACACTAACCGCTGCTAAGAGATATATTGCCACAACAAAAGATTTGGTGGAAACTATGAATTTTTGATGACTAGACTTAAGAGCTAGAATTTACAGTTGACGTAAATTCAAAAAAGCTGAGCATATCCCTTTTCTTCTGTAGCAGCTAGCATCTAACAACACGTGACTCTTGATTCGTCATAACCTCCATTTCGATTTCGTATATTATTATTTACTGAAATATCGAATTTCGAATATTTTGTTGATACTTTTTGTTATAATTCTGTAGTTTTCTCAGTTTTCAAAATAATTGCCAGAAACATATGTATGAAACAAGAGCCCTAATGTGATTGTCAAAAAACTTATTTTTAATTTGAATGTCACATATTTTTCATCGTTTATTTTAGTAATTTAGTGTGGATACTTTCCACGTGGAAATACTGAACTTATTCAAAATAGAATGTCGTTAATAGTAAAGAAATTCTACATCCCAGTATGGCAACAGTAATTAAACGAATAACTGCTTTGCGTCAACAAAATGTTAAAGTGACAAATAGAATCTTTGGGTTCACCCGACATTAAGAATGCATTCAAGTTTCCTACTACTAGGCATAATCTAGCGATAAGTTCCACGTGTTAGGGGATATTGCAATATGATATACATCTGGTTTAACAGCCAAACAAATACTGAAGCGTAAGCTGATCATGACAACTTCATCGAGCAGTAACAAAGCGCAGTGTTGCGGTGAATATTCAAACTAATGTAGCTTCTTAAAATTTACTTCGTTTAATTTATTATTTGTCTTCTTCGTTTTCCTGGTGGCCCTGGTAAGTCTTCTGTGTTAGTTTGTTGGGAGGAATCAATTGTATATGTAAAAATATACATGTACATGATACGTTCCAATGAATTGAGTGGCGGTCCGGCTTCTTTCAGGTTGTGAATGGTTATGCAACACTGCAAGGTCAAACGCGATCGAAACTTCAGTCTGTTGCTTCTTTTCATTATGTCCGACTAGGTTGTACTACTGCTATGTGGCCCTGACTGACGATGATTAAGAAGAGAATATTGTTTTCTATTATTGAGATATAAAATATATTTCAGTTTTCGCCACAGCCCATCTCTCTTCTCTATGATCATTGGTTGCAAACACATCAATGATTTAAGATGAAGAATTCCTATTTCATTCGAAGCCTGATATGTCGGTAGAAAATGGATGTATCCAAGTTTTGGAAAACTTGAATTGAAGTTATAAAGACAAGCTATTCAGTGTTTCCGCTTAGATGAATAAGATAACTTATTTGCTCAAATAAACGATAACATAAAAGAGGATTCAATTGATAGCCTTAAATTCTGGTTCAGAACTATACTCTGTCAGAACTATAATTTTTGAAATAAGGTCCTTACGACGAAACTAAAATAGAAACCGAAATTCAATGTTACTTGTAAAAACAGTTTCGATAGAATACTTAAAATTTCATTGAACGAATATCTTATAGTAGTAACAGATTGAAAGAATTCATACAAGCAAAATCGGATCTAATATTAATTTGCTTCTGGTCAACTCCAACAACTGTCCAACGCTGCGTTCATAAAAGACCTTTGATCTTCTACAACGATCAATCAAAACGTTTTAATTGGACAAGCCGAAGCACCAGCGAGCGCATTTATCTTCTCTTCTATTAATGATCGTTTCACATTAAAATATCCTTCTTCAAGGCAATGATTGAAATCTCATTTGGATTATTCTTGTTGGTCACGTCTAGATCCATTTAGATAATGGAGAAAATAAAACTATTATTTTAATAATAATCGCAAAAGTTTTATTCAGATTATTTACATGGAGGAAAATTTACATTCTAGAGGATGTCAAGGTTGAGTTCTACAAAATAGTATTTCAGTTCTAGGCGAGTTTGAGTATTAAAAATAAAGAGTGTCCCAAATTTAGCGCAAAATTTCAATTAAATAAAAAAACAATTTTTAGTATTTTGATTGATTTTATTGAATCATAAGATACATAGGATGAGTTATGGAATAACTAGTCGGGCAAATGGCCTTCATGGCTTTGCGTTTGCCGAAGTTTTCCATTACTATTCTGCCTAAAAGTAGCTAAATTTCGTTAATGCAGTAGTCGTGAGCTTGTTCCCATAGACCTGTGATTTTAAATAGCCCTATAAAAGGAATTAAATCGTGTTAAATCACACGATCTTGTGGGCTAATTTTGATCACCAAAATGAGAGAGTAAACGACCTGGAAATGTCTCATGCAGCAATTGAAGTATTTCAGGGATGTATGGCATGTAGCACCGTCTTGTTGGAACCACATATTGGCCACATCAATTTCATCATATTTCAGCAAAAAAAAACGTGCTATCATGTCGCGATGTCGAGTACCAGTAACAGTCACTGCTTAGCCGGCCTCATTTTCAAAAAATATTAGGTTCAATGCTTCTAGCCCACAATGTTTTTTGACAATCACATGAGCGTTCTCAGAACTTCGAAAGCTGTAGTTTTGGCGATTAACAAACCGATCAAGGTGACAAAGTCTCTTCGCTGTACATGGTCATTCGGCTTCAGTTGTTGTGTTAGTTGAATTTTGTAAGCATGAAGACACAGATCTCAAGGAAGTATACGCTGTAGAGAGCTTCTTAAAATCTGTAATTCTTGTCCACGAAGCCGAATTGAGGTTCCTGGATTGTCACCGACAGTCTCATGCACTGCTTCGATGTTGACATTTGAACAGCTTGTTTTTGGATGACTTCAACGAATCCTCTCTCCCGGAATTTTTCAATTAATCTTCTCCAAGTTGACAGTTGACTTTCACACAGCTATGGACACTACTTGAAATGAATTTAAAAGTTGGTATTAATTTGCTCAGATTGAGTAACATTGAAAGTCCACCAAGTGCGGGATAAAAAAACAGTGATAAATAACAATCATTCCCTTGTACCCCTCAGAAGTAAGTATGATTTTTGTATGGTTTGAATGTGCCCTTATCAAGCATGAGTCAGTTGAGAATCGAATTCAAACGAAATGGTCAAGATTCGAAACCAGAGTACGGTGTGAATGTTGTTTATCTCCGGCACATACTCTTCGAACGTCCCGGTCATAAACTGAACATCTTAGGCACTGAAACACCTAGTACCTGGATGGCCCAAAAGACCCCCTACGACAGTCTTGTAAACTTAATCCAAAAGTTTCTGCTAGACTGATAACGAAATAACACACCACAGCAAGCACAATGGGCCAAAGGGCCTGAGTGCTGCCCATAAAGGCACCTGCAGGATGATCAAGAAGAAGATCTGCGGGTTCCAGGCCCGTCAAAACATTAGAGAAACCATACTCTCCTTCGTTATCAAGGACAATGGTGCGGAGACGCCAAGGCAATTATTTTTTGCGATGGACTCTTGATTTCAACGCACTGGAGCATGTGTGGTCACTCCAATAAGTTAACTACTGATAGCGGTAGCAACGGCTGATTTTGCGGTGATGCCAAAGCAATTATTTGGTTTCTGATGAATTTTTTTGTTTCAACGCAAAGGATGAAGTGTGGTCGCTCCCTCAAGTTAACATGAGTAGCAGTTCGCATAGATGACTTCCCTAGTGGCGGCACCTCAAAACCATCCCTTGCTACCGCTATGTGTGGTCGCAGGCTAAGGACTCAGGGGAAGAAAAACAAATCTTTACATGCCGAACGAGTTTTGTTCACTAAATGAATGTATTTTTTCTCAATATATCGTCTCATTCATGATGATATGATATCATTTCCATTTCTACAAATTAATCCCTTTTTATTTCTTTTGTAGTTTTCGCAGCTTGTAGCATCTAGTTTCCGGATATACTTTTGATATATACTGTTGATAATCTCATAAAACCATACTTTACAGACCTATTGTTTCATGATATAATTTCTTATTTCAAGATCCAACATAACTAAGAAAAATGAGATACGTCACTGAGCTTCCATGTAGTTCTTCGATACGTACCCAGAGCATTTTTATTTACAATGACACAATTTAGAAAATTGTCTTAGAACTTATGCTACCTTGATTAAAAAGTTCCCGGAATCTAATTATAAAATTCAATATACAACTTTATTCATCAAAATCGAGACTGTCTCCTTCAAATACCCTACAGAAATACAATTGTGCCAACGTTCGACCAAATCGACAATTTTTAAACTTGGTTTTCGGTATGACCATCCGAGCTGTCTTCGATAATTCCAATATCTCCTTTCAGCTGCTGAATCTCGTTCAACGTAGTGGTTTTCAACTCGATCAAACATATAAAAGCCAATGGGATCAAAATAAGTTGAATTTGATGGCTATTGGATGGCACAACTTTTGATTTCGCATCACAGATGACGATGATATTGCCTGGCGATGCATTATCGTGTAAAATCCACGAATTGTTTTTCCATAAATTTTTCTCTTTAGGCGAAATGCTTCACACGAGCAGTTTTGCTGATAGGGTTCATAAATATTTGATCAGATTCAGCAATTGAGATCATGTCTTCAGCGATGTTCAACGTGGTCATGAAATTTCAAGTCTTTGACGACCAACTCTGCTGCAACAAGACGCAAACCCAAACTATTGACTATAATGTCAGATCCATAAGCACAACTCCTCCGCTAGCTCTCTGAAAGTAAATTTTTGGGGAATACTGTCACCTCACTAACCCGGGAATTTAGCTGAACCCATCTAGTGTCGAGGGAAGGGATTTTTAATGATCAACACATCTCTGTTAGACAGGACCGACATACTTACATCTCCTCCGAAAGATGGGCGCTCGAGCGATTCCCAGAATCCGAAAAATCGCACCTTTGCGGGGATTGAACTCAGATAATTCCGCTCAGAGGAAGAGCGACCAAGCTGGTAAATTTTTGTTTATTGATCAACAACTCTTTTACTTTCTTGGTGTTTTCGTAGCTAAACCACTACGTTAGTCATTCTCGATGGTATCTCGACCTTTTCTACAACGTTTGTGCAACTGCTTTTTTCAGAAGATCATTACCGAAATAATTTCCCAACATATCAAGAAATTCACACCATTGAATCTGTTCTTAACATAACAAATATACTTCCATTTAAGAAACTTTTAGAAATCGAAAATACCTACTTGGACAGATGTACTTAAAAAGACACAACTCTTAGAAATGTCAAGATACGCCGCTGAAATATCAATACAAAGTGGCAGCTTAACGAAAATAATAAAACTCTAATCTCATGACTAATAGCGCCAGCAGGTTACAATTCCAGGAACTTTTTGATCAAGGTGGTATTCTTCAGAAAATGGTAAGTATTCAATTGAATAATACGATTGAAATTTGAACTAAACAATTTTCTTGAAAACAAAGTTTTCATACTCACATAGTACTTTTAGGAATTTTCTTGATCTGATAATCGGCGCCTTTGAGATTCAACGGTTCTGCACTGATGGCTTGCCTCTTTATTCTAGGTTCAACCAATCCCTGCACTCTCGTATTTTCAACTCCCGGAGATACACTATTCGTCATCCAAATTTCGTCTCCAAGAGAAATTTGTTTGGTTATAATTTTCTGAGTGAGCGGCCGCACAACCTGTCGGAATTTATCGATTTCATTTTGGAGATGTCGAATCAGGTTGTCTTTTTCGTCGAGTTTTTTTTCTAAAAGCGATATGGCATCGTCCTTCTTTTTCAACTCTTTCTTCTTCTCGTCTAGAAGAAGTTTGAGCGCTTGAATGGCGTCTTCTTCGCTGATCGGCATTTCTATTGTTGATTGTTGCCCCCTAATTTTTTTCGGGAGGAATTTGTTCATAAACGCGTAACAACTCATAGAAAGGGATATAATCACATTGTCTGCTTCATCAAGAATTGGAGTTGTGTGATATGCGTGGCTTATTAGTTTTATTTATTTAAATATCTAGACAAGAGGAAAAATATTAATTATATATATATATATATATATATATATATATATATATATATATATATATATATATATATATATATATATATATATATATATATATATATATATATATATATATATATATATATATATATATATATATATATATATATATATATATATATATATATATATATATATATATATATATATATATAGAAGTTCATATATATATATATATATAATATATAGCATATATATATGCAGAGTGTTTTACGCGTTTCGGCACAAGGCCATAAATAAAAATCATAAATTCAGTAAAACACATAATACAATTCTAACGTTAACAACAATAACAGGCAATAACAATTATTATTTCAGTATGACTGGTTGCAGCAATCCATTGAATGGTGTATTCAAATTATCAGATTATCGTAGACATTCATAAATCCGTCAACGACAGCTCTTGAATTCACTGTCTTAGGTTCTTTTCGGATTTTGATCATTTCTAGAATGTTTCTTTCAAAGTCGTTGCTTTCAGATGTAGGAACTCGTACATCAGCAAAATTAAATTTATGTAGTTGTTCAAAGCTATGTTTCGCTAGGGCGGTACTTTTTTTATTAGATTTTAGTCGTGTTGGTATATTCTTTTATGTTAGTATTGTTCAGTATTACCGATATAGCACGCTCCAGAGTCCTGACAATTAACCTTGTATATACAGTGTGTTTTGTTCTCATGTTTCACCCTTGGCCTAAGAAGGGTGAAACATTATTTGCAGTAGTTCTTAGGTTTGTGGCCAAACTTGATGTTGTAATTTTCTAGGCATTTATCAATTCGTTGTGACAGTTCGGGTGTATAAGTGAGGCCGATGTATTTGAAATCTATTTCTTCTTTTTTCCTTTGTTCTGTATTGTATATTTCATGTACTCTTTACTTTATGAGTGGTTTAAAAAAACTAGGTGGAAACGCGTTTCTTTTTAGTATGTTCTTCAATTTCTTTATATTTTTAGTTCTAAATTTCGGGTGTGATAGTTTGATGGCTCTATAAACCAGCCTATTGATAACGCTTTTTTTATATCGGTTTGGTACAATTGATTCAAAATTTGGGTATCTACCACTCCATATCGGTTTCTGATACCAATTTGTACATATTTTTCCTGTATCGTCGTGGGTTAATTGTATGTCGAGGAAATTGATTGTTTTATCTTTTTCGATTTCATTGGTAAATTGAATTTTTTTGTGATATGAATTGGAGATTTTGGTTATTTCGTTTATTTTGTCGTGAGGAATACATGCATATCGCTTGAAAAACTGCACTTGAATGTGATCATCGGCCTCACTTATACGCCCGAACTGTCACAACAAATTGATAAATGCCTAGAAAATTACAACATCAAGATTGGCCGTAAACCTAACAACTACTGCAAACAATTTTTCACCACTCTAAGGCCAAGGGTGAAACATGAAAACAAAACACACTGTATATACAAGGTTAATTGTCAGGACTGTGGAGCGTGCTATATCGGTAATACTGAACAATACTTGCATAAAAGAATATACCAACACGACTAAGATCTAGTAGAAAAAGTACCGCCCTAGCGAAACATAGCATTGAACAACTACATGAATTTAATTTTGCTGATGTACGACTTCTTGCATCTGAAAGCAACGACTTTAAAAAAAACATTCTAGATATGATCGAAACCAAAAAAAAACTAAGACAGTGAATTCAAGACCTGACGTTGACGGATATATGAATGTCTACAATAATCTGATAATTTGAATACACCCTTCAATGGATTGCTGCAACCAGGTGTAAGATTCTTATCTGAAGCAACAACAATATCATGTAATTTAGACGTTCTCTGTTTATCATGAAAATGGGAACGTAGATGAAAACTCTATGTACTATGAAGATAGTTCAAATCTGTTAATCCACGACCTCCAAGATGTCTAAGTAGTGTAACTCTTTGAATAGCTGACTTTGTATAATGCTTTGTGAATATCATAAGTACCACCCAAAGTCAGCTATTCAAAGAGTTACACTACTTAGACATCTTGGAAGGTCGTGGATTAACAGATTTGAACAATCTTCATAGTAAACAGAGTTTTCATCTACGTTCCCATTTTGATTATAAACAGAGAACGTCTAAATTACATGATATTGTTGTTGCTTCAGATAAGAATCTTACACCTCTGAACTTGACAATGCAAAAGGTAGATTATAAAATATTTGATAATAATTCTAAGAGATAAAATTGGATGCAGAAGAAATTACACGGAAAGCACCTAAATAATTGAAGAATGTTTATATTTGAATTGTGGAGGCCGTTACTTGATGTAGATCCATGATATAAATGGGATGAAAAACACAAGGTTTAACTTTAATCTACACTTTATTTGAAAAAAATTCGACGACGTTTCGCTGACACAGCAGCTTTATCAAGAATGAATAACAGAATGTTTTTCATTCTTGATAAAGCTGCTTTGTCAGCGAAACGTCGTCGAATTTTTTCAAATAAAGTGTAGATGAAAGTTAAACCTTGAGTTTTTTATCTCATTTAATTTTTATATTGATGAAATCGCATCAGATAGATGGTTAGTACCTGGACAATTGTTCGCTGAAACAGAACGCTTGGCAATTGCGATCCAGGATCAGGTTGTTTTCACGAGGGATTATAGAAAAAACACATCATCAAGCAAAATATGTATGATTCTTGCCGTAGATGTTTTTGTTCTTCAGAAACAGTTTTTCATATATTATCATCTTGCTCAGTCCTTGCCTCAACAGATTATATAAAAAGACATAATCCCATCGCTAATATTATTCATTTTAATCTAGGAATTGAACATGACCTTATTCCAAAAAGTAAGAAATGTTACGAATATGAACCTGAGATTTTTTGTGAAAACGACAAATAGAAGCTTTATTTTGATTAAACAACTCTATGCAACAGAGCTGTAAAACATAATAGGCCAGATATCATTCTTACCGATAAGCAGAATCGAATAACATATATAATTGATATTGCTATACCCGACACACATAATATACAAAATGAATACATAGAACAAATTTCCCTATATCTAAATTTAACGTTTTCGAGTTATTCGCGATTTAATCCTAAAAATTACGATTTTTCGTGCGAGGACCCTGAAATTCGCAAATTATATGACCGGAATTTTTCAAATAATGCGTTTCGATCTCTCAATACGAGACCCATCTCAGAATCGCCATCAAAGTAATTCTGATCAGAATTTCGAGAGATAAAGTGCGAAGTCAATTACTATTGAAGTGAATTGCATCTGAGGTCTTCTTCTTTTCTCGTAGGTATTCTCTATTACATGAGTTACTTGTCAGGAAAATCGTCTTCAAATTGTTATTGATTTTAGATGTGGGAGTTTTGAAATTCACAAATTGTCCTGGAACAGAATATTTCAAATATTTTTTTCACAAGTTGAAACTCTGATATTTCTCGTTTTTTTCGGTTGGCAATATTTTGAGAAGTACCTACATCTAACCATAAAAAAATCGAGATGCTTCATTCATTCATTTCTGACGAGTAATTGATGGAACTGACCTTAGCTTCAGCTCTCTATTTGATGGGGCTTGTACCTCTGATTCAAATGCGTTAATTCCCAATTTATTTCAATATACTTCTGCTTTTATCCTAGGCCTGCTGGACTAGCTGTCGGTTGAACATTCAAATAAAATTACGGTGAAGAACATTTCATAGAAAAACTTCGGATGACTGTGATCAGTAAAGAATGTTGTATCTATAAGGAGGAAAAATATGCATAATTGCTCAGGAGTTTTGAAGTGAAAAGTCTTACTACGTTTTGGTCGCAGTAGTAGTAGGAGAGTTGAATATCGGGTCCATGTTTTTCATGGCGGAATAACAGCAATGTTGAAGAAAAAGGGGAAGAAAATTTCACCTGTGTAATCTAAGGAATTTGATTTATCCACTGAAGAACACTATTTTCAGGACGTCCAACTAAGCCTAAAACATTTGTAAGGTAAAAGTAACAATTTCAATAATTAATTTGATTTTGAGCATTGTCAAATTTTCGTTGAATAGAAAATTGAAAGAACTTTCCAGTGATATTTCACTCGATCCACTTTCCGAAAAATGTATTTCAACTTAGGAATTGGCGAGGGTAGGGCAGTTGATTTCACATTATCCAAACCCCAGACAATGGTTTCCCTCCAATAAAAATTACCGAGTCTCAATTTTTTCCGCTACAATCAGTCTTTCTTGTTATGGAGGGGGTGGCAGATTTTTGTTGAAACTCAAACTTTCGTTGTATTTGAACTTTCTATGTGATATTAAATGTTCATGAATATACTATTTTTGAATAGAGAAATGAAAGACTTTTCCAAAGATATCTCACTGGATCACTTTCCCTATAATGAATTTTGAGGTAATAATGAGGTTGATTCTACTTTCTTCCAACTCAGAAATCGTTCTCCTCCAATCAAAAATTGACTAGCTACGCTTTTTCCCCCAAAATCAGACCATCTTTGTGAGATAGAGGAGGTGGAAAATTTTCGTTGAAATACATATAGTTCTCAAATCTCACCACAATTCGCGCAGCTGCAGGCTATCAGTGTTGTATATCGCTTTTCAACATTCTAACCAAATACATCGAAACACTCTATGTCCAGAAGAAACGCATCTAGTACATACATACGAGTAGAGCCCTCTATGGACCGAGACGGTGAACGAGAAAAGCACCGAAGAATAACAAACAGATGTGGGAAAGTAAAAATTCCCACACTTCTAGACCATCATTCTTAAGTTTACATGTGTAGACTCCTCCGCAGGGTATCGCGGAAGATATTTGTTTTCTCAAATATTAACTGACAGGCAGTTTTTCCTGGAAACACTGTAGTCTAGAGTACCGAAGCCAATGGGATTATTTCGCTCGTTAAAACTGTGATTCATGGCTGGTCTGCATGTGTTGGAATTTCTACGTTCTAACATATGTTTGTTATTGTTATTTGCTTTACTCGGTAGCGGGTTAAACGCCTAGGTCTATAGAGGGCGTACTAGATGCGTCTCTTTTGAATCGTTATGGTGTTCCGATGCATTTGGTTAAGATGCTGAAAATCGATATGCGACACTGATAAATTCCTTAGGACAAAACTGCAGTCTGCCGCTTCGTTTTTACAGCATCCCGCTTAAATCCACTATTGTGGCTCTTGATGGTGGCGTGCATGGTGAGGGATTTGAGAACTAGCTCTTGTCAGAATACCGGTTTCTGAATAATTCTCCTTGTCGCAAGTTTACGTATGTAAACTTCACGCGAAGGATATCCCGCAAGACATTTAATTTCTCTCAAGAATATATTTCCGCAATGACAGTGCTCGTTTTCGAACTAAACACAAAATTGATTTCATTTCCATCAAGAAACATTCCTTAGATATCCATCAATAGACTCGAATCAATGCTTCTAACCATTTTCAAAAAATTTATTATAGTCGATTTTCCAGACGGCATTAAAAGGCTTCTTTCATTGTGTTCCTTTCTTCTCAATCTAGTTAGAATGATGACCATGAAGTATGTTTATTTGACAATCAACAATCAGAAGTAGGGTGTGCCAAATCAGGTGACTGGTATAGTTGCGGCAGAATTTTTGATATAAAATAGAGAGCAAGTAAATCCAAGCGCAGTTATGTATTATCTTGATGAAAAAGAGTTGTTTGCTTGCATAGCTGGCCTCTGATCCACGAAAACGACGACAATAGTAAAAGGAAACCCGTGACATAACTTTGTTTGGACGGCATTTCAGTAAAAATACTTGCACGGGACAAGGTATTACCATCGACTGCTTTTTCAAACATTTTCAACGTTTTGGGAGCCGAAACCCCATTCTTGAAATAAAATTGAATGCTGAATTTTTTTTATATTAAAAATCAATAAATAAACCTCTGAAACTAAACATCAACAATTAACTTATGAGCAACTGATTTCCAGTCATGAAACTTGACTCGAATCAGTAGAGATTGTGGTATAACAAAAAATATGCATATATGCATATTTTGAAGTCAAAAGTCTTATTGCTATTTTGTTCGCAGTTGAAATAGAAGAGATGAAATATCTTGGCCATGTCGCGAAAAGGTTAGTTACTGAAGGCGAGATCCTAGAAAGTAGGAAAAGAAGGAAATTTTAGCTGTGTGATCCAAGGGATTTGGTTTATCCATACAAGAACACTATATTCAGGACGTCCAACTAAACTTAACATAATTGTAAGGCGAAAATAGTAGAAAACTCATGGATATTGAGCACCTGCGTGCGCACACTAACTAATCTCGATTTATTTTCCAAGCTTACATTGGTAAAGATGCCATCTGCTCTGACAATAGATTTTCAAGCAATGTATACGCTAATTTCATTGGAATATATAAATGCGTTTTGGTTAAAAGTAATATAGGAAGAAATATTCACTATTACATTACAATCAAGGTTGAACAAATTTCGAAGAAATTATTCAATTTTTATTTGGTTCTATATAAAGAACAAAGTAATCACCTACGGATCACCGCGAATGATTTTTATTACCACAATCTATTGTGTGAATCTCATCCGAATTCTTTAGAATAGCCGCCTCATTTATCACTACAATTCCATCAATTTGTTTTCCATTCAATGAATTCGCAATTAATTTCCACGCTAAACGCCCAAGACTTATTTCTAATGCCATAAGTTATTTATTATTAATTACTCTATCATTATGACTTACATCATCGCGAAGTAACATGTAATTTGAATAAATTTATGCGAACTGGCTCAGCACGATTATAGGGATTTAGAATCTGAATATATAGGAATATCTAATTCAAATATCACGATATGTCAAGATGCGATACTTTCTAATAAATTATGTTAACTCTACTACGTTGCCACTCCTAAAATTTGCTGAAGGGATTTAATTTTTATTAAAGGAAGGGATTTTCTGCTTGCGGCCATCACGTTTGTAAGATCTTATATCAATAAAAATAATATAATCTTCAAAATCTTAATATTTGTATTTAAACGACGATATGCTTAGATTTGCCAATAATATGGATAGATACCCTTCTCTATGTAAAAGTTCAAGAAATCATCTTCAGAGGCACATAATTTATTTTTCCGGCAAATTATTCCATGAATAGTCACGATCTGTTGAACACACTGCTTATTTCTTTCATATGGCCTTCAATAGTTGTTATTTTTAATCTTCAATCGTTGAGTGCATGATAATTTTTTCCTAAATTACTACCTTTGCGTTTTTATCTCAACTTTGAAAGTTAATTTTACTGCATTATCAAGTAGGAATAAGATATTTCAAGTTCAATAAACAATTTATTTTCTATCAAATATATTTCTATGATAATTTTATTCACGATCGAGGCTTATATTTTATATAGTTGGCTATTAAGCAATACCTATTCCAGTTATCCATGTTGTTAAATAACTCCGAAACAACATTCAATTAATTAGAATTGCCCTTGTATCATTGAAACGTTCACTCCCAAAGATAACCATGCAGATAACACTAAATGAACAGGGCTTCTACCCCTGAAACATAACGTCATCTGTCAAAGCTGCATCAAACTCGAAATCCAAGAAAAGCGAGGTTATGTTGAACTCATATCTCTCCAATCTCATTCAATAATTCAGGCAATATCGTGACAATCTACTCGCCTATCAAGAGAAATCTGCACAAATCAATCGTAAAACTATGTCTGACTTTGACGTAACGACATCCTAGCATCTAAAAGTGTCACTTTTCTGCGTCCTGTCAATTAGTCATCCATTTTATCGATTTTAGAAGTGATCGTTCAAGAATCGTGCCACAGGAAAACCGGGGACAAGGTTCTCGATACAATCATTGAATTTATTGCAAATAGTGCGGGTTATCAACCATAAATACAATTAAATGAATTTATATAGATGGCTCGCCGAGTTGCAAATACAACTTCAAGCCAATAAATAGCGCTCTTTGATAAGTACAATTAGACAATTCTATTTCGCACATGCTTCAAATTCCACAATCGTGTTCTTTCGATTATAAATCGGACTTGGAAGAGAGCGATCTAGTTGCGTTTTTCAGTGACATCATAAAGATGCCACGGAAAGAACCGCACAGATCCTAGATAAGGTATAAAATGAAATTAACGGGATCGTTTAAGGTGACGATGAATACAGAAATAAATGTCAAACGGATTCTATGGTCACAGAGATAACATAGGTATTGAGTTGTTGAACTTTTTCCCATTCTGTGGTTATGGATGTGTCAAGTTAACGTCATAAAATGTTGAAAGTATTACGTTACCAATTAATATATTATTTCAACGGGTTGAAGAAACTGCCTGTCAATTAGTTATTTGAAGCCTGACGAAGTACTATATCATATCGCATTATTCAGAAATCATTAAGGTGGAAAAGGAAAAAACCGAACTGTTCTCATTTTATAAGGGTTCAGTGCCATTTATACACTCAAGGTCGAACTAAATAAAAGAGACAAGAATTGTCTGTGCCCTGGGCTCCAAATGTGAATGATGTCAGGAAAGTCGTGTGTCGGTTGCACATCTGATTGATGATTCAATATGATTCCCAGATATGAACTCAGTGAAACTTCGGTGATGGGATGACATTTTTAAAGGCGTGCCAAAATTTCGTATTCACAGATGCTCATTACAATTCATGAAATGATATTTATAGACCGGAAAATAGAAGGTGTTCACCACATGACACTAAGTCTACGAAAATTGCGTTTTATTATTCCTATTTGTTGCTTTTCAAGAGAAGAAAACAAAGCTTCAGCAAATGTAGTTCTTTTAGGTTAGATAACAATAAAAAGTGATACATTTTTCGATATATATTTCACGAGGGAAACACAAACCCGTGAAAATGAAGAGAAAATATCCGAGCTTTCGCTCGTGTTGTTGCATTATGACGATATTCGTCCACAAAATGTGAAAACTCGTCACTCCTTGGAGCATCGAGGGTGTTTGCAAGAAAACAATATTTGGCTGGGTTGATCCTCCAAAAGAGTTCTAAGCAAAGCGTCCGGTCATACGAGGATTGTCCGAAAAGTATTAGATGTACCTTTATATGTTTGCGTCTGGTCTGAGCGACCTCTGTGGGTCATTGACGTAAGTAATAAGTATTCGCAAACTACCTGAAGGTAAGCGGCGAAACGCCTGGGTTCGTGAACGGTGTGCAATTTTTCATAGTGTCTCATTTTTTCGTTCATAGTATTTTCCTAATGTGAAGAATGATGTAATATAGAAATAACAAAGGTACTTCAACTATTGCTTTGATCTGGAAAAGAGTTGTGTGGATACTATCAATTGTTTAAGATAACATTCCCTAAGGAGTATATGAGCAAATTACTAATAAAAGAGTGGTATAAAGCTCTTAGATATGACCGCACACTTGTTGATAGCAACCCATGCCACCCGCAACGGCTGTTTGGAGGACTTTCAATCAAAAGTTGCAGATGGTTCGCGTGTATGCGAAATTTACTAAGCAATTGTTGACGAATGACACAACAACGATACACACAAAAGCAAATTTAGTATTACTTTACAAAATGATGAATGGGCGTACTCCAAAATATTTGAACGAGTTACTGAAAAGAAGAAGCCAGAGTCGTTCACGTTCGTTGAGGATAGATGAAGAGTTCAACGTTCGTTTCACAGATAAGCAGTTTTTGCTAAACGAGGGAGTTAGAATGTTTAATGCCTTACCTCAGAATATTAAGAATTCTCACACTGTTGAAACCTTTATTAGGTCTTTGAAGGAACACTTGAGTCGAACAATTTAAATTCAGATTAGTGTATAATGTTACATATACTTAAGAAATTCAATCAGCAAAACTGTTAATTAATTGTATATAAAATAGCATGAAATGCTAATTCAATAAACTAACTACCTAAAGAGCCTTCGCGTTTACAAATTTAAAGAGAAAATCATCTGAAAAGGTATGGAATATGGATTGAAATATTGCATGCAATTCGTTTAGTAACAGGGTTTGAGACACGACAACTTGTATCAAAGATCTCAATCAATACTTACAAATGTGGAAGTAACTCTGTATTTATGTACTATTTTCTAAAAATAAATATCCAATGAAACTTTCGCAGCACTCTGTCAATCTTTACGGTGATTTACTTTGTTTCATAACCAAATTGTGAATTCAAAGAATTCCTTGAAAGTAATGTAAAAGAAGTTTTCCAAAAATGTTTCACTATTTTCCCTATTCAAAATGGAGAGTAAGGACCCTTGCAGTAAAAGTTGATGTTGAAGATGAGCACATTATGTTGAATAATCTTTCTTTGCAGATTGTCCAGAAATTGATGGTTCCCTAATCACTGAGTCTGCTTCGTTATCGTTATATCATATTAAAAATCACGCATATGAAATAAGAAGTAATTAGGTGCAAGAACTAAATTATAATAACGTAATTCGAAAGGTGTACTGGTTTTTGTGTTGTGAATAATGGAAATATTTTTGACAATTCGACTCATGAGTCAAAATGCACGTTTAAGAATACAGAAATTCGAGTTCGATATCGGATAAATTGCATAGAAATAGGAAGGAAGGTAGGATATTAGTGGATGAATTTGCCCATAGAGAATTCTTGCGTTTCCATAGCAATGTAACATTCACAACAAATAACACGGTTTCAAAACTGTAAAGAACAGCCATTTTAGTACCTGTTGTAAAGTTTATGCCGATATAAATTAAAATGTTTCGTTTTGGAAGCACTAGTGAAGCAGAAATAAATAGTTCTATACAGAATTCTATCCCCAAAAATACAAGAAAAACGCACAGCTCGATTTGGATTTAATTGAGTATATTCTGCAAGGAACGAACGTTCGATTTGGATATACAGCATACCTGCTGTAGATATTGCAGAAATTCTTATGGATTAGGGTTTCAATATGAAACAAATGAATGGACAAGATTACAAAGAATACGTTGTCAAAACAATGTGGAGCACAACTGCGAAAATGATGCAGAATATGTATTTCGAGAAATTCAACATGAGTTTCAACCCCTTTACCGATTCAGCAATTAGAAAGGCTCGTGAAGCTCGCAATTCTAAAAGGAAGATGTTACAAGGGGATGTGGAAAAGCGCAAAGAAAGTTCCGTTGCATTAACAAGAACTGAAATTGATAGCATGACTCTGTACTGGGACGAAAATGCCCCGATAGGTTTGTTGAAAAAATTTTTCGATTTTGTTGCTGATGAATTAAAATGGCGTGGCGGTGAAGCAGCAACTTGCAAGGTACACTTCTTCAAAGTGGAAAACTTGCCAAGGCGGCTCAAAAAAATGCTGTGATAGTAAATGGCTACTAAAAAAATAAGGAAAACCCAGATGTATGTCCTGTGAGGTTGTTTCATAAGGTATTGTCGAAAAGACCCGATCATATTACAAGTGAAAGATTATTTCTGGCTCCCAATCAATTTTGGAAAAACAGTACTTCTAAAGGTTGGTACAAAAATATGCCTTTGGGAATAAATAAAATATCCAAATGGACAAAAATTTCAGCACAGAAAGTTGGACTGTATACAAATTTTGAACCTATCTGAGGCAGGTGTCAGTGAACAAGAATTGATCAAACTAACTGGACACTCACGACAAGCTCTATTAAGCCCTACCTACAACTGAACAATGAGCATCATTTGAATCTTGTTTCAAATCTTCGAAAAACTTCTGCGAATGCTGAATCTTCCATAATTCCTCAGGCATCGTCCCATATAGATTCGCTCGTAGTGAAAAAATTGTATACCGTAATTACATTTTCAATAACTGCTCATTCCAATAATAACCAAATAAGTTTGTAATGAATGCTTTATGATTTTTTCGTTGAGTTCGTGTGCATTTCTCAATGCAGTTCATTTTGTACGTTTTGTCATTCGCGGAATTTTCTTAACAAATACCACTCGAGCTCAGATTTGGCAGCATATTTTTCTAAGCTCGTTTTCTCATACTTACTTTTCGGTAATAATACTAATAAAATAATCGACCTGCTCTCGTTGAATTGCCTGCACGTAGGTATTCGAAAACGAGCATGAAAAATATCCGGCTAAATCTGAGCTCTTGTGGTATTGCTTACGAAAATTTCAGTATGTGCCAGAACTGTCCCAAAAGTCTCCGCGACAGAATGTACTAGCTATTTATGTGAAGCAGTAACTTTTCGAAGGTTACCCAATAAAAAAAACAAAATATGAACGCTTTGAAGATGATCACTGATTGGTTGATAGCCTGGTTGGTGTTGACGGTAAGAACAGATGATACATTAAACGTGTGTGAGTTGTAATTTGATGATCGCCGAAATGTAACCATACCAGAATGGGATTTTGAAATATCGACTGAAAATTTACATTTTGTATGTGTATGGTGTATGGTGCATAGGTGTGCGAAATTCATTTCATAATTGCAAACAAATGAGTAGAAAAACTGTCTCATTGAAATCATTTAAGACAACTTGGAAATAGTCATTAATGATGAATGCAATCTAACCAAATAGCAATCATCGTAGTGGAAGCTCTCGTTCCAGCAAAATAATGTTACTTTCGACTATTTTTTCATGACGATCTTGTGCACGATAAGTTTGCTTCTGCAGGACGGACAATCAACAAGGATTATTATATCGAAATTGTAAAAATATTTCGTGACTCATTAGAAAACATTTGATAAAGCAGGTCTTACACCTATGTAAGTCTCCGTACAGTCTTAACATAGCTTCTTGCATCTTTTGGCTGCTTACAAGATTGACAACACCGTTTGAAGAGCGACGATTTGACGATAAATGAACAATTGGAATAAATGCAACACTTTGCAGGCCATTCCGAGAACGAAGTACCACAACAGCATGCAAAACAGAAAAAGGAGAACTATGTAATATAGCAATAAATTCTACTTATACGGGAGGAGGACATGTATTACCGTAAGCAAGTGCAAAGGCGAAAATTGAAATGCTTCAGATTGATAGGTGGCATGTGAATTCGTTTTCTCCACGTTTTCCAGATCTAAATCCCATAAGACACTGAAATTAAGCTCTTTCAGCAATGAATAAAAACTACTTAAGGAAAACAATTCAATATATCTAATATTTCATGAATAGTAAGGGATAGGTTGGCTTTTAACATATTCTTGAACTATAATGCAGTGGTATAATATTTACCACTTGGATTTTTAAATAACGAATGAATTCTCCTTAGGTGCAAAATGATTAACTTCACACCGGCGCATTAATTAAACAAATAACGCAAGATCGTATGAGAAGTATAAAGAAACCTGAAAAAAATCGAGTCGTCGACAGGTAAGAAGGAGGTTCATTATTTGTCGGTAACTTCAAGATCGAAAAATCCAGTTTGGGTCGCTTAATAACCAATGGCGACTGAAGTTATAAATTATATTTGTTAACATGGCGACGTGATATGGTAATATAACGAAGATTGAAAGAGTATGGGGAATATCAATCAAATCAGAACAAGGCTTTCAAATCTCAAAAGTATCCTAGGTTGTGTGTATTGTCACTTTTCTTATACTTTAGGTTAGGTTTTATCTGTTTAATTTAAGTCATAGAAGTCAAAGAAATATCCCAGAAACAGTCGGTCGTACAACATGAAATATTCCCAGAAACAGTTCGTATTTTTTACATTTTTCACTCAAACTCATATCTCCACATAGCACACACAGACGCATAAGCATTACAAATAGTAATGAAAATCATTATATTTTTATTAATAAAATCTTTATACTAATGATAATTTAAACTCTTTTCTAAATTTTTTGGTTCATTTAATCCCTATTCCTTAGATTTCTTTACTAAATTTTGACCTAAACTAATGTGATGCATAAATAAACGTGAATTAAATAAACAATAAGTTAACAAATAATCTATAGTTAGACCATATAATAATAAAAAAGTAGAAAATAGTCTATTGTTATTTTTCCCACAAGCTCCAAATAAGTGAAAAGTTGAATTTTCAACACTCAAAGGGCTGTAAAGCGAAATAAATGTTAAAAATAACTTACATTAAAAATGGCCTCTAAAAACTTGTTTGAGTTAAAACGTATTTAGTTGACTCTAATATTTTTAAAATTGTAAAGAAACAAACTATTTTCATTATTTGTCGCACTCTGAGACATGTGAAAAGTTGAATTTTCAGCACTCAAAGGGCCGTAAAGCGAAATAATTGTCAAAAAAACTATAAATGGTCTCTAAAAAACTTGTTTGAGTTAGAAAATATTCAGTTGACTCTTATATTTTTAAAATTGTAAAAACTGACTATTTTCATCATTTTCCGTACTCCGAGATATGTGAAAAGTTGAATATTTAGCACTCAAGGGGCCGTTAAGCAAAATAATCAACAAAAATGAGTTAAAAATTAGTTAGTTAACTCTTATATTTATGAAATTGTAGAGAAATAAACTATTAACATTATCTTTCGCACTCATGTGGAAAGTTGAATTTTCCGCATTAAAATGCAGAAAAAATGTTTTTTCGCATTTTTGGAGGTAGCGCACCTTCAGGAAAAACCTGAAAAAATTCAGAAAAATGCTTTTTTAAAACAGAAATCAAACGCGGAAAAAATTGGACTTGCACCGGTCTTCGCTAATTTTAGAGATGAAATTTTCGGGTACTTACGGGGACCCGATCATTACGAAAAAATTCTGTATGTTTTGTAAGGTAACTAAGGTTGTTCATGAATTTTTTCAGATATTTTGAAGCAGCAGAACCTGAGGAAAAAATAAAATGCAAAAAACACGTTTTTTGATGGCTGGAGAGGGTGGGAGGTGGTAGGGGCTAATATATCGATGAATGTTTTCCTTTTGCCCACCCCTATGATGTAATCAAGGAAAAAAAGGATTTTGCGAATGAGGGCATTTCGCCTATCTTATCAGGGGGTACCCTTTCAAATAATAATCAAAATCACTGCAGGTGAAATGAACAAACAGATATTCGAAAAGTTATGTACATTTACAACTACAATCGACTATCCAACAATTCATCATCGAATATATTCCTAGTTCAGTTGTACGCGCGATAATTTATTCCAATTCGATACCTCGTATGGTATGTTTGATATAATCAGGTAACAAGAAAATTGTTCAAACGTAATTACTGTTCATTATGTAGAGAACGGAATTAAAATTATCTAGACATTAGCATAAGCCAACTCGATTGAGCCAGTTTTTGTCTGACGTATGTGGACGAAATTAGTAAGCTAATGGCAGACATTTGCCACAAAAGAAGAAGAACCGGATTTGTAACATATAATGTATTCGGAGGGTGGAAGTTGTAGAATTTCTATAGTTGACTTTTGAAGTGAATAAGATGGTTTAACCTTGGCCTTCATTTTTTCAACGTATTTTTCCTGTAATAATAGAATAACATAGAACAAAAATTAGAGATTCGAGAGATCGAAGAGAATATGGACAGCATTAAGCTGATAAAAAATCCCAGTATTTCCTTGAAATATAATTGGGAAGTGACAAAAGAAATATGTTTAAAAATTAAAAAGTCCTAATAATAATACTCGATAAGCCTTTATATTTCAAAAACTTGAATCACTAACACATATTCATGACCGGAACTGAACTTTCTGATAAAATTGTCTAAATTTATGTTACAAACATATTTTGTCTCCGATTTCAAGAAAGAACTTCATAATCAAATACATAGTACCCTACTTGCAAGTTCTATAAACTATGATTTCTGAAGAAATAATATTAAAAACAAATTCTCATGAATCAAATTTAACGATTTTAAGTTCTACGTGGTTATTTTGGAGCATTCAATTGTTGTTAGTATATGAAACAATGAGAGGCACACAAGTCGATACTAAGAATAATATTGTTTAATATTTATTACGTCATGGAAGTAAGCTATTACATGAATATCTTTCAAATATAAATATGATTACCACAAACACACACTCAAATATTCCGTTTCGTTTTCCAGATAGCAACAAATAAAAGTCGCTAAGTGCGAGTAGGACTTCGCACCAAGCTAAGAACTCGTTCCCGTTTTGTCTGAGTTTTTTGATTCCCTTCTGAAAGCTAGTCCCCAAAACGGATGTTTGCATCTTTTTTGTAGTTAGAAGCAATTTGCACGAACAGATCAAAGCTTTTTATTACTTGTGTATTCATATTGTCGAAATATATTGAAACGAATAAGAGAAAATGGATTCTAAAGAAATCAATGAATATTATTGATGTCAACATTGAAATTTTTCGGAGTTCGATCATTTAAAGAATGTTGATAAACCTATACAGACAATCGATACTAATAAGTGGCACATCTGTCTACATCATCCGTATTTACTTACATCGGCATCGCATGCTTGTTCGTTTGTTCCAACTCATAATTTATCACATGGCTTTCGATTAATATAGTTCTCAATTCTCACCTCAATCGCGGAATCATTTGGTAAATTACACTGGTCAACAAAATTTTGTAACAAGAAAGGTGCTGGCTAATTTTAAATTACCTACCTACCCCCATTTTATAACCATATTTATTTCAATTCCATCAGATCTAGTTTTCGTGTTACAGCTACTACCCACAAAATTAAAAATTATCCGTTTTTGTTTTACTTTCTCATTTAGAGAATTTGTTCATTTGAAGAGCGCAGTGGTTTGTTCTGTTTTTAGAGTGAAGTGATTCTTAAATAATGTCACAAAAGCGTAAAAATGATCATGACAAGTTCTGTTACATTTGTGGTGATATTACTTTCAAAAGTCAGCGATGGAATTTGACACCATTAGTAACTAAGTTATATGTACAGTATCTTGGTTTTTCCATCGGACAACAAGACAAAGCGTGGGTTCCACACAAGTGTTGTGTTATATGTGTTGGATTTCTCACTGGATGGGCGAAAAGATCTCGATCTATGCCTTTTGCAATCCTTATGATTTGGACGCAACCAACGAACCACTCATCTGATTGTTATTATTGTCTTACTGATACAAAAGGTATTACAATTAAAACAAAAAGTAAAATCAAGTATCATGACCTGCCATCAGCTAAAAGACAGATCATAGTGAAAATCTACCGGTACCAGAACCACCTCAAACTAGCGATCTGTCCCTTACACCAGAAGTCGAAAAAGAGACATTGGATCCTGATTTTCAAGGAGCTTCTCCATCCACATCTAATGAGCCACATCTTCTATCAAAAGGAGATATCATTGACTAGGTACGTGACTTAAATTTGTCCAAACAACCGGCAGAACTTTTGGGCTCTCAACTAAAAGGATGGAATTTATTGAAACCAAAAACAAAAGTATGTTACTTTCGCAATCGAGATGAAGAGCTAAAAGATTTTTTCCACAAGATGATCAACTTGTATTTTGTAATAATGTCTATGGTGTAATGACTGTCTTGGGTATAGAATATAAAGCAGAAGAGTGGCGTTTATTTATTCATGGATCAATAGTAAGTCTAAAGGCTGTTCTTTTACATATCGGTAATAAACTTCCCTCTATCCCATTAGGTGAGGCTTCTAACATGAAAGAGTCTTACGAAACGATCAAATTTATCTTGGAAAAAATTCAGTATAACGAACACAACTGGAAAGTTTGTGGAAATTTGAAGGCGATTGCCCTAATTTTAAGATTACAACTTGGGTAGACAAAATACTGTTGATTTATTTGTGAGTGGGATAGCAGAGACAGAAAAAATCATTATGTTAAGCAAGACTGGCCCAAAAAACAATCTCTTACTCCAAAGCAGAAAAATATCAAAAACCCTCCATTGGTGCAGATTGAAAATGTATTTTTACCACCTTTACACATAAAGCTTGGGCTCATGACGAACTTCGTAAAAGCTATGGACACGAGTGGTGACGGCTTTTTATATTTAAAAGAAAAATTTTCCAAGATGAGTGAAGGAAAAATTAAAGAGGGCATATTTGTTGGCCCCCAAATCAGGCAGTTGATGAAAGATGATATATTTGAAGAAAAGCTTAGTAATTTGGAAAAATTAGTTTGGAAATTTTTCATGAAAATAACTTCCAATTTTCTAGGAAATCACCGATCAAGTGACTATAAATGTATTATCGCGGAGCTTTTATCCACTTATAAGGCTTTGGGCTGTAATATGTCATTGAAAATACATTTTCTCCATTCATATTTAGACTTCTTTCCTGAAAATTTGGGCGCCGTCAGCGATGAACACGGTGAAAGATTCCATCAAGACATTTCTACCATAGAAAAACGATATAGGGTAAGTGGAGCCCACGTATGTTAGCGGATTACTGTTGGACATTAAAACGAGACGTTCCTGAAGCAAAATACAGACGAAAATCATAAAAGTAAATTGATATTAATGTAGCAATAAATCGAAATAACGTCTTTTCGTTTATAAAAATTCAAAATTTCTGAAATGTTATAAAATTGTTTTACAAAAAACTATTCGTATTTGAAGCATTTTAATTTTATTTCTAGTATCCTTATCCTTGTCCTAAACATAACTAGACAAAACCTTTCATGTTACATGCAAAAATTGTTTTTTGTTGACTAGTGTTATCGTCCCCTGCAAATGGCAGTTCTTTATTAACCACAATTAAATGTTTAGTTAATTATGTCATTTTTTTGGCGATGTTACTACAAGCTTAAGATTTTCACACATCATATAGGCAAATTTTATGATTTTAAATAAACGGACAAAACCCCTATGCTCTTAATTCACTTGGAAGTTGCAGAAATGCAACTGATTGTGACATAAAAAGCAGTATTTTTCGGTTACATTGACTTGAAAGAAGTGATTGCAGACATAAATATCTAATATCAATTTCATTTCGATGTCCATACGGGTTCCTTAGATAAGTTCATTATAGCGAAAAGAATTTTTCCTAGTAATTTATTAAAAATTTAGTTTATTTTGATTTTTTCTTAATCCGTGCTGAAAGAAATGGCTACTCGCTAAGCTTTATGTTTCTATAACCATGGGAAGTAGCCTATAGTTTTCGATTTTCTTGTGAGTCTTAAAATATATAGTATAATGTGAAGTGAACATAGTTTAGATTTTTCAGATCTCATAGGAATTTCAAATCTGAGTTTTGGGTTTCATTCTCAAGTTCATACTGTGTTACTGAGAAAAAGCGAATAAGTTCATTATAGCAGAATTTTTTTCTCGACAAATATACAGTTGTCTGATTTTTTTCTTATAACCTTGCTATGTAACATAGCTTTTCGCCAATCTTCATGATTCTAGATCAAGGCAAAGTATTCAAGGGGTTTGGATTTTTTGCGAGAGTCAAAATATGCCAAGCAAAATTCAATATAAGCGCTCGTTTTTTTCAAAGTTTGATTTTTAACAGCACCGAGAGATTTGGTTAATGTTAAACAACTATGACCTACTATACTGTTGCATTCATCAACTTTAATAATTTGATCATCTGAGAATTTATTTTATTGAGTTTTTCACATATTTGATAAAATTTCGGAAGATTTTCTTGAAATTCAGGAGATTATGATTTTAACATAATTTCACATTCAGTTCAAATGAATTGTGAACCAGAAGGCTTATCAAATATAGATATACCGGGTGTTCACGCGCATTGGAACATTAAAAGTATATGGAGAAAGGTATGACTGATTGGAGACATTTTTTGTTGTAGTCTTGAATGATATTTGAAAATATTTTCAATGCTGTGGCACTTTCGGTTATACCGGAAGTTGAAACCATCTTTGTTATTTCCAATGGCATAATGTTTGTTTCTATTTTTTTATTGTAGAAAATTAAATTCTGAACAATATTTTACTCATATCATTGGCACCTGAAATCAACCGAAAGGAAGATATGAATTTTTCTATCGTTATTTTGCGATTTTTGGATGCCTCTTAGAAGACATCATAAAAATACTAAAGATTCACTATCGATAATTTCTAGATCGTTGTAAGTAAAAGGGCTCATTTAGAGGCTTCACGGTATACAGGGTGTTTCTAATGCATGTGGAAAATCGTAGTACATTCAAAGGGATAAAACTTTCAATTAGACTACCTATTTTTGCACACACCATTCAACTCGTAATATTAATAGGCATCGATCTGTTAACGGTTTCCCTAAACCTAAAATGTATAGTTTCCGAGTTATTCGCTATTTTATCCCAAAAATTATGATTTTTCGCGCCAGGACCCTGAAATTCGCAGATTATATGACCGGAAATCTCGCAAACAATCCATTTCGGTCGCTCAATACGAGACTCATCTCAGGAATCTTCATCAAAGTAATTCTGCTCAGACTTTCGTGAGAAGAAGTGAGAAATCAATTACTATTGAAGTGGATTGAATCTGACTTCTCATTTTTCTTTTTTTCTAGTAGGTATTCTCGATTACATCAGTTACTTATCAGGAAAGTCATCATCATATTTTTTAATTTTCCACACTTTCTTTATCTCATCGGCAAGCATCATATATTCAGAAATTTTTCATTGTATTTAATTTATATGTCGTGTGTCGGGTATAGCAATATCAATTATATCTGTTATTCGATTTTGTTTATCCTTAAGAATGATATCTGGCCTATTGTGATTTACAGCCCTGTTGCAAAGAATTGTTCCATCTAAATGAAGTTTATATTTGTCGCTTTCACAAATAATCTCACGTTCATATTCGTAACATTTTTTGCCTTGGGAATGAGATCATTTTTATTCCTAACTTAAAATGAATAATATTGGCGATGGCATTATGTCTTTCTGAATAATCTGTTGAGGCAAGTATCTTGGATCGCAATTGCCAAGCCTTCAGTTTAAGCGAACAATTCTGTAGATACTAACCATCTAGTTGATGCGATGTCATCAATATAAATACAACAAAATAATTTGAAAACTCTACAGAGAGACGAAGTACACACAACCAAATTTATATGGTATCAGCCTTTTGATTAGGTTTTCGATCTCCATTCTGCCACGCTTGGCAGCTTGGATGAACTGTTGTGGACGCGATTTTCCTTTTGAAATTATCCCATAAATGTTTAATAGGATTTAGGTCTGGAGAGAAAGCAGGCAGTCCAATATGGCGATTCCCTCTGTTCAAGATAATGTCGCGCGAGGATGCTGGTATGCGGAGGAGCATTATCTTGCATAAAAGTGAAATTCTCACCGTTTGCACCTCGCCAGAGTCTCACTATGGGCTTCAGCACTAGGCCACGTAATTTCTAGCCGTCACACTCGCAGGAAACGAAATCAAATCGGTTTTGCCTCCCAGCATAATACCACCCCAAAACATCACACTACCCCCTTGGTATTTCGGAATTTGTCTTGCTGCTCAGAGTCTAGCTTGTCTTCCACGACCCCTTAAAACCCGAATCCGGCGGTCATCTGATCGAACACCAATTCTGGTCTCCTCCGAAAAAAGAACATTTCGCCAATTCTCAATATTTCAATTTTGGTGCTCGATACACCAATTAAGTCTGTTAATTTTTTGTTGTCTGGTTAGCTCTGGAGCTCTGAAGGGCCTTCTGCTGTATAAGTCCCTTGAACGAAGTCTTTGACGTATCGTTTCGACTGATACACTGATGCCTGCTGCTTCCAGAAATTGTCTTTGGAGTATGGGGTACGACGCAATTTGGCACAAAAAGCGGTCTTGTTTTTCAGAAGTGATCTTCCTACGACTTCTTCCAGGCCTATTTTGCAGAGATTGTAGCTCCACGTATCGGGCGTAGGTTTTTGAAATCACCTCTTGTGATACCTCTATTGTGGCTGCTATATTCCTCTGTGTCACCCTTCTTTAACGAGAGCAATTATTCGACCCCTCTGCACATCGGAAAATTCAACGTAAGGCATTTTCAATAATGATTATAGGCTTTCTCAAATTTTGAAATTCACAGTTTCAAATCTCATTGACGACTGAGTACAATCTCCCGAACATATGGTGATAATTCAACATTTCTTATAATAGTATCCAGTTTTTTTAAAATAAAAAACTTCCTTCTCTACAAGTGGTCAAAGATCCATGGTTAAAAACAATTAATAATGTGAAATACCGAGTGATTCCATATAAATTTGGTTGTGTGTATATGTCACTTTCTGACATTTTCTGTGTTACTTTATAACTTTTCAGCACTTCTCAGGTTGAAATGGTTGAGTGTCTTGTCATAAGGAGATAAAAACTAATAGAATACTGATATAAATCAAAAGCTGGTTCAACCAATCAAGCAAAAATATACTACACCGAATTGAAAGGATAGTTGGGACTATTTTTAAATCACAGATATCATGATTTCTTTTTGTCTAACATTTATAGATTGATATTGACATGAGTATACGAAATATGACTTAATAGTTATCACCAAAATCAATTATATCACATATCTGAACAAATAAAGATTTCAATCACAGTTGCTTTGTATTGTTCACATTCATTTATTTTGATTGGCGTACCGATTGTTTGATCAGGTTATCAGCCTTTGAGGTTCAGGTTAGCAGAAGCTTCAATATTTTCGAAACAAGAAAAATATGATTAGGAACAATTCCTTATGAGGAAAGCAATAGCCATCATTTCAAGTTGGATGATTTTCATTCAGATCGTGTAGGAACGATTCAATGCTATAGATACCATATGAAGGAAGATACAATTTAGCAGTTATTGAATGATTTTGTGTGAGGAGCTACTTCTTCGGTCTGCAACAAAATTCGTTATCGACAAGGTCAACAACTGTGAAGGTAAGATTTCATTCTTATCTCAGCATGGAACGATGGGCTGAAGTTTTGTCCACTTTATGTATCCAGTTTATGTATATTATAAGAATATCATTTAGCCATATCAACATAAAACTCGCTTTAGTTAGGCATAGAATACGTTAAAACCTCAACACATATCTATACATTAGAACCTTGAATAAGTAAGGTATCCTTGCTCAATATTCAATCCATTCCACTTTTTGAAATAGCAAACGTTCCAATTGCATAGTTATCATTCACGAATTAAACTATGAAGCAAAATGGATGGTCTTACAATTCTGGAAACTCATATAATTTTCGTCAAAAGTATCACGTTTCGAAAATAGACGTCTAGGATGAGTATAAAAATTAATATTAGTTTGAAAAATAAATAACAGCCGTTTTCACCGAATCGAACCAAAAAGAAAAGAATAATTTCAATTAATAAGATGCTCAAAACAGCTTAAAAAGTGAACTCAATGCACAAAATTAAAGAATTTTCTGAGTTGAAAATAAAGTTATTGCATCGTCATCGTCTTCCTTTCTCTCTATCTCTCTCTCTTTGTTATTTTACATTACACAGGCGTAATTTTATTATCAATTCACAATGAAGAAACTCTTGTATAAACACTCAATTACTCCCTATTGCTTTCGGAAATTGCCCTCTGATGATTTCTCTCTGTCTATCTAGAATCGAAACTTAGCAGGGTAGACGAATACGTATTTTGAGAGATGTCAAACTATTATTACTATTATTATGAGAAATTAATCGCAGGAGGCTTTTTCTTAATCATCATTCTTGAAGTAATAGGCATGATACTATTTCTATTCTCAATAATTCCGGATGCAATTGAGTGCACACTTATGAGTGTGTCAGAAGAAATATTTCTCTCTACTTTTTCCTAAATCCAAATGAAGTACAGGATATATCGGAGAAAATTTTAGGTTTTTAAGTCAATGTGAAACATTGCCAAGGATAGATGACAACATTAATTAATTCATTATACAAGTTTTTTATCTAAACTTGTAGATTCCTGGAGGTGATATATTACGGTCAACTATTTTGCTCCAAAATTTATTTAATTATCCGAGAAGTTTGTATTATACAGCTATGTTTACGGTCGAACATGCTGTTTTCGAAATTTCGGTTTGTAGAACCCATTTATATTGTCATCATTGATCGGAATGATATATGAACACTAAACTTAATCGATCTATTGTATTTATATTTATTAATTTTGATAAATGACTATTGGAATATTTATATTAACTTTGAAGAAAAATATTCCGACAAAGCCTGAGCATGAAAATCTGAAAAATTCTCCATTAAGAGAATCCATTGAGGAAATTCGAATGTCGATGAAAGAATTCTTGAAAATTATGTTATGATGGAGATTCTACGAATCATTCTATAATATTCTGAGCTTTTTGCCTAATGAAATATACAGAGTTACTATGAATTGAAATGTCTGAGTGGTGGTTCATGGAACAACAAGAATCAAAATGCATTGTTAAATTATTTGACATCAAAAATTGATTGCATTAGGATCTAATTCAAATATTAATTGTATATAATAACCAATTACTTATTGGGTTTCAAGCTTGTCCAATGTTCCATAATAAACTGCTTCAAGAATGTTAGGGACATACGGATTAAAACTTGATTAAAACATATTTGTATGTTATGCTACTTTTTCCAATGAATTAAGTAAATAAATTATAATTATAAAGCCAGATCAAGTTAGCTCAAAATATAGGATGGAGATACAAAAATTCACATAAAACTGATAATTTGTATGAACGTTCGGAACATCATTATAAAAGAAACAATGTAGAAAGTCCATATCGATCCGACATTTGCAAAAAAAATTAAAAAAGAATCAAAGTTAGCAAATATGGGTTTTTTGCATTTTTCAAGTCAAAAGGCAAATATGGGTATCTCGTTTTTTCAGTCAAACGTTATATCATAGGAATAGGTTAGATTAAAACTAGATCAGGAATGCTCAAACTTAAAGTGCTGGCCATCTACCTCATTATTTTTAGATTACTTATGATCGACTCTGAGAGGCTGCAAGTATGTGTGATGCAGGGTGGTCGTACATACACGATACACCCTATCCATCTACCTAGGTAAGGTGTATTTAGATATTAGCTTTCCGCACAATATACATTATTTAGGTCAAGGTTTGGGTTAGGTTCAGTTAGGTTCTTCTCTATAATATCAATGAAAAAACTCATAGTTATTCAAAATTGCGAGTTTATTGGTTGTCATAAAACACTGCACTGCATGTCCTCAGCATACTTTTCATAAGATGGTATATAACCACTTAGTGCTAATACGCAAGCATGATGACATGATCGTCAGTTAGTCGATTGCGATATTTTGACTTAATTATCTTCATTTCAGAAAATGCAGACTCGAACAAGTAAGTTGCCCCAAAGATTGCCGTCAGAAGAACGGCGGTTTGCCTTAGATTCGGATATTCATCTTCAGATATAAAACACCAGAAATTTGAATCAGATGCTGTAGCTTTGAGATGTATATCTGATAAAATCTGCACCAACTCATTTTCAACAGAACATGAGTTCATATTAAACTGACTTACTATTTCAGTAGCTAATTCCTCAATGTTTTTACATGAAAAAGGATAACTCATAAATAATGCTAATTTACTGCAATCATAATAACGCATTTCGACTTGTCTCAAAATATTTGATAATTCAGCCTCGTACGTATCATAATTCAACTGAGGAATCCTTGTTTTCAATGACGGAAAATGTTTCAAGTCCTTTCTTTTCAGTTGATCTATCATAAGTTGCAATTTACTTTCGAATGCGTTTACTGCGCTAATCATCTCAATAATAGTTTTTCCTTTACCTCGAAGCTCCAAGTTATTGGTGTTTAAATGAATTGTGATGTCAGTCAAAAATGCCAAATCAGTCAGCCATTTTTCGTTTTTCAACATCTGAGTGTCATCACTTCTTTCGTCTAGAAAAGCTGTTATTTCGGGCAATAATTCTGTCTAGGAATTTTCTGCGACTGAATCACCTGACATCCGTGTGAAGCACTAAATCAGTGTGTTCAACTGACTCCCTACCTTCCAACTGCAACTTAAAGAGCTGCCGTTGCAAGCTTCGTGCACGGATGGAATTCAAAATTTTTGTTGCAATGCACATAATTTCCTCTGTGCTTGAAACTTTGGAACACAAAACTTGTTGATTCATAATGCAATGGAATGAAAACAATGAAGGGAAATCTTCATTAGCTCGATACAATGCCACAAAACCGTTTTTGTTACCAGTCATTGCTGGTGCTCCATCGGTTGTAATGCACACTAATTTATATATTGGTAGCTTGTAGTATATCATCCGAATAAATATACACAGCTAGGCAGTGTCTGTCATATCGGTGGATTCGTCGAGTTGTAAAGAAAAATATGTACATTTCATGATATCATGTTTTAGTTTGTCTGCCATGTCCAGACTCATGACTTCAATACGCCTTGTGACAGTTGAACGAGATAACTGAAGTTCTCTAATAGCAGACATGATTTCTGTTTTATTTTTAAAATCTCCAAATAAAGTCTCACTCGCTTCAATAAATGGTTCCTTCACAACCGATCCATCTTCGAATGGTTTCTTGTGTTTCGCCAATATATGAGATATTTTAAATGACGCGATCATTGCAGCTTTTGATTGTTTGGCTGGTCTTGTGAACATGGTTTGTCCTTTTTCAAACAAGATATCAAATCACGTATTTTTCGTTTCCTTAATTCACTCTGTGGGGAAAAATCCTTTTCATGATTTTTATGAATCGTTTTATGATGCCTCTCTAAGTTATCACGCTTAGGTATTGCAACTGACGCACGACAAATAAGACAAATGCACTTATCCTTCACCATACACAAGAAAAATTATTCCTCCCAATTGTTATTAAAATGATACGTTTTAGATTTCTTCGATACACTCATTTTGTACTATTTAATAATAAACTTTGTATCGACGTAGATTGCCTTCAAGTTAGTATTCAGAATGACTCCAATTCCTGCAGGCGCAACATTTATATCGGCGTGAACGAAAGTCTCGAATGCTCCCGTCAAACGCGCCGCCCGAAATTTCTAGAAAAGCGGCAAGAATAAAAAACGCGGCTTTCTCTGACAAGTACCACGCGTTCCTTTGCCGCTAGCAGAGTGTTATTTTATTGATAAATTTTTGTAGTTTAGTTACCTACTTATCAGAAATGTTTTTCTTCTCAAGATCTACTCAAATAGCACTCGCGATCGTTTGAACACTCCTGAACTTGATTATGCAATAATATGATTGAAAAAGTTATATTCTCCATAATATGCATAATTAGGCGTATGTACATCACTGAAGCTATAATGTAAGATAGCAGCGAGAGGACATTCCATTCATTGATAGTTTACTTGCTCTCAGCAGGAAGGAGAACCATAAGGAAAGGAATAAAAAAAGAACAAGATTATGAATGAGGAGAAATATTACATAATTAAGTATAATCTTCCCCAATTTCTTGAAATTCACACCGCTTTCATTATTTCTGATAATACCATTTTTATTATTAAATAGTACAGTACCCCACAAGTGGCATAGAAACGTGTGCATAATATACATTTTCGAATCGTTATATCTCAGACACGATGCCTTGAAAGAAAAAGTATAAGGACAAGTTTTATAGATATTTATATGATGTACAATTTAAGTCTCATTTTATGGTGAACTTTGGTCTTGAATATTTTTTTGCAAATTTCGGATCCACAGATACTTTTCACATTTCATATTTCACATTAATATTATTAAATATTTCATCTAACTGACCAGGCTCTAGGCATAATAGAACGAAAGGTTTCGTTGCAAAACCGACGTCGGGTCTACTGAAATAACTATTATCAGATAAAAACAAAACCACCAAAAATGAAGTAAACACATTCCTGTTTAATGATTTTTCTATTCAATTAATTTGAAAAAAAATCCCTCAACTCAACTTTTTTAACTCAGCGTGAATTCACGGTATATTCCTAACATTCATGAGGTAGTTTTTAATGGAATATTGTAATAAGCTGGAAATTCAATAAGACAAAACACTGAAAGCACATTAAAGCTTCAGCTAATTGGTTCTCATATATAACTTATACATTTAAATTGAAAGATTATGATGTCATTTTTTTGATTTTCAACAACCAAACAATAGATTTCCATAATTGATATTTGATAACCATTCGGAAAGTATAATTCATAGATCTCTGCTTATCTCACTAAGCGAAAAATCTCAGCAGATAATAGAATGTTTCGTAGGCTCTCCTCCACATAGTTTTTATAGATTCTTTCATGTGTACTAAAATTACTTCAATGAATTCCCTTAAGGAAAAATGATTTTTCATATTTTGGATAACTCAGAATATTTTTATTTGAATTTGGTATAAAGATTTCAAATATTTTAGGTTGAGTCATCAATAATAAAAAAGAAAATGCAATAAATCGAAAAAATGTAGAGTTTATGCGTATTTGTAGTCAATTACAACAAAATATAGATAGACAGTACCAACATAAATTTAACCAGTTGCATTTTTGAACATAAACAAAGTTAGAGTTGTACAAAAACTAAATTTATATCATTTTATAGGTGACAAAACTATTGGGTTGGAATTTGTAGGAGGATTGAATTAGTTAATGAATAATTTTGGAAAACACGTTAACTAAAGGGATGGATCACCTTCAGGCATTTCGTTTAGATGAAGAAATAGAGTAACAGAATAATGAATAAATTAATATTGTTATTCGTCCTTGGCAATTTTTCTCATTCAATATATCTAGTAACTCGTAAATTATTTTTCTTTATGTGCTATAAGTAGAGGGGAATAAACTTTTCGACACTGTCACCATACTCTTCGTATTGAAAATGCCAAATTAATTGCATTTATAATACTTTTACACCTCCAAAAGGCATATTCGTCGACGCTACAAAGTGAAGATTCAGAAAAGACATAGTTTATCTCAAAAACAGTGGCCATGATCTTGTTGCGGTCTTTTTTGCGACCCATTTAATTAGAGAAAGCCACTTTTTTCATTATTCCCCGGTCTCTGCTTTGTTGCCATGGATCCGTTTTTCTTCCTCTGTTACGATAGTTTGAAAAATCGTTATGATTGCACTCGAACATCGCCAAACATTCTGTTGAAGTGATCACATATTTCCGGTTATTATCGAGTATGACCGACACCCATCGCGCGGAAAGCTTTTCATGTTTAAATATTCACGTAAAATGGATGTACCCACTTGTAGCCTGACCCATCTCAAGCACTTTCATTTTATGATCGTTTAAAATCATTCGATATAATTTATCGAAGAATACTGAAATAGCGACCTATTTTGGGCGTCTTTAAAGATCGGCGTCACTTGTGCTACTATGAATACAACAGAATTAACTTTTCAACCATAAAAATTGATGTTGCAAAGTTCCTACAGTATTTATGGAGTCTTCGGTAGGTGGTCATCTATCAACAAGAGGTAGTTGTCAATGGTAGAGTTATAATCTTTAATGTTTGCAAATACTAAATTTCACTTACTTATATCATATCGTTACGATAAAGGAGAGCAGAAAATTCCACCAGCCATGAAACAATCATTGAAAGTTGAATTTTGGCGACGTTCTCTGGAAAGTTCATTCCTTTTGGTGAAAGAAAAGTCATTTTAATAGTAACGAAGAGTGTAAAATTATTACGAGAAGTAATCAACATATGGACAGTGTTCAGTATCAATTATCGTGGAATAGAGTTCGAGTAAATTTATACATCCAGTCATATGTTTTATACGTCCTTAGAACATGACAAATATAATTAATTTTTGAAGGCCAGAATATAAAAAATAATCGATTCCAAAGTTTCTTTATGTAGAAAGAATGATGCGGCTCAATAGCTAATTATAATGATTCAAAATAGTAAACGATAAAATCCAATGATAATCAATGAGCATATAACAATCTGGAAACGCAAGGAATAAAATAGTTTCAATACTTCAAGATTAGATAAAATTTTCAATGTTTTTAATTTGATCTAAATGGCGATCTCTAATTAAATTAATCAAGTGGAGATGAAAGATAAGCGTTCAAGATAAAATTTATGTTATATTTTTGTAATTAGGGAAAAATGTAGATTAACAAATAAATAGAATCATGTTTGGATTTTGGATGAATGACAGACTGTAATTCGAAATTAAAAATTAAAAATGGATTGTTTTGTGCAGGTTTCAGGATGTTTTAGAACGGCAGCTATGTGAAATATTTCAATAATATGAAAAAATAAACCTCCTATGCAAGCTCTTCTTGTAGAATACACATGAGAGTAAACAAATTGAAGCTAGCTATTTTATTCATAAAATTGTTTGAAAATTCTGAAAAATAAAGTATTTGATCAAAATTCGATATCTCGAAATTGTGACATTTTGCAGATCAAACGACATGCACAAACCTTATTATTGTTTCACATTTCTCGCGGTATAATTTGATCGATGAATTTTCCCATCATGTTGAATTTTAATTATTTATTATCTAATTAAATGAAAGAGAAGAGAATAAAATTTCAAATAAAATTATTGTTGTGAGTCAAAAACACGAGATAGAGTAGAATATGTGGAATGGATAATCATTCAATACAGTCTCAGGTTCCCACGATTACCTAAAGTGTGAGCTCAGGAAGATGAGGTGAAACGTAATTTTGCATATAACTTGCTTGTTTGATATATCAGCAACAACTAGCCTGTGTGTTATGAACAAGAAGTGGAAACAGAATAATTGCTTTTTTATGTCTTATCCCAAGCAAGAAAAGAATCAGATACCATATATACCTATATGTTGAAAACCATCAGAAAATATAGGACAGCCCAAACAAAACTTGGAACTGAAACTCATACTATTACAATGCCTGTGGCCTGTGGCCTGTTCATGAACGATTTAAGGCACACCAATACATTCTTCTGAGATCAAAATCAGGAAGCTTCTGAGTAGGATCTGGTATGAGGAACTTATTAAAAACAACAACTTCGTTCCATTCGATTTTCCATTGCGCTAACGCATCGACAAGAGTGCGCAGAAGACCTAGCTGATTGGTATGCGGATATGTGAAGCAATTATGTTGTAGAGGACATGTAGCCTGGGAATTGGGGTTGAGATGATGGTAAGACCCATAGTTCAATCCGAAACACATGTGCACTATTCAGTCATATAGAACAACATTACTCAGCTGTAGAAAAGACCAGAGCAAGAGCAGCAGTTCGAAGAAATAGAACTTCAATACCCCAAGTGGATCTAGTTAGTATTTGTAGAATATTAATACTTTTTTCGGTTTTAGATTCAGTTTACTAGTATGTGTTTTGAAGGTCAATGAGGAGTCCCGTGTGAAACCAAGATATCTGAAATTGAAATTGTGATTCAGTGAATAATCACCAAAGTATACCCTCTGCTGTCTATCATTGTGATGACTATTAGGGTGAAAACAAGATACCTCTGTTCTCAAAGGATTAGGACATATTTGCATGATCAGCAGTTAAAACTTTCTCAATAGTTTTGGAGGAATATCAATCATATATAAATAGAATAATTCATGTGCAAGAACAGATTCCTGTGGAAGATCATTATTAAGAATGCGAAGAAAACGACATTCCTTTCCAAAGAAAAAACAGAGCATTCTTTCAGATATTATACGCTCGATCAGCTTAATAGTTGTACAACAGTGAATAACCTTATAAAATCTTCAATGAGATCATCTTTTCATACTGTAACATATACTACAGAAAGATACAAGAATACAACCCCTGTTTTTGATTCATTCTGCTCAATGAACGTTGTTAGACTCATTACTCGATCTGAACAATTAAAGTTATCTGTGAAACCACCTTGCGAATGCGACAAAACTTCGACAATAATCGTTGATATCGAAGTCTTTTCAATATTCTGAAAGGAACAGAACGTAGACTGAAATGAAATTTATCGCTCTTTGTGTGAACATTCTTTTATTCAGGAGGGAATATTCAACCTTCCGTAGAATGTAATATGTCCCTACCTGAGGGAGCTAGTTTTCTGATCCACTCTTCGCAACCATCATCAATTAGGGCCACAATAGTGGTTGACTGAAATCTAGTGGCTCCAGTGAAAACTAGTCGAATGTTATGAAAAGAATCAACATACTGCAGTTTCGGTCAGCTCTGCCCTTCCAGTGTTGCATACCCATTAAAAACATCAAGCCAGACCGCCAACTTCTCGTATCAATTCGTTGGATGGTATCAAGTACATGAATATATATACACATACAAGTGGCGCTCTCCAATGCACCGACACGAAAGTCCAGGGCCATCGGAAGACAGAGAGTAGATCAAAAGAAAGAACTTTAAGAAGCCAGAGTAGTTTGACTATTCACCGCACCGCTGCACACTTTGCCTACTCGATGCGGTAGTCAAATCATCATCAGCTAAAGCTCCAGTATTTGTTTGAGGGTTAAATCAGATGCAAATCAAAAGTACGTCCTGAAAAGGCCTGATTCTATCCTCTGTAATAGCTACAATTTAGGACTATGGATGCACTTGTTGTGACGAGTTTCCGGTTTGAAATTGAAAAAATGTGATATGTGACATCTAGGTGATATTTTTATCCTCGCCTAATCCTTTGCAATAGGAATTCACAGATAGGCTTAGGGGGTTAGCGTCGTTGTCATACACACTACTTTTCAATTGCTATATAACTCGGCTAGTGGAAAATGATTATGTACCATATGTCAAATGAACAAAAAGTGGAATTCTGCCGTTTTCGCAAAAAACGGGTTCAATTATGTGTATTATGGTAACGTTTGTAGATACAAAACTGATCACTCTGTACGAAAATAACGTACAATATGCTATGACAGAATTTCACAATTGATAGATCTACTAGATGAAATCGTGGAAACAATCTTTTATGAAGAAAGAGTTCGTGCAAGGGGGTTCATTGTTTTTAGTTTCTAGCTATAATATTTCACATAGCAGCTGTGATAAAACATAAAAATTTGCCAATCTGTACATATTTTGGTTTTCAACGTACACTTTTAAAAATTTCAAAACTGTCGTCTAATGCAGTTAAATGTTTTTTCATTTATCAAAAAGTGCAAGATAATTTAGTGTTTCTACCGATTCTATTTTAAATTTTGTAGATTAGCGCTTTTTAAAGCTACCGACCCCAATGAATACCTGTTCAAACCAGTCAATTTTCGACCTAAATTTTTATATTCTTTCATTTATGCTGCAAATGAAGGATCCTTTAACGTTTTGTATAATTGATGAATTTAACTCAAAACTCTCTAGAATAGCTAAAAAAAATATTCGCGGACTATCCTGCTAGATAGTGAGCAACTGAACATCAAAAGATACCGACTAATCCATTAATGAGATATGGAAAAGAAATTTGAGAAATAAATTATGTTTTTATATCCAAGTCTGCTTTCAAATAGAATATTTACTAGCAAATTATACTTAATTTGGATGTAATTTTATCAAACTTGAACTCTTTCGAACTAATAATAAAAAGTTCTCACTCGTTTTCTATTATTCGTCACTCTACCGCTATATCTCTCTTCAACCAATGTTTGATAATTGCGGGTTTCAATAAAAAAAAAACACGATGCATGAGAAATATTACTAAATGTAAAAGACAAAACACGTATATGTGACAATTGCTACGGCGAAAATGCAAGTCAAGAATAGCAAAACAAAACAAACGATCGGCATTGCCGATTAGTCGGCCGTCTAATCGACCATTGGGTGCCGACTAATCATTTAGTCGGCTAGTCACCCTAACTCAGGATCTCATTTTTACAATTCTATTACAAAACTGGATGTTTTGAGTCACCCTTAACAGTGAGTCGTAGATGAGACCTACAATTAAAACATTAAAGCATAGTAGGTAGAGCAATTTCTTTTGGAAACCTATATTATCTATGCTTATTTGAATCAAAGTTGCTTCGCGCCGTCTGTACGCTTAGATTTATCAAACTACGCATGCGGTTTTCATCAATAGACAGAGTGACTCAAAGGGGAGGTTTATAATACATGTATGTTATGGAAGATATGGTTTTTAATGTGATGTAATATTTAATATATTCCTGTGAGCTAATCCTGCTAAAACTGACTGAACCTTTTTAAACAGTGGAGTTTAATTCCTTGTCCAATTAAATATGTTTGTAACTTGTGCATTTTTTGAAGATCAAAATTGCTCTTTACAGCATATCATTGAAATGAATAACTAATTTAAACTGCAAATCGTTGAATATCAGTTTCGTATAATTGTTTTGATTCTTCTGGCGCAATGTCATACGTAACTTTTCAAACTACCAAAATGTCCTTTCAATGTCTGAATTTTATTTTTCGTTTCTGAACCTTCATTATAGAAATCCATTTATCGAAATGATTGCAATAAATTGCGGACCGAGAAAGATTCTTCAAGAAAATACTATATTCGTCAATGGAAAATTGTTTTGTTACGCAACGTTTATATGATGTCATGCTTATTGTAAGAAGTATTAAAATGTGATGTCACCTCATTTTACTTAAGAATCGAAAGTTATACAATTTTTCTATTTAATTATAAGTGAAAATAAGAAAAACTCAATCAGCTTCAATTCTTGTTAAATTCGGATAAAGATCCCATCAAACTCTTGCCAAACAGAAACAAAATATCGTTTTTACAAATATAATTAGAAAGAAAAAATGGCATGATTCAACAGAAGGAAAAATATTTTCATAATCGTCAAGTATAATTACAATTGAATTATCTTCAAGTTTTCTTAATTCGAATAGGTTGATATAATTAATTTCGCTATCATAACTTTCTTCAGGTTCCTTAGAATCATATCTTAATTAACCATTTTGAGAGAAAGTAGACAAAAGAAAATTTTCAAAATATCATTCGAATTCGATGGCCATTGTAACTTCTAAAATCGAATTCACCGGACGCTTAGATAAAAACCGTGAAAATACAAATAATTTGAATTCAGAATTTATTTTGAACAAAATTCTAACCTTTTTCTCTGAGATAAGAAAGTGGCATTACTTCATGGTGGCATAGATTAAAATTCCGAATAGAATTATTGTTGAATAGTGGAAAAACGTTTGTACGACGACAAACTGTAAGAACCATTGAAGTATGATATCATCTTATTTCAATTATGAATTGAATAATAAACAAAGAGTGCTTTAATTTTTTTCTGGTTCAAAGTCTTATTTACTCAACTAAATAAACCAGAATCTTCAAATTTGTCGCCTAAGAAAAGCTACGTTACAGATGAAGATATCTCTAATTTGAAATAAGATGTTGGTCTTATGCTTCAACTCCAATTCAGAGTTTTTCCAGACACTCATGTATTGACATACATCAATAAGATCATTTTAAAATTGTCCAGTTTGATTTCAATCTAATTATTTTCATGTTGTTTTCATAATCTAGAAAGCTGGATGGTTATTCTGGCTTATGATAATTGAGTCATTCGTCACAATATTTTTTAGAAATAGGTACACATATTTCAAAAATAATTTGAGAAGAAAATATCTTAATTATTTATTTTCATGAATTCATTCGCTTTAGTGAAATTTTGAATCATATTGAGTACTGGGCATTCAAAATTTTTGTTGACAACAAGAGTCTAACCTCTATCTGAAATTAACAAATGACGTTACTCGATGTTGTCATAGAGTAAAATTTTAGAGATACACAGATTATTGACGTTCTATGGAAAATGGCTTGCCTACTTTCATATGACGTCATGCTGGAAGAACTGATCGTCCAAATGTAATGTGACCCCATTTCAACAAAAAATTCAAACTTCTTTGGAACAGAAAATAACCAAAATGAAATATAAAATGTACTTAAAAATCTCATTGAAAGGATTAAGACACTGTTGTGTTCTAGTTACAGCCATCTAGTTGAGAGAGATGCTTTTTCGAATATTGTCTCTGTAATGAGGCAACGATCATTTCAAATGAAATTATGGATCGTTAGTTACAATCATTATTGAAAGAACGAACAGAAGACTTTTCAATGCATGTTAGCTCACAGAAAAATATGGAATATGTTGCTAGAATGTAGATTTTCTATAATCATCTCTGTATATCAGAAGACAATTTCAATACAATTAATTATGTGGAAAAAATGGACTATGAATCAAAGGCGTTTTAGTTTACTGCCGTAAAGTATTTCTTCGATATTGTAACAATTGAATAATTTATTAATTATTGAATCCTCCTTCATATTTCTAATTCCTAAATAGAAATCTTCTGTACTTTGTCGGTAGACAAGTATGAGTCGTTCGAATGTTTATCATCATAGTTTGAGCAATATGTTACTATTTTAATACTTCCGAAACAATTTCAAGGTTTCAGAATTATTTAGTTCTTTCAGTTACGAATCCATTGCAATCTTAGGATAGAGATATTATATTTATTCTTTTCAAGTTTAGTACTTGAATTTCTGTTTCAAGTTCTAATCAGTTTTCTTCACTTCTCGAGGTTTTCAAAAGCTGTTGAAGTATTCCTTTGTCGGTTATAATATAGTTTTCACTATGTGAAATTTTTCCGTTGAATTGGTGTTAACATTTCATTTTCTTGATTATGAATGGTAATATTCAATCCATACAGAAACAATTGAAGTTGTCATTGCAAGATTTGAAAAAAATGTGGATTTCTGCGATTTAGATATTATATGTAGAATGATCTAATGATTCTCACTCTACTAAAATATTCCTTAAAGACTGGCACAATCAAAATAAAAACATCACAAATATACACTTCCCGAATGTCAACCTAACAAATTATCAAATCTGTAAGATATTTCAACCACAGCAATCAACAACTAACTCCAATTCCTGCAACGCTGAAAACAGGTAATCCCTAAAAATTTCGCCAATTCACTTTCACAAAAGTCTTGAATATCCTCAAAAAAAAATTCCTGACTATCTCAGGTTGAAACAAACAAAAATACGCGTCCTCTCCGTTCACGCCGAGTATAATTCCACCGAAAGCTCGTGAAACACTGAATGAACTGAAATCGAAAAGCCTAGACGCGGCGGAATCTATGTTCTAACCTAACTTTACGAGTCGGTGGAAGATATTTGGTGGCATCCACATAACGCGATGAGATATAGGTGTAATAATACGAATTCAGAGATGACTACATGAGTCACGGATCTGGGCACTTCTGGCAAGGTGAGAGATAGGACAGAACAGGTAGAAAACTAGTTGGGAGAGTGCCGTTGTTTTTTTTTATAAGTTCTCAACCAAACCGAAACAAGAAGTGATGACCGAAAATAGATACAACTTTACCGTGTCATTTTCTCGGATGGATAAATTGGTTTCAACAATAGTTTATTTTGAATGGGAAGTGAACTGAACAAGTGTTTTGAGTATAAGGCAATTTAAAATATCCATAAAACATGATTGATTGAATATATAACGGAATTGTCAACTGTCCAAATTCAATTCGTTTATCTGATTACGGTTCCGGATAATCGATCTGCTATATCTACGTCTTCATTTCAAGAAAGCACAATGAATTATTAGAATTAGAATTGAAATAATTCATGGTAAGAGGATTTTCCCAAAAATATTCGACATATGTGCATATTACTCCCCTGTGTCATTCTACGTCGTCTGGCTTCCTTCGATTTAATCTCCACTCAATATAATAATACATTCCCAACGCCTTTTCCAGTTCTGGCAGCAGCCCTGGTATTTGGTTTGTCGCATCCTTTCAATCAATTCTTCGTCGTCTAATCGGTACACCTTGAGTGTAGCTCCCAATTTTAAAATTAATTAAAAGTCAAAGGAGGTTATATTAGAATTATACTGAGGCTGCCGTAGCTGTGAGATTTGGTGCAGTGTCAAATATTGCTGTAGGTAAAGGGTTTGATTAACGTGCTAGCAAACTGTGACTGCGCCTGAACTACCCTGATTCAAGAAAGTTTGGGACATAGTATCTACAACTTGAGCAGTTTACATTGCAATTACGAATATTTTGAAGAAACTAAATAATGGAAAAATAACCGCCCTAGCATGCATGGACCTCAGTAAAGTCTTCGACAGCGTCAACCATCAAAAACTATATGAAAAGTTGTACAGAAAAGGAATCAAAGGCACACCATTGCAACTTCTCAAGTCATATCTGATCGGTAGAATATAGAATATAGGTACGGAGAGATGGGTTAACAGAACAGGTGAAATAAACATTTGAATTTGGGAGGCTTTTACTTGATACAATTCCATTATCAATAATAGAAACAAGTAATGTGCTTTTGGAATTTTACTTAATAATTTTGATTCGTAACACGTTTGACTACACCGTAGCTTCTTCAGACGCATGAATGTACAAAAATAATAATGAGAATATAAATATAAATGTTCTTAAGTAATCAAAACTTATTGGGTTGATTCTTCTTAAGTGGTTATTTATGACAGGTATATCTAATAAAATTAAGGAATATATTGCTCCCCAAGAGATTCAATAGAGGTGAATAGCTTAAATCGACTTGTTCATTGATGAGTCTATCTGAGTATTTGTATTTGTTGATTTATAAAGTTTCCCAAAGATCTACCTTCCAATATTTATTATATGTATGCAAAATTTCAAACTGTGGGTCGGAAGAGTGATAATTTTTAAGAGATGATTCGCGTAATTTGAATCTGATTTTTCATTTGAAAAACTGCGTTTATGTTCCGATATTCTAATATTAAAATTTCTATGTGTTCACATCACCTGATTTATTGTTTTACCTGATTTGGTTTTATTATTTTTATATATTTGCCTAAATTATTATTAGTTTGGAAAGCTATGCTGAAATTATTGCTACTCAAGAATGATTTCAGTTTCTCACTTGTAATGCCAACGTAGGTTAAGGTGTTGAATTTTTGTTTCAATTTATCGACAGGTTAAACTTCATTCAATGCGATTCTACTTTGTTTTTATTTAAAATATTATTTATTAGTTTGGGATTGTAACCATTATTTTTGGCTATTTGTTTAATCAAATTTAATTCTTTGTTGAAATTTTCAGGTGATAACGGGATGTTGATCAATCTATGAATAGAACTATTGAATGCTGACATTTTATGTTGATACGGATGACACGACGAGTTATGTATTATAATATTTGTATGTGACGGCTTATGGTTAATTGCGAAAACATGTTTTCCATTTTCGTTCGAAATTGTTACGTCTAAGAAATTTATCGAATTATTGCTTTCCAATTTTTGGATGTAATGAATTTATATGATTTTCGAAAATTTTCAACTGTCTATCTGTTCCTGTGAAGCAAATAATGATATCGTCTACATAGCGATACCAGTATAAACAATATTTACTGATTGGATGATTATGAATTAATTTCTCTAGATTATTCATGAATATTTCTGCTAACAAAGGACTTAACGTATTGCCCATAATCAAGCCGTCTTCAATAGTATGATATTTGTTATTGAAATGGAAATAATTTTGATCTAAACAAATTTGTAATAATGAAAGAATATCGGATTTAATGATAGTATTGACATGATTCTTTTCTAATAATTCTTCAACTAAGTACTATCTTCCGGAGGAATGTTGGGAAATAGATTCTTCTTAACATCGAAAGAAATGAGTTTGGAATTAGGTGGTATAATGGTATCTTTGATATTGGCAATTAGTTCGTATGAATTTTTGACCGAAAATTTAGATTTAAAATTGCAATGTTTTATTAGCAAGTCGTTAAGGAATTTTGAAAGTTTGAAAGAAGGTGCCGTTACATAAGAAACAACAGGTCTAATAGGGTAATTAGGTTTATGAAGTTTTATCAATGAATATAATTCGGGAGATTGTGGATTGGAGTTAATGAATTTATAATTTTCGTGGTCTGTAATTAATGATTTTGCTGTCGAAATTATGTTTTTAACCACTTTCTGAAATTTTGCAGTAGGATCCTTAGTTGATGTTATATAGTTTTCGACTGTTAAGAATTCTTCAGTTTTTGAAATATAATCGGTTTTACTGATCGCGATGACGGTGTTACCTTTATCTGTTTTAGTGATTACTAAATCGTTCTTGGTACTATTTTCACGAATTGTTTTTATTATCTTATAATCGGAATGGCAATGAGGTGATAGTCTCGAAAAGTCTTCTTTGATGATTTTTGCCTTTTTGACCAATATAAATTCCGTTACAATTGGGCATGTTACTTAATATTCTCCTGAATCATCTAATTTTTGAGTTTTATCTTTGACATTGAAAAATATATTCGATAGTTTGGTTATGGATTTTTAGGCTAATTTTACATTGGATATTTGAATGTTATTTGCGGTTTTTCTAGAAATTGGCCGAAATAGGTCACTGAGGAATATTGATGTGTGTGGCTGTTAGAACTATTTTGAGGATAAATACTGTTAAAGACATTTTGCAAACGTTTTATAGACACTAGTGTCTAGGGGAGAATAGCCGTTAATTTTCGGTAAAAAAACGCTTGCAAAAAGCCTATGACAGTATTCATATTCAAACATTGTAACATTGAATAAAGTCTTCCATATTAAACAAAGATATTTCTTACGTAGTAATCTTGATGTTCAAGTTTCAATCAAGAATATCCCAGGCATACTTGATCTTAATCCAATCAGGATTAAGGTCTAGTGACTTTGGAGGCATGGGAAAGTGTAGCATTTAACCTCTTATTGTCCAGAGGATTCATTACATCAAGATATTTTTGAGGTCTGGCATCTTCGATAAAAACAAAAGTGTCATCTACGGTGCCATACAAATTAGGTATAATAAATTTTGATTATGTCACGTTTTCATGTTTATCAATAGTCGAATTCACAGAGGTGAAGATCAATTTTCTATCGTAGCAAATTCCTTGCAATCCATTTTGTGCCACCTCCAAATGGGTGTACTTCTTAAACGGAAATTTCTTTGTCCTATGTCTATACACGAAAACAACAACTATGTGAGAATCGATCATATTTGAATTCGTAAGAAAAGATACCAAACGATACTCACGGTTCCAATGAGTAAGTTTTCTTGCTCACACGAATCTTGCACTTTGTGTTCTTGGGTATGAGGAAAATTACGCATAAGACGTCTAAATATAATATACAGGATGTTCCAAATAAAATGTGACCTTCCTTTCTAATTATCAGTGAAGCCAGAAGCAGGTCGTAGTTAATGTCAAGGTGAACCATTGTTTATGCCGACCATTGCCTATGTCAAATCAATCCCTTATCCTCTATGATCTCCTACTCACAAAATTATCAGGAAATATGGATCGACTGCAAGTTGATTTATAAGTGTAGCATCCTCAAATTCGAGATTAATAATCGCAAAAAGAATCAAGTGACAATTCATTGGAAAGATCTGTTGATGCTCTGAACTAAGTTGGTCAACACTTCACGTTAGAGGTCTATGCGCGGGGTTTCAATCGAGGTAATCCTTTTGTTTGCAAGCTAGGTGCGTCTTGTCGATTGATTCAGATTCATTTGACCTCAATCTTTTTCGTTACTGAACCAAAAACTGCCGTCAGTCCCACTTGTTATTTTAAAAAAAGGTGAAAATCATGTCAATCAGTACGTCAATTTCTCAAACTTCCTAAATTTTTTGAGCACAATTTTCATCATTCTCATCATACAATGATCAATGAGTCACTTCAATCAAAACTGCAACACTGTTATTCGTCTGAGGAAAGAGTAGAAACTGTGTTACTTTATTTTTTCAAAATAACAGTTGCATAAGAGGAACAACAAGAATATTCAATACAAATCATCCATAGAAAGAAGTAAATGACTAATATGACAAATCTTTGATACAAAAATGTCAGGCAACTGGTTCACTGGCGAACCGAAAGCATGAAGTAGCACCTTCTGTAAGGAATGAAGCTGTTGAAGTTGCGGTACTGGGCTAACTACAAATATACTACACTCAGACCATTAGGAAATTATCTCATCAAACTGTCTACAGAATGGTGAAGCATAACGAGTTTCATGTCCACAAAATAAGATTGCACCATGTAATAAATGACGATGAATACTTTGACCATCACCTGCAATTTTGCAAAACTTTGAGTGAAAATATAAATAATAATCCCAACTTTCTGAAAATATATGTTCCTCTGACGAGACAACCTTCATGCTCAATGGAGAGGTCCACATACACAATTGCCGATAATGGTAAGTGGGATATCCTCATTTATAGAGATAAATACAAACACAAACTCCACAAAAATCGAATGTTTGCACGAAACTATCTTGTTGAAGCGTTCTTCATTGGGGGTAATCTTGATGGAGATAGTAACCAACAACTTCTGAAAAAATTTTGGAAAACGATCCCAGTCTTTCAAAAGACAAATGATTTCCCGCATTTCAATATTCAAGTGCGAAAATATTCACATAATAGTTCTATAAGGAACTTGATTTGCAGAAGGGGACCAATTGACTGGCCTGCAATGTTACCGGATTTGAATCCTCTCGATTTTTCTATGGGATCATTCAAAATCGCTAATAGGCGTTACACAACTAGAGACAGGATGAGATGTAGAGATGAATTGTGACAGAATGACTATTGATCTACTATTAGGAAATATTGCAGAAAATTTTCAAATTATGTAAGGAAATCTGAGGAAGCAGATTTTTATAAATTGTGGGTTGAAGAGAATACCAGTACCAAAATTCTTAGTAGTCCCAAAGAGGCTCTACGAGTATCCTCTAAAAGCTATAGAGAGTTTATCTGAATTTCGGGAAATGCCGACTATCAATACCTAATGTCTTTGAGAACTCAAATTGAACCGTTTAAATCATTGTATGGGGGTGAGAGCAGTAACCTTAGTAACTTTTACTTCAATTGCTTCATTCCCACTGCATGCAGAAATCAACATATTGGTGACTCATTTGTTTCTCTGAATGATTCGTGTTAAATATTCTTATCATTCTTTTGGTGCAGCTGTTGAAAATGAATAGTAACAATATCTTATTTTTGCTAACACGTTTTCAGCCTCATTTTTGCATCACATACAATATTTGAATTTGAATACATCGACCCGATGTACCCAAGTAGCATCAAGAGCACCCTGTATAGATCCCCAACCGAAAGTGATGTGATTCTTTCAGAGTATGAAAAAACCTTTCCAATGAGGTGTCACATGATACTCTTTACGATTGAAATTCTAAGGTTTCGGAATGCTGATGGGTTGGATTTCGCTACACCTCCAAATTAACATGCTGAAACACCTCTATCAATCTGTACTACCATTTATTCAAAAACGGGTTCAAATAGCTGTTCGATCATTATATGATAATATTTTTCTGTAATTGGAACACGCTGTATCAAAAATAATTCAACTCAAAAAATTATCGATGCATAGAGAAAATCAAAATATCTTTCTAACGATGTGCAGCTCGACCTATACTGGTGATGATTAATTATTTCGTGAGTAGAGGGTGAAAAAAGATCTGATATTTTCAAAGTTGACATAAAAAATGTTACCCCATGAAACAAAAATCGACTTATTCCGGCGTTTTCTGCTAACTATGCCTTCTCCTGAGTTAAAGAGGGGAGTCAAATTTTCGTTGGAACACCTGTCCGTTTTTGAGCCTGTTTCGAATTGATTCAATCGAGACTGAAACTGTTGCATATAAAACTGCAGGCAACTACCTACATGTTGACAGTGGCTTCCGCCGAGCCTATAAAGATACTAAGTGGTCTTGAGCAACAGCTATTTATTACAATTTGGCCATATCTCTAATTTTCTGGAGCAAACTATTTAAAGGTCTATGCGAAGCTCATAATTTCCCTTTTTCTGAACTTACCATCAATAGAAAGTTTACAGTTGGTAATTTAGTTAGCAGAAGGCCTTTCCCATGTCAGCCTTGTATCGGAGCAATCTTACTATTCGATTACAATGGGCTGTCATGTCTGTCTCTAGGATCTCGTCTTAATAAATGGGTAGTATCCAAGATTTATGAAAAACGACTAACTTGTCCATTTTCATTCAATTTCATCATCTTTTGATGAAATGCATGTGAATTTTTCATGAGAACTGCCAAAAATATGACGTCATTGACCTTATTTTGAATCGAATATATAGCGTGTGATTCATTATTGGAAGGATTTTGTTTTACTTTATATATTCTTAAATTTTGGTGCGACGCTGTCAAGAAATTATTCTTTCTAGATTTATCAGGAAAGGAGTGTGGTTTCAATATATAGATAGTATGGACAACATACGAAGAAGAATAAAAATAAAAAAGATCAGTGTTTCACGAAGTGTTTTGGCTTTGACTCGTGGAAGGTACAACTTTCGAACAACCTCCTTGCCTTGTTTTCTTGTTCATCAACCTTGCCTTGCCTCGTTTTCTTCTTCATCAACCTCGATTCGCTTCGATCTAAATTTCTTTTTTTCAAGTTGGAAGATTAAATAATCATATATTCTCATGAATATTTATGCATACTATTATCAAGAAAAAAACCATAAATGGGACGAATACAAAGACTCACAACAGGAATTCAAATATTGCAAAAAAAATTATCAATGGAACAATAGCATAAATTGAAGTCATTATTATTATAACATCTTCCTCATGGTCCAGTGACTTCGGTATAATAACAGATTCAGAAGGTCAAAATCCCAAAGAATTAGTAACAGGTAGTTGAAATAGTAAACGAGAAAATAGAAATAATTCAAGTAACAACTAAATTGTCATGTATTAGGAAAGTTGGTTAAGGGGACGACAACAGTTTCTTGAAATACGCAGCTAATGATAGTAGTTACCAGGAAATGATAAAAACATTTTCTGAGAAAATCTGAAAAAAACAGCATTTTATAAATTGTGGATTGAGGAGGAAACAAAAACCAAAATTCTTGTAAGTCTCAGAAAGGCTATGCCATTATCCTATAAAAAGTATCGAGCTTTCATCTGAATTCAGGAAATAGATTTTTTCCGGCAAAAAAAATTTCGATCAAAGGCCCATTTTTCGAGCACCGAATTGAACAGATATTGAAGAAACAGAATATATTTTTCTTCGAAAATTATCTGAAAATAACACAAACCGTGAAGAAGGATTCTGCAGAAAACCAAAACAAAAGATAGTGCACATTCATATCGATAGAATTCCATCAAATTATGGTGAAATCTATCTTGTAAAGTCGTGTACGTGAGACGAATATTTTTTTGATTTGTCCATCGTAATGATTGGACTAGAGTTTAACGTTAGAAACTTCAAAAATATTACTAGAAACTAATCGAGCAGAATAAAGACAAAACTTCATATTTAAATATTCTTCCGTGGTCCTACGCTGTATAGATAGCTTATCCCTTTTGTCTTTATAGCCATCTATCATTTTAGTAATTTCTGGAAGGCGAGTCAACCATTATTTGAATATGAAAAGATGTGCAACAATTTACAATTCGAAATTGAAACAAGCGTTGATTAACGGCTCAATTAATTATGGTAACAGTCATGTTTCAGCATTTAAAATTCTCGGATTATTAATGGGCTGCACCTGTTGAGAAATCAGTCAGCATGAGGTACGTCTGAGACTGAGAATTCCCAAACGTATTGTATTCTGTTACGATTTTCCCCAGCCTGTAAATAAGCTAAGCTCGATTTGCTACCGCAATCAACTTGTAGATGTGATTTATTAGTTGTTCGTTGGTATGATTGCTGCATATTTGGCATAGTTCAGCTGCAAAGCATAATTTGTAGGATGCAGGTAATTAATTTTGAAAATTCAGTACAGAATTTTTAATTAATTCCTTTATTTTAACAAGTTTTAGCAATTTTGCACTATAGAGGATTGCCTTATTTACAAAATAGATATTTGACTATTAAGAGCGTGAAATTCCTTGCTGATCGTAAGAGAGTCTTAATCTCTTGGAAGTGCCCGAGCGATACACATGATTTTTTTTCTTTTATCTAGTTATTGAATCAATACTAATTTTCGAAAACTATTTTAACACGGGACTAGAAAACTTAATAAAATTAGAACTTGAACCATTAACTTAATGTTGATGAAGAAGCCCAAATATTGTAATCGCCTAACTGCTTTTTTGAAAAGTATGAGTCGACCAGAATGGATATGGTCATGCTGAAATTTGTTCGCTTGTATCTATTTTATAGGTAATAGAAACTTTTATGTGACCATCTGATTTACACTCATTTACTTTATCTGTCACGGGTTTCGACGACACATCAGACAGATACAAAATGAAAATGAACAGGTAGATTTCGACAATAATTCCCCTTTACTTAATTCATGACCAACTAAGTTATACAGGGTGTTACATAATAGTATGTCACAACTTGTGGCGGTAAATTATTATTATTATTTAAGCTGAATAAAATTTGAGGAATGAATTTCCTATGATAGCTCTATATAAAAATAAATGAAAAAGTTAACAATGCAAAAAATTATTGTCCAGCAAAATTTTGAGATTTATAACATCTCTCGCCTCTACAACTTTTTTTTTTGTTAGGAAGGAACTGCTGACGGTTGGTAGTTCTGAAATTTTCTCTGCGAAGTTTTTCGTCATCATTCAGAGTGTAAAGCTGAGCTACTGTGGAATTCCCCAAACACAAAGCCTTGAATGTTTGGATGAGATCTTCTTTTTTCTCCGCTCCAAGGGAATGAGGTTCATCATTCGTAAATGTTCTCCGTGAGGTGGTCGTTGGGAAAAATAGAATGGTAGCCGTGTGAAGCGTCTCAATATGTTTCATTATAAGTTGAGTCTCAGAAGACGAGCTATCGAAATTTTGGGCATACCTATCGAGTATTTCTATTATTTTCCTTTATTTAGCGAATAACATCAAATTCAAATAGTTGAAATTCAATAATTTTTCACTCAAAATCGGTTGGAGATACGAAAAAATTACAAGTGTCAGAGAAGTTTCTAAATTGAACGAAGATAATGAAAATTGATTGTACGCTGATCAGTGAAGTACTAAAAAAAAGTTTAAAAGGACAAAAGAAGACATGGCCTCGGAAAAGAAAACACCTTGTGAATTTCAGTTGAAATTAGGACGTGAAATGAAGAGGGCTGTAAGAAATAGCTTGCATTTGGGCTGAATATACAAAAAATTGCAGGAGTTTTGAAGAAAAAAAAAATTTTTTCCGGAAATTTCAACACCCTGTAGCTCCGTAACGAAGCTTTCGCGGACCTATGTTTATATAAACTTTTTTTCTTAAAATTGCACGTAGATTTACCCCTTTAAGTTGTGACATACTACTATGTAACACCCTGTATAGATAGGGGAAGTATAGTACGTATAAAATGACATATACGGACAAAATTAAACAGGCATCGTATTTCAAATCCTACAGCTTCTAACCCGCCGTTGACAAATATATCACGGGACTCTACCGGCTCATAACAACTTGTCAAATCATGAAATCGCGTTCGTCTTAGTTTGGATAACATGACCGACAATAAATATTGGTAAGTTTTTTCCATTGTGTTTCGTAGTTATATTATATTTTTCATGCTTTTAGCTCGAGTATACATGTACTGCACTCTTTGAGGAATTATTCCTGTGTTTGAATAGCTTTTTCTGTAAATATCATTAATTTCGCATTTGTTTTGTTATAACTTTTGTCGTATATGTCGTTTAGCTCATATGTAGTGTGCCATTTAGTACATAACATAATGACAAAACGGATTTTCATTGTTTTTAGTTAAACTAGAATTATCATTTTTCTAGTTTATTTAAACGTATAAAACCAGAGATTACTGGTGAACAATATGACTGTGCTGTTATTAATTAATAGAAAGTTATTACTCAAAAACAAAACAGTATGTCACCTGATAGTTTTGTGAATTGCCTTAAGAGGTTCAACCCGCTTTTAATCCTAAATTGTGGATAATATTGAATTTGTTTTACCTTAGTTCAGTTGTTATTTTGATTTTGTCTGATGAAGGCGCTGTCATCAAAACGCGTTACAAATAAAGTAAATAAGTGTGAATCAAATGTTCTTTTATTTATCATTCGTAAAGGATTTGCATCAAGTGGGCCACTAGTATTTAATTCATGTAACCATCAGCTACACTAGAGCTCCTCATTTCCCATACCGTTGCAACTGTGAAATATCGGCACTGCCGTTAATCAGAAGAGTTGTCAAAGTTCTGCAAAAACAGTGAACAGTATTTACAATACTATTCATCATCATCATCATCAGACAGTGATATCAATGTGCCAACGAGTAGTGTCAGAGGCTTTCTCCCCGGAAAAATCCAGTGTACGGACCTTAGTCAAGTAACACTGAATGTTACTCATTAATAGTTTCCTTTGTGTGAAGTGGTGAACGATCAAATAGAATACTGCTCTGAATATAAATATGACAATATTGTCAGTTAATTATATTACATTTATATAAACAAATAAATAAAATATGAAATGAGATTCTGAGCAGTATAAACTAAAGAGAAACCTATGACTCTACCTCATTATTTTTTCGGAAAGAAACCTACGAAGAATATTACAAGATTTGATGACTGTTATCTTTTGTAACTGTTCAAACAAATTTTCTTCAGACCCAAAATCTCAATACTTTTGTGAAGATTTCTAGGAATAACACCTGTTGTGGAAATAATAATGGGTAGAATAAATATTTTCTTCATTTTCCACATTTTTTAATCTCGTCGCCAAGCGTCATATATTTAGAAATTTTTTATTGTATTTATTTTGTATATTATGTGTGTCGGGTATAGCAATATCAATTATATATGTTATTTGATTCTGTTTATCATTAAGAATGATATCTGGTCTATTGTGTTTTACAGTTCTGTTGCAAAGAATTGTTTTATCAAAATAAAGTTAATATTTGTCATTTTCACAAATAATCTCAGGTTTATATTTGGGAAATTTTTTATTTTGGGAATTAGGTCATGTTTAATTCCTAGATTAAAATGAATAATATTAGCGACGGCATTATGTCTTTCTAAATAATCTGTTGAAGCAAGGACTGAGCAAGATGATAATATATGAAAAACTGTTTCTGAAGAACAGAAACATCTACGGCAAGAATCATGTATATTTTGTTGGATGATGTGTTTTCTATAATTCCTCGTGAAAACAACCTGATCCTGGATCGCAATTGCCAAGCCTTTTGTTTCAGCAAACAATTCTCCAGATACTAACCATTTATTCGATGCGATTTCATCAATATAATCATTTTTCATTCCTTCTGCATCCAACTTTCTCTTCTAGAATAATCATCAAATATATCAAAATCTACCTTTTGCATTGTCAAGTTCAGAGGTGTAAGATTATAATCTGAAGCAACAACAATATCATGTAATTTAGACGTTCTCTGTTTATCATGAAAATGGGAACGTAGATGAAAAATCTGTTTACTATGAAGATTATTCAAATCAGTTAATCCACGACCTCTAAGATGTCTAGGTAGCAAACTCTCTGAACAGCTGACTTTGGGTGGTGCTTATGATATTTACAGAGCATTTTCCTCGTTTGACATTGTAATTCATTTAGATCAGTTTTAGACCATTTAATAATTCCAAAAGAAGATGTAAGAATAGGAACAGCATAGGAGTTGATAGCTATATATTTATATATATATATATATATATATATATATATATATATATATATATATATATATATATATATATATATATATATATATATTTATTTATTTATTTATAATAACTTGTATGGAGTATCGATATTGCAAAAGAGCAGGTAATAACGGAGCGACGTGATCGAAACATACTGATTTATGATAGTTTTCACCAAAAAATTGTTTGTTTTTCTGTCCTTTAACCTATTGCAATACGATTGCTATTTTTCAGGCTTTGGTTGATTAACATCTTCTACTTGCACGTTTGTAATGTCTGTTTTTTTTTGTCTACGTCGCCTAGATGAATGAAGGTTACTTTGTCTTTTCTTTAAATTATCAGTGATCAATTTAAATGCAATGGTTATTAGGTATTGACCTCGGTGAATGGTTACTTTGCTATTGAATGTATATATTACTCGAGAGTTTATACCTGCTATATTTGAAAGTATAAAAAATGCTAATAGTCATCTACTATTCCTTGCAATGCTAAAGCTTGCACATTATTGATCAACTGTCAACGGCGTACTTGGTTGATGTACATGGTGATAATTTTAGGCTTTCCAGTTGGTGCATCTATTGTTCCATCATGATGCTTTATACTGAATAAAATTACATTCCTTTCCTTTTCAGAGGCAAACAAAACGACTGTTATTTTTTTCTGAAATGATCTTTCATTTCTACAAATCTTGAAAGCAGCTCGCGCTTATTTTTTCTGACTGTACCAATAACGGTTAAGTTATAACTTAACAAAGTGAGAGAAAGTCATAAGCTCATGAACCCATCGTCCATGGTTATATTTCCTCCGTTCCATATTACAGGAGTAACAAGTCTCATTACAACTTCAGATGGAGAATTATCAACCTCATATGGACCAGAAAGTTGCTTGCTTAAGTATACCTCCATATTTGAAACGTCAAATGTTTTACTGCCTGCTGATCGGAATGGGTGGGAAAAAAGGAACCCAAACTGAAAAAAGCCCTCGCCAAAGTCGTTCGAAAACCAAGACGATGCTGATTGCTTTCTCCACAAAGTCGGTGCGATTTTTCGGATTCTGGGAATCGCTTGAGTATCAATCTCTCGGAGGAGATGTAAGGCCGTCGGTCCTGTCTAACAGAGATGTGTTGGACATTAAAGATTCCTTCCCTTGACACGAGAGGGGTTCGGCAAAATTCCCGGGTTAGTGAGGTGACAGAATTTCCCGGCGTGTCATTGGCGAAAATAGAGCACGTTGAAGGAATAACAAACAAATATTTAATTCGTGGAATTTGCATGACGATATCGCATCACGAGCCATGGTTATTAACGACTTCAAGAACAAACACTTCTGCAGACTGAAATTGCCGCTCCAGGGAACCAGGTTTGATTCCATAGATGTCATTAAAGAAGATTCGGAGATGGAACTGAAGGCGATCCCTGAAAGCGCCTATAAAAAATGTTTCGATGATAGGAAAAAACGTTGGCATATGTGTATCGTTTCAAATGGAGCATATTCTGAAGGAGATTCTATAATAATCTATAATATTGAAGTGATTTAAGATTTTTGCATTTTATGTCAAATTTCAGGAACCTTTTTTTCACAATGTATATGCAGTGTCAGAATAAAATGAAATTTTTATATATATTTTCGTAACTCTCAACTGTATTTCATTATTTTCAAATCTCAGAATAATTCTGAGAGCTGCTTTAGTTGAACTTCAACGGCACCTTTCAAAAAAACACCTTGCGGTGACCACGATATCTCTAGACTGGATCATCTATAAATAAACCGAACGAATTCCGTTAAAGTAATGTACAGTTCACTAATTGATCGAAAAAAGATGAACAGAACGAATTCTTTGACAAAATGACGGCGTCTCAGAAAAAAAATACGTATTTTCATCAAAATATTGGCATTCCATTGTTCATAATGTAAGTATACTTGATAAGCTCGTGAAAAAATATGAAACAGATTAGTTTAGCCATTTCCGAGAAATCTTGGTCACCTACTCTTTTACAAAAACGCGTTTTAGGTTATAAAAGCAACTTTTTCTTTTCTCCAGACTGAAATTGCCGCTTAAGGGAGCCAGATTTGATTCCATAGACGTCATAAAAGAAAATTCGCAGAAAGAGCTGAAAGCCATCCCTGAAAGCGTCTATAAAAAAATGTTTCGATGATTGGAAAAAACTTTGGCACATGTGTATCGCTTCAAATGGAGCATTTTTTAAAGGAGATTCAATAAATATTGAAGTGGATTGAGATTTTGCGTTTTATTTCAAATTTCCGGATACTTTTTTCACAGAGTATATCGTGATAGTTAATACGGAAATGTTGTCTATCGCCATATTGAATTAAGTCGGATGTCATTTCATTTTTCTTATTCTTCACTGCAAACCCTTTCAATTGTCATCCATATTATGTCAGTGGATGAGAAATTTTTGACCATTATTATAGGTCTTCTGCCATATTGGGTTCGGAATGATGTAATTTTAATCTTCGTATTCTTGTCAGCAAGTACCAAATAAAAGTATTTGATACCCATATAATGGGGTTAGATAGAAAATATGGTTCTCTATCTTAAAATGACATCCCTCAGCCAAGTATGCAAAATCGGTTGAGTAAAATTGTTTTGAAATTCAGTTGAAAGATTTGACCCATACTGACGAGCAAGAACGTCAAATAAAAACTTGTGAAAATGCAAAATGCCTAATGAATTACGCTTTGGTTCGAAATACCTTAAAAACTTTGCGATTTTTTGTTATTGTACAAGAGTAGATTCTTCCTTTTCGACTATACTTGTAGGAAGTATAAATATTTGGGAAATCAGAGCAATTTTAGTAGAGAATTAAGTGTGGCATATAGCAACAAGCACATCTCGTCGAAATTATACAAAGTATATCGAAAATCAATCACGAGGAATCAAAAGATCACTTCGGTGGTCCATAAGATTATAATAATCCCGTCCATTATGTCAATAACTTTTCGAAATTAATGACTACCCTGTCCGTACATTTTCCAATAATGACAGGCACCTAGACTCCTCCCTGGAGGCGTCTGTGCGAAATTAGCCTCCTTGACTCTTGTTTAAGAATGATCGAAATCTACAATTTAGCCACCTTAATTGATGTGCTATAAGCAGCAATTTGGGCCACATTTCGAGAGAACGATTTCATGTAAAAACCAGACACGGTATAATTCGCGTGGTAAGAACGGGGTACGTATTATGGGTTTTTTTGGATTTTGTTCTGACATCGGGGTCTTTTGAAGGTCTTCTCTCGTTATTTATGGCAGTTTTTGATGTTTTCCTTCGAATTAAGTTATAAATTTGGCGGTGTAGATGAGAGCACTTCAGCTCGTTTCTCAGACTTTGAAATATCGCGGTATTATTATAGGCGTGGTCTGGATAACTATGGGTGACAGCTTAGAAATAAGATGTTGAGTTTTCGAATGAATATGCGTCGCAAGTAGGAATATCTGATATCGAAAAAATAATATCGAAGGTGTGGATGAATAAATTTTATAGTACATTAAAAGATTCTTCGTTTTCTGGACAATAAACTGCTTCGCATACTTCGTAAACTCGTCGAACTCTAGAATCTTCCATTTCAAGAGGTATTCTTTAACAATTCTTAGTGTCAGATGGCGTTTTTTGTTCGATTTCCAACCAATGGAATTATGTTAATGTCAAACAGTGAATGGTCTTGTTTTTGCGCGGTATATAAAGCACCATTTTGGCATAAATTAAGGCTACCAGTGGACGCACGATGAATGGTAATACCCTTTTTATCGGCTGGTAAAATGGGTCGCGGCATGGGCATTTACAAATTTAATTAAGTAATAAATAAGAGCAATTTATTCCTTTGGTTTATGTTCATTTCGACGGATTCCGACGTGCAAGGAGAATTTTGCAGAAATTGCACCTATTATCTCCGATTTCAGAACGAGGTATTATTCGTGAGAATGAGACTTTCCCAGGAGACATAATATACAGGGCGATCGAGCATATTTTTCACAATAAAATGAGTCGTCAATTAATGCTGAATCAATTGCAGGAAGAAGCCGAGCGCTTCAATGATCCCCGTAGTTGGGGATGTATCGCTACTTTGATCCAAGAGTGTAATCAAATTAGCTTTTAGTACGAGTGAGGGAAAAAGTTGTGTGCAGGGGGGCACAGAGGCTGCTTTCTCTTAGGTTTCTTGTGGGAAATTTCAAACGTATAAGGTTAACCTACTGAATTTACCGACTACTATGTTAAAACTCTATAAAGTTGGTGTACTATCTCAACGTTTTACCAAATGCTATTTCACCTTGGCGCCAACGGTTCGCTTAGTCGAAGATGGGGGTTCGTTGGATCAATTAGGGAGAAAAGGGAGCCAAAGCATCTGTGATAAACCTTAGTGTAATTCTAGACTCCATGCAGATCAAAAATGCTTAAAATTCCATAACTAAAAATATGATTTACCAGGAGAACGATCAAGAAACTCAAAATACTTAGGTTCAATATCTGAAACTCTCCCTTGCTAACTATACTAACTCGCTTTACTTTAACTTGCTTAGGGTAACTATGCCTCTTCAACTATTGGGTAAAGAAAAGATGGTAAACATTCAGTGTGAGCAAGGTTATATTATCCAACTAACAATAAGTACGTATATAGGTTCTCAAAATTAAACTCAAATATTCATCATCATCAAGTCAACACTAAGCACTCACCAATACAATGTACCACTCAAGGTACCCACAATCACAAACGAACCTTTCCTGCGCAGGGAAGACCAGGTCTTTCACAAAATTAAATACATGAACGTCTGACAATATGTCTGTTGAAAATTAGATGTAAGTACTAGTTATACAAAATATTGCCACGCTGAAATATTTCTAATGCATAAATACATAAATGAAGTAAATAAAATATATATGGTACTGGTGGCTGAGTTTAATATCGAATATTGAAATGTCTCTAATACTACCACTTGGCTCTCAATAAAATGAAAATGTGGATAGACCTCACCGATAGTGGACTTCGGTGGAAGTCTCAGGTCTAGCGTCCAATTCCGATTGGAGTTCAAAAGCAGGAATAAACGAAACTCAAAACTTGAACTAAAAGCTGGATCGACACTGTAGCAAACCGGAACAAAAGGCCATGAAAAGAAAATGATCCCTGAAGGATAGTTGAACTAAATGGAAAAGCCCTAAGGTTACTTACAAGGATGATGTGTGGCCTTGAGGTATGCCTTTGAAATTCTCAATACGATCTCTTATACAAGGTGCTTGTTGTCTCTATTCAAAATCCATAAAACTATAGACAAACTACACCTACCACAAAAACTGTCGCATCACCTGGTATTCTGAATTCCACAATCGATTAAGCAGCTCGATCGCAGTTTCTTTGTCAACATATATTTTTGGACATATGAGGGGAAAAAATCTTATCTATGTAGTATTATTTGTTTCCATATGATCTCAAACACGTCTGAAACAAGAAAGAGTTCATTTGGCTATCAGTATTCATTCAATTTCTCTTCAGTTTTCACGCTAACTTAATGCAAGTTTTCTGTGTTTTATTCTGATGGCTGCTGAACGTCCTGGACGCTATTTGAGTGATCATGAAGTGTTAAGAATTGTAACACTTCTAGAGGAGGGGCGAAGCCAACATTACGTGGCTAACTTGATGAATATTAACCAAAGCACTATTTCAAGTGAAATTAATCGGTACCACGAAACAGGGGAATATGGAAGAAGGGCCGGACAGGGTAGAAATCGGATAACACTAGTTGATGATCGTTGGCTTCGTTTAACAGCACTAAGAGTTCGGCACTGTACGGCTAAAATGCTACAAAATGAACTTGCACTTTCCAGAAATGTGCATACTTCATTGCAAACTGTTAGGAACAGGCTCAGAGATGACAATATCAGGCCAGAGGTGGCTTCTACCGGCCCGCGTCTCACCAGAGAGCATCGAGTTGCAAGACCTCAGTTTGCGAGAGAACGTGCAAATTGGGGTATTCCAGAATGGAATGGCTGTATACAGACGACCTGGGGAACGGTATCAGCAATGCAATATCCGGCAAACCGAAAACTTCGGAGGGGGCTCAGTAATGGTGTGGGGAGGCATTTCTTAATATGGTCGAACTGGGTTAGTCCTAGTGAATAATGAAAGAATGACAGCGGCCAGATACATCGCAGATATCCTTGAACACCACGTTGTACCCTTTGGCCCATTGATTGACGAAAACTTCATTTATATGTATGATAACGCTCGCCCTCATGCAGATAGAGTAGATACAGAATTTCTGCAAAATGCCGAAATTGATATTTTGAGATGGCCAGCCAGAAATCCCGACTTGAATCCCATAAAACATGTTTGGGACAATATGGGGTGGCCAATTCAGCAACGTAGGATGCCTTTTAGAACACTCCAACAACTAGAAAATCTACTTCCTGAAATTTGGAACTCAGTGACTCAAGAGTACATCCAAAATTTGTTTGAGGGGCTTCCGAGACGGATACTGGCAGTAATAAGGGCCCGGGAAGGAAACACTCGATTTTGAAAATGATTAGTAACCATTCGATGCTAGTTGATTGGTCTCTTCGCGAATGTTTGAAGATGGTAGAATTTTTCTTTAATTCGAAAATTGTTGATATTTTCCATCAAAAACTCTAGTCTTTTACATGATATCTTCTTATTTTACACTTCTGAAAGATACCAAGCGACTCTCGAATGACCAACCTAAAAGTATATATAGTATTTTCGTAAAAGTAGGGTGATGCGACAATTTTTGTGGGGAATGTACAACGATTCAATTTAATCGACCACAATGTCGAAAATCAGAAAAACACTCTGATTTTGATTAGAATCGTACTTAAGAATTCCAGAATAGCAAGATGTCCGTTTGACTATCCAACAGCTGATAGATTAACCTTCGTCAAGATCTAGAAACTTCAACAGGCACAACCAGGAAACAACTTTTCAGAACCAATCAGAATTCATTTCCTCTCCGAGCATTCTATGACTCCCATATGAAATAGACCTATATGCTCTTCACACTTACTCTAATTCTATATGGCTACCTTCCGAATAAGGCTGATCACGACTAATACAACCATACAACAGTAGCAATTCGAAAATATCGAAAATAGCTCCCCAGAATTTGAAGATCGGAGTAAGGTAGATAATCTCTCCTCCAATCCAGTACACATGGTGCAAGATCAAGCAGTAATAGTAGGTAGAACGAATTAAGGTTCACAGAACAAATAGAACTATTTTATGAACTGTCAGATAGTTTAACCTCACCAACATAATAAAACAATGAGTTAAAAATGTTACAAGAAATTGAAATTCGAGGTGAATTATTAACTCAGATGTTCGAGAATAAATTTAAATGTAATCTGATAATGAAAGGAAATGCCTATGAAATTCTGAGAGTCGAGAACTATTCCTAGACAAAACGAATGATGTAAGACTTAGTTCCCTGATTGAAATATCTTACAAAACCCATAAACAGAGAGAAAATACAGTAAGTAATCTGACAATTAACTATGGAGACCATAAATTACAAAATAATAAGTAACGGCAAGAATCGAACGTTACAAACGAAAATCTGATAAATCGAAAGAAAGTATAATCATTAAACTCAAGGAATCCGGCAATTGAAAATGAATGAAATTTCTAAAATTAAAAATGATGATGATGTTTCAAGAACACAACACAAACAGATAAAATTGAATTCTGTCTTAAAAAAAGAATCAAAAAAAGTAATGTATTATATTGAGGGGAAAAGTTGTTGTCCCCATTCTTAGTGAGAAATCTCTTCAATTTGGAACACCCTGTATCTCGGCTTTCAGATAATTGGAAATGATGTGATGCCTGTCATTTTCTAGTATTTGATAAAACCAATTTTGGGTGAACGAAATGAGTTAAATTGTAGTCTTCAAGGAAAACAATTTCCCCAATTTTGATTATCCTGTATCTCGGCTTTCGAATAAATCGAATGAATATAAAGCTTGTCTTATATGAGTATTTAAATGAAACTATTTTTTTATGACAAAAAAGGTGTTAGATTGTTTATTGTTGTGTTCAAGGAATAGAGCATTTCCTCAAATTCGAAAACCCTGTATCTCGACCTTCGAAGGTTTAAATGTAATCTGATACCAGTCATAATAGAGTATTCGATGAAACTAATTTTTGAAGAATGGAAGGGCGTTGAATTGTTGTCTCCAAAGAAAATAGAATTTTCTCAATTAAGAAAACCCTCTCGGTTTTTGAAGGTTTCGACGTAATGTGACGTCATATTCGAATATTTAATAAAACTAATTAATTTGATTTGATAAAAAAGGGTGTAATATTATTGTCTTCAAGAAAAAAAATAATTCTCCAACTTTGAACACCGTGTATCTCTAGTCGCAAATTGTGTTCCACATTCCATCTCTAACTATACCTGTAACAACTCTGAAAATCATGTTTGCATGAAAGTGTGGTCAGAAATTTAGTTAAAGAATTTCGATCCAGAATTGCACCCAAAGATTGAATTTCTGATCCAATTCTTCTGTTTTAAGAGTTCAGAAAAAAATTGTTAAAACCGTTCTTTGGTATTCTCAGATGATTCAAGATCTCAAGCATAATCAATACGCACAGTTGAATCAATTTCTCCTAACCACATGGAAAGGGTGGAGAATGTGTACCATTTGTTTTTTTTATTGCAGCTGAGAAGTGAACAAATCAATTTTTTAAACAGATTATTATATTGTAAAAGAATTATTGAGTTTCATAAGAGCCGTGAAGACTTGTATTTACGATAAACAGTCTCTGTATCTGAATTTTTTAATTTAACAATGGATTCAAGTTATCCCCTTCTCCCAAGAACATGAATACTTCAGACCTTAATTCGGACAATCTGTGCAAAATCTTTCCTCTTGAAAGCCATCACATTTCTATGTGGAATAGAGTGTTTTGAAATAACTACCCGTGTTTTCACAAAGTAATGAGAACAAGCTTGTATTGGGAGCTCTTATTTTGATCAATTTTCTTTTTCAAAACTGTTATGTGGGACAATAGACTATTATTATTTGATGCACTTATTTACTATGCTTGTAACGTGATTTGACGATATTGCTCCTCCATCAGACACATTCAAAATGAAAAGTTAATTAAGGCACAACAATTAATTCATGATCTACAACGTTGGAATAAAAAGTGAATAAAAGTACCTTAGGCAGATTCACTGAACTATTACTCGAGTCATTCTACTGGAAACAAATTAAATGAAGGAGAAAAACACATCTGTTGAATGAATATGTTGGAAAGTATATCTATTGATTAAGAGGATTCCCAAAAATTAATAACAAGTTTTTATTAGATGAATGTATGATTTTCAAATTTTAGATGAAATTATTATTTCCCTACATTAAATGAAATTCATGAAACTAAGATAATATTCAATGACTCTAATGTTGAAATTTCTGTAAGTTCTACCAATATACACACAACCAAATTTATATGGAATCACCCGATATTTTGAATATTACCTCAAGGATATTGGAAATTTCGAAGGATGTTAGAATTGGTCCTTTTGAGATATTTTAATTAAAAACAGAAATAAACTAAGGTACATTTTAAGAAAGAAACAAATAAAAGGAAATGACTGTTTATTAAAAAAAATTGAAAATTGTTTTCTCACGGAGTAGGTGTTTTTTCTCGACCTCAGTAGCTTGTATTACCGCAACTTGGCCAGAAACAAGCCTGAATCCGTCTATGCATGCTTTGGAATAAATTTTCGACCTCCTGTAGGGTGATATTCTGCCACTCTTCTGTTGCGGCTTGGATGAGCTGTTGTGGGGTTCTTGGATTATACTGGCGCGATCTAGTTTTCCTTTTGAGATTATCCCATAAATGTTCAATAGGATTTAGGTCTGGAGAGAAAGCTGGCCAGTCCAAAATAGCGATTCCTTCTGTTTCAAGAGAATGTGGCGCGAGGTTGCTGGTATGCGGAGGAACATTATCTTGCATAAAAGTGAGATTCTCACCGTGGGCACCTCGCTAGAGTCTCAATATGGGCTCCAGCACTAGGTCCACGTAATTTCTAGCTGTTACACTAGCAGGAAACGAAATATAATTAGTTTTGACTCCCAGCATAATACCTCCCCAAAACATCACACAGCCGCCTTGATATTTCGGAATTTGTCTTGCTGCTCTCAGTCTAGCATGACCCCTCAAAACCCAAATCCGCCATCTGATCGAACATCAATTCTGGTCTCATCGGAAAAAAGAAAATTTCGCCAATTCTTAATATTCTAATTTTGGTGCTCGATACACTAATTGAGTCCGTTATTTTTTTTACTGAAGGAAAACTAGCCTTTCAAATTGGTGCAAATCGTGGCATTCAAAAGATTCCAAGTTCTGAACCCGCAAGTTGAAGAGAAGGTCATGTAAGCTCTCGTTTTGGTGAAGTGCCCTAGCCCCTTTGTTTCGCGGATTTCACTGCTTGTAATTATTCTTGTTATTCCTTATTAGTTCATTGATGTCATTACTATTGAGCGACATTATTCTATATATATATATATATATATATATATATATATATATATATATATATATATATATATATATATATATATATATATATATATATATATCTTAGAGGTCGGATTAATTGATTTGAATAATCTTCATAGTAAACAGATTTTTCATCTACGTTCCCATTTTCATGATAAACAGAGAACGTCTAAATTACATGATATTGTTGTTGCTTCAGATTATAATCTTACACCTCTGAACTTGACAATGCAAAAGGTAGATTTTGATATATTTGATGATAATTCTAAAAGAGAAAGTTGGATGCAGAAGGAATTACACGGAAAGCACCCTAAAGAATTGAAAAATGATTATATTGATGAAATTGCATGGAATAAATGGTTAGTATCTGGAGAATTGTTTGCTGAAACAGAAGGCTTGGCAATTGCGATCCAGGATCAGGTTGTTTTCACGAGGAATTATAGATAACACATCATCAAGCAAAATATAGATGATTCTTGCCGTAGATGTTTCTGTTCTTCAGAAACAGTTTTTCATATATTATCATCTTGCTCAGTCCTTGCTTCAACAGATTATTTAGAAAGACATAATGCCGTCGCTAATATTATTCACTTTAATCTAGGAATTAAACATGACCTAATTCCCAAACGAAAAACTTTCACAAATATGAACCTGAGATTATTTGTGAAAATGACAAATATAAACTTTCTTTTGATAAAACAATTCTTTGCAACAGAGCTGTAAAACACAATAGACCAGATATCGTTCTTAATGATAAACAGAATCAAATAACATATATAATTGATATTGCTATACCCGACACACATAATATACAAAATAAATACAATGAAAAAATTTCTAAATATATGATGCTTGGCGATGAGATTAAGAAAATGTGGAAAATGAAGAAAATATTTATTCTACCGATTATTATTTCTACAACAGGCGTTATTCCTAGAAATCTTCACAAAAGTATTGAGATTTTGGGTCTGAAGAAAAATTTGTTTGAACAGTTACAAAAGATAACAGTCATCAAATCTTGTAATATTCTTCGTAGGTTTCTTTCCGAAAATAATAATGAGGTAGAGTCATAGGTTTTCTCTTTAGTTTATACTGCTCAGAATCTCATTTCATATTTTATTCATTTGTTTATATAAATGTAATATAATTAACTGACAATTTTGTAATATTTATATTCAGAGCAGTATTCATTCGATCGTTCACCACTTCACACAAAGGAAACTATTAATGAGTAACATTCAGTGTTACTTGACTAAGGTCCGTACACTGGATTTTTCCGGGGAGAAAGCCTCTGACACTACTCGTTGGTACATTGATATCATTGTCTGATGATGCTATAGTATGTATATATCCTGGTAGATTGATATATTCTCATAACATTTAACGTTATCCTAATATATAATTACTCCAGGATATGTTTTGATTATAATCATTGCCTGGCAATGGTATTAATTACCGGGTGGTGGATTTATATTTTTCATGAAATCAGTTTGATTGCATGAACAGATATATGGGCAACTCGTCGGGGTAAAACCCTATATATATATATATATATATATATATATATATATATATATATATATATATATATATATATATATATATATATATATATATATATATATATATATATATATATATATATATATATATATATATATATATATATATATATATATATATATATATATATTATATTACAGGGTAGGGCGTAATGGAAGGGCGTTTTCGAATTTTCGAAATAAGAATAACTCAGCTGTTTTTCGAAGTAGAATATTTTTAATCACGACTAAATGTTACCACTTAGTGTAGAAAAAAGTGAGAACGTTCATCTTCTGAAAATGACATCAGGCAAATGACGTGTTCCGCAATGCATTGCTGTGGTGGATTCTCAAAGTTCTCTCCTCCGCTCTAACAAATCGGTGTCGATTGCCCTAAATTCTCTTGTGATGGCTTCTTTCTTGCTTTCGAGGTTTATCGACCTAGACCTTAGCCTTTAGGTTTCCCCACAAGAATAATTACAAGCAGTGAAAGCCGCGAAACAAAGGGGCTAGGGCACTTCGCGAAAACGAGAGCTTACATGACCTTCTCTTTACCTTGCAGATTCAGAACCTCGAATCTTTTGAATACCAGGATTTGTACCAATTTTTAAGAGGTACAGCATAAATAAATAAATAATAATCCAGATAGAATGGGAGAATAAAGCAACCCTGAAAACATTACTGCCAAAGTAGCATTAATCGGTAATAATCTGTTCCACTGTAATCGTTATCAATGAATGAAATTCTCTCTAATGAAATTCAGTATATCACATGAGACCCCCCTCAAAGAAAATTGCGACGAATACACCAAGTGATACCTATTGCGTATAATACAAATTCTCAAATTCTCAATATTGTGATAGTAGTAATTCAGGAGCAGTGTACAAATGAAATTTCATCTTAAAAAAGAATTTTTTTCTTTTGTATGCGCGCCATCCAGGAATAGGAGAACCTGTTACACCACATGAGTGGGCACCTGGGAAGAACTGAGGTGTCTGTTTACTCGCTTCTTGAAGAGGGCTAATTTGTGGGATGTTGGGAACATGTTGGACGGAAGCGAGTTCCACAGCTCACGGGCCCTGTAAACGAAAGAATTCTTATAGAAAGAGGTTCGAGGGGTCGTTAAATGTGCCGTCATATGATGAGAACTCCTTTCCAGCCTTAATGTTGCGGCAAAACATGAGTTTTCCCGAAACAAGGTCTTTCAGCTCCTTATAGCACCTTCCGTTGAAGTATCTGTGAAACACAGAAAGGTCAACAACTTGGTTTCTGAGATCCAGCGGTTGGAGATCGTTGGTGATCTCCGGGTGGTCGATGAGGAGCACAGCCCGTTTTTGCACACTATCGAACATCCGCAAAAAATGTTTGTGCGCAGATCCCCATAAATGGAAACAATATTCCAAAGCAGGTCGAATCTGCGCCTTACATAGAAGCAACAGCTGAGATGACGTGAAGTATCGCTTTGTTCTGGAAAGAAAACTGAGTTTTGCTGATGCCGACTTAGATATTGCTGATACATGTTCATGCCAGCAAAACCTGGAATTGACTGTTATTCCGTGAAGGTGCATCAAATCTTTGGATGCAATTTGCTGACCTTGCATCATTAGAGGAGGTTCTCCAGCGGGGACCTCGTGATTCCGCAGCTGTAATCGGCCTCAGACTACTGAAAGACGAAACCAGTGTACAATCGTCTGCAAAACCGAAGCTCCTATTCTCTGTAGATGACAGAAGATCGTTTATCTGAAACGGAAACAAAGTTGGCGACAGAATGGATCCCTGAGTACTCCTACTTGCAACCGGAAACAATCAGATGTTATACCGTCGACCACAACTTGCATTGATCTATTCGAAAGAAAGCTACTTATCCAACACAGCGATTTTTCGGGAAGCCCATAAGCAGCAAGTTCATTTAACAAAGCTGCAGGCCAAACCCTATCGAAGGCTTTAGAGATATCGAGGGCTATTGCTCTAGATTCCCCATGCTTTTCCATCGTTGATGCACAAACATGACGTAGGCGAGCTGATCTCCTGTGGATCTTTGCCTGCGCAAACCAAACTAACGGTCATTAATAATTCCCTGCAACTCAAGATATTTGATGAGTTCATCATTTATGACTCTCTCCATCACTTTAGACATAATGGGAAGAAGTGCAACAGGGCGGTAGTTTTGGGGTAAGGACTTCTTTCCTTTCTTTGGGATCGGTTGAATTCTCGCTATTTTCCAGCTGTTCGGAAAATTCTGGCTTCCATAAGAAATCTGAAACAGACGGTTAGAATGGGTGCCAGTTCGGGACCACACTTTCTCAGGACGATTGGCGGTATTTCGTCTAGACCAACTGCCTTCTTGCAGTTCAGCTGCTCGGGAGTCCGTCTCACAGTGCGGAATCTGAGTGTGATTTCGGCTATGGAAGAATTTGTAGGTGGAATGTTCGGTGGTATTGCGTTAGATGAATCTAGCATAGAATTCTTTGAGAACAAGAGAGCAAAGAGATCCGCTATCCCTTTCGGAGATGATGCTATACTTCCATCTTGTCTTACAAGAAGCGGAAACGCAGATTTGCAGAAATTGGCACTGACAGTCTTCGCCATAGACCAGAATTGTCTAGTCCCGCTAGCCTGTTCAAGGAGTTTATTAGTTACTAGTTCGTTGAAATTGGCTTTTGCTTTTACAGTTGTTAGGTTGCATACATTCCGTATTCTTACGTACTTATGTTAATACTTTAATCTCTGTCTGCAGTGAAATGTTTTTCAGGCTTAGGGCTGAAAGCTTCGATAAGAATTTTGTAATTATCTATTTACATTTGGACCAGACTGCTTTAGTTGATCGCTAGCGTGTATATATAAATATACCAAAACGATTTATAACTATCCATCTAAAAATAATGCTATATGCATAAGTGCTTAATTATATTGTTTAATTGCAACCAATTGCCAATTTCACTCTTAATAATATCTAACTCTATTTATCTAAATATAAAGGTGGATACTTATAATTTAATCGATTTCACAAACTTAATTAACCAACATATTCATCACATATAAACATTTCTATGAAGAAACCAATACCATCAATCAAATAGCGGAAAGCTATAATTATGATATAAAGTTCATTGCTAAGATGATCAGATAAATGCTCTTCAAAATGCAATTCATGAAATGTGTCATGATAAAAGAAACTTGATTGATATTAACATACACTACTGAATATATTCAAAATCGAGAACGTTCGTCCCAAATCAATGTTGTCATCAGAACACTACTCCAAATAGCTGCTTAAAGTTGTGCATCTAAAAATGACTCGTTGATATCTAAAGATACATCTAATATTAGGTTTTCAGTTTTGGGAAAACAAAATCGATGATCGCTGACGATGTTTCATAAAATATCAACCAGAATCAATTACACACCTCCAAAAAAAAAAATTCGAAAGATTATGCCAAAACCCAGACCAGTCTTACGATATGTTTTTGGGGTCGCTGAAACCAAATCCGAGGTCTAAATCGCTCCATCACGTCAGGATTTTTCATAACCTCAAAAATAAACTCCAAAAATCACATAAATCAGGCAAACTTAACTTTCGGGCTTTATAATCTTGAAAACCGCCTAACCGTTTCAACCACGTAGTCCCATGACTCTGTAAACCCAAATACTAAATAACCCGATAACTTCATAACCTCAAAATCTGACCCAAAAACAGTGATACGCAATTGCGTTACTGGAATATTGCACTAAATGGGCTGTTGCCAAATGTAAAACTCCCATATAACCTTATAACTTGACCCTTTAAACCTCCATAACTTATGCTTTTAACCCCGCTAACTTAAACTTTCCAACCCTCATTACCCCATAACGTAATTTTCAAATTCTTATAACTTCATATACTCCGTTACCCATCGGCTACTACGGGATCTAAGTTTTTATGTTATGAGGTCATGGATGGGGTTTTCAATGCACAGCATAATGCCATAACCTCGGAATTCAACCAGCAATAGAGTTCTAAAGTGCGTTTCCGAATTGCGTGATGTTGAACTCCTTAATGGAATGCACTTATGTGAAAAAAAGAACAAAAAATAGTTACCTTAATCCCTAGCTATTTAAACATATATGACCCAACAACCTAAGCGTTTAAAAGTCTATAACTTCATACCGTAAGCTTTTAACAGCCATAATCTCATACATACACTTTTAAACCCGCAATAATCCATAACCTTAGTGTTGAACTAATGAAACACCCATAGCCTCCTAATTTGACAATTTGAATTCTATAACATCAGGGTAACGGGGTATAGGGTTTGAAAGCTCAAGATATTGGGTTATAAAGACTCGAGTATACAGAGTTATGGGGCTACGTGATTGAAAAGTTATGCGGTTTTGAGATTATAAAGCCCGAAAGTTAATGTTTGCCTGGTTTATATGGTGTTTTGAAGTTTCTTTTTGAGGTTATGAAAAATCCTGTCGTCATGGAGCAATTTGGACCTCGGATTTGGTTTCAGCGATCCCAAAAACATATAGTTAGGCTGGTCTGGGTTCTGGCATAACTTTTCGTTTTCGAGTCTTACTCAAAGAAAACTATAACTTTAATGATAATTTCAAAATTTTACACAATGAAAATAACAGACAAAAACTCAATCTATGGGAAATTTTAGAGATTAACAAAGAAAATAATTCAGGCAGGTTACTTTATAGTCAATTAGATCTAAATCCTTCGCCTTTACTCAAACTTATCAATTCATAAAGTAAGCAACTCCGCTGGGTTTTCCAACATACCCCTTGTACTTGTACTTATTGTAATATTAAGTAGGAAATAAGACTAATATATAAGGAATAACTCTGTTCATTAGTTTGTACCTATCTGATGAAGCCACAGAGTGGTGAAACCGGTCATAGTTTTGTTAATATAGTAAAAATCTAAATAGCATAGTTTTATTTCATTGAAAATATGTACATCGATTTTCATCAAGTAACGACCTCCTCAATCAAATTATTGTATGGCATTTCTGGCAGAAAAGGCGACATAAGGCGATGATGATAAGAAATGCGGTCGCAAACCTCTCAAAGCGGGCAGAAAAATGTATTCAAGTCAATGGAATTCGTTTCGAAAATATTTTCTAACGAATAATTTTTATTATTCTGATATTTTTGTTATCGTTGTCCCTCTTGTTATTTGTTCGTTTTGTGTGTTATTCGCTATTCTGTGAATATGCCAATTTTTCTGTCACATAAGTCACATAAAAGCTGTTTGCTCTTTTGAAATTTCATAATAAACTGTGAAATCTTGTATAAGATTACCTTTTCAAGGAGTAAAAGAAGAATTTGCACAGGAGAATATCGTAAATCTTTCATAATTTCGAACTTAGCATACTTAGCAACACTACGTGTGGTACGAAATTTCGCCTTTTGGCTTTTTAAAAAGTCTTATCGAAGCTAAAAAAGCATTCCAGTGAAGTTCAGATGAAAAACAGACGTTATTTCAAATTTTCAGAAACATCGATCAGACATGTCATGTTCCATCGAGAACTAATTAACGATTCCGAAATTTATAAAAATCATATACTCGATGATGATTTCAAGAAGTGACACAAATATTGAAATACAAGTACGGCCCTGATACTTCCCAGAAAAAGAGTATTTAGGGTTTTTGGTTGTCTATTGGCATCGTAAACCATGACATAGCGTGCAAATATTGGATTCCAAACACGTCTTTGGAACAAATGATCGCGAAAATTGAATGTACATACAAGGTGATGAGTTCAGGCTGTAACACAAAAATTGTGAAAAAAGTAAGGAGTTGGATCATCCGAACATTTTCGTCAATTTTTCTGTCAACATTAATGACAATTAATGACAATGATATTGTGTGAATATTCCAGCACCCTAGTTCTCGGAGCTGAAGACGCTGTAAATGCTGAAGAAATGCCTTCCGCCTTCCAAACAAACTCAGTATCTACAATAGTGAAATCTCAACGATATAACAGGCTTTGGAAATATGTTCATGGTACAAAAATCACGGATTCCTTCAGTGCCTCGAAAATTTTGAAGAAATTATATAGGGTGTCCGTGAATTGCGTATACAACATTATACCACAGATTCTTCGGCTAGAAATAAGTCGATTTAGGCCAACTTACCTATATGAAAATTTTCTTCGTTTGGCCGATAGAGGTCTCCAAAGATTTTTTTCTTATTTTTCAGATAATTCGAGAAAGACTCGATCGATAGAAACCATATTTAGTATGCGTAATCGGGTGCGTTATTCACGTTTTTTAGCGATCCATTCAATGACCTTGACGTGTTATAAGTGTCCCTAAGAACTCGAACGTGTTTTTAATTAACCATAATTTTTCAACTGTCTGCGTTTGAGCAAAATTGTTTTAGACATTGAGTAGCTAGGCTGATTATGAAACTTTTTTGTCTCTTGAGCGGTTCAATCGCAAAAAAATTGTTTTTTAATTTCATGATTTCATTTCTTCAACCACCTAGCAAGCCAAAAATCTTATTTAACCAAGCTAGCTTTGGGTTTATTTCTGTGGTCTGGCAGATTGTCATTTAGACTTGACAACCAATTGTTGACACAACAGTGTTCCTTAAGTTCTCAACTAGGTATTTTGGTAATTTTTTTATCACTATTAGGCACGGAGATGTACAGTCACTCTGAAATGCTTGATACGGTTATGGTGTACGGATTTTGTCAACGCAATGGACGTGAAAGCGCGAGAGTATATGCTGCAAGATTTCAAAATCACATAGTGCCGAACCACCAAACGTTTGGAAATCTGGAGAGGCGCCTCCGCAAGAATGGTTGCTTCAAGCCCAGGAATTAGGATCGAGGATGATAAGGACGGTAAAACGCGAATAATAAATTTTGGATATGGTTGAGGTTTGCAGTTGGTCGTTCCTAAAACAATGATTCATGATGTCTTGAAGGAATAATTATTTCATACTTATCACATTCAGAAAGTTCAGTATTTACTTCCCAACGATCCTGAGAATCGCCTAACTTTCTGCCGATTTATCAAAGAGAAGAGAACTCAGGATCTCCACTTCGGTAGGAAAATTGTATTTACTGACGAATGCACTTTTACAAGGTCTGGCATCACTAGCCTTCATTTACAATTTCATCATTCGTCCGGTAGTGATTCCAGATCGATTGAACGGAGAGGCATATTTGATATTTTTGCAAGAAACTTTGCTGGATTTGTTGGACCATATTCCAGTATTACTGGTATTACTGTGGTTTATGCACGGCGATGCACCTACTCATTTCACTTTAACGGTTCGCGAGTTCTTACATGCACAGTATGCGAATCGTTGCATCAGAAGGGGAGCTGATGCTCCTGCAAGTTGGCAAGCACGACCTCCCGACTTGACAACGTGCGACTTCTTTCTTTGGGGTGCGTTAAAATCTAGAGTTTACTCTTCTCCAATTGACACCCCAGAAGAGTTACATATGAGAATTTTTAATGCTGCCAACTCCTTCAAAAAATTTCTGAAGTAATGCCAAGGGTCCAATTCAAAAAAGAGATTAACTCCTGTATTCAGTAAAATGGTCGAATTTTTGAACATTTACTATAGTTGAATCCAACTTTGGGTGTAAACTAATTAATGGTTATTCTGAAGTGATTTGTTTTTTCTTATTCAGTTTCCAACTGGCAAACCTGTTTTCATATATTTTAATAGTCATAGTGAAAAACTTATTAAATTTTTTCTTCGAATTTTTCGATTTTTGTACTACTGATAATTGAATTCCCTATTTGCTTGATCCGATTTAGCAACCTAGAAAACATCATCTTGTCAACCAGAGGTTGTCAAGCATAATAAAATTACAATCTGCCAGACTACAGAAACAAATCCAAAGCCAACATGGTCAATATGTGATATTTTTGAGGTTGAAGAAATGAAATCATGAAATTGAAAAACTGTTCCTTGTGATTGAACCGCTCATCATATCAAAATTTCTCTGGTGACAAAAAATTTGACAACTGGTCTAGCTACTCAATTTCTAAAACAGTTTTGCGCAAACGCAGACAGTTGAAAAATTATAGTTGATTAAAAACACGTTCGAGTTTTCAGGGACACTTGTGAAACGTCAAGGTCATTGAGTGGATCACTAAAAAACGCAATATTGCATCCGATTGTGCATACCAAATATGGTTTCTATCGATCGAGTTATTTGAAAAATGAGAAAAAAATCCTTATATTTGGCGACCTCTAGCGGCCAAATGAAGAAACTTTGTAAGTTGGCCTAAATCGAATCATTTCGAGCTGAAGAATTTGTGGTATAACGTTGTACACGAAATTCACGGACACCTTGTATATACGCTACTCATTGAAGATGCATTCCTCAATCTTCTTAGTCAGGAAAGGACCGTGAAATTTTAAGAGCGTCCCCTCCCATATGGGAATAACAGACAATGACTTGGCCGACCGGCTTGCAGTGACTTCAGCGTCAAATCCGGATTTACACACTAATAGCGATGAATTGCCTCAGACAAACTTCAAACGGCTTATCAATAAACACGAACAGGAAAAGTGGCAAATGATCTGGCATGCCACAAACACCCAACTCAAGTCTGTAGTACCTACTTTGTCTTCCAAACCTCATAAACCGAAAAACAGTAATAGAAATGACTAAGTCAAAGTAAATCGCTTAAGGATAGACCAATCATCATTAAGACATAACCATCTTATGAAGCGTGTGAATCGCGATTTGTGTCCAAATAACTATAGCACATATCTTTTGTCCTAAATACACCGTTGAATACAATATATGGAGAATTACTAACCTACATACTTCACTATGAATCAACATTAAGCAAACACTAAATTTTTTGAAAAAATAAGCCTGTACCAAAATTAAAAAATAACTATATTTCACCACCCATGCATATTGTATGTACTATATCCTCGGCTACTAAACCTTAGTGGTTGATGCGGCTAATTTGAAATAAAAAAATAATAGTATACTCTCTGCAGAGAATATAAAATATCAATATTCAAATTGGTAATAGTAAATTTCGTGAAGAACCAAACATATATTTCCAATAAAACACGAATACTATACCGAAAATTAAGTTCCAGTTTCTGACCACTCGCTTTATTAACATAAAATCCCACTTTGCATTATTTAAATTATTCATGGAAAATCCATGTTTACCTGTCATTAGCATATCCAACATATCTTGCCCAACTTTTTATTGTACAGAACACCTACATCTTTAGTCATTCACGTGGACTTGTTCAATCTGAATTTCGCACGTTTCTCGACAACCTGAGGACGAATAAAAAATTAAACCACTAAAAATGTGCCATAAATTTACTTTTATAAGGCGATATAGGTTAAGTGGATGCAGTGTACTAAGCAGAGACATTTATATGGTATTTGATATTACCATTAAAATGCTAACGTACTATTTTAAGGTTATGTGATTATGGTCAGTGTGCGACAATCGGCATAATGTAAACAACTAAGACGAACACCTAGATATGTCCCAGTCCAGTATTTGTTTTATATAGATTGATGACTTGAAATTAATATAAAACAAACGGAACAAAAATTTCTATTGCCCAGACGAACAGAGACTAATTCAGATTTGAGAACCTTTCTTGGTATATTAATACTATCAAATGACCAAACGAAATCTGAAATAAAGCTGAATTCTTGCGGCAACTTCCATTCCAATGTCATTATTTAGGATTTCATCAAGTCAAGTAGTTTGCAAATTTTTCGAAAACCTTGACATTACTTGAAATTCAAGATTTTGAAGAATCAAAGGTGGTACTTGTACAGGTGCAATAGAATTAGGTAGTATCTCTAGTCATACAGAAATTTTTAATTGGCTGTGACAGTCTGGAATTTCAAAAGTTAGTACGTTCGATCTAGCCAATACGATTAGTTTATTTGAAGGAATAAAGGAACCAATCAACCATTAGTCATTTCAGAAATGTAAAGAATTTATGTACTCGACAACAATACTCAACAAAATATTCATGTCGCCTACAACTCAAAATTGATTTCTGTATGAGAGGGCTAAAATCGTTGAACATTATAAAAAAGGCAACAATGGGACAAATATCTTCGGCAATAAACTTCGCAAGGAGTCTACGTATGTAAACTTGAGACAAGAAGAATCATTCAAAAATCCGTAGATCAATGAATAATCCTTCCTGACAAGAGCTAGTTCCCAAATCTGCCTGCCATGCACGCTGTCCCCAAGAGCCATAATAGTGCAACTAAGCAGGATGCCGAGAAACGAAGCGGCAGACTGCAGTTTCGCCCTTATTAAGAGCTCATCAGTGCCGCATATTGCTTCTCAGCATCCTATCAAGCCACATCAGGGTACCCTATCGATTCCAGATAGGACGCACCTCGTACATACGTACGAGAGTCGCCCTCCATGGACCGACACGGTGAACCCGCTACCGGACTTCGAGAAAGATACAAACAAAAACAAACAGATGTGAGAACGTTAAAAATTCCAACATCCCCGCGGAAATAGGGCATGGCAGGCAAATTTGGGAACTAGCTCTTGTCAGGAAGGATTATTCATTGATCTACGGATTTTGAATGATTCTTCTTGTCTCAAGTTTATATATATATATATATATATATATATATATATATATATATATATATATATATATATATATATATATATATATATAAATATATATCAAAGAAGTACGTAACACGACTGAAAAACTAGAAACTCTAGATATTCATTTCATAATAGAAAGTCCAAGCAGTGTTATTTTTAATTAATGACATTTCAAAGATCAGACTGCTATCCAGGATCAGATGACCTTTCTAATGACGTATTACACAACCTCTTTCTCATTAAAAAATGTTAGGGTGGTAGTTGATAAGGGTAGAACGTGTTTTAATCAACCATAATTTTTCAACTATCTGCGTTTGAGCAAAACTGTTTTAGAGATTGTGCAGCTAGACTAATTTTCAAACTTTTTTGTCTCCTGAGAGATTTTGATATAATGGGCGGTTCAATCACAAAAAACAGTTTTTCAATTACATGAATTCATTTCTTCAACCACCTAGCAAGTCAAAAATATCACATATTGACCAAAATTTCTCAAGAGATAAAAAGTTTGATAATTAGCCTTTCTACGCAATGTCTTAAACAGTTTTGCTCAAACGGAGACAGTTGAAAATTATGGTGGATTAAAAACACGTTCGAGTTTTAGGACACTTGTAAAACATCAAGGTCATTGAGTTCACTATCACTATCAAACGTGAATAACGCACCCGATTACGCATATCATATATGGTTTCTATCGATTGAGTGGTTCTCGAATTATTTGAAAATAAAGAAAAAATCTTTGGATTTGGCGACCTCTAACGGCCAAACGAAGAAACTTTTCATTCAGATAAGTTGGCCTAAATCGACTTATTTCGAGCTGAAGAATCTGTGATATAACGTTGAACACGCAATTCACGGACACCCTGTATATTGAGTTTATCAGGTTTTTCAAGTTGTGATAATTTCTCGTTTTCAATATTATTCATATTATTAAGAGAAATTTTTATTTTATTTATATTTACAGGTATATTCATAATGATTTAGTTATTAGGTTTTTAGGTTATGATATGTGTTTCTTCTCAATATTTTTCATATTGTTGAACCATTGTTAATGCTTCATAAAAAGTTTATTCATATTTATTTAGTTTTTTAGAATGTGATATTTTAGGTTATGATAATTGTTCCTTTTAGTTTTTTATTATGTTAAGAAAATGTATTTATTGTTTAGCCATTGTCTTTTCTGTCTGTCTTACTAGGAGAAATGTTTTATTTTTATTTACATTTACAGGTATATTCATAATGATTTAGTTATCAGGTTTTTGAGATTATGATATGTGTTTCTTCTTAATATTTTTTATATTGTTGAACCATTGTTAATTCTTCAGAAAAAGTTTATTCATATTTATTTAGTTTATTAGAATGAGATATTTTAGGTTATGATAATTGTTCCTTTTAGTTTTTATTATGTTAAGAAAATGTATTTATTGTCTTTTCTTTACCAGGTAAAGTGATAATTCGTTAGATTATGTATTAATGAGATATTTTCATTTTTGGCAGTGATAATTGTGCCTTCCTTTTTAATATTGTGAATGCATGTATTCAATGATCAGCCATTGTCATTCTTTTTGATATCGTCGATAGAAATGCATTGTTTTCGATGTTATTGAGTCACAAAAGTGCTTCAATTATCTTCATTCTCCATTCATTATTTAATTAATTCAATTGAGATGATCTAAACCACATCTGATGCCGTTCAAATTTCCTGCTGCTGATGGTAAACGCCGAGGCTGGGGCGCCACTTTGTAATATTTCTGCAACGCTACCATAGAGTTTGAATTTCTCTTAGAGGACTCATCCGTGGTGAGATGCATCGTTGGGCCCAGAGTATTATAGAGTATTGTCCGCAGCCATAAATGGAATTCCTGTAAGCTGTGCTTCTATAATTGCCAATTCCTGCCAACGTGGAGATAAGCTTTAACTGTCTTCACAATTGAAGAAGTTGATCTATGATTATTATTCTTAATACTGATTTTATAATCCGAACTGTATAAGAATTTATCAAATGCAATAATCCCTTGATACTCTTTCAGTTGATCATAAAATGTTCAAACTATTCAAAGTTCGCAGGTGAGATAAACTTGAGGCCATTTAAATTGCTTTTTATTACTTCTAATAAAATTGAGTGTAACACATGGAGTTATTTCCCAGAACTGGTTCGTATAGTGGGAATAATATGGTTTTATTATCTCCAATTATGTTTCATTAATTTTTATTAATATAATAAACGTTCGTGTTGTATAACATAAAGTACTTGCGGAAATGTAATATTGGTTGGAAACACGTTCATCATAATGAAACCTTTATAAATATATATTGTTGATTTTATAAAACTACAATGAATTAACAATCTTCTTAGATGGTAATATAGTAAGTTTGACTGTTCTATTGAGAAATAGACAAAATAACAAGCTGAAACTAGTAACGGAGTTCGTCAAAAATTTACGCGCATTTAATGAAATCCGACATTCTATGCATCGTAACAAGAATTTATAGCGACTCTAGCCGAAGGCTGTGATTGCCTATAATTGGCATCCAAATTTAATTTTCTAGAAATGTTAGTTGCTGTTATTTATTGTTTACATAGTTTGACAACTTGGCCTGGCAAGATATTCACTTCAGTAATGTTCAGTTTTATGCAAAAGTTTTACAGAAGAATTGTTCTTTAATTGAAATTTAAGATGAAAATCTTTGAAAAAAAAATAAAAAGACATCTTCTCGAATGATGCACAGTTTTGTTTTCACGGTTTTCTTAATAATCGAAATTTTTTTTTATTTCGAAGTCAATCCACAGAGAATTTACGACAGCCCTTACCATCCACAAAAACAGATTTGTATAGTGTGGAGTCATGGGTCCGTATTTCTATTGAAATGACAGGAGCGGAGCTGAGAGTGAACGGACAATATTCTGGATCAATACTAATGGCTTTTTACGGACACAGTTTGAGAAAATTGATTCGGAACCATGTTTGTCCAAAATAAAACTGCGCCAAACCATACAGTAGAAGCGGAACCATCGAATTATTGGAAGAAAAGTTTGGTGAATAAGTGAGCATATTATGTCAAGTTTTGATTGGAGTATGTGAAATCAACCACCTACCCCCAGCAGCACCTTAGCCGAAAATCATTATATGGAAAGTAAGTCGAGTGGCATATGTTTGGTGAGGTCTTTTAATTCTATATTCAAATATAGTATCATTATTAACATTTAATAACATATATATAGTTCAAAAACAATGAAAGTATGCACTCCAATGAAAATTTGCCACACCTCTATGTTTACTAATTGTAGAGGAAAAAGTTTAGACACGTCGATTTTTGATTGAAGGGGGACCAATTTTGAGATGGTTCGGAGAACGTAAGATCAACCCCCTCAGCAGCTACTAAGTTGAAGTGGATTATAGGGAAAGTGAGTCGATTAGCATATCTTTGCAAAAGGCTTTTAATTCTCTACTCTCATCTTTATGAAGATTTAATACCAGACAGTTCGATTACAACAAAAATTTGTAAATCAAAAAAAAAATTGACAATGACAAAAATGGTGTCAGAAGTCTGCATTTGGAGAAGATTCTTCCAGCAGGTCTTCCAAGTTTTCTGGTTGTGTTGCATAAACTCTCGATTTAAGAATGACCCCATAAGAAATCTAAAGGGTATTAAAGGTGACCTGGCTGGCCACCCACTGTTCCTCTTCTGTCAATCCACCGACCTAGGAAATTTGTACCCAAATATTGTCGCACATGAATATCGTAATGTGCAAGAGCAAAAGTATGAACAAATGAGGATTCTGAGCATCCCAATATCGACAATTATGCCTATTGACTTCACCATTGAGACGACATTCTCTCATCAGAAAAACAGGATTATAGAGAACATGTAGATAGTTAATACTTTCACTTTGAATTTCACAATATTGCAAGCGGCGATCAGGATCGTTTTCGTTTATATCGTGATATGTTTCACTTCATAAGAGTAAAGTTGGGAATGTTTCACGATCTTGTAGACTGTCGAAGCTTAAACACCAGACACACGTCAACTGCATGTTTTTTCTTAACCACCGAACCCGTAGTAAAAAAATTATGCATTCAATATAAAACACAGTGGTGTCCTACCTGTTTTTCTGGATGGTTCACATTGAAATTCCTTGCTATTTTTCTGGCACAACAATTATTTCTATAATAATATTGAAACAATTTCTACCCCTTATCAGTTGAGTAAATAATTTCGAACCTTTGTTTTACAAACGACAACTGGAAGTGCTTAGGACAAGAATCGTCAAATTTTTGTTGTGTTTAGACTTTCTGTGTGATATTATCTGATGAGCTGGAAAGTTCGTAGGCTGATATAAAGATGGCATTACTAGGGTCAAATCCACATGATTTGCTAGACACGAGTGAACAGTTTTCCGCATTCCGACCGTTTGTTCACGAGATATAGCATTGAAAGCGAATCAACTTCTGGTATTGTTGGAAAAATGTATGGAAGGCAATTCCGTTTGTTGATTAAACATTAGTTTTTGAAGAAAAAATATACAGTTGAAGCCAATGCATAATTTTATAAACATTATTATGACTCTGCGCCAGGAAAAGTGGTTTGCAAAGTTAAATCGACTAAATATGAGCATTCAAAACGAAAAACGTAGTGGTCATTCCAAAGACGCTGTCAATGATGAAAAGTATGAAAAAGTACACAAAGTTTTTTTGAATAATTAAAAATAAAATTGATTGAGATAGCTGAGACCCTGAAGATATCCAAGAAACGTTTCAGTTTAATATTAAAAGAATATTTGGACATGTAAAAGCTGTGTGCGAAATAGGTGGCGCGCTTATTGACTCTTGATCTAAAACAGCGAGTCGGTGACCGCAATAAAGTCAAGTTTTTTCATCGATACATCATAATGGATGAAACATAGATTTATTACTACACTTCAGAAAACAGTCGACAGTCAGCCGAGTGGACTGAACGAGGTGAACTGCATCCAAGGCGAGCAAAAACGCAGTAGTCAGCTGGCCAGGTTAGTAGGGGGAAGTCCCCTAGTGGCGGACACTTAAGGTATTAAAACAATAAAAAAACATGTTTCGACAAATTAAGCTTTAAAAATGAAATTATTTTAATAACAAAATATAAAATCGAATTAAATTAATAAAACTCATAACTCTCTTTGAACATAAGAACAATCTTAAATTACACTTTGACAATAAAAAAATGAGTCTCAGCAAATGGCACCTAGTACCGGACGGACTTTACTTCAAACCCTGACTACCGGACATCTTCAACCCATCGTACATGGATCGCAAATGTAGCATTCTGATCATTCAAGGATATCTGCACACGCTTCATGAGTCCATCCACGGCAGCTGGAGCACTGTATCCAGTCTTCATCATGATCCTCCAAGCAAACTACGCAAATAGTTCTCGTGTCAGATGTTTCAGTCAACGATGTCTTCTTCTTTGCCTCATTTCTGCTATTCCCTTTGGCTTTTACTACTTTGCTCTGTTCCTCTTTCTCTTTCATTGCTTTCCTAAATTTATTTCCCACTGCTTTCTTTTTCTCGTTAACGTTTTTTTTCATTTTCTTTCTCCTCTACAAGAATTTTGTACGGTGATGAAGTTAAAATTTCATTTTTTTCGCATTTTCTCTTTCGAGAAAGCGATCGTTTTTTTGCAGCATCCGGCAATGGTGACAAATTATGGATAACCTGGACTACATCTGGATCAAGGTTAGGCGATGGCTTGGGACTGTTAATGTTTTTTTCGAATGTAGATTGTTTTGAAGCCTCTGAGGGTCCTTGTATGTCCATATTATTGGACTGCTCTAAATCGCAGTTGGCCGACGAGCTACCAGCGTCAGTTAAGTCACTAGAAGAAACAGGAACTTCTTTACTAGTACCTAGTGCGTTTGAGGATGTTTGTGGGTCTTCTAATATGTTGGTCATATCAGCAGGTAAATAATCCAGATCAGAAAATATATCTCTATTTAATGGCTGATTTCCTGTGCATTTGAAGCCGGAGACTGCAATTTCCAGACGAGCTACTATTGTAAATGATAAATGCTATTGACGAGACCGGCAATATCGTAGTAAGTTATTCGAGATCCAGCATTCGCTCTTATCCACGAATCGCAACGTTGGTTATAGGCATCTTCAAATGGCTTCATAAACGTTCTGTCTAGTGGCTGTAGTTTGTGTGTAGTGTGTGGTGGCGAGCTTATCAAATGAATATTGTTTTCTCGTAAAAAATTAATGACTGCTAATGTCTTGTGACTACAATGTCCATCCAGAAGTATCAGCACAGGGCTCTCTTTTGCCAGACATGATTATTTCTTGAATGATTGTAGCCAATGAAGAAAAAAATCACTATTCATCCAGCCTTTTGGCTGGGCCACGCCTACGCTTTCGGCTGGAGCATTTATCATGAGCCGATCATTCATTCTTTGTCTAAGAGAGACAAAGAAAGGCGGAATGAAATGGCTGTTGGCACTCATGCAAAATAAGACTGTAATATTTTTGCTCCTCTCAGCAGAATTGAGCTTTCCTAGTTGTCGAACAGCAGCCTTTGCAGCAAGTACCCTTTGGTATTTTTGTACGCAGCTGACTCCAGTTTCGTCATAGTTATGAATTTTCGAAGGTAGAAATTGGAATTGTATCAGCATTCTGTCAAGTTTATTGAAAAAGAGATCAACTTGGGGTTTGTTAAACCCCACAGCCCTCATCATGCTTGTTGAATCTGGTGATCTCAGCGATACGTCCTGATGTATCTGCATGAAATCGTAGTAAAAGTATTTACCAGCAGCTCCTTTCTCTTTATTGAAGCGATGAGGGATCTTGAAAGCTTCAGCCAAATCGTAAGCCAACTTCAAAAATTCCTGTTTTGTTAGGTTAGGTTAAGTTAGATGTTTTATCATGTAAGGTGCTTTTTAGAATATTATAACGCAATGAAGCTTCTTTCAAACTCATTTCTTTGGACAAAATTTTGTCTATCGCAGTTTGTAAATTACTTTGGTCCCGTTTTCCTTTCTTTTCCGTCTTCTCCATTTCGATATCTCTTTGTTTTGCTAAAACAATAAATAATAATGATCAAAAAGTATAATATTTCAAGAAAAAGATGTTTTTTTTATTGTCCGATATTAGGGGAAGCTTTTGTGTTCGGTACTAGGGGACAGAGAATCCTTAAATTAATTGTCATATACAAAAACTACTATGGAATTCGACAAAAAATATTACAAATTTTGGATATGTATTAACTATGATACAAAATAACAATTATCAAAACCACATAAACTAAAAACCATTGTAGTTATACTTACTTTGATCTTACGTGACGCATTGCATTCCCGCCAAAAGCAGCAATCAACTGTTATCGGGATAGTTCGAGTGTCCGACGTTAGGTGCCGTCCGGCGTTACGGGACTTCCCCCTACATCTGTTCTCTGGGATGCGGCCCTTAAAAAGGGCCAGACGATAAACAGCGACTACTACACTAAGTTATTGGATCAATTAAAGTACCAAATCACGAAGAAACAGCCTCATTAAGAAAAATGAAACAGCTGTTTCATCAATACAATGCACCCTGCTACAAACTAATCAAAATGCCAAATTGTACGATTATGCTTTGATTTACTTCCCCATCCAACTTATTCACCTGACCTCAGCGACAATTTTTCTGTTTTCAGACTTGAAAATAATACTGATTACTGATCCCTACAATCGCTTCATCTGCCTCGAAGATGACTATCTGAATCAAAAAATGTATTTTACCATGTTTGCTTACAATTTTTTCAGCCCACCTGTTAAATATTCATAGAGGTACTACTTTTGAATAGAAAATTGAAAGATCTTCCCAAAGATATATCACTTTCCCCATAATGAATTTTGACATAGGTGGTATTGACGGCAGGAGATTGATTTTACATAATCCGAACCAACTCAGGAAATTGACTCACAGCTTTTTCTGATTGAATAACAATATTGATGAGAAGTGGCAGTGTAAAATCTTATGAACTCAATCCCTGCATTCTTGACACCACTAAACATTATCACACAACTATAAAAGCGAAATAATAATGGGACAAAGCATGTCATGATCGAGAGACAAGAAATTTTCTACCGATATAATATTCACGGATAGTGCAATAAGAAAATTGTGTCGCCAAGTATATACTGGTATTTTTGATCAATTAATTCACATTCTTTGAAAATTCAATGTTGCAGATGAGAGTTGTTTTTCGCGAAAATTTCCTGGTTAATTATTAATTCTCGTCCATCAATACATCAAAATATTGAAGTGAAAAATCTCAGTAGCATAAGACGATCTCAAACATATAGGGTCTTAGGCTTACAATTAATATTTCACTTTTTTCGATGACTTAACGAACACCCTGTGGATGCAGTCATAGCAACGGTACATGCTAAAGAATCAGAAAAATATATTGGTATTGACTTCAAAAAGTCGATGAACTCTCAAAATTATTTCACTTTCATTGCTCGTTCTTTCCCAACCATTTTACAGGTGTTAAATTTCAAGTAGGGTTTAGAAAAAACAGATGGCCGTGAAAGATCGTCATCTATTTCACCAAACAACAGTGAATCGATGGGCAATGCATGACTAACTAGATAATTAAACGCTCTTTGAATTCATATCACAGCTCACAATAAAAAGAGATCATGGTCAAGTCGATTTTCGGCTATTATCTACATCTAATCCATAATACGCACGGTAATTATTTTAGTTTTTTCATTGCATATTTTGGCACATCAATCTTAAGGTATTATGGCATACAATCTATGATTCTAATTCTCGAGGAGTGGTTTGCGACCTTTTGTTTTAATTTATTGATTTTTAATAATCAGTTGCACCTTTATTCCCATTGAACATATATATGAATTTGTTGCGAAAATTTAGAGGTTTAATTAACGGTCTTAGCGTAATTTCATTTTAACATTTGCAATACCTCATACCCTCGACTGTTGCCTTGAAAAATTCTTGCGACGGAAATTTCCCGAGGATGTTATAGGCGAGAGAAAGGTCAATTTTAATAAAGTTATTGTGATGATAATAAGAGATTGAACTATGTTTTATACTATCACAAGAATTCAGGATTGCAATTTTTGCCTCTCGACAATCTTCAGTTGACAACAAGTACTGAATTGTAATCTTGAATTTCAATAAACTCTTATGAACTATAATACATAGTTTAATTTCTTATTATCATCATGATTAACTATCACGTAGTGGCGGCGGAATCAATTAACAATTCGAAGTTATTTTGGTTTTGTTTTTAGATCTCTAGTCTAGGCAAAATAAAATGGTAAGCTTACATAATTCGCATAGGTTAAGCTGAAAATTGATACAGATCGGGTTTTGACAATTTTATCGTAAACGGCAAGTGATATCACGAAAATTGATCAGATAAATGTTTCAAATCATGCAACTGTCTATAAAAGTTAACTTAGAGACGAGATCAATACATAATGACATCCAAACTCTGGAATTTGTATTGAAACAACTCACTTTGGTAAAGATAGACTTTCAATATTACAAACATTTCTATGAAGCATAAAACTGGTAGCATTCTTAGGAAATCCTTTAGAAAAGAAAATTTTAAAGTTTCCATTCATCCCAGATGATCAAAGTTGAAAAAAATGAGTTTTTGTATATTTCTGCCAAACGACTACATTTATCATGAATGTGTATCAGACGGAAGTGATATATCATGCAATTTTGTACAGAAACTGTTCCCATATTTTCTCTTAAGAGTCGCCATTTTAGAGATGGAGTTTCAGAAGTTCTAGAACTAGTGCTATCCATTATAATTTTATATACAGAAACTGACCAACTTTCTGTAGTTTTTAGATACACCTCTATCACAGAAAATGATATAATATGCCTAAAGAATTAAAAATCTGTGAATCATTTTTGGGGTTTACAGCAGTATGCAGAGTTGAAGGACTTAAAACTGAAACTGTAAATACGATTAAACAATATGGAATTGAGCTAATGTTATGCCGGGTATTTATGGAGGATTATAAACCCTAATAAAAGAGCAAGCTTCAAATGCCGATAATGTTCCTTGTGCTGCGCACGCATCAAATTTAGTTTTAAGCGATGCTGGGAAACAAGTTCGTGAAGTGTCGACTTTTTTCGATAATTTAGAAAAAATATATACTTTTTTGGGCAATAGTATACAACGCTGGGCAATGTTGAGTGACGATTCATCTGAAAAATATTTAATAACCTAAGAAAGTATGTCCTACCAGATGGTCTTCAAGGAACGACACTTTAATAGCGGTATAATAAAATTATTTATCAACTATGAAAACTTTGTACCAACTAAATTTAATTTCGAAAAAAAGGTGAATGTTAAGAATTTAAAATTTAACTAACATTTTAGAAAGTTGTGATTTCTTAGTTCTTGTCACATTTTTTCTTCACTATTTGAAATCATTAATCCTGATTCTAAACATATACAGTATGAAAAAAACGATTTACAGAAAATTAATATTTTATTGAACAATCTTCCGAATAGACTTCGCGAATTAAGAAATCAAAATTCATTCAATACTTTGCTAAATGAGTCCAAAAATTTAGCAAAAGAGTGGAGTAACAACTGTTTCAAAAAACCAAAGGCGAAAGATAACGAAGATGATAATTTATCACAAGATGAGAGAGTTTCAGACCCGGAATCCTATTTCAAAGGCAATGTATACTAATGCATCTCAGATATATTAATTTCTCAAACGAAGATCTCAGAGCCTTTGCGACCTTAGTAGCACGTTCGAAATATTACAACCGGAGAAACTCCTGTCTTCTTCAAACGAAGAGATATTAATATTACCGGAAAACTGTCGGCTAAATAAGTAAAGACATTTCAGTTAATCTTTATTTAAAGTTCTAAAAACATGCTTAAAATCTGAAATTCAAAAGATTCATTCCATTAAGGAACTCATTGAATTATTGCTCATAAAATTCAATAGTGTTTCATCTAGTTTTCCAGAGGTAATAATAGTATGCTTTTTGTTCTTGACCGTTTCAGTTACAATCGCAACTGCTGAAAGAAGTTTTTCAAAATTAAAACTGATAAGAAATTACCTAAGAATTTCGATGGGACAGGAACGCTTCTCAGACGTGTCACTATTGTTCATAGAGGCAGAAACTTTAGAAAAACTTAAAGTGATCATCAGCTATAAATGATTTAATAAATCAGTTTGCCGAAAAAAGACAAGGCGAGTATATATTTGACAAGTGGACAAACAGACGCTGTTATGTTGATACGACTGCCTCCCTTTCCGTCTCCTACCTCACAAAAAAAAATATCGAAATCAGGCAACCCATTTCCTAACAGCAATCATGAACTAAGAAAGCACGTTGAGGTTATAAGGTTGAAGTTTGTTTGAACATTTTGACAATAAATGAAAGACATATTATGATCTATTTGATATAGAGAAAAAAATGGATATCAATATAATCCGCCGTATATAAATAATTATATGAAGATGGCGTACAAAGCCCTTCAGTACTCAATGTATAAATAAAAATATTAAGGTCATAACGTCATCATAAGAGTCTAAACTCTTTAAGTTTGGGGACCTAGGAGGCCATGGTTCTGGCCCACCCCGACTTATCCATCGGTTGTTGAATGTATTATTCAATTATTCCCTAGCATCTCCACTGAAATGTGGTGGTGCCCCGTCATGCATGAACCACATTATGTTTCTCACCAAAAGTGGCACATCCTCGAGCAATAAAGGTAACTCCCCCTAAAGAAATTGCCGATAAGCGGGACCGTTTAGTCTGTTAGGCTGAAAAAAATGGCCCAATCAAATAATTTCCACTTATTCCGACGCAGACATATAGTGAGAATTGTTCTTGATGATGAGATTCTTCAATCAAATGGGTGTTTTACTCAGCCTAATAATGATCATTGTGAAAATTTGTGATAGCAGTTCTAGAAAAGTTAGCTTCGTCTGAACATTATTTCACCATCAAAATGAGCATTACCTCTAATTTTATTTAAGAACCATCGGAAGAAATTCAGTCTTGAAGGAAAATCTCGAGGAAGTAGAGTTTGGACGCGTTGAATATAAAACAGGTACAATAAAACGTCGTGGAGAATCCTCCAAACTAGGAGATGTGAAATATTCAACTGAGTTCCAATTTTTCTTGTACTCACATGATGTTTCAAATCAATACAATTTAAAACTGCTTCCTCAATATCTGGAGTTCTCATAGTTTGAGTTACCCCTTCAAATGACTATTTGCAGTAAATGTACCAGTTTCCCTCAACCTTCTGTGGATATTTGAAAATGTTCGCCTGTCTGGTGTTATTTCATTTGGAAAGCACACCAATTCGGCCTTAGTAATATTAGCTATTTTTTCTTACACCATTAACTTCAAAAGTCTTAAAACTAATCGTAAATTTAATTACCAATTCGAGCAGGCATTGGTTCAACTTTAGCAACTGTCAAAATAACTAAATAAATGAAAAAATCAAAGCCTACTAGTCAATTTTTAAATAGATGTGCTTTCAATTCAGGGAATGCATACAATCGTTTAACAATTTTTTGCTCGAGAACGGTCGGAGATACGAAAAAATTACAAATGTTAAAAAAGTTTTTAAATTAAACGAATATAACGAAAACTGATTGTACGCTGATCAGTGGCGTACTGCAAAAAAGTTTGACAGGCAAGAGAAGACATGGCTCCGGAAAAGAAAACACCTTGTAGATTCTAGTTGAAATTTAGGACGTGTCATGATGGAGGCTGTGAAAAATGGCTTTCATTCCAAATTTGGGCTGAATATCTCAAAAACTGCAGGAGTTTTGGAGAAAAAAACATTTTTTTCCGGAAATTTCAACACCATGTAGCTTCGTAACGAAGCTTTTGCGGCCCTATGTTTATATAAACTTTTTTTCTCAACATTGCACGTAGATTTACCCCCTCAAGTTGTGACATACTATTATGTCACACCATGTAGATTTGAATTGTTTGTAAAAATTTTGGAAAAAGTAACAGATAATTATGATGAATAAATATTTCTTTTAATTTTATGCATTTCTTATTTCTTTTGTGAGAAATTTTTACTCTTCCTAAAGGCCCCCAAACAATTTTTAATACGGGGCCCCTACAAGGCACGCTACGCTTCTCCTGCGGATGTCGTTTGATTATTCAAATGAAGATGTGGTCTTCAATTTTGCATGACAAAATTGAAAATGGCGAAGTGTCCTATCAATTTAATAAATTTCAAAAACTTCTTGAAGCCAATAATAGAGGAAAACGATTATATTGTGAAATCGCAGAAACTGTTTATCGAAAATCTTATCTACAAAAATTTTCGCCTCTTCATTCAAGAACACAAATAGAATACAAATATTGTGAATGAAATACCAATAAAAATCGAAATATATAACATTAAGCTGATATGCAAATGTTGTCTGATCACAAATACTGAGCTAAGCCAAAATCAAACAAAAATCGTAGTCTCTAGCAATTGAAACCATCAAACCCCACTTTTCATGGAATAACAATTAGATGAACTTATACAACTAGTGTATTCGATAATACAAATCAATCTTCCAAACATACTAATAAGAAAAACAGGTCAGCATCTCTTCTCACCATCCCAATCATAATAGAGGCTTATCTTTCCCACGTTAAAATTTCTAAGGATGGAACTCTTGTAATCTAATCGATAGCCTGTCAAAACAAATCTCATTAGACCTATTAACTTCCAAATAAAATAACACCAGATATCGTCGTACAAATGTCAATCGCTGACATATTGCCGGTAAATATTCAAAACGACCTATGCATTTCTAAGAACACCGACTAATTAGTAGATGCGTAGTGCGGAGTCACTTACCTCAAATTAGAATATAAAACGGGCCATCGAGCTCTTTTTCTTGAAGCATAAATCGACTATGCCGTCTCCATGTAATCTTGTTAATCGAGGATTTCGAGTTGGCCCCGTTAACTTCTTCAGTTGATAATGCTGTCGTTTACAAGCATACCAACTTGGAAGTCGTAAATTTAGGAGTTGCTGCGAGGCCGATTAACAATGAGAATGTGGCAGGCAAAGATGGATATGGACCTAGGTAGCTTCGAATGATTCGTTAGATAGTAGTAATTGGGATTATTATTATGTATGGATATAATGACTAGGATCCCGGTTCGGAATTGATTGATACACAGAATATATCATATAAGCAACTCCTACGTCTATTAATTCAGAGCATATACGACCTAATACTACCAGAACTGAGCTATTCAGAAATTTGGAGCACTCTGGTTACGATTGTCAATCCTCTTGTATATCTTCTATAGAATACTTTCTATAATCCAGTCATTTAAGCCAAAAATAAGATAAAAACCCGGAATTCAAGATGATCAGCTGTTGACTCATATGAACCTTAATTCTGAAACCCTAAAACTTGTCCCGAAACTAATCTATTGCAGGGTGGTCTCGACCACGAATTCCTAAGGTTAAAAGACAAAAGAATGGAATTTTTGCAGTTTTTTGCAAATGTCTAGGGTCCTGTGGTGTTTTCGATATTTGTATTCATTATAAATGTTGTAGAGAACTAAATTCTCTACACCTTTTGTTTTTTACAATTTTGTTTCTACATTGAACTGTTTTTGAGGTAGGGTGCGATATGTATGTATGTATGTATTCTTTATTTCCTTGAAATTACAATGATTTGTAGAAATCTGTCAGGTAGTGTAAGTAGGTATATTACATAAAAATTGAAACGTAACGGTAGACAATAAAACACAAGAATCTAGACCCTAAGCCAAAAAATCATTGATACAATTAATAGCCTTTTGTGTCAAAACATCTTCAGCTCAGATTTGAAACTCTTAACACTAGTACAATTTCTGATAGATCAAGGCAATTTGTTAAAAAGCCTAGGGCCGTGAAAGTTAGTGGACCTACCAGTCACATTCAGGCGTTAACGAGAGATACTAAAGTCGTCCCTGCCTCGGGTGTCATGGGCGTGCACTAAAGAGTTTCGGGAAAAATTACGACAACTCTCATATACATGGACACACATCCAAAAAATGAGTAACAACGGAACAGTTAAAATTCGTAGGTCAACAATAAGCTGTCTGCATGAGTGACCAGTGGGAATCCCGGCTATAATTCTAATTATCTTCTCTTAACAAATAAAGACGCTCGAAGACAGAACAGAAGCGCCCCCAAACTTCATTCCGTATATCACTCTGCAAGCTACCTCGGCGTGATAGAGGTTCAACAACTGATTAATGCTCAAAATATGGCGCAAGGATCGAAACAGGTAATTTTATTGAGTTTCATACATAAATCTGCGCAATGAGGCTTCCAGGACAGAAATCAGTCTACCGTGATGCTCAGGAATTTCACGGAATCTGTCACATCTAGTCCAGAATGATCAACCGTCAAAGAAATGAGTCCTAATTCACGTTTCTGAGGTATCTGAAACAGGACAGCCTGAGATTTGTTCGTATTCAAATGTAAAACATTAGAGCAGAACCAGTCAAATAGGTTAAATAGGATCTCACCGCATCATCTCTCTACAGCTTCAATGGAATTATGAGAAACAATAGTAGATATGTCGTCCGCATATGCCGTAAAGTGCGTATTTGGTAGTACGTTAGCTAAATCATTGACGTATAATATAAACAGAATCGGTCCGAGGACCGATCCCTGCGGCACGCCCGTCTTGACCTCAGCATAAGCGGACGACACCGTCCTCCTGCTATTAGAATGAAAACTGTCCACCGTAACATACTGCTGCGATCATTGGTAAATGAGTTCAATTAATCGAGAGGGACACCCCGTATGGCACAGTCATAAAGCTTTCCGGAGAGAACTTGCAAATTAATGCAGTCAAACGCTTTGCTAAGATCAAGAAAGATCCCAACAAGGCACTCGCATGCCTCATCCGCCACCAACAGCGCCTCGTAGAACTCCCCCAAAGCGCTATCAGCTGATTTTCCTGCCAAAAGCCGCAGGCCACACAGTTTCTAATAGAGTCTGTATTCACAAGTTCATCGTCCGACAGAGCAGACAGAAAAAAACTATCTCCGGATTTCATTGTATAATCCGATGTGCCCAACTTTTTAAAATTGCTATTGCTTATGGAATCAATTATGTCCAGCGGCGCTCTACTGAAAAACTCATTGAAACTTTCAGAAACCAATCTGGGATCATCAGTTCTCACATCATCTACCATAATTGAAATATTCTTCAACCGACCGCCACATCCACCGGAAAGCTTAGCTAGAGTCTTCCATGCCTCCTAAGAAGGATTATCCGAGGAAAAAATTTTAATTTGATAGTAAGATTTTTTGGTGTTCGTACTAAATGTGTGACCTCTTCGCCTCAAGATAGCGAGGCCGCAACTTCGGGAATGTCTTGGCAAGGAGAAAAAGGTCCCTCCAATCTGAGCTTGATTTTCTAATTTGCTGACTAACCCACCTTCCGTTGGGAGGTGTATTACATATACACCTTGATTTTGGGAAACATCCATTAAATATTGACAGAAACGTTTTATAAAAAAATCGTATGTACTATCTATATCATTGAAATGGTAGTTTCCACCAATCGGCTTCAATATGATTTCTGTCAAATTCGCCGATATTATTTGTCGAGAAAATGCGAGACTCATAAGAATATGAATTAGACCTGTAAGTATGTTACAATGAGCTACAATAGTTCTATGATCAGAAAAAGTATTATCAAGCACTACATGATTGTATGGATGGGCCCCCGCATTCGTAAAAATATTGTCAATTGTTCTAATAGTATGAGGCTTGTGTATTCTGGTTGGCCATTTAACAATTGGGCTCATATTAAATGTTGATAGAGCACTCATTAGACTAACAAACAATGGATCAGCAAACCTACTGTGTATCATAGGGTACGAGTCAATGTTTACATCACCATATAAATAAACACATAAGCCAGGTTTATACAAATAGTGGAGAACATTCTCCCAATTTTTCAGAAACACATTCATATCACCACTAGGCGATCTATAACAGTTCAATCGAATCACACACCTGGATTTTGAGATCAATTGTACTGCACCCAATTCAATAGATTTCCCACAACAAAACTCACCGACATCGATCCGAAGAGACTGTATTCCATGCCTTATCCAGGTCCCGACAACCCGGACTTAAAATTAGATCGGCCATAAGAATCTGCTAAGTAGTAGTTCTCGAATCGAAAAGACTAGTGCTTCTTTTACCCATGTTTCCTGTAGACATATAAAATTGAAGTCGTATTGTGTTAAATATTCGAGCCCAATTTGGTTCACTTTAGCAGAGGTTAGCCCCTGTATGTTCAATACTAAAATTGAGGATTCTGTGGAAGATCCCTTGGGCGCTTGTAGAAAAAAACTTATTGATACACGCACTGTAGGGCCACACACTGGCATCCATAATTCTGGAGAAGTTTTCCAGATAAACACCCACCTTAAATGAAGAGTACTGCTCGGGATATTTGGAAATATCACTTTCAAGAACTCACTGAGATTCTCGGCCGATGTATCAGGATGCAGTTTGTACACATGCACATCCATAAATTTCGGCACTGTTTTCAGGCGGTCAGAAGTTTTTCACCGATTATTGTACTGCTACGATTATTAGAATTCCGTTTTTTATTAGTCTTACGTTGCACTGTGGACCACTGATTAGCAGAAGCGACATTCGATTCAGTCAGTTCAATCACTTCTTTACATTTTAAGGCCGGTAGAATACACTGAATAGCATACGCAACCTGTTGAGAGTTAATTTTGTTTACTTTATTGTTATTGTTTATCTTCGATGGAACCATTTGGCGCAGCCACCGAACTGCCGTCATTCAAAGTAGACTGCGGAGTTGCAGTCACCGACCAATTTCTCTTATTGTTACCCGAGCAAGATGAAGAGGAAACGGAGTACCCGGAAAACTTCCACAGTAAACTTCCTTCTTTAAGAAAGTTATCATCTCAGCCTCAGTCCTTTTGTCAAAATGAAACGACAATTTACTCACAAGTTCCAAATCATTCTTGCTACTCCTCACTTCGGTTGACAGCCGACAACACTGTTCACACGTTGATTATTCACAAATTCATCAACTAGGTCCTTATTTGACCCGTTGGTCAGCTTTTTATGAATTAATATATCGATCAAATCATCGTTTGTAAGCTTCTTTAACTCCGCAGCTAAGAGCGTATGCTTCTCACTTTCGGCCATCTTGCACATATGTGAGCGCGCAGTATTTTTCTGTCAAGTTCAACCGGTAGCCTTGATCAGAAATATGTCGTTTACAGCTCAAAAATTGTTGATGAATATAACTATAAATAATTTTCATCTTTCATCAGCTTCTTATATGTAATAACTTTTCTCATTAATTGAATATTTTCTATTTAAAAACACTAACATGAGCTGTATCAGTCAGTATCACCATATGAGACCTATAGTTTTTGATCTGAGTGAAACTAATGTGGCGTTTAATATTCATGGCGGGGTCTCTTCTGTATCGTGTTATTCATAAAAGCTCTATGGTTCATAAATGATTGTTGTACTAGACAGATATTTAGATTACAGTTAGAACATAAAAGCAATGGAATAGCAACGAAGAACCAGTGCACTTTCGAAAGTGTTGAATTTCTACGTTTATGGACAAATGAAAAAGAAAAACTTTCTGGTACGAGAAAAATCGATACAAATGGGAATATCGTTCCATACAATCGGCACATAGACCGATTCTGAGTTCTAGAACTTCCCCTGTACCTAAAGCTAATGTTTCACAGAAGAATATAAATTGACATTGAGACGAAAACTGATAGTAGGAATAATGACTTTGAATTTGACCTGAAATCGCCGAAATTATTCAATCAAGATGATATAAACGACCTAATCAGAGATCTAGATCTGTCATAGTTTGCTTCAGAAATCCTAGCTTCTAGACTGAAATAAAAAATATGATTTTGTATTTTTTAAAGATGCAACTAGTTTAATGGCTGTAATGGGATTACGAAATAAGGTTTGTGATGAATGGCGTTCGTTCGTAGATTCATCAAAATGAAGTCTAAAATGTGTTCTCTTAAACAATGGGAATAAATAAGGGTCGTTGCCATTTCCACATTCTTCTGAAGTAAAAGAAGAATATACATCTATTGCTTTGGTTTTGAACAAAATTATACATATTTATTTATTTATTTATTATCGGTATGAACCTTGAAATTACAATTATATATGAGAAAAAAGGAACAAAAACAATATGCATGAATTGAAATCAGTCAAATACCCTACTCAGTAGGAAAAATAATTGAATGAATTTTCGACTTCAATTGACCAGTCTGCATTAAAGTTCTCATTACCTAATCGTAATAAACCAGAAACAGGTGAGTTGGCATAATGATTCTTCCGATGAAAAGGTTCATTGAAGAGAGGCCCACCTCTAGTAATCCTCCCAGGAACATGAAGACCAATCTGATACAGTAAATGGGAACAATCCACCTCACCATCAAGAGATCTACAGAGAAAGCAAAAAACCAGCACAATTCTTCTTTCGGATAGCTTTCTTATATTCACTTCAGCCCTGACCAATGTTGCAGAAAACTGTAGCCTAGGAGTAGACATTTTATACGATACATTAGAATGCTCCAAATAGAAAGGTGACCAGACAGTCGAGGCGTACTCAAGAATAGAGCTGCCATAATTGAATAACAATTTCAAAATGTCACAGCTTGTAAACTTAGCTGTGCTACGCCTAATAAAGCCCAAGGTTTTCAAGGCTCGGTTTACACTTGTGTCGAAATGAAACTTGAAAGTAACTAGTGAATCGATGAACACCCCGAGATCTCTGACATTCACTCTTTTGAATTTGGTTCTATTGATAGTGTAATCAAAATTAATTACACTATTTAACCAACAGAAGGAAATGCACTGGCATTTATCCAAACTGACCTCTAAGCCATTTCTGACAAACCAGTCAGATACAGCATCCAAATCTGCCTGAAGGGACAATGCATCAGTGATGCCATTGATACTTTTGAAAATTGAATTTGAAGGTCATCAGCATAGAGGAAATCAGAGTGCTCAATGACAGAACCATTATCGTTAATGAAAAGTGAAAACAAAAGTGGGCCCAAATGACTGCCACGTGGAACACCAGAAGTTACACATATATAAGTATACAGAAAACAACTGGCTCGAACGCGTTGATTACGAAATGGTTAACTTTTTCTTGAGCCATCAGAGTGGTTACAGAAAATATCCGTTTTCTCTGCCCGTAGGATAGAAGTTAAAAATCAACACAAAATATAAAGGTTTGGCCAGCTCAGGCTAATTCTAGGACAACAACAAAACGTGAAATCCTACCATAGTATCAAGTATTCGAATAATATTGCCACCGTTACATCCAAAATTAAGGCTCATGAAACAGTTTGTTGAAGCAATTAACAAAAATGGAAATTGTTTTCTTGTCTTGTTCCAAAAGTTTCCAAAACTGAAGGCATCTCTGGAGGGGTACAGATTTCATGAATAAAAGACACAAGTTTTACGGGAAACATAACAGATTGAGAAAAATGCATGAAATAAGTTTAATTGGCTTGTTCAAAATTTTTTATGAAATGAGAAAAGTTGTGACTATTCTAAATACGTTGAACAATTAAGGAGTCATTTTCAAATGCTCGGATGTAACATGAGTATCAAGTTACACTATTTTCACAACCATCTACACTATTTTCCTGCTGATCAGGGGATTCTAAGTGAAAAACAGAGCGATTCCACCAGGACCATCAGTCTATGGACAATCGGTATCAAGGTTACTGGAACGCACATATGATGGTTGACTTTTGTTAGAGCATTCAGAACAGTTCACTGACTACAACATCCGGAAGAAAATCTTACTAAAAAAGTTTTTTCAATATAAGAATATAAGTAAAATGAGATCAATTTAGAAAAAGTTGTGTTTCATCACAAAATAGGCCCTGTTACATATTTTCTAAACTAGAGCTGATACAGAAGTTTTAATCGCGCATTCGAAATCGCCATTAGAAATTAGGTTGATATCATGAGCCGTAACTCAATCATCAAACATGATGTGCGATGTATCAAAAATATGTCGTTTACAATATCAAAATTATCAATAAATATCTATTCATAAATAATTTTTATTTTTCATCAACTCAAAAACTAACATAACCTTCTATTTAAAAACACTTATACGACCAACACGTATAAAAAATTTCTGTGTGCAAGCAATTTGAAAGTAATCTTGAAGAATATCTTCAATATGAATTGATTTTGTATCCAACAGCGCTATTTCATTATGATGGTATAAGAAAACCACCAAACCGTCATTGTATGACCATATGACACCAATAGCTTTCGATTCCAATGAAACTAATGTGACGTTTATTATTGTTCTGCATCGTGTTGTATGAAGTAAAGAACATAATTTTTCTATAATGTCAGATAAATATGTAAAGTATTTACAAATGCTCTATAGTTCAAACATTATTGTTGTTCTTTACGGATATCAAATTACAGTAAGAACATATAAAAGCAATCGAACATCCAAGAAGAACTAGTGCACTTCCAAAAACATATGAAGACTAAAAGATGGTCATACCAGTCAGCATCAAAAATGATGCGGATGGATTGAAACGGATATTGAATAATCAAAACCTAAAAAAAACCGTAGTTTCAATAGGAGAAAATATAGATTTACTTGTCATTTTAATTGGTCGTACATAGTCCCGGACTTGTTTAGGACATGGTTTGGAACCTCAAGATTAGGGTACCTCGCAGTGATAATTTGAGTTTTCGGAGAAGAAAAAAGTCGGCCGGAGCCATGTCAGATGAATACGGTGATTGTTCGATGGTATTTGATGAGTTTTAGGTCAGAATTCATTCACAATGATATCCGTGTGAAATGCTCCATTTACCGTCTGGTCTGATCTTCTGGCAAGAATTTGGACTGCACAACACCGCGATAATCAAAGAAAACAGTCAGTAGGCGCTATTCCAAAGTTCGTAGACTGGTTTGCTTGTCAAACTCATAAATCAATGTATCATCACCAGTTGCAATGCGGTTTATGAATGTGGGGTCGGAATTTACTCGTTTTAGCATGTCTTGAGCGTCCTTCACGCGATTCAATTTTTGAAGAAGATTCAGGTCCTTTGTTAAGCGGTAATGCGTTTCATGTTCATTCAAAATGGTACCAATTGATTCATGAGACACAAAAAAAAGTTGCCTATCTCTCTCAAACATAAATGACGATTTTCAATTACCATTTCTTTTACTTTATCGATGTTAACTTCAGTTGAAGATGTTGATGACCGACCCGAGGACAAGTCGCACTGTACCATTCATTTCTACGTGTTTTTGATACAGTCGGTTCACCGTATGCCTTCTGTAATATTTTCAGCGATTCGGCACACGAAATTCCATTTGAAATACAAAAATTGAGACAATTTCTTTGTTGGATATTTTTATCCATTGTAAAAATCGCAAAACACACTTGTGGGAACTGCCAAAATCGAGAACTGGAAATGAACTAAATAAATTATCGCGTTCAAACTCCACGTCAGTATAGAAAACAATTGTGCCAACATAGCAACAACAAAAATTTCGACAATCGTTTTAAGCAGATTTTTCAAATAATCAATTCCCGATAGTTTTATATCAGAATGTATGTTCAGTATAGTTAGACAATCAGTCGAATGAAAATATCGATTTGTTTTGTTAGATTTGGTACCAAACTCATCTCCATTGTTCATTTTCGAATTTAGCAAAAGAATCTTATGAACAAAAAAAGAAGATCAAGTCAGGGTGTCCTAATTAGGAAAAACCCTGCAATTATTTGAAAGTAATTCGTCTTTCCTTAGGTTATTTGGAAGATTACATAGTGTCATTAATTTTAAGACTCTTTTTAATGCATGTTTCCTGTGAACATCAACAGTTTATGGCAACTCTTAAGAAGAATAGATATTTCAGTTCAAGAAAGTTTGAGCAAAATTCCAAAACAAGGAGGACAGTATTTGTAAATATCCGTTTATTCTTTACTCAATGGGGTATCTTGCCCTCCCCGTACTAGGTCATGCTTGACCTGTTTGCTTATAATTAAATTTAAGATATAAGATAATATAGTTGTTTATCAGAGACATAAGAAACCGTAAGGACGATGAATTGTATCAAATTTTGTAGTAATGATTTTACCGCGTGTCATGATATTTAAGTTCAATTCACAAGCGTTATAGTTAAATAGATATAACATAAACTTGCCATTATACCGTTAAGTAAATGTATATAACATAAAGTGATCCTGAATTTGAAACTTGAAGCAGTCGAATCACCCAAATACAAATGATGTTACATTTTAACTATCGTACTTGAAATTCAAAAGTGAAGAAAGTCTAACCCATCAAAAACATAAAACCTTAAAAAGACATCGCTAGGCAGCTCGCTGCAGAAAATTGTAAAATGTCATATACATAGTGTGGACTTTAAATAAAATCAATCTGGTAAAATGTCAGTAAGTATTTTTGATGAATTTCATATGACATGTCAAATTTTGTTTTTAGTTTGTTGTTTTGCATGCAGTTTCGTGCTTCTTGGGACATGAAGGGGGTGGAAAGATTCCCAATCATGGAGGGGATGAAAAGATTCCCAATCATGAAGGGGATCGAAAGATTCCCGCTCTTTTTTTTTCAGATTACATGATCTGCTTAGTTTCGTGTTTATTCAGCCACGGGCATATTTCTGAAAATCCTTAGGCGCACATTAAATGTATAGTATGGAGGCGCTCCATCTTGTTGGAACTCAGTTCTTTGGTTGAATAAGTCTGGGACTATTTTATCTGGGAAAATGTTACTTGAATAATTAAAAATTAAAATTAAAATTAACTATTGAAGAAAAAACTAGACTTAAGTTTCATAGAATATATTAAATAAAAATATGCTCGGGAAATATTTCGGGTTTTATACCATTTACAAAATTTAGAGAAATGGAAAATCAAGCTGGTCATTAGTTATTGGTAGATTACGTTTGTTGAAGGACTTTCGAATTTTAACGACTCTAATCTCTTCGTTTTTTTTAGGAATGCGAAATTTGGATTTGTGTGAAATCCAAGCAATGATTTTCGTTTATACAATTTTCTGAAAAAAACAGTTGTTATGAATTATTGGTTTTTCATGTTCATCTACTCAAATATTGATGGAAACACCAGTTCGGCTTATACAAAAAGCAGGTCAATCATGTCAATATAATTCATATACAACGCTTGAGCAAAAATGAACATAGATTTTTCATATTCGTATATAATGTGTTGACTTTATTCTGTCCTGATATATAGCATCATTTAGTACTTATTTGAGGGACATAATCAATCGAAGAAGTAAGCGTATAAGGATATGAACAATATGATAATAAAATGACGAAACTCCAACATTTTATTCAGCAGAAAGTAAGAGTCCTCTTTGTTATCAATAAAGAGTGGCCATAATATGAAATGATAAGATAACTAAATTTCAAAGACAAAAATTTGAAAAATCGGAACCTAAATTAAGTATTTGAAAAAGGAATAAAATATCAGTTTAAAGCTTTCAACAAAAATCATCAGAAAAATCTCACAGTAAATACATAATTAGCTCTTAATAATATCGATTTACTAGAACAGAAAAATGAGAAATCAACTTGCGTAAAAATATTTCCAACATCTCTTCTTGAAACTAATAGTAACATAATGAAAATTTCTCAAATTTAAAAGAATATCTCACAATATCAATTAGTCATATCAAGCCGATAAAGACAATAGACTTACAATTTTCAGCAAATCTGTTAATATAGACAGAAACGAAAACTTTTAGATTCCATCATATCCATTGAACCTTAAGTCAATCAAGTTAAATTTCAAGAACCTATTAGTCATTAAAAACTGTCCGAATGAACCGTCTGTAAATATATCCTGTCTACGATGAATCCCAGAATTCCTTCACTTTATGCTCTTTCGAAATTACACAAAGGTTGCTCGATTAGGTCAAATGTGCGATATACAGTAATACCCCAACTTACGCTAGCCCGTTCTACGTGAATTCGAAGATACGAGGTTATTCATTTTGATTGCCGCGTGCATCGACTCTTCCGCTCCGGCCTATCAGTGTTTAGTTTGCGACAGGTTCGAACGTGTTTCGTTTCACGCGCGCAGAGCGTTTCACTATAATCTCAATTTATGTCATCTAAAAGAACGAACAATGAGTCATTGGAGCCTAACAAGAAACGAAAAACACTACCTTTGGTGTGTAAACTGAATTTATTATTAAAGACTGAATCAAAAATTAAAATTTGTGAATAGGCAAAAAAATTTGATTTATCAGAATAAACCGTTTGAACGGTTATGAAGGGTAAAGAAAAACTTATGAAAGCTGTGAAAGACTCTCAATCTTTGAATTCAAGTATCATCCGTAAGCGTCACCGTATTATCGCTCAGATGGAAACATTGTTACAGTCATCAAAGCAGATTTTTAGAGACTAAAACAGGAAGCTAGGGTGGCGGCTAAAAATGAAGTGTTTAAAGCTTGAACAGTTGGTTCAGTCGATTTAAGGGTCGTTGTAATTGGCATAGCATCGCAAAGAGTGGAGAAGCGGCAAGCGTTGATAAAACAGTTGCATCTCACTATCCAGATAAACTAAAATCAATGATAGACGAAGGTGGATACACTAGCCAAACCATTTTCACTGAAACAGGTCTTTTCAGGAAGAAAATGCCTAAAGGAACTTTTACGCGTGGGAAGAAAATTTTTGCTAGGTTTCAAAGCCTCCAAGGATTGATTGACAGTGATGGTTGGTGCGAATGGAGCTGGAAATTGTAAATTGAAACCTCTTTTAGTTTATCATTCAAATAAATCCAATACTGGTTTGCCTGTCATTTGGAAGTCTAATGCGAAAGCTTGGGTGACCGTTTCTCCTTTTGAAGACTGGTTTTCATCATTCTATTCCTGAGATCGAACGTTATTGTCAACTAAAAGAAATCCTATTTAATGTGATGCTACTAATTGATAATGCACCAGGTCATCCTACCCCAACTCCAATTAATTTCGATCCACGAGTGGAAATTGTAATTGCCAGCAAATACTACCAGCTTGCTTGAAGATATTGAAACATTCAAAGCTTATTACACAAGGCGATCATTTGCACATCTACATGAAGCTATGAGACAAAACCACCAGCTTTTTCTTGAAAACTTTTGAAAGCAAAACACTGCTTTAGATGCTGTAAAATTTATTGGACAATCTTGGAATGAGGTTTAACAAAAAACTTAAATGGCGTCTGGAAAAAACTGTCTTTTTTTTCACCACTGAAACCCAAGGACAATCAATTTTAGATTCTAAACAAATCGATTGCATACTTGAAGAAGTGTCGATCGTGATGACGTTTTAGAATTGCTAGATTTACATAATCAAGAACTAAAAGCATTCGCTAGACCCAGTTGAATCGAAAAATCAAATGATAATTGCAAACTTAACAGAAGGCCTAAATTCAATTGAAAAGGGGTTACAAATTTTAGAAAAAATAGATTTTAATGAAGATCGCATTTCTACTACAAAACGGGGAGTAAAAAAGTTACTGGCATGCTATGAGGAATTTTTTCGTGAGAAGTAAAACTTAACTTGTCAGCATAGACAAATTAATAGCTTTAAAAAACAACACAAATTTTATTAACCTCGAATTACCCCACCGTTCAGATTTACAAACCAATAAAATGTAACATCGATAATTATGTCCCCAAAAATGAATACTGAATTATGCCATATATTAAAACAGAATAAAATTAACACAATATGTACGAATAAGAAAAATTTATACTGTCATGGTCAATAACAAAGATCGACTTAATACTGGTGAAAAAGCGGTTGTATATAAATCATATTGTAATGATTGTCTTGCTTTTTATATAGGTCAAACAGGTCGTCCCATCAATATTAGAGTTGACGAGCATAAGAAATCAATAGACCATAAGGAATTAACAACTGTTTCTTCCAGAATATTGTATAGAGAAAATTATTTCTAGATTTCACAAGAACCCAAATTTCACAATCAGGTTACAAAAGCAAGAGATTTATATATCTATACCTACAACTAACGACCAGCGTAATTTCCGTTTATCCACTTCTCTCATTAGTTCCTTAAATACAAATGATATTGTAATATTTTAATTTCCTCTTTGATCTGACATTCAAATAAACGGCATAAACAATGATACCCCTGAAACCAAATTTGACCAATTTCAGCGCTTTTTGCTGATACTGGCTTCTGGGTTGAAGGGGTTAAAATTCTCGTTGAAACACACTATATTTAAATGAACATCTTGACACGGTTATAACTATTTCAGCAAATAATTTCATAAAACTTCGAGAACAATAACGTTAAGAAGAAGCTATGTTTTCACTGCTTAATAACATTAACTTTTTCCTCTCTTACACGCTATTATTGTTGACAGTACTAATTCAGAGGTATAACTCCTATAAAATTGCTTATCTTCTTTAGAAAGGAATATAATCGAACATCGTTTCTTCTTCAATAGCAGTAGTTGTTTTTCGACGATGCTCTGAGTGAAGAAATTCAAATATTCTAAAACTTCATTAATTTGCTTTATTCTGAGATCAGCAGTTATTAAAATGATATCAAGACATGAGTTATAAGTCATAAAAAATCGAGTGCAATTATGTGTTAATAATGCATATTATTTCGGAACACCATACAAACTTAATCGCTCGTCATTCTACAGTGAATTAATTAATAATAAATTAAATCGATTCATTCGTTCTCGGCGTTATCCGGTCGTAAAATCAAGATTTCCTACTCCGAATACATCATGGTAAAATATGCATAGTATCGAAATTACGTAAAATATCGAAATCTCCCGTTGTGAACAAGTATTTAAAGGATCTAATATGGATCTATTTCATGGTGATCGAATTTGTGGCAAGAAATAGTCGATGACATTTCTAGGCGTTTAACTTTTGGACCAATTAGAACATCCTGCCTAAAATTGGCAATTTTTCTTCTTAATGTACCGTTAAACTAATTCGGATCCAATAAACGATATTAATGCTGATTTTATCTAGATATGCTTATAGGTAATATGAATCGTTATAACTTTAATTTTATCAAGATGATATGGTGGCGAGTCAATGAGGTTTCATAGAATAGAAATGTTTCAGGCAGTATATGCTCAGAATTTATTACCTAGTGCATGTTAATTAAACATAAAGTGACTACACATAAAGAATATGATACGTGCCACTATATTACCATAATTCGGTTGTAGTAGCTTCAATTCAAATAATATTAATACGTTCATGTATTTTTATGTTAAATTCATTCATAAACACACTTCAAGTATCAATTCTGAACAATTTCGAGTTATTCATGGAGTGACACATTACTAGGTTCGTAGAATTTTTACCCAAATTTCGATTTCACATAATGAGATAGTATTCTTCAATTCGATTCTATGCAAACGTATCTGTAACTTTATGATCCGTTTTCTGAAGTAAACGAAATTGATGTCAGTTTCATTAACATTTTACTTCTTGACATCGAATTTCGTTCCCAGAAGCATTCCTTTCATGTCTTCAACCTTAAATTTTCAATAATTTGATAGCATCTAAACAAGTCTGGTATCTTAGAGCTATGGGAACGACCAGAGTGATCCGAAGAATGAGATTAAATCTCGAACTGAACGGATCCGTGAAATTTTAGCCAACATAAAAATATTTACAGTCAGTCTTGAACTTCGTATCTCCTTAGTTGTAAATACTCTAGCGTAGGATACTGCGCGTCTTTTAAATGAAAACACGAGCGAACTCCGAAGCTGCAGTACGTCAGGCCTATCATGCGCAGAGAAACATAAAAATATTAGGTCCGCAACAAAGTTCTCGCTGTTTTTTTTTTTATGAAAATACAACTTTATTGTGAAAAATGATTACCAATGAATCATTCAAAATATTGCCATCGCTAGCTACAACTTTTTCCCATTTTTCTGGCAGAGCTCGAATACCGTGATGGTAGAAGTGTTCGTCTTTTGATGCTATCCACGAATCTAGCCATTTTTCGAGCTCTTCATATGAGCGGACCTGCTGATCAGCCAGATCAAGTGCCATCGAACGGAACAAGTAATAATCGTATGGTACAATATCTGGGGAATATAGCGGTTGGAGTAGGACTTCCCATTTGAGCGTTTCCAAGTAGGTTTTAACGGGTTTGGCTACGTGAGATTTGTCATGATGTAGAATTACTTTCTCGTGTCTTTGCCCGTAGTGTGGCCGTTTTTCGCGCAGAGCATTACTAAATCGCATCAATTGAGTTCGATACCTTTCACCAGTGATGGTTTCGTTCGGTTTCAACAGCTCATATCAAATAACACCGACTTGACCCCACCAAATACACAGTATAGCTTTCGCAGCGTGAATATTCGGCCGAGGCGATGACGTAGAAGCATGACCGGGCAGCCCCCAAGGTTTTTTTTCTTTGGATTCCTGTAATGAATCTATTTTTCATCACCCTTTACGGTACGATTAAGAAAACCCCTTTCTTTTTTGCCGCTGGAGCAGTTGTTCACAGGCCAAAAAACGACACTCGACGAAATCAATCCCGGCAAGTTGTTTCACTTAGAGCAGCATCTCCGTTAACTTTTTGGAGCTCTCTATGAGCTTCAGCCGCCATTTTCTTCGAATGAAAGAAGAAAATCAACACTTCCCGCAATTGCCGATTATACGGCACAAAATCAGACATTTTCTCAAAACTGAAAATATATGACGCAAAAACAAAATCACTAAGGTGTCACAGTGGTTGGTTTACACCATATGTCTAAGATTTGTTCAAGACGTTCTTGATATGTAAAAATCGACCAGCACTTACTGCTAGAGTCATCTATAGACTAACAGCGAGAACTTAGTTGTGCACCTAATATAATAATAATAATATTGCAATATTATTATGATTAAATATGTATATTGAAGAAAAAGTACAATTTTCATTGAATGCAGTAAAGGTGATGTCGAGGGACTGAAGAGTTGCTCAGGTCAGTAGCAAATTGAATATATTTCGCGCACAGCATAAACATAGCACACGGCCAATTTACACACCATTCGAAGGCCGCAGCATCGCATATTGAACCCAGTTATTGTCAACTCGGTTGAACTCTGATAGAACCACTTCAGTCATAAGATCGAGGTATAAAATTCCATCCAGACTAGAGTGGGAGGAACATAGAGCCTTCGACCTTCGGAAGAAGCAGATGTGCCTGAATTACGAGCTACTTCGAAGTTCGAGATGAACTCAGCCGAGAAGATTCCAGCAGATGTCGCGTTTCTTAACGCTTACCGAGCGGCTTGAGGGAGTGTTACGTAATTTAATTGCTGCCTTGACCGCTAGGGGGAAAAACATCTCCGATATTCTACAACCGCTAATAATGCCTCTCTTTCTAATTCCAGGAAACAGAGCGACGACGGAAGCAGCGAAGAGGAGGACTTCAAATTACCGAGGAAATCCGAAAAAACGTTGAAGATCGAGACCAGAAACCAATTCGAGAACTTGATGGAAGAGGACATCGACGAGGACCACCACCCGACGGAAGAGGAAGACAAGCAAGTTGAAGGAACCAGGACAACCAAAACGACGACAAAGAGCCCCGCCAAGGTAACAACAGGACTACAGACGAGACGGGAGAAGATATCGCCCCTTATAATCAGGGAAAAAATTAAGTGGACGAATATAAGCAACCGGATGAAGCAGACAAGTATAAGGTATAATCGAGCAAAATTAATTTCACAGGGTATACAAGTGGAACCAACGACCAAGGACGACTACAGGAAAATATTCCATCTTCTGAAGAAGGACATCGTCGAGTTCTACACATACGAGTTGAGATCGGAGAAGAAGTTGAAGGTGGTGCTTCGAGGAGTCATGACGGAGCAGACAGAAGAGGAGATCACCGAGGACCTGGAACAACAAGGATACCCGACTACAAAAGTGACGAGGATGAAAGGAAGGAACGGCCACCCAGTCACACTGGTACTAATCGGGATAGAAAAGAGCTACAAGAGTATCTTCAACAACCTGAAGTTCTGCTGCGGAATGCCGATACAAGTGGAGAGCCTTAGATTGAAATCAGAAGTCATACAATGCCACCGATGCCAGCTACTTGGACACACCCAGAGGAACTGCCACGCATCATTCAAATGCCTTAAATGCGGAGACGATCACATGACAGCGGAATGTAAGAAGCCAAAGACATCAGCACCGAAATGCGCCAACTGTGGAGGAGAGCATCTATCAAGCAACGTCAACTGCTCAAAGAACCCGAACTACCCGAAGAATCGACCGACGGAAAAACTCGCACCAGCGCCAGCACCACCTTTGAACTTCTGGCCAAAAAGGATGGAGGAGAAGAAGGCTGCCGACCAAGCGAAGAGGACCGAACACAAAGATGACCAGAAACCAAAGGAGGAAAAGAAAACGACTGAAACAAGAGGACCCCAGATGACTAGCGAATACGAACTGGCGATGATTCTAGGACGAATTGCCATCCAATTCAATGCGACAAATGCAACGACAGAACAAAAGATGAAATTTTTAGGAGAACAAATCAAGCTCATTCAGCTATTCAACAGGAAATAGATTTATGGAGAGACAACTTACAATAGCATTCTGGAACGCAAACTCAATCGCCAACAAACGACATGAACTGACGACCTATCTAGAGGAGAAGAAAATCGACGTGATGCTCGTCAGCGAAACCCATCTCAAACCAACGAAGGATTTCAATATCAGGAACTATACGATGTACAGGACCGACCGACTAGAGGGGAGACAAAGAGAAACAGCGATCCTAGTGAAGACAGGGACAAGGCACGGCGAGCTACCACGCACCAATTCAAAGAACATAGAATAAATCTACTGACAACGAGGGGAGAGCTGAACATCTACGCAGTCTACACACCACCTAACAACGCCATGAAGGAAGAAGACATCAAAGCCATATTCAATAGCAACACATTGGAAAACAAGATCAAGATAATCAAGGCAATAATCATCCCAGAAACAACATACGCAGGACAAATTTGGCATCTAGAAGACAGATTCGAGAAGAGGAAACTACAAGCAGCACTCAACAAGATCATCAGGACAGCAACAAACGCCTCATGGTACATAAGCAACGACCAACTCAGGAACGAAATGGAAATCAACACACTGGAAGAAATCATCACACAACTAACGACGAAGACAACCGGCCAGATGGAAAACCACAAAAACAAGGAGATCAACCAAATAATGAAACTACAGCTGAGGGCAACAGAAAAGAGGACATCCCTAGTACAATGGAAGAGAAAACAACAGGCCTGCATAATGTTCCACATCATGAAAGAAGGAGGATAACTAACCAGTAGAACCCCAGGACAAACCAAGGAGATGTAAAACAAGCGAGAAGAGGAAAAAGGATAGAAATTCGACCCTCACCAAAATTCAAGGATCTAAGCGAGTGGGAGAAAAGGAAAGATTCCTTGCCAGGTGGAAAGTACATCTGGTACACGGGCGGCTCGAAAACCCAAGAGGAATCAGATAGCGGAGTTTACTGCGTAAATGATTATGCTCACGAAACCAAATTAGCCAATGGAAAAGTTACATCTTACTTACCAATTTCACGCACCACAGTAGTGTTTAAACTATTTATTTTCAAAAGTTGTAACTGAAAAAATAGAAACCTCTACACTCTACAATCAACCTGATGTACACTTGTCGTCACCTACTTCGATCTTATAGAAGAGAAAAAGTCTAGCTGTTTTCCTTCCAACAGGTAACGCATTAAAGCCAAATCTACGAGATGGCTCGAACACTACCTGAAGACTACTACCACCTGTAGACGATATACCAATCTTCAAGAACCTTCAGAGTTGCACACAATGTAGAATTTTTTGTTTCATTCAATATCACAGATAACCGTGAGCTAGTGTCTTTGAGTCCTTTTGCCTTATACCACTGGTACACCGGCAACAGAAGATACAGTCTTGGACATTTTTGCTTATGACACTGTACCAACAATCATAAGTACCAGCCAAGAATGAACGATCGAAATACTATAAATAGCAATCAACATTAAGGAATGGACGAGGATCTGAAAAATTGAATTAAATGAAGTCATATAAGCACATGTGATATGCGTAAGGTTAAACAAGTCATAATCCGACCTTGCTTTGCAATGTTACAGCAAAAAGTCTAATCAGCAAAATATCTCGGTCTACGCCCTAATATAAGACTAAACTGGAACTCACAACAGAAAGCACTGCAAATCTACACAAAATACGTCAAAGATACTGGTCTATAAGAATATGTTCCAAGCTAAAGCTCAATTCCAATGACTTAGAATCTCCCTGTCACTAATTTAATCTATTCTGTCTAACGGTATTTAGCTCTGAGAATTCACCCAATCTCCAACAAACTGATAAATACGTGAACTCTTTTTTTTGAATAAACTTCGTACTTGCAAAATATTCGTTTTAGAAATATATTGACCATAAGAATGATTATAAAACTGTCTTCAACTTCATAACGGGATGTTAATTTGGGTCCCCATTCGTTTCAAATCCATTCAAGAATCAAATTACTTTACCTACTCCTTTCTGTCTAAAAGTATTTCTCTCAGCCTTCTCAATTCCAAGAAACACTTTCAAGGGTACAGCTACGATAACTACTTCCATTAATACGTTTTATTACATAAATTAAATTATCGCCAACCAAAAAACAACATGTTCGCCCAACAAGAGAGAAGAAAGTACCGGCTGCACCTAATAACAGGGCAATTTGCACCGAAATTCGCATACCAACAAATAAGGAGGCCATGGCTCGTTCGCAAATTATGAACTGAACGCATTTCGCACGCGAAAGGACGCCCGGCGAAAGACACACCCTGATTGGTCGTTAGCCGACCAATGGCGCCTCGTTAATGTCCCGCTCGCCTTCCATACCTGATTGTCATTGAGCAAAATGCGTTTATTCGTAATACTGGTGACATGTTGAAGTGGTCAGGGATTTCGCAACCTTCCTAGAATTAATCGAAGTCAGATTTTCACGATAATTCATTTCACGCGATGTAATTAAGTTGATACGGGATCATTTTGAAAGTGCAAAATTATTTAAATGATTTCGATTATGAATCATGTTTTCGACTTTTGAGATTCTGCATATATTAAAAGTGGACGTACATATAAGCTGGGAAGAGAAATGGAAGTTGGTATGATTCTTTATTACTCACAGAAGAGTGAAACGCAGTTTGAAATGAAATAAATAAAAATTCTTCTTCTCCTAAAGGAATTATCTATTCATTTAATATCGTTAGGTTAGAATTAAAAAATTTGTACGAAGGATTCTTATAAATTGGCGACGTTTCATAACAAACAAAATTTTGGCCAATAATTAACATTCAAGATTGATTGGTGAATGATAATAAAAACTAATCACACAAGAGTCAGGGCTATCTCAAGGAAAGTATCTCTGAATCACCTAACTATGGATGGTAGCGGTTATATATTCGATGCAACAAACTGGTTTCAATAAGATTCTTCATAAAGATTTGCATGGGTTTGATTTAAGTTTTATTATCATTCTTTTTTCGTATCTATTGGGATGTTTTGATAACTTTAATTTAGATCGCTTTCTTGATGTCGAAACAAATTGTACATAGCACATATCTCATTCCTCACTGCATGTACAGAAACAAAAGATTCATTGTAAGGCAGATCAAGGATTCTGGGTGAAAAATAGAATAACTTAAGGTGATTCAAGTGCCCATATTTCGAGATAACTATTCTCATTTTTTCAAGTCATGTATAGGGGATATTCATTTGATTCAAAACAATCCCATGAAATTGCTAACAAATGTCATATCAAAAAAAAACCTGTTTCTATTCCAAAATATCGTGAAATCTCATATGAAATGAAATCATTCATTTTATATAAATATGAATAGATAAATCCAAATATCTAATGAAGATGCGGTCTCTATAAAATTTCGGTAGATAACAAATTATGATAATGTGGTTAAATAGGTGCTATCATAAATGCTATATAATTTAACTAACTTGTTTTCAGTTCCAGTTGACTTCGATAGTTAACAATTTACGTGAAGATCATGTTTATTGGAGATATTTTATTTCATTTTTAAATGGGATAAACGGTAATGAGCCAAGAGCAACAAGCAGTTATTAATGAAAAGTGTTCGCGGATTGAAAAATGTTAAGAAAACGATAGTGGACGATTTGAATATTCAATTTGTTTTTTTTTACTACGTTGTTTTTGTTTACTGTTTTTTCTGCATAAACATATTCTCTTTATATAACGTTTATTTATATGTATCTTCCTTGAGAATCTTGAGCTATCGACTCATAGACATCTGTTTTCATTTCAATTAACCTACTCGAAATCGATGGGCAGTTACACTACCTATTACATCCTTCTTTGTATCTACTCAACTACTCATATTCTTTTTTCCTTAGGACGCTGAACGTACCATGGTACATAAAGTTTTCCTTCAGTTTATTAAATATACTTTTATGGGTTCGCCTCTTAGGAGAATGATCCAAGTAAGCAACTTTTGCATCTCAATTAATTTCAATAAACCATGCAATTATATCGAACTTTGCAACCTTTTCGTACAGCATAGTGCCTTCGTTATTACAAACGAAACTATATTCATAGAATAGTTGTGAAATGATGAAAAACATTGAATAAAATCTTTGAATTGCCGTAAGTAGAGTTGATTTTGGAGATGATACAATGAGAGCACAGAACATACTCAAGCAATTTCAATCATTCCCTGAAAATTCTGTGAATGGAATTACTAGAAAAAAGTTAATGGGTTTTTCATGAAAACACGTTCTGAATGAAGAAATTGAGTACACATGTGAAATAGGAAAAAACTATTCAATAAAATCAAAAATACCAATGGTTCATGGAAGAAAACGCAAGTTTGCTTCATATCTTAAAAACCGTTGGACAATTCACTATGATACAGTGCTGAGATGAGTACAAAAAAAAAGGATTCAAGTATGAGTAAAATTACTTTGCTCGAAATAGTATTCGAATACTGTCATCCCGATTACTTTCGTGAAAACCACGTAATTGGGTACTGATTTCAATTCAGTACTTGTTCGAATATTCTTGGGAGAACACAGTTCTCTCTCTAACCCTTTTCTCTAACCCTTTTGTGTTGGTGTAGCACAGTTATTACTATTATATATTATTATAATGGGTTAACAGTGGCTAATGAATCAGTGAAACAAAATATCAAGTTTTATTCATATATGAAAGGTACTCATCTATAAAATGAGAGACATAATGAAAATACCAATTTTATTGAAATTTGAAATGAAAAATAAAGGGTAACTACAGCATATAATTTGCTTTCAGTAAAACTAGTTTCTCAAAATTATCGTCCTTGGAGCATTACGGCGTGGAGCGTTTACTTTGGATGCGAATGAAAACATTCGTTCAACAGGTGCTGACGAAGGTAACACTGTGTTGAACTTCGAAAATTGTTTTTTTAAATTCGGATAGTCGTTCAACATTTGAAAATTCTTCCTGTTGTCATTTGACTAGTTCAACTTTCGTACACTGTACTTGTGTTGTATTTTGAACAGGAGATCTATCGGAACTGGAATTTTCTCTGGAATAGTCTTTATTGAAGTCGAAAAAATCATCATTGGTGCGGCGAGAACTGCGGTCGAGTTCTTCTCTGGGTGAGGTTAAGTCAATATTTTTATCACTCGTGATGATAATTTTTTTTATATCTTCAGTTGATATACTCGACTTCGTTATGCCATTGAACCATCTAAGTTTGGATTGAGGATATAAAACAGATGCTATAATTGCATCTGTTTGTTTGTTATTCCTTTAACGTGCTCTTTTTCCGGGTTTCGCCGGGTTTCACCTCACTAACCCGTGAATTTTGCCGAACCCCTCTTGTGTCGAGGAAAGGGATCTTTGATGTCCAATACATCTCTGTTAGATAGGACCGACGGGTTTACATCTCCTCCGAAAGATGGAGGCGATGTAAAAAAAAGATGATTATTCGGATTCTCGCACCGACTTTGTGAGGATTGAACCCAGGTAACTCTGAGCAGGAGACGAGCAACATATCCTCTACGCTATGAGCCGGTTGAATTGCATCAGTGGATTTTTAAGTTAAGATATCTATAGATCGCTTGTTTATACCGGCCAAAATTGCTGAGAGCAAAATTTCCCCAGTTAATGGAGGAACCAGAACAGGGAAAATCTTCCACCATATCTCGGTCGCTGTTGAATGCACTGTACCACTCATATGCACGTGAAGTCAATAAAGTCGATTCACCGTAAGCCTTCTATAACATTTTCAGCGATTAAGTACACGAAATTCCATTTGAAAAACAAACTTTGAGACAAATTTTTTGTTCGATATTTTTAGCCATTGTAAAAATCGTAAAACATTTTGGAAAACTAACAAAATCGAGCACTGTAAGCAAACTAAAATGATATTGAAAACAAACTCCACTAAACTCGATCTGGAGCAATTTCAAGAGCTATATCGAAATGAACTCGAGAAAAGATTAGACCCAGGCATGGAGCTAAAGGGCTTAGAATTGAATGAAATGACGGAAAAAATAACAATGAGCATCGAAACAGCTACAGAGAAGGTGACCATGCAAAGGAATCAACAAAGCGACAGTAGAATAAGTGGAGAAACCCTTGAATATCCATTCAAGGGTTTCTTCACTTATTCTACTGTCGAATAGAAGAAGACAGATGAACAAAGACCATACAGAATATAGTAGCTTGAATGGAGTTATAACAAAAGCGTTCAGAAAATATCGAAGAATATACAATACAAATTTGATAAATGAAACAATAGAAAGCAATAAAAATTTGAAAATTCTAATAACGAAACTTGAAGCTTCAGGAAGAACAAAAATAATTCAACTCAAGAACGTAGACGGTGACATCGTCACTTATAAAGCTGAAATAATTAGAGAAATTACGAAGAACTCTATAGGTCAGAACTTCCAATACCTCCTTCGAAGAGCATAACAGAAATGAAGTCACAAATGTTAGCTCTGAAGAGATGCAGAAGAAATAAGATCTGCACTGAACCAGCTCAAAAATAGGAGATCCCCTATGGAAGACAGCATTACAAACGAAATGCTGAAATTTGGAGGTGACGTCTTGATTCAAGCAATGGGGGTGCTTTTCATTGGATGCTTTGAAGAAAGAAAAATCCCAGATAAATGGCGTCGTTCTGAGGTGATTTTAATATTCAAAAGAGGCAACAAAGACGACGAGCAATTACCGCCCGATAAGTCTCCTTTCACATCTCTACAAACTACTAACGAAGACAATAACTATCCGACACTCACAAATAAACTCGACTTTTATCAACCCGTCGAGCAGGCAGGATTCAGAAAAGGTTTCAGCACCATCGACCACTTACAATCTATTCGAACTCTGATAGAGAAATGTTGTGAATACAATATTCACCTACATCTGGCTTTTGTAGACTTAGCCTTCCATCTTATCGAACGTTGGGCAGTAAGGACTGAATGATGCAAGGATAGACTCCAGATACACCACCCTCTTGGGGATAATCTACAAAAGAGCCACATTGAGAGTGAGGGTCGGCAAAGAGACGCAGACGAAAGACAATCCTGTTCAGAGGGGAGTAAGACAATATCTCCCAAACTTTTCACTCTTGTTCAAGAAAACATCTTTAAAAATTGGGACGAAAAAGGTATCAATGTAGATGGAAAACACCTGAATCATCTCCGGTTCGCCGATGATGTAGTCTTGATCAGTTCAAACGAGGCAGATTTAAGAACTATGATAATTCAACTGAACGAGACATCCAAGGAGGTAGGCCTTCATAAGAACTTCAGCAGAACAAAACTCTTAAGCAACACCGAAAATCCGGTGAGAATTATTAATCAGCTGAAAGAAAACGTTGGAGATTACATTTATCTCGGTCATCTTATAAAACTAGGAAAACAGAACCAGGTGACTGAAGTGAAAAGAAGAACCCGACTTGGACAGCGTTTGAAAAAATGAGTAACATTTTAAAGAACATGGATGTTTCCATCTTTTTACGCAGGAAGGTGTTCGACTCCTGCGTTCTTCCCGTCATAACCTATAGCCTAGAGTCTGTGCACTAACTGAGAAGGGTACAGAAATGCTGAGAGCTGCCCAAAGGCATATGAAAAGGAGCATGAAGGGAGTGACTTTGAGAGACAGAATCCAGAGCGTAGAGATAAGGAGAAGAACCTGTGTTACATATATAATGGAAAGAACTAGTGAATTGAAATGGAGTTGGCACTTAGCCAGGAAAACAGAAGATGAATGGCCAAATAGACTAGTGCACTGAAGACCTAGAACAAACAAGAGGGACATTGGACGACCACAAAAACGATGGGTAGATGACTCTAGACAATACGCAGGCCCCAACTGGTATCACCGAGCACAGGACAGGGAAGAATGGAAAAGGTTGGGAGAGGCTTAAATTCAGCAGTGAATGACTGGGAGCTGATATGATGATGATGATGATGAAGCAAACTAGATGACAGATCGCGTTCAAAATCCGTGTCAGTATAGAAAACGGTCGTGCCAACTTAGCAACCACAGATATTTGTTTCAAGTAAATTTTTTAAATAATCAATTCCCGGTACTCTTTTGACAGAATGTATATAATATGTTGTCTGTTTACCTGGGGCTAAAAATTTTCAAACCACTTTCAATTTGCATTCAAACTTGATATTTCTCAAGACGTTTGCAAAAAAATCTCTGTGTGTTGACTAATGAAATTCGATTATATTTTGAACCGATCATGAGGACGTTAACTAGTTGATTGCGTGAGATAGATGGTTAAACTTAAACATCATCATCACGTATTCAAAACCATGAAAAAAACTGACATTTAAATTTCAATTTCAATAACAAACATCCAATTGCGACCTCTTTCATCAGCTCATGACAGAGTAGAAATAACCTCAATAAATTTTCGTTTGTCGAATTAAATCTTTCGCTGGGAATCCGTAGCAATTACACTCTCAATTTTAACGTCATTTTTTATATCTTTTTAATGAACCCCAAGTTTCACCAAGGCTGTAAATCCAATTTGGCGTTCGAAGCAGTTTACGACAAACTACCGCAAAATGTTGCAGCAATTTAACCTGCAACATAAAATCGCAATGAACGAGTACAGAAGTTGGGCAATAATTTTAAGGTTGTTTATTGGGAAGTGGAGATTTTCTGACTGTGTAATTTGTTTCTCTTGTCTTCGCACCGCGTGAGATGAATATATATCCCGTAAAAAATATGTTTTCGTGACTACCATCGTTCGTGTGCACGTACTATGTCGGACTCCTGTAGGGAGGAATAGGTGGTCTAGCTATTGAGGATTGGAGATCCTACGAGTTAATGAATAGAACGTATATCAATAACGATTAGTCATGAGTTATTTCAATATATTATTCATCAACTAGGCCAAGTTAACAATTAGAAATATATATATTTGCATTTTAAAGAAATAATGTCGCCACTGAAATAGGAATTTCGAAAGAGATAGTTTGCACTTCGAGAAAAAACTAGTTTGAACTTGTATGTAGCGAGAGTATGAATAGATAATTTGCACATTGAAGGCAGGTAGCTTGTAGATGAAAGTTCCATAGTTTAGTTACAGACAAAAAAATCATAACATCGCAAAAAACCGCATACCTTCAACTGAGAACATGTTGTGGTATCAACTACTATATCACGAATGAAATATAAAAAATTCTATACCGGGTGTTACTGAAACTAGGGACCACCCCTTTTTTTTATTTGAAATCTTTTGATGAAATTTGGGAATCGGATTGAAGACAACATTTTGAATCTGATAACATTAATATGTTTGACATTCGGTTCCGGTTATGCCGTAAACGATACCAACCTTAGATTTTCAAATGGGACAACCTGTATTTTTTGCTCATTTTGATTATTCATATCAACCTACGACCTTTCGACATATTTTGAAAGAAAAACAAAAAATAATCATTCTTTCATGCAATTTTCATCTTTTGTTCTAGAAAGCCATAAACAGTGTTCAAGCTGAACAATTATAAAGAGAGCGCTATCGGGAAAGATATCCGAATAGAACCTATTTCTCTAAAGTTTAACGAAAATTTTGTAAGGTGCAACCTGCTGAAGAGGAAGATTTCGTTATCGACGAAGATACTGATATAGACGTGTTGACATTTGTTGATTTTGAGGGTATTATCACTTCAAAATTTTGGGAAAATCGATTTTGAGTTTTTTATATATTTGTGTTCCTTTATTCCTATAGAATATCACTTTCAAATTTCAAGTCAAAATTCAAGCCGGTTTTCGAGTATATATATATATATATATATATATATATATATATATATATATATATATATATATATATATATATATATATATATATATATATATATATATATATATATATATATATATATTATATAAATAATTTGAATGAATTTCCTTTATTCATGTAGAATATCACTTTCAAATTTCAAGTCAAAATTCAAGCCGGTTTGAAATTTGAAAGTGATATTTACAGGAATAAAAAGGAACACAAATATATAAAAACTCGAAATCGATTTCCCAAAATTTTGAAATGTTAATACCCTCAAAATCAACAAATGTCAACACGTCTATATCAGTATCTTCGTATATATATATATATATATATATATATATATATATATATATATATATATATCGATATATATTCAACAGATGTTTTTTTATCCTCTACATGTTAGAAGTATAAAATTTTTTCGAAAATGCCACCGAAACAGGACAAAATTTATCATCCAACTAAAAAGGATCTAGAACGGTACTCGTACGTAAAAATTCCCATAAAAAGAGTAAATTTAAAGGTGAGTGCATTAGCTAAAAACTGGCGGGGTCCAGTGACCCTGACGCAGATTTAGATGTCGGGTTTCATAACAAATTTGGCTATGTGATCCTAGCTTTCAATTTAGTATAAAAAATGTGATGGTTATATTAAGTTTTTACGAAAAAGTGCTATTGGCTTCGGTTTCAAACTTAAAATTCAGTGTTCTTGTCAGCATCCAAGTTCGGTCAACTCTTGCACTAGTACCTATAAAACTTATGAGATCAACAGGCGAATGGTTTTGATTTTCCCCCAATTAGGGGTTGGACTCAATGGCATAAATTAGTTCTCTTCCATGATGGATTCTAGGTCTTCAATCATAATTTGTACAAATATCGCTTTTTCGGCTGAATGTTTGGCTAAAGTTATATTTCAAAAAGCTGAAAGAGAAGAAAACGAAAAGAACGTTGAACACGGATTCCCAAAAGCCAAATTGACTGTGTCCGGCGATGGTGCCTGGGCCAAGAGAGGTTTTTCTGCTCACATCGGAAATTGTACTCTAATTGGAAAATACACAGGCAAAATTTTGGATTGTTTCGTCTCGTCAAAAACGTGTAAGAAATGTGAAGTGAACAAAAAACTGATGGGCCCAACCGCATTTTTAATTTGGAAAGACACGGAGCACGTCGATGAATGTTCCAAAAATTATGACGGAAGCTCCGGGGGAATGGAAGTCCAAGGGGTGTTAGAGATAATTTGTCGTTAGGAAAATTTACATGGCTCAAAATACGTTGGAGATTCAAAAACGTTTCCCAACTTATTGGAAAGTAAGCCGTACGGGGACTTCATATTGACAAATTAGAATGCGTCCTTCACGTGGGGAAAAGAATGGTTCGAAGGCTTAAGGTCAAAAAAACTCTCACGGGAAAACTTAAAAGAAAACGAACAAACGAAAAACGAAAAGGAAGAACCTGCAGCTAAAAGGAAGCGCCGAAGCAAAACTACTCCATCTGAGGAAAAGAGAACCGAACTTATTGGCAAAGTTATGAAAGAAATTTCTTTGTTTTACAGTCTTGCCATTCAAAACAACGCCGATGACAAGCAAGCCATGAAAAATGCCATTTCGGCAGGATTTTATCATAGAATTTCAACTAATGAAAAACCACAGCATCAGTATTACGACAAGAGCTGGTGTAAGTATCTACAAAGCGTCGAAGAGGGCAAAAACTTTAACCATGAAACACCGCCCCTTAGTGACCTTGTGCAAGAAGACTTGACAAAAGATGAACTTTTGGATCGCTGTCGATTTATCAGCCTGGATCAGTTGCTGCGTCTTCAACGAGGGGTCCAAAGCAATTCTGAAATTAATGGAGATGATGGGAGTCGACATTGGGTCTCATGCCTATGACACGATAAAGATGAGTTGCGCATCAAAATTGCAGGAAAGCGTTGTTCCGATCAGTCGAAGGAAGCGAGACTTGCACGGAAAAAGGACGCTGCTGAGCAGGAGGCATTATTTGAGCAGGTTTATGGACTTCTTTACGGGATCGCTGATTGATCAAATGCCAGGTATTAATTTCATTTATTTTAATGTTATCATAAAAAAAGGAGCAGTCGAAACTTTGAATGCATTTTTCTCAAAACATGTTTATTCAAATCGGTATCAGCGCTAGCGCCACGACGCAGTGTCAGAATTTGACGTAACTAGGCTTATTTTATTGATAATTCATAGCTCTTTATAACGTACCTCGGAAATTAATCAATTCGAAGATTGAACCCCTCCTTAAGGGGTTGAAACGCGTAAAAAATACCTTTTTTTCAACTTTTTTTTTCGAAAGCTTGTAATTTTCTCAAAAATGAAAATTTTTAAATTTCCGAGGTAGGTTATACACCTGCATACATGTTTTTCAAAATTTTGTTTGATTTTTTGATTTCAGATATCGCGTTCGATTTGTACCACTGCAACCGCAAAACCAATCATTTTTGAAGCATCGTCATCAGCGCCACATTCTACGAAAAACTTATATGCGGCGCCAAAAGAAAATTTTGCATACCTTTTTTTATGTATAACAACATGTAAAAAAATTTTTCTGATACATAATAAAGATCACTTAAAAAAAGTTCTAAACAAACCTTCCATTTTGTCATTCTGAAGTGATAATACCCCTTAATCCAACCACATCAACAAGGGAAATTGCCAAGGAGCTTGAAATTAGCCATCAAAGCGCATGGAGAATTTTGAAGAAAGTAAGTACCGCTCATTTAAATATCAACTAGACCAACAACTGTATGTTAGCGATAGTATTAGGCGACTCCAGTACTGTGAAGAGTACCTTACGATAATGGAGGGTGATCCACAATATCCCACAAAGATTTTATTCAGTGAAGAATCACGTCTCACGAACAACGGAATGTTTAATAGGCAAAATATCAGGTTCTGGTCGCAACAAAATGAGCACAGAAATCAAGATGGAAACTTCCAAGAAAGTTTTGGAGTCAATGTCTGGATGAGGATGATGGGAAGATGAATTGGACGAGTTGCCATTAGCTGTTGTCAATGAAATATATTTTCAACAAGATGGTGCACCTCCTTCAAACACAATGAGATGGCCAGCTAGTTCGCCAGATTTGAGTCCACTAGATTTCTTCCTGTGGGGCCTTTTGAAGAATGAGGTTTACCAAACACCTGTTAAAACCCAACAAGAATAGGATAACCGTTTGAGATAGGCTATTGCAGGCATTACTACCCAACATTTAAATAATGTTTTGAGGGGAACCATCACTCGTGTGCGATGTTGTGTTCGTGAGAATAGTGGTATTTTTAAACATTTATTATAATTATTTAATTTTCGCTGTTCGCTTTTTTGTTATTAACTTTGATACCCCGTAAAGAATAAGCAATTGAGTTGTTTGATAAAATCTTGTATTTTCGTGATAGGAGATGTTGAGCTAAGCAAATTGTCACTGTTCATGGCCTTCTAGAACGAAAGATGAAAATTGCAGAAAAAAGATGTGTTCTGTTTTTCTTTCAAATATTTGTCAAAAGGTCGTATGAGGAGATGAATAATTATAATAAGCAAAAAAATACAGGGTGTCCCATTTGAAAATCAAAAGTTGGTATCGTTTCCGGCATGACCGGACACGAAATGTCAAACATATTAAAGTTTTCAAATTCAAAATGTTGTCTTCTATCCGATTCCCAGATTTCATCGAAATATTCCAAATAAAAAAGAAGTTACAGAGTTGGCCCCAGTTTCAGTTACACCCGGTATATACTTCATGACTGAATATCACAAGTAAAAACAATCGTAATTTGGCATTTTTCTCGTAAACGATAAACGTTATTGTAGAAATAATTCCGACTAACGTTGTAGAGCATGCAAAAACAAACAAATTGTTGTGTTTTTCCCATGAATTATCATACATGAACTGCTACGATTTCAAACTTTAAGAATATTAATTCGAATATGCATTTTACGGGGTGATTCAGGGGCAAACTACTTGTGGTTATAAACGATCAAGTACCGAGTTAGAATAGTTCTGTTTTATATACCTCTTCTCTGTGATTTGTGATACACTGGCTGTTTTTTTGGGTTTTGTCGACATTTCTATGAGCAAAAGCTTTCGATCGGATTTCCTTCCTATTTTGAGAGTTTATTATATGCGTGGACCTTAGTTGAAGTCTGTTGCATGTAAAAGAAAACAGGGTCGCATTAGAAATAACAGTTTTCGGAGTTCATTTATAATCTCACTACGTGTACCAATATGCATATTTCATTTATTTTAGAAAAGTTGCATAAAATAAGACCGAAAAATTGTTTGGCACCATTCCTGGAGTCCCTAAATTATGAATAGTTTTCACCACCTCTAAAAGTAATTTCAATGAAAGCCTCATACCAATAACTAATGAACAAATGACACTCGGAACTCATTTCATCTTATTATTGCTCTCACTGTCGCAATAAAACGCAAATCTTCGAAGTTATAGCAACGTTTACTGTGAGATTGTTAAAAATATAAGAAATGTCAATAGAAAAGTGATTATTATTACTGGAAGACTTGTGTATAAAGTTGATCCAAAGCGAACGATTAAAAGGTTTTATGAAGGAGCGTATTTATAATAAAAATTCAATATAAATTAATAGCTAGTGGAGAGAATAATTGAATTGGCTGAGCGAATCTAGATATGATCAGAAAATCTACTAGTGGATGAACCAAATGCCATGAGATTGGGAATAATCATCCCAAAAACATACATATTACTTATATTAGGAGTATGCTATTTGTACGCAAGTCTTCCAGCAACAACAATGTGTATAAATGTTAAGTTTCTAGTGTTTATTCCACTCTAAACTTTACATATACTTTGAAGAACGGATGGTCATTTCGAAATTCAGGTAGCAATTACGATAAGATGGCTACGATTCAATTGTTGTTGTTTCGTTCCGTAGTGTAATCGTCCTTGAAGCCGACCCTGTCACCGCCCGACGGACTGACGAGTATGGGGCACTTTCCGGAGACTTCGAGAAAGACTTAAAGGTTTCAGCCGTATTACGAAGAAATCAGTATCGCCGTTTCCGGAAGGTTCTCGAACGAAGATCTGGAACAGAGCCGAAGTTACGCAAATGTTGTAGAACAATTCGTACTTGAATAGAAGAAGAGAGCGCGAAGCGCAGAGGAGGAAGTTTGAATACAGGGCGCGAATAAGTGGACAAAGCGTTAGAGATAAATTAAGCAGTATCGATTGTGTTATATAAATTAGTCATTTAGTTTAGTGTTGTAATTGTTTAGTCTACGTGTAAATAAACTAGATAGAGTTTTGTAACGTTAAAGTGTTTGAATTGAACCCACAAATAATTTCAAGTACTAAGAAACGTTACACGTAGTATAATTATTCAGATATTGTAAAACGTGTATTGAATAACAGTTGCTATTGCATTGTTTTTCGAATTTGGAACGGACGATGAGAACGACTTCTAATTCACGATTTCAATATTTCAAATTTCTTTTTTTTTGGTAACTAGTTTCTAACACATGACTTTCTTTCAGATATATCAGGACATATCAAGGAGACCTGGGCGGGGAGTATGATTTTGGTGGAGGTTCAATAATGGCGTGAGGAGGAATTTCTTTGAACGTCTGAACTAATCTGGTCATAGTGAATAATGGAACACTGAATGCTCAAAGGTATGTTACAGATATTTCAAAAGAACATGCTGCACCATTTGAGGAAAACGTGAGTGAAAACATTCTGTCTACGTACGATAACGCCAGTCCTCACAAACCTCATATCGTTAGGAAATAACTAGAATGGCCTGCACGAAGTCCAGACCTCTAACCCATCGAAGATGTCTAGGACAATCAAAGATTAAAAAGCCAGCAAAATCAGCAATCTACCGTGAGTGAGGTTCGGCATACACTGAAATGGATCAGAATGCAATAAGGTAATTGATTTTGAGTATGAATCGTAGATTTCATGAAGTAATTCTTTCCAGTGGTTGAAATATCATTATTAACCGATTTTTGGGGGGGCTAGTTTATTTTTCCAATAGTTTTTCATTTTCCATTCTGAGTTTTAACTGAATTCTATGATTACCATATTCATTTCGATCATTCTCAAGCATTCCTCAGTGCTGGTGGATCACTAGAAAAACAATTTCTTCAAAATATCATAGAGAACAATATGCTCTGGTTTTATCACTAACTCATGCAGTTTATCCTATAAAAGTCAATAAAATTTGGGTATCGACATGCATACATAATTATGAAGATCGATGAATCTAATTCCTTTTCTAGTACGGCCCTGTTTTTCTTCTGGATACGAGGTAAATTGATTCAGTTCCATCCTTATAATGAAAAATTAACGAAATCACATCAATAATTTCGAAGATTTGGCTAATTAAAATATCGATGAAACACATACAGTCCGTATATCCTAAACGAAATAACAAAGAGACACCCTGTATATACGCCAGACCTTCAATGCTCTTTTTTTCTGGCAAAAAACGATCTCCAACAGTGCAGTGGCTATGTAAAATTCATATTTTCTTACCTTTAGTTATGGTCAATTCTAATATTTAGTTATTGTTAGGTCCAATGAAATATTTTTTTTCGACGTGGAGGATTTTCTGAAATCAGAACCCCAATTTCTTTCTTTTTTTTTTCGTAAAGAACCTGTTCGTCTATGTTCTGCATAGTGGGGGTCTGCGATGAATAAATATCAAGATAAAGAATGTTTCATCCGAGAATAAAATTAATTTGATATTTTTTATGAACGATACAAAATTTTCCAATGCTTAGTCACGTAAACTTTTGTTTCAAAAAAATCATTTCTGCCGTCTATTCGGAGTGTAGGACATCATTTCCTTTCAATTCGTACGACTTGACATAAATCTCTTGATAGAAAACAAAGAATATAAAAAGCTCAATTTGAAAGGCCTTGTGAATCTCCTAAAAAATATTCACTGGTAGGTTTTACAGAGTGTTCAAACAAAATTCAGTGTAAGTATCAAATTCGGAAAACATAAATAAACTTCGGTGCCTCATTCTTATGCTCAAATCGTCTGGATTATCAACTTCAGATTTGTTTTAATATATTCCTTAAAAAGTAATCGCATGATTTCGAAGCTGGGGTGCCTGAAGGCCACTCAACGAGTCCTATGCTGCCAAACGATTCCAGAAAACGTTATTGAAGAAGTTGCACACGGGAAAGCACAGTACGGCAAAGTTCCATCTTGATCAAAATATTTTGATTCAAAAGGTATAACGGAATCATTATTGAGAGTAGAGCACAACCAAAGCGGGAATAGGATCGTTCCTCATAAAATAAAAATACATTTTTCTAGTTAAACTACCGTCAAAAAATAAGGTGCAGGAAACATATTGAGTTTTTGTGGATGCTGTGAATGGTGTTTGCACATCTCATGTGGATTCTCCTTAGTCTACTACCCTGAGGCAACATAAGGGTGTACATATTATCAATACATAATATAGAAGAATGATAATGAACATATTTGATTTCAATTGAGCTTTTTAACTTCAGCAAAAACGACTGAACTTGTTTAGAAATCGGGACTGAAATTTCAAGGTTTGAAATTTTCCTTGCGTTATACACTTAACACTATAATCTAATCCAAAATATGAGGTTTTCATGTATGCTAGAAAGAATTTTGACGATCAATGAGATGCTAGTGATTTTATCAAACCACTGACGATAAATCGTGAACTGTAAGGTTTAATAGTAAGTAATTTGGGAATACAACTAATTTTAGTATATTCTCTTGGTATTTCCAGCTCTAACCACTACGAAGTTTCAAGCGGGTCGGAAATGGCGTGAGTTGTTTCGTAAAAAAGGATGGTAAGGCTATGCTTTCTGCTTGACTCGGCTGAGAGCATTGACGTAATGAATAAGCATTTTTTAATGATAATTCAAAATTGCATTCCTCTATTAAAACAAACCTTACGGGCAGTGATCTTCCGAACAGGTAACGTTGCGCCATTATGCCTACTTTCTCAAGGCAATTGAATCATATACGTCATTACGAACTTCGATGAGTAGAAACCAGAATATTTCACAATAACAATATTTTTCTATCGGAGTAACGAAGGATAACATCTCTAGTCCAAATAAAATCAAGTGATGAACATTTCTTCTCAATGATTCAAGACGATCTGCATTGAGATTATCTCAATCGTCAGTTATAAATAACTACCCAAATGAATTCAGGCAAGAGACTGGCTTTGATAGATTGATATCATGAAACTGTGCCATGTTCATAACGTCATCTCTGGGTGGTAGAGCATTCGATTAACATTCAATAATTAATATAATAAGTTCATCCTTCGAGCATATTTCGTTTGAATGAGATTACATCTTATTTGGCGTCTCTTCGTAGAGGCTAATGATAATTGATCATTGTAATTAATACTTTTTGTTTACAAATTCTGCATTCAAGTACGTGATTTCTTTTTAGATTATACGATGCTTAAATTCATATTCGCTTTCATTGTTGAATTTTCTCTTGATTAATGGTTTATTTGCTTACTTAATCAGTAAATGAAATTGATCATTTGACTCTTGAGTTTCACAGATATTGAGGTGTATTCCATCTAACAGTTCGAACTTGAATTTATTTTATCGGTGTCACTTTTCAAATTGCAAATATTCCATTACTGATCTTAGGCTCACTTCGTGCTCCAAAGTAAATTCTCTAGTAGGTCATTGGGTTTCATTTTGAAAATTTATGGAACTTTGGGACGTGATGACTTCGAACATTCTCTAACAGAACCTTCTTCCCAAAATGTAATTGGTGTTAAAACAAAACGCAGACTTCTTCCTGGCTACGATTATTGTTTTAATATCCGAAGATTATCGTAATCTCGATGAGATTTTTTACGATTGAATGAAGTATACTCAAATTTGAGATATTCACTCAATAAAAGTAATCAACTAATGGTGAAAACCATAGACCGAATCAAACTCAACAAAACTGAAATCAACATTCTCTCAAATCGAGCGTCATGAACTATGACACATGCAAGATGGAAACTGCTCTTCGCTTTAATCATTTTAGATAACGAAGCAAAAAGTGTATTTTTGGTCAATTTATAATACCATTCAGATGAGCTGCTAGCGTGAATTGGTGTCAAAAAAAACATTGGACTGATTCAGATTTGTAACGTAACGAAGCGTTTACAACATTGTCAGTGGTGATGAATCTTAGATTTATTTACACGAGAAACGAAACGCCAATATTATGTTTGCATCTTCTAAGGAAGAAAAACTGACAAAAGTTATCTATGGCAGAATTGTTTCCAAAAAAATGGTCGCAACGTTTGTTTCAAGAACAAGGCATATAGAAACAATTCTTTTACAAGATAAAAGAACAGTTACTGCCCTGTACTAGTGGTACAGAACCACTGTTTACCGCAAGTGGTTAGTAAGCACCCAGAAACCAACCCCGAACGGCGAATCATCCTTCACCAAGACAATGCAAGTTGAAGGTCAATTTGTCAATTCTATCACAATTTATTAAACTAAAAGAACCAGCGTAAATTTAAATACTGCGATTAAATAACTTATGTCAGAATGACAACTAAGAAACAATATTTAAGTGGAATCTAGATTAACAATATCTAATTCACCACATTCACCCCCACCCTTGAACTAATGATATTCATAATCTTTAAAATAAGCAGGAGTTCTTCGAGGTCTAGAACTTCTAGAACTATTGCCCTCAACGGATTCACTGATAGTACCATCTAAAATTGATCCATCATTTTCTTTTTTTGAATTCTTAACTGGGCATCGTAAATAAACAGGGCCAGGTTCAAGTAACCATGAAGATGCTGACTGACCATTACTAGATCCTCTAGGATGGCGGAACATTCTTTCATGAGGAATCTTATCTGTTGCAGTACATGATAAGGATCTGATTGAGTGGAGAGCATCAGTAACTACAGTTTCCCAATTCTTTATTTGTTTTTCTTTTGACTTGAGTGCAAGCTCTATAGTCTTTCATATTATGCCATTATAACTTTCAACCTGTCCGTTTCCTTGAGGATTGTAGGGTGTTGTTCTACTAGTTGTAATACCATTCGAATTAGGAACGGTTTTGAGTTAGAGACATGAATGAAGTTCCCCTATCCGAGTGAATTTAAGCTGGACTTCCGAACAGCGAAAATATATTCTTTGAAGAGGAAATAACTGTTTGTGATGTCATATCTGGACATGCTATATTAAAGGACACTGTGAATATTCATCAACTACCGTTACTAGGTACCGATTATTGGAAGAGGACGGCAAAGGGCCTTTGAAATCTATATTCAGGCGCTCGAATGCAGATGCAGCCTTTATGAGTGTGCCCATATGTTTGAAGCGTGAGATTACTTGCTTTATATCTTCAACTAACTGAAAATGGTGAATTTTTACTACGAACCCAATGACCAATATATTGTTTTCCAGGTCTGTAAATAATATCGTAGCTGAAACATGATAATTCTAACTTCCATCGCAAAATTTCCTCGTTTTCAATCTTACTAAAGCTTTTGCCGTCAAACATAAATGCGACAGATCAGAGAATGATGAGAAAGTGGCGACCCATAAGATAATGGCGCCATTTTCGTATAGCTTCAACTATAGCATATGCTTTCTTCTCTACATATGATTGTCGACATTCAGATCCAGATAGCGTTCTTGAAAAAATGCCACAGACATAACTGATTGAGAGAGTGTTGCACCTATAGCATTATCAGATGCATCTGTTTCGACCGTGAATATGGCATCTTCATTGATAGGAGCAAGTGTAGCATTTTCTATGTCTTGCTTTAGTGCTTGAAAAGTTCCTAATTCTACTGAGAGAGGAAAGGAATTGCGCGAGAGTATTGCTATCTTTTGAGAAAATCTTGAAATACTAGTTGAGAAATGTGCGAACATACCTACAGCTCTTTTGAGAGACGCTGCATTACCTGGAGGAAGCAGCTCCCGTACAGGCTCAAGCCTCTCTGGAATCTAGATCAACAATATCTAATTCACCACAGCACATAGCCCGGAAAACAATTAAATAAAAAGGAAACATCGAATTGTTTCATCATCCTAAACAGATTACGTGGTCAAGGGTTTCAGCCTTCAGAAGAAGCTGTTGATGCTTTCCAAAAGGCCATTTCAATTGTAGCAGCAAACGTTTGGAATAACATCTTCTAAAATTTGTTCGAACGAATGCAGAAGTGGAGAATACTGCGAAAATCAATAAAGTCTTTAAAAGCTTCCAATTATTTCATTCTAGCTCTATAAGTAAAACTTAAAAGTAATAGTGAAAGATTTGGGAATATAATAAATTTAAGTATACTCTTTTATTGAAATCAACAAAACTGAAATCTGTATTCTCCCGAACCGAGCATCATGTACTATAACACAGGCAAGATAAAAACTGTTCTTCACTCTGGTCATTTTAAATAACGAAGCAAAAACTGTGTTTTTAGGTCGATTTATAATATCATTCAAATGAGATGTCACTCAACTTTCGGTGCCTATAAAGGAACCTACGTTGAGGGGTGCAGAGGGACTGGGATTATTTCCTTCACGTCGAATAGATAGCATCCAGGGTTTTATTGGAAACAACAGTTTACGTGACCAAACGTCCCAAATTTTTGAACTCATCATGAAAAATATCACATCGATGTGTCTTAGGATGAAACACCCTGTATCTCAATAGTTATTTCTTACAGACTCTTACTATGGGAGAAGGTAGAACTCAAAAAAAAAGTCAAGTTTCGATAAAATTGAAAATATTGGGGTCCAAATTTGAGAAACAACCTATCTGAACATTTTTCCCAAAAACTGAAATGTAGGGTATGATAATTTTTTTCAAAAATATATAAAAATTCAATTGACGAGGCTTTTACATGATAGAAATCCATTTTCACAATTACAAGTAAACGATGATTTCCACTAAAATATATGATTGAATGCTCCACGTTTCGACACACAGTATCTTTGTCAAGAGCGAATGAATACTACAAATATATCTTACTAACATATACTTATATATACTGAAGAGGCAATCCACTCAGAGCTATCTGTATTTGAACTAGTCTTTAGGAAAAAGTTTAATAAGGGTGAGTTATTTTTATCTAACTGATCATTAAGAATTTTCTGTGAATACCTAAATCTGTTAATTTCAAGTACTTCCAGAAGGTTGAGTTTTATACCTCTATTCTCAGAATGTACGATTTTAAATTCTGAATTGAAAGAATGACTATTTTCCTGCGATGATTTGAATAGTTTGACATTTGAATTTGGGAGGCTTTTACTTGGTAAAATTCCATTATCAATAATAAAAAACAAGTACTGTGTTTTAAGGAATTTTACTTAATAATTGCGATTCGTAACGCGTTTCACTACACCGTAGCTTCTTCAGACGAATGATTATGCAGGACTGCATAATCATTCGTCTGAAGAAGCTACGGTTTCCCATTATAAGTCCCTCATCACTAATGAAAACAGTCGTTAAATAAAAAATAATTGTGAGATATGCAAACATCTAATACAGCCATAATGTCGTATTTAATTCGTGGATTCGTCATATTTCGTAATAACAAATTATTGATTATATATACGGATCTTTCGGTGGAATACTTGGAAACAAATTCTTGACATCAAAAGAGACTAACATTACTTGGAATGAAAATATTTTTCAATTTTTCTTATCAAATCATTCAAAATGAAAAAGACGATTTAAAATTACAAAATTTTTTCAAAATATGTATTAAAAATTTGGAAATCTTGAATGCAGGGGCATGTGTGAATGATACCACAGGTCTTATTTTGTGCAATTTAACTGAATAATAAAGTTGAGGTGGTATTTTAATACATATTCTGGAATGTTGTATTTTAATTTTTTAAATTCGTAATTCAAATGAAAAATAGAAAATATCGTCATTCCAAGTAATGCAAAGTTAGTCTCTTTTGATGTCAAGAATTTGTATCCAAGTATTCCACCGAAAGATTCGTATAATATAATCAACAATTTGTAAACACAAAATATGACGAATCCACGAATCAAATACGACATTATGGCTCTATTAGATGTTCGCATATCTCAAAATTATTTTAATTGAACGATTGTTTTTAAAAGTGACGAGGGGCTTATAATGGGAAACCCCTTAAGCCCTCTCTTAGAAGAAATCTTCATGGATAATATAGAAAAACTATTTATAAACACCCGCTTAGTAAACATTACCTATATTGGTATCGATATGTCGATGACATTATTATAAGTTTCACAGGAACAAACAGACAGTTCAACAACCTGCACCCAAAAATAAAATTCACATCTGAAACAGAACAGAACAATTCGATCAATTTCCTAGACCTAAAAATATCAAATAATAAACACTAGTTTTCAATTTATCATAAGCCTTCTCATACAGATATCACAATTCATTATACATCGGCACATCCTAACAACATAAAGTTGCAGCATTTAATAGCTATATACATAGACTCCTAACCACACCAATGTCTAATAATGATTATTTCTAAGAATTGAATTTGATGAAACAGATCGCAATGAATAATGGTTATGATGCAAATTAAGTTAGCAGCAGAAGTGTAGTAATCTTCGAGGAGAATACTTCGAAGCCATAAAGTCTTTAAAAACTCTTAATTCTAAGCAAAACTTGAAAGATATCTCTCGTGATAGTACACCCATCACAAAAGTAACCGAACATTTTGAAAATTGAAACAACTAGTTCCAATTTTGATGAAAATCTTTTTTATTAATCAATGTATTCGCCTTCTGCATCAATATACAAAATTTGCACGTGCCAACAGGTTGTCATACGACTTCTCTACCTCCTTTTTGGAATGGTCTCTATAGAACCGTGCTTTAATCGTCAAATGCAGCTTAGGGAATATATAGTAGTCGCACGGAGCCAGATTAGGTGAATAGGTTGAATTTTGCAAGGTGATAATGTTACAGTTACAACTCTTGAACGATGTGATGGGGCATTATCGTGCAGAATAGTTCAACTGCCGATTTCTCGATATACTGGCCGAATACGACGAATTCTTGCCAACAATCGCTTCATTCAAACCCAAATAAAAGTCTTCTGTGACTGTTCGGCTACGCGGAACAAATTCTTTGTGGATAATTTCTTTAAGTTCGTGAGAACAAATCAGCATAACCTTCACTTTTGACTTTTCAAAGCGGTCAAAATGCGGTATACAGTTGTTTGACGAAAGCCTAATTCCATTTCAATAAATTTCATCGATCACTTTTTATTATTTTTGATTAATTCACGCTCTTTTCGATGTTTCCTTCACATAACCCAGTTCTTTAAGGGCCTGATTTTTCGTCATCATTCTACCCGATTCGAATCGATTGAACCACTCGTACACTTGCGTATGTGATAGACAATCATTACTGTATGTTGTTTGTAGCATTTGGTGCGTTTCGGCAAACGATTTACCAAGTTTAACACAAAACTTAATTGCAGCTCTTTGTTTAAAACTCATTTTCCGTCCGATGTACAAAACGCATTAACAAACATGGCGCAATAACTCAAGTTTACATACGAATGTCATGAAATTTTAACAGCTGTCAACAAAGTATCAAGTTATCGACAGGTACAATATTACTACTCATGGCACTTGTACTACCTTTTTGCACAATAGTTCGGTTACTTTTGTAATGGAGGGTGTAATTTGCGAATATAAACGACTTCAGTATTTTCTTTAGATAACTGGTAACTGGTACTCGTAGCTTCATCCACAGTGAAGTTTTAAACGGGGCGAAAATGCCGTCAGATGTTTCGCGACATGGATGGTACGACTGTGCTTCTGTCTTCACGCAACTGGTAGCACTGCCGTAATGATTAAGCAGTTTTCAAAATTTGAATTTGGGAGGCTTTTACTTGGTAAAATTCCATTGTCAATAATAAAAAAACAAGTACTGTGTTTTAAGGAATTTTACTTAATAATTGCGATTCGTAACGCGTTTCACTACACCGTAGCTTCTTCAGACGAATGAATATACAGAAAAATATAAATGAGAATATAACTATAAATGTTCTTAAGTAAGTTATGTATTATAATATCTGTATGTGACGGCTTATGGTAAATTGCGAAAACATGTTTTCCATTTTCATTCGAAATTGAATTGAATCGAATTTTAGAAACAACAATTTCGAATGAAAATGGAAAACATGTTTTCGCAATTTATCATAAGCCGTCACATACAGATATTATAATACATAACTCGTCGTGTCATATCAACATAAAATGTCAGCATTCAATAGTTTTGTTCATAGATTGATTAACATCCCGTTATCACCAGAAAATTTCAACAAAGAACTAAATTTGATTAAACAAATAGCCAAAAATAATGGTTACAATCCCAAACTAATAAATAATATTTTAAATAAAAACAGAGTAGAATCGCATTGAATGAAGTTCACTCTGTCGATAAATTGAAACAAAAATTCAACACCTTAACCTACGTTGGCATTAAAAGTGAGAAACGCAGTTTTTCAAATAAAAATCAGATTCAAATTAAGCGAATCATCTCTTAGGAAATAATCATTCTTTCGACCCACAGTTTGAAATTTTGCATACAGATAATAAATATTGGAAGGTAGATCTTTGGGAAACTTTAGAAATCAATAAATACAAACACTCAGGTAGACTCATCAATGAACAAGTCGATTTAAGCCCTTCACCTCTATTGAATCTTTTCGGGGGCAATCTATTCCTTAATTTTATTGGATATACCTGTCATAAATAGCCACTTAAGAAGAAGCAACCCAATAAGCTTCTAATTACTCAAGAATATCAGTTTTCAAAAGATAATTCATAATTGCACTCCTATTTTTAAACAAATCTTATGGACTCTCTCCATACTTCATCTTGCGCAATTCTGTCTAGTTTCTCAAGCTAATTACACTGTGACGAAAAAGTATACCTAAATTCAAAATAAAACGCGATAATCTTAATCTACTTCAATATTTATCAATCTCCTTCAAAATATGCTACATTTGAAGCGATACACCATGCCAACGTTTTTTCCAATAATCCAAACATTTTTCATAGGCCTTTCACGGATGACCTTCAGCTACTTCTGCAAATTTTCTTTTATGCCGTCTATTGAACCAAATCTGGTTTCCTGGAGTGGCAATTTCAGTCTGGAGAAAATAAAAAACTCAGCCGGAGCTAGATCAGGCGAATAAGGCGACTGCTTGATGGTATTTATCGAGTATTTGGTCTTAAAGTCGTTAAAAACCGTGGCTCGATGAGATGATGCGTTATCGTCATTTAAAATCTACGAATTGTTTCGCCACAAATCTGGCCGTTTACAGCGAATATTTTCACGCAAACATCTCAAAGCGGTTAAATAGAAGTCCTTATTGACCGTTTGACCCTGCGGAACGAATTCATGATGAACCACACCACGAATATCGAAGAGAACAAACAACATCGTCTTGATTTTCGAACGACTTTGGCGAGGTTTTTTCGGTTTTGGATAATTTTTTCCCACCAATTTCGATGATTGTTGGCTCGTTAGAGTGTCGTATTTTTAGATCCATAATTCGTCACCAGTTTTGATCCGTCCCATGAACGTGGGATCAGAAATTCGCACGATCTAGCATGTCTGCAGCTACTGATTTCGTAGAAAATTCAGCTGAGCCGAGCGACGACGCGCCGCATGCCCAATTGGTTCACCAAAATCAAACGACCGGTTTCACGAGAGAGATTTTGAGATCACGATCTATCTCTCTTACACTGGAATGAAGATTTTCAAGCATCATTTGCTTTTTTTTGGACGTAATCGTCAGTTGAAGAGGTCGAAGGTCGTCCGGAACGAGGCAAATCTTCGACGATCTCCCGACCGAAAGACTTTGTACCACTCGTACACTTGGGTTTTTGATAAAACAGATTTTCCATAAGCCTTTTATAGCTTTCGCAATGATTCAGCACATGGAATGTCGTTTAAAACACAAAATTTGAGACAAACGCTTTGTTCGACATTTTTTCCATTGTAAAATTCGTAAATTTGTAACTACCACTGAGGTCGACTGGTTTCAATGACTGTCGTAAACAAACTGGTTGACAGATCGCGCTCATTTTGGCGTAGTAATTAAGGACAGTCCTACCAACATACAGAAACTTCAAATACTTAGAAATACTCCATGCAGGCAATTTAAATGAGAATATCCGGAAACTTTTTTGTCACAGTGTAAATCACATACGTCATTAGGAATTTTGCAGAGTATCATCCGGAACATTTCTCAATAACGATATTTTTCTGTAGGGAGTGAATTAAGAATAACATCTCTATTCAAAATGGAAACAAGTCATGAAAGTTTCCTTTCAATGATTCACAACGATCTTCATTGAGATTATCTTAACCGTGCCGTTATAAATAACTACCCAAATGAATTTATGCAAAACACTGGCTTTGATTGATTGATATCGTGAAGCTGTTCCATGTTCATAACGTCATCTTTGGGTGGTAGACCATTCGATTAACATTCAATAATTATTCAAGAATTATTATGATAAGTTCATCCTTCAAGCATATTTCGTTTGAATGAGATTACATCTTATTTGGCGTCTGTTCGCAGAGGCTAATGATATTTGTTTTCAGTGAGAAATTCGTGATCAAAACTTGTTCATTTTAAATAACAATTGTGGTTTATAACTTTTTCATTCTAGTACTTGATTTTTTCACGTTGTACGATGCTTAAATTCATACAAATGCAATTGTTAATGTAACTATGAGTTTCATAGATATTCAGATATCCACACACAGGGGTCGCTCTTGAATTTATATTATCGTTAGTATTTTTCTAACTTCTAATATCCCACTAGTGATCTTTGACTTCGTGCTCCAAAGCAAGTTGTCTTGTAGGTTGTTGAGATTCCTCTCGTAAAATTATGGTATAATCAGAAACTTCGGGACGCCCTGACTTGAATTGATTTCTAACTAAACCTTCTTCACAAAATGTGGTTTCAATTTTACTGACTGTGTTTGTTATTAGATAAAATGACGACTTCTTCCTTGTTACGAAGTTTGTCATCAAAACTGAGGAATATCAAAATCTCGATAATAATTTTTCCGTTTAAATAAGCTATTCTCAAATTGAATATATTCGCAAAATGAAAGGTACTATTGATGATGATTTTACGACCATTAATTAGTTAAGGAAGCTAGTTTTGAAGGTGTAAGAGTCTGAAATATAGAAACCAATTTTATTCTATGCCGACAATGATATTGTGCTTGTCAGAGATGAAGGGTATCATTTATTTGCTTTCGCATTTATTGAATATACATGACCTAACCGATTTTAGCCCCAGAGAAAATTTTAAATAAAATCGAAACGTGGGTATAGCATGATATTGTTTGCTATAATTCAGACCCTTACGCTATCACAACGACCACCTGTTTAGAATGAAAAGTCATCAACAAAAAACAAATCTGCATTCTCTGGAATACCGCATGATGTACATTTATAAATGCAAGATAAAACTGCCCTTGATTCTCAACATTCTGAATAACGTAACGAAAACTGTTTATTTATTGATTCGTATTACCATTCAAATGAGACGTCACTAAACCTGTGTCCCTATCAATATTCTCATGATAAGAGTTGCAGAGAGTTAGGAGATAACATCCTTCACACCGAATTGACAAAAGAAAGGATTTCAAACATTGCAAACTTCAGAATATATCATGGAGGTCATCAAATTGATTTTTTCTCGGAAGAAACACACACTATGATAGCTATGAGGCATGGCAGAACTGAGGATAATAGCCCATTTACTATAGAAATAAAAATATTTGGGTTCTAATTCGGAAAAACAAATAGCTGATGACGTTTCATGTAGGAAAAAGTAAAAATATTTACTGTACCAAAAATTTAGACTTAGAATAAAAATTGACCTATCCATACATTTTCCCACAAACTAAAGAAATCATGAGTATTATTCAATAAAATGTATTATATTTGAGTTTCCTAACCTCAACAAAAAGAACTGAACATTATCTAGAAATCGAGACCCAAATTTCGAAATGTTTAAATGTTTCTGATCATAATACACTAAACACTATAACTTCATTCATTCATTTTTATGACTGCTGATATTTTTTTAAAGAAGAAGGGACACAGCAAATTGTTCACATTCGTCCTTCCTTGACGTATCAGGTCTGGACTTGTCCATCAATTAATCATAATAACCTCTAAGCACATGGATATTCAGAACATCCATACCTTCGCCGGACTCGAACCGGCAGCCGCATGTGTGCAAAGTGAAAAGCATGTAGTCTTTCCACCAGGTCACTTGCGTTGGTCGACGACTGATGTTATTGACAAATCAAAGAAATTCGTCTGTGAGTATATTGGGAATATAAACTAATTTTAGTATATCCTTTGAGTAGTTCGTACCCGCTACTTCTAGCTTTATCCATAACGTTAGAAGAAGGTCGAAAATGGCCTGAGTTGTTTCCAGAAAAGAATGGTACGACTGTGCTCTTCGTTTTACTAGATTGGAAGCCCTGCCGAGATGAATAACCAAAATTTTAAGATTATTTCAAATTACATTCCTCTGCCTAAAGAAACTTTATGGGCATTGAACTTCAACAAGAGTTAATCTTCATCTCTTTGTTCTGCCTAGTTTCTCAAGGTAATTAAATCAGATACTTTATCAGGAATTTTGCTGAGTAGCGAGAACATTTTAAAAAACATTTTTTCTGTTCGAGTGGAATAATTCGATTTGGAATAAAATCAAATCAAGACAATCTCCTTTCATTTGATTAAACTTATGACCATTTTCAACTACTAACAAGAAATTGTGATCTAATGTGAGTACTTATCAATTCAAGTATTGAACATAATAGTTGATGCAATTTGAATACTAATAGTTCTAAGCTACGTTCTAAAAAAACTGATTTGTTACAAGTACTGAACAGAATATCTAAACTTTTCTGTGTATACATATAATTGATTTTTAGTAAAGATAAAACATTGAATCAATTTCAAATGTTAATCTGGTTTAAGGAGTTTTTCAACTAGAATTTTGGTTTTAAAGAACGAAGAGTTTATAAGAAAATGATTCAAATTTTTTATTTTGAGAAAGGGTAAAAGTCGGAAATTATAAATGAAAAACGATATCAGAAGAATGTGCCCCCATGAGCACGCTAACAGTTGTCGACATCTGCATGAAAATTATAAACTCTATTGCAAAAATGTGGGTATATTTCGTTAATCATGTTACGGATCTCGAGTTTAAAGAGGTTATATTAAATTTGAAAATTTCAGCAAGCGACTTTTTAGTTCTTCATTTCCGTAATAAACATATATTTGAGTACACACACCGAAAATTTCAAGTCTATCCGATTATTGTTTAAAGCAAATTCGTGAACCCGTGTTTACTATATGTTAGGTGCTTTCGAAACCTAAAACGCGTTTTTGTCAAGGAGTGGGTAACCAAGATTTCTCGGAAATGGCTAAACTATTGTTTCAAATTTTCCCACGAGCACCTAAGTATATTTTTATAATCGTCGAAGTTTTTTGCTCACCGATAAATATTTCTTGTTTCATGAACAATTCAATGCCAAAAATTTGATAAAATTTTGGGAAGCTTTCATTCTGCCTAACAATTCGTTTGTTTATTTTTTATCAATTAATAACGGAATTCGTTTGGTTTATCAGTTTAGATGATTCAGTCTAGAGATATCGTGGTCACCGTAAGGCACCTTTTTTGACATTTTAATTATTTTTAGAATTGAAAATAGAATACAGTTGAAAGGTACAAAAATTTATGTACAAATTATATCTTGTACCTTCTGACTGCTTATAACTACAGACTCTCTCTTTAACACAGCCTCACAAGGAAACCACATGACCGGGCCGGTCACTAATCAGCAAAATTTCGTGAAATTTTATGCGATCCGGAAATTTGGTTCCCAGAATTTCATTGTTTCGGTAGTTGTGTGACTTCTAGCACCGTCCTGTTGAAACCTCATGTAAATGTTATCCGCACCATCAAAACAAGGTCAGAAGTGAGTTAACATCTCTCCATACCATAATCTATTGATTGTAACTGCATTTCCAGCTCAAATTTCTAAAACGAAACGGACCAAATGCGCCTTCAGACCACACAGTCAGTTCAGCATGCAAAAGTGTCTACACAATCGCTCTTAGTCTTGAATATGACAATTTTGATGTTTGACGTAGTCAGACAATTGAATATAAAAGTCGAAAAAAAAATGTTTTTAGAGAAACCAGCAGGTTGTTCTTGAATGAATAGATTTAATCAATTAATCGTACATTGCACGTCTTCAAATCCAAATCTTCACGCCAAATTTCTCATGAGGTAGTTTTATTGATGAGCTTAATTTTGAAAACGTCAAGGAATTGACAAATTCATCGACTGCGATGTCTTCACTGGAACGACCCCTTCAAACATGCGTTTGGTGAAGGCATATAATGTGCCTAACCTATCCACCGAAATTCATCAATCAAATTCTTAATAGCGGCATCAGAAGGAGGTTGATCTAAAGAATATCACGAATCTTGCGAAATGAAACTTTTACCAATCCAACATTTTCATAATGAATTCACTCAAAAAAATGACAAAGATACTACTACTGATTCGTCAAAAAGTAAATGTTAAAACTGTCATGTTTCGATTTGACCTTATTGAAAAACGAAGTTGCTGAAAAACTCCTTTTTTCACGACGTCGATCAGCGTTCAGCAACAAGGGCTAGCTTTGAAGTAGCCTGGTTCATTGATCGAAATAGAAAACCATACACAATTGGTGAAGATTTGGTTATGCCAGCTGCTGTAAAAATGGCAGAGATTATGTGTGGTCAAAAAGAAGCGAAGAAACTGAATTCAGTGCCCTTGTCTGCGAGAATTGTGAAAAAACGAATTTCAATATTAGCAGAAAATGTGAAGGAACAGGTTATTTTCGCATCAAAACAGGCTAAATATTTTGCTATTCAGATTAATGAGACAACTGATTTTAGTAGCAATTCACAACTAATGGTATATGTTCGCTATAAAGGTGCAGATAATTTTGAAGAGGAATTACTGTTTTGTTGCCCTCTCGAGTTGAGATCTCGTGGAATTGATGTCTACAATAAAGTGAATGAATACTTCAATGCGCAAAGTTTAAAATGGGAAAACTGTATTTCTGTATCTTTGGATGGAGCTCAAGCTATGCTGGGTCATATTAATGGTTTTCCGGCTTTCGTGAAAAAATAACCCAAATATTGAAGTTACTCACTGTATGATCCATCGCCAGGCCCTTATGGTCAAATATTTAAAACCTACACTGGAAGCCCTCATGCATGATGTCATCAAGATTTTAAATTTTATCAAGGGACATGCACTAAACACGGTGCTATCTCGTGAATTATGTCAGGACGGTGACATACTTTATTAAACAGAAGTAAGGTGACTCTCTCGCGGAAATGTACTAAATCGAGTATGGACTTTCAAAACTGAAGTCGAAATTTTTATGGTTGATCAAAAAACTCTTCCTGGGTTGCATATTTCGCATATTTAGCGGACATTTTTGAGAGTATAAATATATTAAACAAAGAATTGCAAGGAAAGAATATTAATATCATTCCAGCGAGAGAAATTGTGTCAACATTTGGATAAAAGCTGCAATATTGGAGACAGAGAGTAGAACAGAAGAAAGCTTTTTTTCCAAGGTTAGCTTTGTTTTTGGAAGATTGCGAAAATACTACTTTTTTTGACATCAAAGATACATCTCATCTAACTCAGAGAGCGGTTTTCAGATTACTTTCCAGAATTGGATACACGTACTATCAGTTGGATTCAAGATCCTTTTAAATGTCGAAATTGCTTCTTGAACTTCCATCTAATACTGAAGCACGTATTCAATTCGAGAGTAAACCAAATCTGACGTCTTTTTGTATTCCAAAAGCTGCAAAGGCTCTCAAAATTACACATGAAGAGGCAGTCAAAAATTTCGGTGGTCATTTGAAACAACATATTTGTGCGAACAAGGCTTTTCAACTCTAATGAACATAAAAACGAAGAACAGAAATCGATTAAACGCCGAAGACTGTATTCAAATCGCTCTTATATCAAAAAGGTCTAATTTTGAAGCAATTGTATCGAGCATAAAACAACATCATTTCTCCAAAACGTGAAGGGACAATGTTTTCAATTATTCTTTTCTTCTAATTTTTTCAATTCTAATTTTTGTTTCTACCACCATTATTATTATTTATTATCGTAGACTTATGCACTATCTCAGCTGTTAGCTGAATATAATTTACTTTTCCCAGATTCAGAAATCAAAGGAATAGGCTCGATTACAATATACTTGACATAAATTTCCTAACTATCCTACATGTATTAAGAATTACAGCTTTTTGCATTTCTATATAGGTATTCTTATGCAATTCTAATTTCTTAAGGCTATCATGCAAAGTTTTGGGTATTAACCCAGTCGAGATCGTATATATAGAAAATATATCTAAAATAGATATTTTATCATACAATAGATAAAATATCTATTTTATGGAGGTGCCACATCAGCTTGACCTCAATAGCAAGTTCTGTATATTTGGACTTTTTCTCCTGGAATTTGTTCAGCACGTTGTTATTATTCGGTATGGCGACATCCACCAGCATTGCTGTTCTGGCTCTCTAATCATGCACCACTATGTCCGGCCTATTATTCGTCACCATTCTGTCAGTAATAACAGGCCTATCGTAGTATAATCTGATAGAGTCATTTTCCAAAACGGGCGCCGGTTGATATTTGTAATATGGCTGGAAGGTATTCAGAAATCGTACTTGTGTGCAAGTTTCTGATGGATAATGCGGCACACTTGATTATGCCTGTGAAGATAGTCCGTATTGGCCAGTTGTTCGCATCCGGACGTAATATGCTGTATAGTCTCCGATCTTATGTGGCATTTTCTGCACTTATCTGTTTGTAATGTTCCGTCCGTCATAATAATTTTTTTGTAGTTGTTTGTAGCTATCACTTGGTCTTGAATAGCCATAAGGAATTCTTCTGTTTCCGCGAATAATTCTCCTTTCATCAACCATTTGTTGGAGGCTTCTTTGTCGATGTGTGGTTGATTAATCTCATGGTGATGTCGTCCATGCAATTCCTTTCTTGACCATTGCTCTTGTTTTTCAGTATCTGATAGGAACGGTAGGTTCAGCAGGTCATCTCTGGTAGCAAGACTTCGAGGTGTATATCCTTTATCAGCCAACGATACCACTCTGTGGAGGTCAGAAGTGAGAGCTTTTGCAGAGAAGAATTCTCTGAGATTTTTTATCTGTTAGGTGTGTAAATTGACAACATCTATTAATCCGCGTCCTCATTCTTTCCGCTTCAATGTTATTCGTATCACAGACGATTTTGGATGATGATTATTGTACTTTGTCAGCATCGTTTGGGTCTGCCTTTGAATATCATCCAGTTCTGTCTTAGTCTATCTGATTATTCCAAATGAGTAAAGCAACACTGGAATGGTATAGGTGTTAATTGCCTTGACTAGATTCCCCGAGTTTAACATTGATTTCAGCACAGTCTTCATACGCTGACTGTATTCTGAACGAATCTTCTCCTTTGATTGTTTTTGGTCTAGCAATCTGGCTTGTTGGTATCCCAGATATTTGTATGTTTTGCCATTCTTCATGCACTGTATAATATCACCGTTTGGAAGTTGTGTTTCACCATCTATGACTTTCCCCCTTTGAATGTTCAGGGTTTTACATTTTTCAATCCCGAACATAGTTTCATATGAACATCTGCCGAGAACTCACTGACAGTCTTCAGCAAATCATCCAATTGCTTCTTGTTCAAAGCATATAATTTGATGTCATCCATATACAGCAGGTGGGAGATTGTATGATAATTCCTATCTGTTTTTATCCTAAATCCGTATCCTGTTCTATTGAGCATTGACGACAATGGGTTCATAGCTAAACAGAACCATAGTGGACTCAGAGTCTCCTTGAAAAATTCCACGACGTATGGGTATCTCATCGGTTTTAATTGACTTATTGTTCATGTTGACCTGCAGAGACGTGCGCCAATGTGTCATTGTTGTCTTCAAGAATTCTACCAGGGCTGGGTGGATTTTGTATATCTGCAATGCTTCAAGAAGCCAAGAATGGGCGGTACTATCGAATGCTTCAGATAATCGAGAAAAGCTGAATGAACATTCCGATGCTCACGTGTGCCTGTTTCATTATCACAGAATCGATGATGAGTTGTTCCTAGCATCCGTGGTGTTTCTTTCTGCATCCTTTCTGCTCCTCTGCTAATATATTGTTGTCGTCAAAGTGTTGGTATATTCGATTGGATATGCATGAGGTGAGTATTTTGTATAGTGTTGGCAGGCAAGTGATTGGCCTATATTGAGACGGATCCTGTGTTCTATCGCTGTGTTAGCTGTTTCGCAAGGGCTCCATGAAGCTTATCAAACTTCTTGTACCAGAAGTTGTGGATATTATCTATACCTGTGGCCTTCCAATTGTCGGTCGCTCTAACTACTGTTGTGATTTCTTCCTCCGTTATTCCTTCGAAGTCCATATGTTTGATGAGTTTTGTTATTTCCCTTATGAAAATTGGCCGTGCTTTGGAGGAACCTTTGGTTTTGATGTTTCAGTACACTTGATGTATCTTGAGTGCCTCTTTGCTTTTGCTTGAAGTTTCTGCTTCAAAGTGTCCATATACACGTCGATATGTTGTTTGTGATCAGGGTGTTTTGTGTTCGTACCAATTTTTCTATGAATTTTGCGTATATAGGATTTCAACCGCCTTGAGGGCTTTTTGTTTCTTAGGAATTCTGTGAGGCGACCGATCTCAGCTCTAATATTGATTATTATTATTATTATTTGTTACAGTACACCTACCCCAAATTGTCAATCCTCAATTGTACCCCAGTGGGTTTCAATTTATTATATATAATACTTATATTACTATTACTACCGTTATGTATTACTAGATATTACATTGATAAATTGAATAAATGATGTTTAAATTAAATTTTAAGTTATTTCTTCCGTTTCAAACTTATTATGGAGGGCTATAATATGAAAGATGCTAATAAGAGGCGATTTCGTTTTTTCTTTTCGCCATAGGTAATATCAACTTACACAAAAATATTTTGGGGTAATGATTAAAAAAGTTCCCCGACCGCTGATCTAGAACGAACCCTTTTCCTGAAAATATTTCATTTACATTTTTTTGGTGATTCATTAGAAAAATTTAAATCCTCATCTCTATGGAAGTTTTATTCAATTGTAAAAGCAATAATAAATGTGAGACACGATAACGTTATTTCAAAATATAAAAACTGAATTCTTTGTTAAAACGATTTTCCTAAAATTATATAGCTACGAAATCGAAGATTTTTACACATGAAACTTGTTAACAATATTTGGAAAGTGCTCCGGATGAAATATATTTAGCTAATAAATAACAATTTCGAGCCAACTTAGTTCATTGTTTATTGTAGGTCGCCCTTGTGGCTGGTGTTCCAGGTACTTTACAACATTAACATTTCCGACATTGAAGTTTTGGGTTCCACAATGCTTATTGCAATTCCTAATACAAAAACTAAAAAACCAAGAAAATTTACAATCACGGGTGATTTTTATAATATTATACAAAATGAATATAATATATAATTTATTGTTTTTCAAATATTCTTCATGATGACCGATATACTTTTGCATGCGCTTAAACCAATTTACGAAACACTTTTGTCACTCCCAATGAGATACCTACAAAACATGGTTTTGTGAGGTTTCAACTGCCTCTTCTGCCGTCAGAAAAATCGCTAGATGCCAAATCGGGACAAAGTGCTTCGTGCACGAACAACTTTTGTAGGGTTTGGCTCGTTTTGAAAGACCTCGTCACCTGTAACGATTTCGTAAACGTCTTTTAAGGATCGGTCGAATTTTTTCAACATTTCTTCTTACCAAACGACACGAGCCTTCTTTTGAAAAATTGTTGGTAATTATACCGTATAATGGCGGTAGTCAGAATTCACTGAAAGAATGTTTACTTCCTAATTTTGGGGCCCAGAATCCAAATCTGAAGTCGTTTTGCTCTGGAAGGCTATTGTTTAAGGAAAATAAAAGAAAAAATTTCCATGAAGTCCTTTTGTCTATATCATTTAAACTCCATCATTGCTTCATTAGAATGCCTTGTTATTATGACAACTCGTAATAATGGAGTTTTCTGTTTCTATCTCTAACGTGAATTTAATTTTATCTGGCACAAACAGACCATTAGAATCATTCAAAACATTCATTAACAAAATTCACGATAATATTGAATTCACATCAGAGATAGAAACACAAAACTACATTCACTTTCTGGATTTAACTATTACTAAAGTTAACGCCAAACATGATTTTTCTATTTTTCATAAGCCATCGCATACAGATATTACTATTCATAGTTCATCTACACATCCTTATCCACATAAATTAGCTGCTTACAATAGTATCGTACATAGACTCATTAATATCCCAATGTCGTAAAATAATTTTATAAAAGAGCAAAATATAATTAAACAAATAGCAGCCAATAACGGTTATAGTTCTAGTATGATTGAGAACATGATTTCAAGCAAAAATTTCAAAAACAATCCAGGAAGTATTTCCAAGTATAAAAGTTCTAACACAAAATACAACATCTTAACTTACATTGGTATTTCTAGTCTTAAATTAAAATCATTCCTCTCGCATTATAATTTCAATATAGCATTCCGAACTGATAATTCAAATCAAAAACTGCAAATCCAAAATTAAAGTTAATAAGTCCGGCGTTTATAAACTGTCTTGCGGGGATTGTAATAAAATTTATATCGGTAGAACTTTAAGAAATTTCAAAGTTAGATTAACCGAGCACAAACGTAGTTTTACTTATCATAAATCGGATTCCCATTATTCTAATTACTTACTCGAAGAAAACCATAACTTAAATGATAATTTCAACATTTTATACAATGAAAATAATACACAAAAACTCAATCTTTAGGAAATTTTGGAGATTAACAAAGGAAATAATTCAGGTAGATTACTGTCAATTAGATCTAAATCCTTCTTCTTCACTAAATCTTTTCGTTTCATAAAGTAAGCAACTCCGATGTGTTTTCCACCATACCCTTTGTACTTGTACCTAATGTAATAATAAGTAGGAAATAAGAATATAAGGAATCACTCTGTTCATTAGTTTGTATCTATCTGATGAAGCCACAGTGTGGTGAAACCGGTCATAGTTTTGTTAATATAGTGAAATATACCATAGTTTATTTGCATTGAAAATACGTAGATCGATTTTCATCAAGCAACGACCTCCTCAATCAAATAACTTGTTTTATTTTTTCAGCTTTCATTTATTTGTTTATTTGTTTTTGATTTATACTTTGCGGTTGTGGAGAAAATACAGTCTGTTAATCGGTAAAATGAAATATATATATATATATATATATATATATATATATATATATATATATATATATATATATATATATATATATATATATATATATTTCTATATTTCTATATTTTATTTCTATTTCGATTATTAGTGAGTTTTTCAATTCAATCGAATAAAATATCTGACCGTTTTATGTACCTACTAGACAGAAAATCATGTGAGTAGTGGACAGAACGCATGATCATTTCAAATAAATAGGTCATCCGTCCCATGGACCGGATAAAACTTAGAAGCTGTCTTTAATACAGTAACAAATATTGATCGATTCCAAGCAGCAGATTTATAACATCTGCTCTCAGTCAATGAATCTTCAAATATTGGTAAGATTTTCTGATCATGTTTGAGACGAGGAACTGAATAACTCTGAATAATGAACCGGAGTTTGAAATTACTTTGCATACTGGATCCAATTGCAAATGAAATCCTCACCTATTTAAACTCCGATCTACTCAAATCCTGGATCCAAACCTTGAATGAATATTACTTCCACTTTAGTTAAATAAGTACTTATTGTAGCAAAAAAGTTATATCTTTAGCACGTTTTTCCATAGGTAATAAAAGCTGTCCTGAATAAAAGCAAGAAAAACCTCACAACTCACATGTTAGAAATTATTATCTTTCTTTGAAAAATGTGAAACTTGTAATTTATAACTTGAGCACGTTGCACAATAACGACGCATTCATCTAAAACAACTTTAAATTTTATCGTGTTCGTCGGTCGCTTGCTGAGGAGTTGAGATATGGTCGTCCCAACATCAATTGTATTAGCAGAAATATCGTAACTGATATCGTCTATTAGCACTACAATAATTTTTCAAATCAAATCTATCGTATTCATTTTGCATAGAATCAACTGTATCATTTCGCTATGTCTGTTTTATTGTTTTCAAATTCCATTTCGATTTTCAGACAAATTCTGAGAGAATGTTTGTTATACTTACATTCAACAAAACTGTGCATTCAAGAAAGTGGGGAACTGACCTGAAAAAAAAAAGAATTCTTCAATACAGTTATCGATACAGAGCAACAGCTTATCTGCTTTATTTTTCATACAAATTATATCTTAATTGTTGACATAGTTCTCTTTCTTTGATCCTCCTATTTTTAGAAACAGATATCAATGAAAGGCATATCTGTTGATCATACGGACGAAATCATCTTGAAAAGGCTGCTCTTGAATGCTTTCAATTTTTTGCCTACTTTAAAAAAAATGGAAATACATTTAAATAATGGCTGAATATGTTAAGCCGTATGTTCGGAATTAATTCAGGTAATTGATATTTAATTGAGTACAAAAAGATAAGGTTAGTGAAATAATTGGCAATCTTTGACTTAGAAGCGTGAAATTTGGTAGGAACTAGTGTCTTCTAGTACAGATATAGTAAAAAATCTGAAAACTCAAAACTGATATTTTTTTGGTATAATGAACGTATTAAATTTTTTTTACGAAGCGCGTAACGTTATCGAGTTGAAATTGATAATAGATACTCACGTTCGTAGTCTCTTTGATTTTCGAAAAGATCAAACTTTTCAGTTCACGTCACCGGAAAATACGACCGTTTATATTGCATGCTGCTGCTTACACAGACACTCTCAAGGGAAAAAGCCATAGAGTTCTTCGCGATAAGATAACATAAAATTTTGCAAGGAGCTATGTCATTTAACACATATATAGGACAAAACCGGAATTCTGGTAATTCTTAGTTACACACCGTGTGAGCAAGAAAGCGGCTTGTCTAAGGACTAACGCTCTTCATTCCTATCTGGTTGTCAACCAGGCATACATCAAATCTCTAAAAATTACTAGTTAATTGCAAGATAATCGCAATGTGTAGACACATTGAATTATTTTTATTCAAAGAACAATATTCAACCTTCCATAGAATGTTAAATATCCTTCCCTTAAGGTCAAGAGATCGAAGGAGTATATGCAATCACTTTTTGACGATGAAGACAGAGAGCCTCTTGCGGAAAAGGATGCAATAACAGGACCTTCTATCACAAAACGCGAAGTAACATACGCAATGAATGATTTGAAAAGGAACAAGGCTACTGGACCGGACGGAATTTGTGGAGATTTGTTCAAAGTAATTCGAAATATTATTTGGACATTTTCACTGACTTTTTCAACTACGTCTACGATACAGGAAATATTCCTGACGATTGGCTGATTTCATCATTTATTTCATTAGCAACGAAATCATCTTCTAAAAAAAGCGAGGAATATAGATCTATCAGTCTCATGAGCCATTACTGAAAGTATTCCTTAAAATAATACATGGACGAATTTACTCAAAACTAGAAGAAAACATTTGTGAAACGCAGTTTGGCTTCAGGAATGGTCTAGGTACTAGTTTTAGTTCCGTTGTTTTCGCTCGTAATTCTGAATTATTTCACGCCAGTTGTGGTAGGAAGTTGTGATAAAATTGCTATTTTTCGAAAATCTAACATACGAGTGCAATCCAAAAAGCAATATATTATCTAGAACGATTCAGTTCGGTAGTATTGGATTGTGAATAGTTTTTTCATCATGTTATATTTGCGTAGTTAGTTCAAGGTTTCCGTTGATTTTATGCTGTGCTGTTACCAATGCACACTACAGTGATATTCGTAGGATCTCGACAATTCCATACTAATTTATTCATAGATTACGCAGGGTGTTCTACACACGTATATCCATGTTTGGAAGTGTCTACTATACAGATACACTGTAGTGCTGTTCCCCCATATCTGCTACAATGGTATTTGTAGGATCTCGAATACTCCGCTCAAACTTCCAAATAGATAACAGAGATCGTTCACGTACCTACCGTGCCCTTAAGTGCTCTCCCCCTATACATGCTGAAATCGTATTCATAGGATCTCGTTCAATTCTCTGTTTTTGACATGAAAAGGTTTAGAGTCGCCATGTTAGACGTTTTGCTAATGAAATTGATGAACAGGTTTAAGTAGAGTAATCCCGAATAGTCGAAATAGATAGTGTGTGGTTGGACAAATTATTGACAGTGTTTGCGGGCAGCGATAGCAGCACGTAATTGATTGAACAGTTATAGATACTCTTGTAAACCACAAAATATGTTGATGTATACTGTTTAATTTGTCCCTATTCGTACCAGTTTCATTTTTGTAGTACGCAGTGCATAGTAGTTCACATCTTATTGTCGCTTCGCTTTCCATCTCCTACTGCCGCCATACGCACTTATATAAAGTTGAGCTTGACCAATCCGCTTCAAAATATTGATTTGTGGTTCATACGTATGTTATTAATAATAAAAAACAAGTACTGTGTTTTAAGGAATTTTACTTAATAATTGCGATTCGTAACGCGTTTCACTACCCGTAGCTTCTTCAGACGAATGAATGTACAGAAAATATAAATGAGAATATAACTATAAATGTTCTTGAGTAATTAAAAGCTTATTGGGTTTCTTCTTCTTAAGTGGTTATTTATGACAGGTATATCCAATAAAATTAAGGAATAGATTGCTCCCCGAAGAGATTCAATAGAGGTGAAGGGCTTAAATCGACTTGTTCATTGATAAGTCTACCTGAGTGTTTGTATTTATTGATTTCTACAGTTTCCCAAAAATCTACCTTCCAATATTTATTATCTGTAAGCAAAATTTCAAACTGTGGATCGAAAGAGTGATTATTTTCTAAGAGATGATTCGCGTAATTTGAATCTGATTTTTTATTTGAAAAACTGCGTTTATGTTCCGATATTCTAATATTGAAATTTCTGTATTCTACCAATGTAGAAATTATCACAGTCATTGCAATTCAATCTATAAACACCTGATTTATTGTTTTTACCTGGTTTGGTTTTATTATTTCTAATATATTTGCCTGAATTATTATTAGTTTGGAAAGATATGTTGAAATTATTGCTACTTAAGAATGATTTCATTTTCTCACTTGTAATGCCAACGTAGGTAGAAATCAATAAATACAAACACTCAAGTAGACTCATCAATGAACAAGTCGATTTAAGCCATTCACCTCTATTGAATCTCTTCGGGGAGCAATATATTCCTTAATTTTATTGGATATACCTGTCATAAATAACCACTTAAGAAGAAGCAACCCAATAAGCTTTTATATAATAAGATATAATATAGATATAATAAGAACATTTATAGTTATATTCTCATTCATATTTTCTGTACATTCATTCGTCTGAAGAAGCTACGGTGTAGTGAAACGCGTTACGAATCGCAATTATTAAATAAAATTCCTTAAAACACAGTACTTGTTTTTATTATTGATAATGGAATTTTACTAACTAAAAGCCTCCCAAATTCAAAACGTATGTTATTATTGAAATTGAAAGATATTGTATAAAACAACATAGTCTTCGATATGAAATATAGCCATAGAACAATCTTGTATTTTTCTAATTCCTAGTTGAACAAATCAAGATCTATTGAAATCAATAGCAAAACAGGATAGGAAATTCAATTACTAAGTGCTTAAAGCCCACTTGGAAACTGACACTCTTGATAATCTCCATAGCCTTTGATTATAGTTTCCAACTAGATACCTCAAGCGATCTGGAAAGAAAGGTGTCAAAGATCCCTTTCCCCGAGGAGACAACCTCGGCAAACAAAATCTGGCGCCCGAGATATTCCAGACGAATAAAAACCGTTACAATCAGTTAGTCTTTTGAAGGAACCAACGAACTTGCTAGAGCGTGGGATCTGGGAACTAGTATATGTAGTAGTTAGGTGGAAGCGGTCTCACTATCTAGTTCTTTCGCGAGCTACGCAAGACTGTACCTGTGCCAAGAACCGATTCCATAGCCTACTTACACCTTACGTAACATCCTCCAACCAACCTCTTTCCAGTAAGCAGCATTTCTACTATTGCTCGAAAAGTATTATGTTGCAGTAATTCATGCCTTCCTTCTATTATTATCCACAATCAGAACGAAGTCTAAATACAACGATTATGGAGATTCTAGAGGCGGAAACATGTTAAGGTTTTTTTAATGTATAGATTTCAGACAGCATATATACCTCTGTCACAAAATATACCAAATTCGATATTTCAAACAAATATACTATACTTAATGTTCAAATGACTATGCTAGACTATAAGAGAAATTCAAACTTCTCGAGTTCGACAGATCTGAATGTTGTAATTGATTTACGATCATCATTAGCATAATTTGTGGAAGCATGGACACCTAATTGTAAAATAACAGCAAATAACGTGAAACATCAAGCTTGGATCTATTACCACAAATCCCTTACATATCTAATATTTCTTTCACGGGCTATACAGACACCGCAGTTTACTGAAACATACATGGAATATATACAAGAAGTTCCAGATGTATCTCGAACATATTTCATTTCTAGTTGCCATCGTTCTTTGCTTCAAGCAAAAACCGATATAATAAATATCGGTATCTAACGAAAGACAGTCAATAAAATACTTCAGTAGATATCGGCTCGTTTTATGATAGCATGACGGGAGATAGAAAAACTACTCGTTCGGATTTGATCCAATTTAATTGTATATACAGGGTACTCATACTTAACAAAGAGGTTTAAGGTATTAATTTTATTTTTCGATCGCTTCAAGATGATATTGTCAAATAGTTAATAAAGGTATCTTGTTGAATCACTTTTTTAACATCATAGAAATGAGAAGAATGAATATTGATGAACCTAAATGTCAATGGGTACATAAAATGGGTGAAACCATTTGAATTGGTTGCAGAATTTATGATTAGTTCATAAAAGAACTTGTGCGTCTCACATTATCATTAAAATAAATATTCGCCTATATTATGAAAGTACTCTCTCACTCTTTCTTCAGAAAGGTATTTGAGTCTCCTTTGAAGTATAACACCTATATGTTCGATTGAATTCAAGATAAAGATAATGAGCCTTGAGGATAGTGGTATGTGTGTGATTCCCTGATTGTCTTGTCATAATAAAAACAATCAATGTGTTTTAGGAGTTTTACTGAATAATTGTGATTGTAACGCGTTTCACTACACCGTAGCTTCTTCAGACGAAATTTTATTATTGATAATGGAATTCTACCAGGTAAAAGCCTCCCAAATTCATATATCCTGTCATAGTTTCAATAGATCAATTTGGTTAGTCTAACACACAAACAAGAATTTTTGAATATTGTTCATCATGACAAGTTGATGAATAATCAAATTCATAATCTTTTGTATAATAAATATCAGGTTTTCCATAATAATTTCATCCCAAAAAAAAATAAAATGACACCTTGCAGTGCCCGAATATCTTGAGCTGACCTCGAATTTCTATTGACATGAAGTTCTGATATATCTTGTTAATTAGGTAATATTGCACCACTGTTGTCTTCAAAATCAGCGTCTTTAAGGTACATCACCAATTTCTTGATTTCATTGAAGCATTTCTGTAAATACGCCATGAAAAACTTCTCTAATTATCTATTAAATAGCTATGTTTGAAAAACAATACTCTTAACAATTCGAGGCTAGTTAAATCGGGAGATCTTGCCGGCCAATAATCATGTTCTCTCTATTATTTGCGCTTCAATTTCCCAGTGATTCCGGAAGACAGTCGTGTAGAACATTATGAAACATCTGAGTATTCAAGTATCTATATTTTCAATGAAATAAAACTACTCCATTGAATGGAGTATTATATAATAGTAAAAAAGGTTTAATCATGGGTAATCCTCTGAGCCCTCTGCTTGCTGAAATTTCCATGGATAATATTGAAAAAACTATCCAAGAACATCTGTTATTCAAACACTTTATTTATTGGTTTAGATATGTCGACGATGTCATTTGTTGTTTCACTGGCACAAACAGACAATTAGAGTCATTCAAAACATTCATTAACAAAATTCACGATAATATTAAATTCATTTCAGAGATAGAAACAGAAAACTCCATTAACTTTCTGGATTTAACTATTACTAAAATTAACGGCAAACATGATTTTTCTATTTTTCATAAGCCATCGCATGGAGATATTAATATTCACAGCTCATCTACACATCCTTATCCACATAAATTAGCAGCTTACAATAGTATGGTACATGGACTCATTAATAACCCAATGTCACAAAATAATTTCATAAAAGAGCTAAATATAATTAAACAAATAGCAGTCAATAACGGTTACAATCCAACTATGATTGAGAACATGATTTCAAGCAAAAATTTCAAAAACAATCCAGGAAGCATTACCAAATATAAAAAATTCTAACACAAAATACAACAGCTTAACTTATATTAGTATTCCTAGTCTTAAACTAAAATCACTCCTCTCGCATTATAATTTCAATATAGCATTCCGAACTGATAATTCCTTAGGCCAGCATATCAAACACTGCAAATCTAAAATTGATAAAGTTAATAAGTCCGGCGTTTATAAACTGTCTTGCGGGGATCGTAATAAAATTTATATTGGTAGAACTTTCAGAAATTTCAAAGTTAGATTATCCGAGCACAAACGTAGTTTTAATTATCATAATGATGATTTCAAAATTTTACACAATGAAAATAACAGACAAAAACTCAATATATTGGAAATTTCAGAGATCAACAAAGAGAAGAATTCAGGTAGGTTACTTAATAGTCAATTAGATCTAAATCCTTCTCCTTTACTCAATCTTTCCAACATACCTCTTGTACCTATTGTAATATTAAGTAGGAAATAAGACTAATATATAGGAATAACTCTGTTCATTAGTTTGTATCTATCTGATGAAGCCACAGTGTGGTGAAACCGGACATAGTTTTGTTAATATAGTGAAAATCTAAATACTTTAGTTTTATTTCATTAAAAATATGTATATGGATTTTCATCAAGTAACGACCTCCTCAATCAAAATATTCAAGTATCCTTTAAAAAATATGAATCTATGTCATGGGGCCCTATGATTGCTTTCCATGTGTTGACATGACATCGGTGATGGATGTATACATACATACAAAGGATTCTTTAACTCCTACGCGGAGCATAGAGCTTCAGTAAGTGCTCACCAGCAGACCCTATTTCTCGCCGTAACTTTGGCCTCTCTCAATGTCTTTCCCACCTTCTTCAATTCATCCATAATCGACCTTCTCCATGTGTGCGCTGGCCTTTTCTTCTGCCCTGTGGGTTCCAGTTCAGTGCTGTCTTAGCAATACAAATGTCATTCTTGCAAAGGGTGTTTCCGATCCAGCCCAATTTCCGTAATTTGATTTCCTTCTCTATTTTATTCTAATTGGGCAGGTGGAGGAGATTCTCTTTTCTAATTGTATGTGGCCAGAAACTTCTGAGTATTCTATGACATTTATTCGCGAAAACCTGTAGCCGATCCGTTAGAGTTTTCGTTCCCTTTCAAGTTTCGCAACCGTACAACCCCTTCACGTTAGACTGATATAGACGCAATTTGGTTTGTGTAGAATACTGGCTGGAATTCCACACTGGTCTGAGTATGCTGAAGGCGTGTTGGGCTTTACGTAGTCGGTGTCTTATATTGGCTGCGGCTCCCCCACTCCAGGTGATGATGCTGCCAAGATAAGTTAATTCGTTGACGTCCTCTATGTTCTCGTCTCCTACATGAAAGGCACTGCTGCATTCGTTGTTTAGCTTCATGGATTTGTATATTAATTTGCAGTCCAATCTTCTTGGCTTCGTCGGCTAGCGCTTGAAGTTGTCGAGAGGTATCTTGAAATGCTTGATCAACAATACACACATCGTCGGCATACTCTAGGCCGTTTAGGTGGTCAGTTAGGGTCCATCTAACTCAACACATGTCAACGTTAGCTTTTTCGAGGACATAATCGAGCATGATATTTAATAGAAGGGGGAAGAGCACACAGCCCTCTCACACTCCTGACAAGAGGTCGAACTGGTCAACACTTGTGCCGTTGTGAGCGACGCAACATTTTGCGTCTTTATAGAGACATTTGATCAGGTCTATTATTTTCTCAGATACTACTCTCAGCTTAAGTACTCTCCAAATTGCTTTTTGTGACAGTCCATCAAAGGCTCGCTTGAAATCTATAAACATGAGGTATAACGTCACTTACAATTTCACTGATTGTTCAATGAGGAGTCGTATTGTGTTAATATGGTCAGTGCAGGAAGAACGCGGTCTGAAACGAGCTTGGTTTGGTCGTAAGATCGTTTCGATCTCTTCTGTTAGTCGGTTTTCATTAGTGAAGCCAGTATCTTGTTGACAGTATAAAAGTGAGAATTGTGCCGATTCACTTCACCACTATTATAGAACTCATTTTCGTCGGAAAACATAGTAACATCTAAGAAATGCTCGTAATCTGCCGCCATATTCAATACTCATAAACCAAAATGTAGAGTCGCTCGAAATCTCTTTTGGATAGTTCCCAATGAAATTGGACACGATGTGGGTGGAATCTGTTCTTCATAATTCTGGCTACACTCTGTCTGCTTATTACAGTAATTTCGTTTTCGTCATTTTCAATAACAGGTTTCAGCCGGATTGATTCCCCATAAGACACACTTCAGCTACAGCCGGCACGGTGGCGTATGGGATATGATGCTCGTCTCCTGCGCAGAGTTACCTGGGTTCAATCCCCACAAAGTCGGTGCGATTTTTCGGATTCTGGGAAATGCTTGAGTATCCATCTTTTGGAGGAGATGTAAAGCCGTCGGTCCTGTCTAACAGAGATGTGTTGGACATTAATAACTCCTTCCCCCCGGCACGAGAGGGGTTCGGCAAAATTCCCGGGTTAGTGAGGTGAAATTCCCCGGCATGTCATTGGTCGAAAGGCAGAAATAGAGCACGTTAAAGAAATAACAAACAAACACTTTAGTTCCTGGAAATGTAAGCAGTATTGTCTTGAATGTTTCTTAATCCGGATGTCTCTGGTTCGAATACTTTTGGGAATAAACCCTGGTGAAAAAAACAGTGCTCTCGAAACATTCACCGATCGTTATTATTAGGTCGATGACTTTTTTTTCATGATTCTCACTTCGCTCAAATCAACGTTCTCCTGATAGATGGATTGGGAGAAGAGGAAACGAAAATTGGCTTGCAAGATCTCCCAATTCGACTTTCCTTGATTTTTCATGAGATATGTGAAGGGCTTTGCGTTTTAAATGCCGCCAACTAACCCGGAAGATATGAAACAGCGAATTAGAGAAGTTTTCAGAGAGTAACCTTAAAAATGCTTGTGAAAGTGAGAAATTCTGTGAAAGGAGATTGCTTTTTTGTATTGAGCAGAACGGCAGCCATTTCGAGCACCATATGTGAATATGACGTAATCATTGTTCTTCTTCATTGTGAGAATTATGTTCTTGGTGTCATGTATTTCGCGAAGAATTTTCTCACATTTATGTATGGACTTCATCATATGAAGTTCAAGTTCAATGTTTTTATCGACCTTTTTACATTTTATTCTTATCACTTCTAGAAAAAGATTTTATATTAGAAAAAGTCCTTAAATCACAGAAAATGTCAAATATTTCAAAACCTGCGATTTAACAAAATTATCACTTTCATATGTAATTTTGTCATTGAACGTCATGTGTATTCAAAATATTTTTTAGTTGTAGTCCTATCAGCAATACATACGACTAGGGATTCACGGCTTGACATGAAAATCAAGCTGATTGACTTGACTTGAAATACCTTCATCAAAAAGTTCCCGAATTTTATTATCAAAATCAAAAATACAAAGTTATTCATTCAAATCAATATTGTCTCCTTCAAAGTACTCTCAATCGACTGCAATGCACTTATACCAGCGCTTGATCCAATCCTTTTCAATTTGCGGTATGGCCTTCAGGGCCATCTTCGATTTTTCCATTATTTCCTCTCGGCTGCTAAAACGCTTTCCCGGAGCAGTTTCTTCAGTCGACCGAACAGGAAAAAGTCAGAGGGAGCCAAATCAGGTGAATTTGGTGGTTGTTGTAAGGTATTGGTGCTGTTCTTAGCCAAATGGTAACGAAAAATGAAGGTATTATGAGACGGCACGTTATCGTGGTGTGAAATCCATTAGTTATTTTGCCACAATTCTGGTCGTTATTGACGAACAGCTTCACGAAAACGCCTCATAACGCCCAAATAATACTTCTTGTTGTTAGTTTGACCTTTTGGAAGGAATTCATGGTGCACAACACCTTTGTAGTCCATGAAAACCACACGGTAACAAAGTCGGGAACTTTTCGATCAAGTTTGTAAGTCGAGCGTTTGTTTTCAAAATTCAAGTCAAGAAGAAAGCATCAATCAGAACACAATTGAACACTACCTGTTGAGACTATATCAGTATCTGAATGCGATGAGTTTTCGTCTGGGTATTCGAAACCGCTGTCCTCATAAGGATCTGCTTCCATTTTCGACGAGATGTCAGGAAAATCACTGATTCGATTTCCACACGATTTTCAACACTAAACGGTTATTTAACCTACCCAGTTTTCTTTTTCCGTGCGGTTTGCGTACTGGAATAATGATAATGATACAACAGTAACAGCATATTAACACGAAATGAAGAAGGAGGGGGAATATATCTAAATGTAATAAACCTTAATCGATATACTTACGCTTCTGGCAGCTAGGTGATGAAACTACATACATTTCTTTCAGTCCTCTATATATTTTTAAGGAATATGAATTTCCGAAGAATGATACGAAAACCCTTTGAAAGAATCGTTTTATTTGAAGCTATTCTATATTATATAGAAATCTAGAGTAGGTTATAGGCGATATCAATACTTTTCTGTGGGTTGTTGTTGAATATGTATTCATATTTATGTAAATTTTTACATTTTTGAAATGACTGCTGTTTGATTTCTTCCTGTTATCCTTTAAATTAACCCAAGTCCTCGCGCACCTTATTGTATCTACTTGTTGCGATGTGAAACAAACTGACTAGATCAAACGTAATAAGTTTTGTAATCCCTGTGTGTCGCAGACAGTTAAAAAATACTGTATGACTAAAGATACGACAACAAGAGATTAGCAAGTAAACTTAACTTTATGGTCTTACAAGTATAAAGCTTTCAGGTAGCTTGAAAAAGCTTGATGTCAAGTAAAATTTTTGGGGGCAAAATTAAGTCAAGTCAAAACTTTGATTTTTCAGAAGCTTGTTAACTCAAGCTTTTCGAGAAAATTTCAAGCTACTTGACTTGATGAAACCCTGCATACGAATACCGAAACATAATTTTTTAAATCCGGCATTTTCTGTACATTATCTTACTCGGCGTGCCTGAAGGGCCACCCTGTATACACTTTTTCGAAAATGCAAATTCAAAAGAAGCATATTCGACGGATTATATTTTTACCACTAAAAAGTTAAAGTTCAGTTGGAAATGGAAAAATTGTTTGCGTTGCTAAAACTGGTTAGACAAATTTCAATACTGAAGATGTAATAGATAGGTTAGATTTCTCTGAAAACGAAATGAAGATGATCATGAGGAAGATAAAGCGTTGATTGATGCAAAATCTAAAGAGAAACTCTGTAAACAGAAGAATTTTAATGAAAAGATGTTCGAGGAATCATTTGCTACAAACGGTGTACAATTCTAGTATTCTCGGAAAATGGGATTTCTGGAACAGATACTACCAATACTGTGCAACTATTTGTAGGGGAGATAGAGATCGGAAATTTTTCTACTCGAGGTGATTGGTTAGGATTCATGTATAATAGTACTGCTCTTCTCTGAATAATGTCCATCAGATGCCTAACGAATAGAGAACAAAATTTATAATACCATTTATCAGCAACTGAAAAAGTAACCAACTAGACATCATCTCTACATCCATCCATTAGATAGGATCCTACCAACTAGCCACCAAACTTCTCAAGCAGACTATATGAAGCTGATTCAACAAACAAAACTGCATGATAAATCCATCAAACGCTCGAACAAAAGTAAAGGCAACGCAAGTACCTTCTGTTGTAGATGTATAGATATGTGTGACGTGAAAAAATCACTTGGTTGATCTACGGAAAACTATACCAACGCTTATTGAGGATTTCTAGACTCAATATTCAATTTCATCGTTCATGCTGTTTTCATAAACTTGAATAAAATAGACTACTCTGATCTAGGACGGATATTTTCGAATTGGGTGTATCGTAGTTAGTTTTCAACTGCAAAACATCATAGTCCCATATGAGACTTACATAGTTATATACAAAGTACTAATTCTGTCATTGCTCTGTCAATTCATGCATAGAAGGGAGAGAACTTTTTCAGTAAATCTTTTAAAATATGGGTAACTTTCCCAACGTATGTGAAGCCTTATATCTGTGTTGATCTTTAGATTTTGGGTACACCAATTTTATTGCTTTGAGTTTCCGTTCTTTGTTAAGTAATTCAGTTATAATATTTGGATTGTAACCATAATGAAGAGCTATTAGTTCGATAATACAAAGTAATCCGTCGAAATTATTTGAAGAGGAATATTTAATAATGTATTAATCATACTGTGGAAAGCTGCTATTTCGTGTTGAACGGATGAAACGACGTATTGTGAATATCGTATAACACGTAATTGATTGTGCTTAAAAAATTGTTCTTCACTTTTCCCCCAAAATCTATCTAAGCTCTTCATCAGTCTCATTGACTTGAAGGTCATGCAATTCTTTCTTCGTTGCGCGTACACCAACCGATATTTCAATACCCTATTGGAGACTCTTTTCATACTAACCTTATATTTACAAACTAAGCTAATATTATCAACATACCACCACCAACACAATATTTCATCTATTGACTCAAGACAATTTAAAGGAAGCACTTCGCAAAATTTCAATTTTGATGTTTTTATATTCAATGGGCACAGTTTGAGATTCATAATGCCAAAAAACTGTGCCTCTTTCAATATCAATACGTAAACATTTAACATAAGGTTTTTTGCAATTCTTGCTTTTTCCCGCGAATTTTCAAGAAAGCTTCTTGTATAGAAACTAGGACAATCATGTACACACCAAAAAAAGAAGTGAACCAGATCAATCGTGAATTCTTGTATAATCCAGCATCCTCATGTAGAAATTGCTTTTCATTTATATAAACACCTCAAAAAGTCTAGGGAACACTAACCAATATCTTTAAAATATGAATTTGATGATTCGAATTTATAGAAATCTTTCTGTTTTTGTTAGGATGTATTGTATATAATGTATTCTCAAAAAACCAAATAATATTTGACTTCTCCAAAGCACCTATTATAAAAAAAAATTGAAATTTGATAATGACGAAATTTGGTAAAACACAAAAAAAGATCCTGAACTAGTATTTTCGAAACGATATGGAGGCACTTATATTTTTTGGTACCCAGAAGGTCCACCTCTGTTATTAATGACACTTTGGCATCGTCGCGGCATGCTCAATATTAAATTGTCTATTACATTTTGCCCTAAGTCATTCCAAGCCCCCTGAACTACTAATCGAAGCTCCTGCTCATGATGGAAGACGTTTTGACGCAGGAGATTTCTTTTTAGGGTGTCCCACACATGCTCGGTGGGATTCAGATATGGAGAGGAGGATGGCCACGGTAGAAGATCGATATCATTCTCTTCAAGGAACGTTGAAGACAACTCTTGCACGATGAGGAGGAGCATTATCTTGTTGAAAGAGTGGATTTTGACCCGTTTTTTGGAGATACGGTATCACTACAGGTAAAACTATCTCATTTGCGTAGGAATTTCCCGTGAGGTTGTTCTGTATGAAAACGAGGTCAGTTCTTCCACCGAGGCGTATATCTCCCTAGAACATCACTGATCCGCCTCCCTGTCTAACAACTTCTCGAGCATGCTGAAGACGGTTTTGCTTTCCGAGTTCCCTCCATATTCGAATTCTTCCCGAATCGGTATAACTAAATCTAGATTCATCACTGAAGAGCACTGTGGCCTACCTCTCTTGATCCCAGTTTACGTGTTCTTGGCACCAAGCTGAACGAGCAGCGCGATTTCCATGGGTCAGTTGTGGAACTCTTAAAGGATGTCTCGAGTGAAGCTGACCTTCGTGCAGTCGATTTCTCACAGTTTGGTCGGAAATTTGTACATTATGAACTCGTGATAGCTCTTGAGCTAATTGAGATGCTGTGGTAGCACGATCTCTTCTGGCTTGTAAAAATCGGTCTTGGGCGACTGTAGTAATCCTGAAACGACCTGTATGGCGTTCTCCTACGCTACCTGTTTCATTGAAACGCAACCATAAACGGTTTATGACACTTGGGCTACTTCCCAGAAGCCTGGATACTTCCCGTTGTGAGCTCCCAGCTTAAAGAATGCCAACGGCTCGTAACATCTCTTCTCTAGTCAAATGTCGTCTTTCCATGGTCGAATCACAAAACTTGAATCTTTTATTTGTGCTTACAACAAAAACAAAGTGCCAACTAACTGATTTTAAACACTGAATACATGAAATGATTATAAAGCAGCGTCGCATCTGCTGCAGTTTTAGTTTTCTATAAAAAAAAACTTAAATCTGTTGCGGCACTCTACATAATTTGGTGAGAAATTGATGCAGGTGTTCATTTCTTAAAAAGAATCATCCATATTGATCGTTCTGGATACGATATATCGATATTCAGAAGTGTTCCCTAGACTTTTTTGAGGTGTGTATTGGGTTAGTGAAATCTATAATTCCTGAATTGTCGGTTTTTAGCAAAAACGCTCGGACTGGTCGAGTCACCTTCACTTTTTGATTTCAAATGGCAACCTCCTCTTGTGATTGCTTTTTTAAAGCTCTATGTAGCTTCTAAATAACTGTGCGAAAATTCCAGAAAAACGATTGCTCTCTCGAATACAGGGTGTTAAAATACCCATTATTCTCGTCACGTCGCCTGATCATTTCCTCGCAAAATTGGTGTCGGGTTAGGGGATTGCAAACTCATCTCGTGATTAATTTGAAATACAATTGCGAATGAACAAACATGTGCTCAAGACCTTTTTCACAATAACATAGTCATTAATATTATGCATGAGTTTTGATATTTCAATACCTTGTAAATGAGAGAACAATCGTTTTTCTGTAATTTCTATCTAGAAATCTAGACGTTATCTAAAAGTTTCGTAGAGCTTTTAAAAGAGCAATCTCATAATGTTCGGTTGCCTTTTGAAAATAAAAAGCGAGGGTAGCTGGGGGTTAGGTAGTTGGGGATAAAGTTCTCAATTTATAATAAAAAGTTAGGTATTTAAAATCAAAAATCGACCTCTGCGAGCCTTTTTGCTAAAAACCTACTATTATGAATTTTATTAAGGTAGATAAGAAAACCACCCGGCTCAATTTTTAATTTTTCCCCCCATCGCATCATTATCACAATTTCACAATTTCAAAGAGATATTTTACTGATACGTCAATTCTAATCACACCGGAATCAGATTAATATAGATTAATAGTCACGTAATATCAGATACTTTTATAGCAGGACTTTTAAATATGAGTGTTAACTATAGCATCCACCATTATAGCCACAGATGCTAATAAACGTAGATATAATTCATTACTTCTAACAACCAGGAAAAATACAAACATTCCGTTGGTTTCTTATTCCCCATCAATTAGCGTTCGGTCTCCCAATGACGACTGACAGATATTGACATTAAATTCCTGACCACCAACTCGGCGAGATCTGCCAATTTAATTTTATATCCCGCTCGAAGTTCTGCCAACATAAATACATAAAAATGTGGAAATTATTGTCGGTAAATGCGGAATCCTCCGTAATTATTCCAGATTAAATTATCAGATAGCGATAAAATTCAGAATGTATGACAAACAAAAATCGAAGCGTGCGTTGCAGAATGTTAAGTGGATAAATTTAAAAATACCGCTGCAAAGGTCTATAACATGGGATATCCATTGACTTTTTCTGCGAATTGATTAATGAAACTATCTATAATATTTGTTGAATATGAATGAGTCTCACTTCAATGAAGAGAACGGGCACACTGTTGCAATGATTATTTATATGAAACATTTTTACAACTTTTTGAAATAGTAGGTGATCGTCAATAAACCACAACAACTCAGACCACTACGAATGGTCTTCAGAAAATTACTCGAACTTGAAGTGAAACGTCAAGTTGCTCAAGACCTGGCTAACCATTTTCGAGATTGCAACAATAGAGAACATGAATCTTCACAAGAAAAATGGAAGAACATCAAACATAACACACAAAACGTCACCAAAACACACCTTGAAAGTGAAGGAAATCAGAAGTCCAGGAAGAAATCGGTTACAGATAAAATACTCGAAATAATGGATAAAATAAGAAAACTAAAGAATAAAGATACTGATAGATATAAAGAGAAACACAAGGAAATTCGAAGAGAAATAGAAGGGGTAAAGAAGAATGGCACACCAAAGAATGCATAGAAATTGAAATCTTGGAACAGAAACACGATGCTCTTCATAAGAAGATAAAAACAACCACTGGCCTTGGTTATCAATAATAATAAAGTTTATTACAATTGATTTCATACCTACAGAGTAATAAACAATGAAAAAGCAGAGGCTTAATCATTCCGAAGAATGTCTCGCCTGTTCGCCTTTGAGATAGGTATATTTTGTTAAATTTAAATTTATAATAACTTCATTTGCGTGGAATGTTTTTTTTCTATTTGAAAGTAAAGTTAGTTTCACAGCGCGTAATTACGAAACAAAAAGCCACTATGTTTCTTGAATTGTTCGTCACGATAGGTTTATTTTTTTTTTTTCACAATCGGGCGTTAGTCAAATCCGGTATTTTAGTCACAATTCAGGGTATTTAAGTCACAATTCAGGTTTTTTCCTCACATTTTAGATACTTTTTCCTTCTCCTTTTTTTTAAGTCACTCCGCGAAATTTCTCAGTATTTAAACTAGGCACTTTCGTTTATCCGCTGATTAATTAAGTTGTCTATTTCTGTTCTTCTGGCACAAAGAATCCAAAGTTCCACTTTCTTTTTGAAACAATTGTAGTTTTTCAAGATTCGCAAGTCTACTGGTATACGCGAATATACTCGTGGTGCCAGATATTTGCTGGATCTTTGTCTTATTCTTTTATTCGAGCGTAGTGTTTTGTAGTCTGAGTCGATATACTCAGTATCTGGAAAGATTACGTAAGTTAGCACTTTGATGATGTCAGAAATGCAAATTATGGAAAAACACAAAGTCTCCCAGGACCACCTATAACAAAACATGAAGTGGAAAAAGAAATGGCGAGAATGAAGAACGGAAAGCCTGTGGTCCAAACGAAATACCGGTAGAAGTGCTGAAACTGCATGGATCATCTAATCAAGCTTTTTAATACCATTTATGGAAGAATGACTCAAGTCGACATTTATTGTCCTACCCAAGAAACCAACGGATCGGAAATGTAACGAATACAGAACCATCAGCTTAATGTGTCATACACTTTAATTATTCCTGAAAGTTATACATGAGCGCATATACAGAAAACTTGAAACCCGTATCAGTAACACTCAGTTTAGATTTAGATAGATTGGGGACAAGAGAGGCACTTTTCTCAGTGCAGGTTCTAATACAACGCTGTATGGACACGAATTATGATATATCTGCATGTTTCGTGGCTTTTGAGAAAGCGTTTGACAAGGTTAAACACGATAACATGATCGATATTCCGGAAAGGCCCGCAATAGATGAGAGTGATATCAGAATAATCGAAAAACAGTATTGGGGACAAAATGCTGCAGTGAGAGTGGTGGATAAACTGACGGATGAGATAAACCCTCGACGAGGAGTCCGTCAGGGTTGTGTGTTATCACCTCTGTTAGATTCAATGTATACTCGGGAGAACTGTTTGCCGATGCATTTTAGGAGCTTTCAGAAGGTATTTCCATTAATGGAGAGCACATTAGCAATAACCGAAACGCCGACGACACCACTCTTTTGGCAGACACATTTGAGGGTATGCAGGCACTACTAGAACCATTGACATAGCATGCTAGTGGATACGGTCTTAACTTGAATGCGGCAAATACATGATAATTAGTAGAAGTAATCATGTCAATCAACAATTAGCCATCAATAAAAGGACGAAACAGAGAGTAGACCTCATAACATACTAAGGATGCTCATTAAATGATGACTGGAACAATTCAAGAGAAATTCGTCAGAGGATAATGAAAGCAAGATCTGTCTTTCTTAGAATGGGATCCGTGTTCAGCAGGTAGTTCTCTCAGCCTTCAACTGAGGGAAGAATTGTGAGCTGTTATGTGTATTCGATACTTCTATATGGTGTTGAGTCTTGGACACTAGCAGAGGCTACTTGCAAAATAGTTGAGGTATTTGAAATGTAGGTGTACCACCGCATCCTTAAAATCAGTTGGGTAGATTATACCATCAATAACGAGGTGTTGCGAAAAATCGGCCTTCAGTCAACAGAAGTACTGAAAACTATCCAGAAAAGAACATTCTCTTATTTTGGCCACATTATGCGAGGAGAGAAATACGCTTTATAACATCTGGTCATGCAAGGCAAGATTGAAGGAAAAAGAGGAACATATGAAGGCGCATCTCATGGATGAAAAATCTCAGGTAGTGATTTGGAATGATATCGGTTTAATTATTCCGGGCGGCTGTGAACAGGATAACCATGGCGATGATAATTGCCAACATTCGCTGAGCAAATACGAAACGAGGTAGAAGAAGATGATCGTCTCTATTTTACAACGACAAAATTAGGAGCGAAAATATTCTTAAATTCAGGCATTTAGACGCTGTTTGGATTTAGTCGATACAATTTGTAAGTTAAGCATGATTCAAACACAGATGGAATTTTTACTATGATTTAACAAGCCAACAAATAAATTAAATTCATCATCGAACAGTATGAAACTAAGTACAGTGTGCTGTGGTATTTATTAATGATAATAAATTGGAGTTATCCAATATTGAATATTGTTTATTCTAAGTTAATGAAGTTTAATGAGCGATATATAAGGAGTTACAAAATAGTACTTCACAACATGGGGGGGTAAATCTACGAGCAATTTTAAGAAAAAAGTTTTTAAAAACATAGGTCCGCAAAAGCTTCGTTGCGGAGCTACAGGGTGTTGAATTTTCCGGAAAAAATGGTTTTTTTTTCAAAACTCTTGCAGTTTTTGAGATAATCAGCCCAAATTTGGAATGCAAGCTATTTTTACAGCCTATATCATTACACGTGCTCGATTTTAACTGAAATTCACAAGATGTGTTATTTTCCGAAGCCATGTCTCCTTTTGCCCTTTCAAATTTTTTTTGCAGTACGGAACTGATCAGCGTACAATCAATTTTCGGCATCATCGTTCAATTTAGAAATTTTTTTGTCATCTGTAATTTTTTCGTATCTCCTACTGTTTTCGAGTGAAAAATTATAGAATTTAAATTATTTGAATTGTATGTTATTCGCTAAATAAGAAAAAAATAGTAGAAATACCCGATAGGTATGCCCAAAATTTTGCTTTTATTTTGATAGTTCGTCTTTTGAGACTCAACTTTTACTTATTCAATAGCAAACTGAAGAAAAAGAACAATTAAAAACTAAATAAATTGCTGGAAGTGTCTTCCATCTGCAAGAATATAGGCCCCTATCCTTTTTCGCATATTATCACGCACTCTTTGAAATATTCCTGAGGTTATTATTCGATTTCTCAGTTCTTCTACAGTGTTCACTGGAGTGGTATAAACTAAACTTTTGAGATGTCCCCATAAGAAAAAGTCTAAACTCTTTAAGTCTGGGAACCTAGGACGCCATGGTTCTGGCCCACCTCGACCTATCTATCCTTCGGTTGTTGAATGTATTATTCAAGAATTCCCTAGCTTCTCCACTAAAATGTGCTGGTGCCCCGTCATGCATGAACCACATTATGTTTCTCACCAAAAGTGGCACATCCTCGAGCAATAAAGGTAACTCCTCCTCAAGAAATTGCCGATAAGCGAGACCGTTTAATCTGTTAGGCAAAAAACTGGCCCAATCAAATAATTTCCAATTATTCCGACCCGGACATTTAGTAAGAATTGTTCTTGATGATGAGATTCTTCAATCAAATGGGAGTTTTCCTTAGCCCAATAATGATTATTGTGAAAATTTGTGATAGCAGTTCTCGAAAACTTAGCTTCGTCTGTGAACATTATTTCAATATCAAAATGAACATTTTCTCTAATTTTATCTAAGAACCATCGGCAGAAATTCAGTCTTGAAGGAAAATCTCGAGGAAGTAGTTGAATATGAAACGGGTACAATAAAAAGTCGAGTAGAATCCTCCAAACTAGAACAGGTGAAATATTCAACTAATTTCCAATTTTTCTTGTACTCACATAAGGATTCGAATCAATACAATTCAAAACTGCTTCCTCAATATCTGGAGTTATCTTAGTTTGAGTTGCACCTATTATGTAATTATTTGTAGTAAAAGTACCAGTTTCGCTCAAGTTTCTGTGGATATTTGAAAATGTTCACCTGTCTGGTGTTACTCAATTTGGAAAGCGTACCTGATATAATCGCCTAGCTGATGTGTTTCCGTCAGCCAGACCGTACATGTAATGGATGTCAGCCAATTCGGCGTTAGTAAAATTAACCATTTTTTCTTACAGCAATAACTTCAAAAGTCTCAAAACTAATCGTTAATTTAATAAACAATTCGAGCAGATACTAGTTCGACTTTAGCAACTGTCAAAATAAATAAATGAATGAATGAAAAAAATCAAAGCCGACTAGTCATTTTTTTAATTAGAAGTGCTTTTAATTCAGCGAATGCATACAATCCTTAAATGATTTTTTGCACCAGAACGGTTGGAGATACGTTTGTTAAACCAGATATAAGATAAACACGCGAATTTTATCGCTATATGTAAACACATTGAAGACTTTTATTGTAAGATCAACATTAATCCTTCCGTAAAATGTTAAATACCCCTTCTTGAAGGGGCTGGTTTTCTTACGTTTTAACGAACTTATACGAGTAGGTGGCGTATGGCTTGATTTTGTTAATGGGTTTGCAACAGAGTCTCAGTCAAACGAGACTGAGACTCTCATTCAAGATATGTGACTAGATTATTTCATTATTATGTGACCCTGGTTTGCGATGATTATTGGAAATGGATCACAAAATTTCTTGATGAGAGATATTTAACATTCTTCGGTAGGTTGAATATTGATTTCTGCATGAAATTCTTCAATGTATTGATAAAATTCGGGTGTTTATTGGATTTTGGGCTATGACTATGACAGAATGCCATTTCGGATTTAAATTTGGATAGGTTATTCAATACATTGTCATTTATTTGTCACGTTTAGCTAATAGCTATATGTGATTGTTACTGTCACACTATTCTGTCAAATGAGTCATGATCAGAGCCGTTGTTATGATCCATTTTTTTTTATTTCAATAGTTTCGATTTTCCTAACCTAACCTAACCGAACTACAAAAATTTCAAGCTACTTGTCACATAGCGTCACTCTTTTTTCGATGATGAAAAAATCACTAATAATACCACACAATCAGAATGAACTATTTACTGGGAAAATGGAACCAACAAAAAACTGGCAACCCGTCGAAAATATAAAAGAAAGTCTTGTCTGGCAATGAAGTCCTCTCACCGAAAAATTCTGTTAGATCTCGTAGAAAACCGAGTGAGTTATTTTAAATACATTCTATAGAAGCATCCATCCAACAAGTTTGTCAGCAATTGTTATCCACTTAGTCACCTTCCAACATTTGAAGTGACCGTACGGCAATCGCACAACATTATATCGGGGCACGGCTTTTTTCGCTATTATATGCATCCCGTTATCTTTCGAGAATGATAGAAATTAAAGTCCTAGCTTGTCAGTTTCTTGATATCAATGATGTGACAGCGCTGTCCGGATCGCTCCCGCGAAAAGGAGGATTCGATGATTGTAAGAACGATCATCAAGGCTGGAGCAGTTAAGTGGCGATCTAGTCGTTTCAGCCATTTAAGGCTGATGGAGAGGATATCAGCATACCTGCTCTACTACAACAGGTGGTAGACATCCTCCTTCCATACCTCATTAGGCTCGTTCAGTTGAGTCTAGCCTGAAATGTTCTCCCGACCAATAAGTCTCATCTTATTCCTTCCGAAAACTCTGGAGAAGGTAATAAATATATTTATCAGGACTGTGGTGTTATTGCTGAAGACTTCGAGTGAACATCAATACGCCTTTCAGAAAGGTTAATTAACTGATCAGGCACTTAGCAATCTAGTCCGAAAGATCACTCAGTCTCTGGACTGCAAGGAGACTGCAGTTGTAGCCTTCATGGAGATGGAGGGCGCATTTGATGCCGTTAGTTTATGTTAGAGTTAGAATTCATCGAGAATCCACTCAGACTATGCGAGGAGGAGATAAAATTAATAGAACAGGGCGAACATTCAGCTGGGGATAGAATCAGGCTTGCGGAACTCTGAAACAACAAACTGGAGCTGACGGAGCTTATTGAACCGCAAAGCTTATAGACCCTGTAGATGAAATTTAAGAGTGTACCCTAATAGACACTCAAGTTTTTAATATCTATCTTGAAAAAAATGGTGGTAATTGGTATTGGTACTAGTGTATCTTGTAGAAATTTGATAGAATTCCTCGTTAATTGATACTTTATAGTTATGTTCTCAGACAGTGAGCTGGGAATTCCCGATAAAAATAGTTAATGGTTGTAACTAAATAAATTGAATAAGGATGGATTCGCCATTGGGTTGGATTTCACAACACTATGGGTAATTTTTGTCAGTGCGTTTTCTGTTTGGGACTTGAGAAAAGCTACGAGAAATTCCTTAATTCAGTCGTTTCCATGATCTTTGAGAAGAGATCCAGTGATTGATTGAGTGAAAGAAGTCCTACTAAATATATGCCCAATTTTAAGCATAACTGAAATTGAAATTAGATACTCGACAAATAGACCTTACTAAATATACCAATTCCTGATATTTATTTCCAATTTTGTTTAAATTTTATGCTGAGAAATCAAATGGAATGGTGAAAATGGTGAACTTGCGGATGGAGGACACGTGACGAGAGTGGGATACCTAATTACTATCAACGCTTTTCTGAATATTGATATACATCCAAAGGAAATTCTTGATGCGTTTCATATAATCAAGTGTTATCATTCGTTAAAGTATTATTTCAAAATAATTTGAATTTTGTAAGAATAATTTCAGGACATAAAACCATTCGTACTTATTTATGATATATTCGAATTGTAAAGATTTCGTTTGTGGTAAATACTCTGATCTATCGTCTTTCTTCGCCTTACTTAAGTTAAATCACATATTACATAAAGCATATAAACTAGTTGTTCTGAAAATATATTCTACAGAAAGAAGTGAAATTTCACCAAAAGTATAAAAAAATTTGGTAAAATCTGTAAATCTTGCAACACAGTACTTTCACCGCAGAAGGTTAAGAGATGTCATGTGAAACCAAGTCGGTTTAATTCAATTATTTCGAACATAAATAAAAGTATATGTTCAATAACTTTATCATGAATTGCTGTCTAATCTGTTATCTACATTTATAATGTCCGTTTCAAAATTAGACATTTTTATTTTATATCAAATATAGTGACTTGGAAATCGTACGCCAACATTATTTACGTACGACAATATTATTCAATATTTGAAATGTTTTATCTTAAAAACTTCTTAGCCATACTATGGAAATTTACATATCCTTGTTGTGGGTATGTTGCCGTAAATAGCCAAGTCATTATATTCGTTATAGAAATAAAGATGTCTAATGTTGATACGGACACTATGTACAAATTACATAACAATTCATGATAAAGTTGTTGAATAGGTGCTTTCATAGCTACTTATTTAAATAATTGACTTGGTTTCATATCTTATTTTTTCCCACTTTTTGCTGCGAAGGTACTTAGTTGCGAGGCTCAGCCTTATATTTTACTTTTTATTTTTTTGATGGGATCTATTTTACTGTATGCGTCCTCAACACTATCGTTGAAAACACATTTTATATTACACGAAGACGTCTTTTTTTCTGTTCAGAATATTCGGTTGTGACTTCACGCAAAAATGGAGCTTGCACAAATTGAGAATCAGTACACCCGTCTTCTGCATTGATACACCTATGCGCACGCGCCAACAGGTTGTCGAACGACTTCTCTATCTCCTTTTTGGAATGGTGTTCAGCGCGTCGGTCGCCGCTCTTTCACTGGCTCAGGCAACAGATAGTATTCGCACGGAGCTGGATCAGGTGCATGAGGTGAATGTTGCTAGGCAATAATGTGATTTTGATCAAAAACTCAGTTGCGACTCTTGAACGATGTGATGAGGTTAGGTTAGGTTTATATATATATATATATATATATATATATATATATATATATATATATATATATATATATATTATATATATATTCTTTTGAAAAGAGAAAATTTACGAAAATTCGAATAATTGTATTTACAATAAATTCTTATATTTATAATTTTGGTGTGTGTCAGAAAAACAAGTGTGAGCTCAGGGAAACCATACTATCTTGCATATGATTTAATAAACGAGTAAAAACCTGAGGAAAGAACTCGTTTCCCTGTCGCTATTGCACTAGCAATAGCTTGTCTGTTTATGTCGTGTGTACATAAAGAGTACCAAAGATTTTTCTGCTTAGCATAATACGACGAGTTCTTAGCAGCAATCGCTTCGTGACGCTCAAATAAAAGTCTCCTGTGATTGTATTGCGGCTAGAAACAAATTCTTTGTGGATAATTCCTTTACAATAATAAAAACAAATCAGCATAACGTTGTCGCTTTGTTTCGGGCTCATACTGAAAACACCACGTTCCGTCACCGTTCACAATTGTTTTCAAAAAGTTTGAGTCCTTCCGAGAGCTTTAATGATGTCTTTGCACAAATCGATTAAATTTTTGGTAGTCGGTGAGTTTGTGTGGTACAAATCTGTAATTAACCTTCATAACACTTCGGTCAAAATAAGGTGTACAGTTGTTTGAGTAAAGCCTTATTCCATTTCAATAACTGTCACCGATGATTCTTCATTATTTTTGACTAATTCAAGCACTTATTCGAAGTTTTCTTTCGATAATCCAGTTTTGGGATGGCTTGATCTTTTGTCATCATTCAAGTTGTTGGACAATCAACTAATGCAGTTTGTAGCATTTGGTGCGTTTCGGTAAGAAATTCATCAAGTTTTGCACAAAACTCAATTGCAGCTTGGTCCAAAACTCATTTTCTGACCGATTTACTAAACGCACTAGCAAACATAATGCAATAACTCATGTTGTTTACAAACTAAAATCATGAATTTTTAAGAGCTGTCAAAGAACAATATTACAATAGATGGCTCAAGTAGTACTGTATCTTTCAAAACGGTTCGGTTACTTGTGGAATGGAGGGAGTATATATTGTTCTCAGACATTATTGTAGCTGTCTTTATGATCAAAATATAATCTATATTTCGATGATTGGAAAAAGTACTATCACGAAGCACGAGCATATTGCTTGTAGAGAACAATGCGAAATCGTAGACTACGAAAAAGAACGATGGGCTATTTTTGTGCTTCGTTCCTCATCAATCATCAGTGATCGAACATTTACCAAGTTTGAACTCAAAGGCAGCGGAACAGATTACTAATTCTTATACAATCTACCGTTTTTTCTTTCAGCAAAATCCATCCATCATCTACCAGAGAAGAGTACCGAAAATCAAAAAACCATTTCGAAACGAGACTGGCGTGATTAATTCCACGGTTCCCATCATCCAGCGACGTTCGTAACCGTAAGCCCTTGCGGACAGCCGGTAATTTACAACACCTCGGCACACTGCTTACCTTTATTTGCAAGTCACTTATAAAAGAAATACGCTTGGTGGTCCGCACTGTCCGATTCATCAGATTTTATCGTCATTGCGAGACGAATTATGAAGCAAAAGAAAGCGGTAGCTGCGGGCTTATGTGTCTTACAGATTTTGTATCGGATTAAAATTTGCATGTTTAATCGACGATTGAGTGAGAAACCTGGGGAGACAAAGAAGACATTAATATTGGTTACAAAGTTACTATCATTAAGATCGTTGAAAGTTAGTGACAAACACTTTGTTAGCAACAGAAAGAAGAAAATATATTGACAGCTAATTCACAGATCTGGTACTTATACTATTCCTGAAGAGCAACTTATTGGTTGGTCGAATAATCGAGCCAGGTTCAACAGAATTGGTTCCCATTATTATCCTATTTTTTGGAGTGACATTTTCCAACGCATTTAATAACAGGCTTACGAAAAAACTTTTGATCCCTAGGATTTTGCAACTGATTTTCGGAAATTTTGGGACGCTCAACCTTAATATGAAACCAGTTCTATCGGCTCTACTTCTTCATGTATGCGGAGAGAAGTAAAGATTTTTTAGAAATAAAGTTACTTTTAACGCTTTAACTGTCGTTCTGACACTTGGGTCATTCGCGACGTTCAAGAAGATTTGAGAAGCGATGAAATTAGAGAAGATCTTGAGAAATAAGATGTACAAGCACATACTTGTATGGAGTAACTTGTCTCTGTGGAATATACACGTTGCTAGCCTTACATATTATTTCTGTTTGGGATAGACTTCTCATAAATTTAATTTAAAACCTTCTGTATTGTACATTGTTCAATTCGTCTTGTTATCTATAATTTCAATGAGCTCAAGTAGAAGAAGTGTAAATAATCCTGATATGTTTTGCTACATACACAAAAAATATACTTTGAAGGAGAACCGAAAAAAACTGTTAGTGACTGCTTATCCTGGATACTTTGGGGTTATATTTGGTGATCAGGATAAAACCGAATCAGTCCTGTAAAACTTGTACACAACACTTACGACAGTGGAGTAACAGAAAAGTAAAAATTCGGCATTCTCATGGTTTGGAGAAGCACCAGAACTACTTTCATGACTATTATTTTTTCTAGTAAATATTACAGAACATAATCGAAACAACTGTAGTAAGTGGACCTGATTTTGACTGATTGACTCTGCAAGACGCCTAGTTCCTCACTCAGAGGATGATCCCATTTTACCAGCTACAGATGAGGATGGTTACTGACCCTTTGATCATCCTTCTGATATTTACGAAGATGACAGTGGGGAGATATAATTAATGTCTCAATTCAATCAGGATAAATTGACTGATCCCACAAGAGTTTCCAACCTGTCAAATGAAACTTCCGAATTACTGGCATCCAGATTGAACGACAAAAATTTACTGGAATAAGGAACAAAAATGACTCTTTAGTGCACAACAGATATTAGAGGTCTGGGAAATATGGGTAACACTAGGAACAAACATGAATCAATACTAATTGCTCACCTAACGAAAAAGAAAGAAAAATAAACGCAATCTTTGGTTTATGAGAAGATAAAATTTTATGAATACAAACATATAATTTGTGTACACTTAAGAATGATAAAAAACAAAGCTGTTATAATTAATATCCTCGCATTTTGGGTCTTTGGAAAAGTAGGGACAAAGCCCACATCTGAGTAGGAATAGAGTGGCATCATCATGAATTTTGGTGAACGTACCTTGGTTGGACCAGGGAAAATCACATTTCCTCCGCTACATACCAAATTCGACATTATGGAGTATTTTGTGATGGATATAGATAAGAACGGATCATGCTTTGCACACATAGAGGAGAAAATGCCCCAGTTGAGTTACGAGAAAATGAAAGCAGGAATATGTGATGGCCCACAAATAAGACAACTGATTAAGGATCCTGTTTTCGTAAATTCTATGAATGAGGTTGAGCGAACAGCCTGGACTTCTTCTGTTGCAGTTATTGGAAACATTCTGGGCGAACGTAAAGCAGGAAACTATGTTGTAAGCAAAATGCTTAGAAATTTTTAATCTCTTGGGTGTAGTATGAGCATGGAGATGTACTATTCACATAGCCACTAGGATCGTTTCCCTGAAAATTTAGTGATGTACAGAGTGAAAGATTTCACCAGGATATTGAAACTTTAGAGGACTGCTACCAAGAAAGATGGGAAATACCCATAATGATTGATTACTGTTGGTGCTGAAAAAGGGACTCTCCCAAAATACATTCAAGAATGTGACGGGAAAAAAAGCTTCCAACATGTATTTTGAAAATTATTATTTGAATTTGTGTATCGAAAAATAATTCATATAATTTAAAAGTAAAAATAATGTATTTTTGATTCATGGATTCAACTTAAAATAGTTTAACATATATTTCACAATTGGTTTTTTCATCCCAAATGTTTGAGCTCATAGGAACTAATTGGTGCCATATTTGAATCAAATGTATATAAGATCCAATTCAAATACTCAGGCTTCAAAATAGCTGTTGACCAGTGTTATCGATAAATGGTCTAGAATTGAGTGTCATATTTCAAAGATTCATCGTGTTACATCAGAGAGAAGAAAGTATTACCGAAACCTGATCGTTTCAAACCGCGTTACTATTTCAAATTTTTCAAATCCGTCTAAACTCAATATGTTATCGCCAATATCAACTACAATTTTTTTTGGTTTTCAGATTATAACTTGTACTTGTGTTTTTCAAAACGATCATGACAATTATCATAATTAGAAATACGTTTCTTTCATTTATCAAAGAAGAACATACTCGAAGAATTCTGTTTGGCACCCTATCTTCACACAACATTCATACAGGCTGTAATTCTCAAAACATGTATGGTGTTCACTGTAGTGAAACTGTTGTCTGACAGAAAGCTTTAGGTTATCATTGTATAGAAAAGTAGTTGATAAGAGAGGGACATTTTCTGGTACATGTTTTGTTCTTTCCGTATCAACCCCCTATTCCTGGTAGCTGCCACCCCAAATTTTGAATATGGAAAATGAGTCGTGTAATATCTTTTTGAAAAGGTAATTCCATTCTCTATACGACCACGAATTTGATATAACACACATAATACATATCATCTAGATATGATTGATCTTTCTGGTTCTCATATATATCTTCGACCAAGCAGTCCAACTGAATTCGGAACGGCGAAGAAATCGCAAGGAGTTAGATCTCGCCAGAAGCGAACGTGCATTTTCTTGGTAAAGGAGTTGGTTTTTCAAATATCAGTGGTATTTGATAACCAACAACTCATTGTATATCAATCAGCAATAACAGTTCATTGATCTTCTACAGGACGTGAAGTTGATAGATTCCGAGAATATATTTTTGGAGAAACATCGAGTGTGGATGGTTTTTGTTGGGTTTTTTCACTTGGGACAACTAAACAGATGTCTAACGTTTATTTTCTGAATCTTTTGAGATATCAAATATTTCTTCATTGAATAAATCAATGATGTTTAAAATTCACTATATTGACAAACTTATGACATGTTTCACCACACCACCACACTTTTTCAGATAAGTAGTACATTTAAGAGAATAATCTGCATTATATGCATGTAGTTTCAATTCAAAATTTTCAATTCAGAATTTTACAGATCTTATAGACAAAATTCAACATACTTTAATACCATATAATGCTAAACTTATGTCCTGAGATGTAATTACTCTTTACCATAGTGTGCCACTTTTTGATTTATTGAAACAAGAATAAAAATCTGTAGAATAATAATATGAATCCCATATAGATGTGTGTCTAATTTCCGAAACTTGGTTAAAACCAAGTCTTAATTTCAAATTAGCTAACTATAGAATTTTCCGAAGACAGAAATAATTGTTCTGGTGGAGTTGCAATTTTAATTAAACAATCCATAGCTTGCGAGAACATCGACATTCCACTTATTAATGGGGTTGAGAGCCTCGGGGTATCTATCAAAATATCTGATGGATCAAAATTATCGGTTGTTTCTATTTACAACCCCTCTAAATCAAAATACCAGAAAATGATAGATTCCGAGAATATATTTTTGGAGAAACATCGAGTGTGGATGGTTTTGTTACACGATCAGAACTTAAGAATTTTTCAGACGTATGTTTAAATCAAAATTATTTTAACTTCAGTGATAAAATTTACATGAGTAACAACGGCTTAATAATGGGTGATCTCCTCAGTACTTTACTAGCAGAAAATTTCATGGATAGCATTGAGGAAATAATTCATTATCATCTGCTGTCAAAAATTTCATTTATTGGCTTATATATGTAGATGACATAATTTGTTGTTTAAGATGTGCAACTAGACAATAGGATTTCTTTCGTACCTTCCTTAATTCAATTCACCCTAATATAAAATTCTATTTTCCATAAACCATTCCATACAGACATTACCATTCAAAATTCTTCAGCTTATCAACATCAGTATGAAATAGCTGCTTATAACAGTATGATACATAAACTCACCACGACACCAATCTCAGAAAATAATTTCTTGAAAGAACTCAATATTATAAAAGAAATAGCGGCCGATAATGGTTATGATTCTAGTATTATTGGCAGTATGCTTTCTCGTATACAATTTCAACATGCAATAAATGAGGTTTTCTACTGTTAAAGAGACTTATCAAGAATAAAATATATTAACTTATATTGGTAAACCCATTCTGAACTCAAAATCATTCTTCTTGTCCAATAATTTGAATGTAGCTTTCAGAATGGATAACTCTCTAGGCAGATATACTTAAAACCTAAAATTCATAAAGGAAACAAATCTGGTGTTTATGAACTCTCTTGTGGAAGTTAGGTACTTGGTTTTACCATATATAAGGTACATCATTAGTTTTTGAATGTAGTACTTATCTGAAGAAGTGTGGTGAAACGCGTCAGAAGTCTCTCAATATGGTGAAAATTTGAACATCATAATTTTATTTAATTGAAATATGTATATCAAGTAACGACCTCTTCAAGCAAATTAAATCAAAGATTCATCACCACGATGATGGTGAAGACGTTTTGAGATATTTTGGTGTTGAAGCGGTCGTAAACATTAATTCACCTAGCTTCCTTTTGTTTCTCAACAACAGAAGCAGTAACTAATGGGAAATAATTGAATCTAATCCGCTCACGTTCGAATTTCCCTCACAACAAGAACTTGTTGACTGACGTGGGACAATTTAGATTTAAATTAACAGAATCATAGTCTGGTATTCGATTATGGCGGTTTCTATGTCGCAGTGGGCAAAAGTTTTAAGACATCCTCAAAAAATATTATTGACCACACTAAAATTTTCGTCATGCCGTCATCGAATAGTTTTATTTACTAATTTATGGATAAATCGTTCAGATCATACATTGGGAAAAAGGAAACACGTAAATATTCTGAAAGAAACCTGCTAAGTTAACGTGTTAAGGTTCTTCAATAGCTTAAATACAAGTTTTTCCATATATCGAACAAAATATTACTATTCGAGAACAACTTCGTATTGGTATTCTACATTTTTACCGAATTTGATGAAATTTATTGACCCACCTTGTACAGCTAATGGATGTGTGATGAGCCTCCTTGACACATTTAAAAATAGATTCATTTATATCGTTCTTGAAACATGTCTTTGGCCCGCTCAACATACCGCTGAAAGGATATGCGTTACATTATAGAGTCTGATGAAAAAATTAAATAGACCATTTTGAAATTTGGAAGTAGTACTTACCACAGACAATAATAATATTCATCTACATTATCAAATATCAAGCATGTTCGAAATAGAAGAATGTTTAAAAATTAACATATAAAATGTCAAATTTAGATATATTGGTCTCAGTTTCAGAAGAAAATGTTTGAAGTTATTAATAAAAAATATTTTATTAAAATGTATTCGATCAACAAATAACTTGAAAAAGTAAAACCAATTAAAACTTTTTCTGGGGAAACAATGGCTATCGTACAGACTAAGTCGTCGGAAATTTTTGAAGACGAAGAAATCTCGAACATAGATTTGTGTTCTGCATTAACTCCTGAAGATAGGTTAACAAATTTGGTTGCCGATATTGAAAGTTCCATACAAACATTTACCAGAAAGTAAAAAGACTTTGACCTAAACTCATGCAGAAACCAAATCTCAAAAATCATTATCCTCAATAGAGAACTAACATCACAGAAAGGGAAACGCCTCATCAGAAGTCTAAGAGAGGTTGTTTTTATTTGAAAACAGACAAATGCAATAAGGTTGATATACTGGGCCTTATGAGTTGATTCAGAATAATCCCTTGCCAAAAATGATCGTTGAAGTTAAATGTGAGTAATATCACCTTGTCGCAGCTGTATTGTTTTTCCAGAATCCACAGACCTGGTAAGGGCAATGCGACCAATAATATAGTGATAATATCAGAAATCAGCAGACCTACTTGTAAGATATATAGTGAATGGCTATCAAACGAGTTCAGAAACTTTGATTTTTTGAGATTTTCGGTTGCTAATATTTTAGAATTCATAACTAAGATCAAAGATGTTCAGTTACAAGACAGAAAAATTTAGGCATCGTTTGATGATAATTCATTATATCCAGATACATCTGTACCGCATATCCTTAACGATTTGAAATATTACCTCAAAAAAAATCTAGATACTAAAATTATTCATGGATTTTCAATTCTGGTTAAGCTTTGCAATGATCAAATTAATTCCAATACAAACTAATACGAATCAATATGAAGGCACAGCCTAAGGAAATTGTCTTTCACTTTTTATTTCCAAGATATTGATCACTAAATTTGAAACAACTTTAAGTAAAAGTTTGGGATATTTTCCTTCAGTGGGGTTTAGGTATGTCGATATTTTGGTTGTTTTGATATGAAGAACGCCTACTTGGAAAATTTCATTGGGAAATTAGATGATTATCAGCATAAGATTAAATTCATTAAGTAGAGAAAATTAACCTGTTGGCTCTCTTGAACTTGTCATCAGAAATGAACCATTCCTTAGAATTTGATGTTAACAGAAAGAGCACTACGACAAGTGTGTACATTCCTTCACACATTTAAATGTCAACAATGAAACTGGCTAGTTTACATTTCTAGTTCGCAGATTGATTAGTTTTTCATTGAACCAAGAAAGGTTTTATAGGAAAAAAGGTCTAATAAGAAATTTAGCTGGTTATAAAGACAGTTTAGTCGTAAGTTAATCAATAGACATATATAAGAAAAAATTGTCGAATACCACCTCTCTTTAACCAGAACAGAAAGAAAAACAACATCTACCAAAGGATGGTGAAGTTGGAATTGCCTCCAAGTCTATGGTCCATGGACAGATCCAACAATCAATATAATACAACTAAAACGCATGGTAGTACTGTGAAAGTTCATGAAGAGAAAGTACGAATACATCCTGTATCATTATTATTTGAACGTATGCGTACCGTAAAGTGGGGTTACTTAACACCCTAAAAGTTTACTTAACGTAATTGGCGAAAAAAGTTTCAGGTAACTATTCTCACTCATTAGGCTTAGACAACACGTAATGTTTGTCGCGAACAGAACCATCGTTTGAATCCACCCGCACTTGCAATCCATGCGCAGGCGCAAAAGTTGCGCATCAAATTGCAGAGGATTTGGCACTGTTAAAATTTGCCGATGTTAAGTAAGTTCTTTACCAGTGGCCTCCCAAATGTCTTGTGCACCTCTTGCACAGGGAATGCCAAATTCATGTAAAATTCATTACAAATAAATGCACTGCTGCAAAATAACCCCAAAAAAGGCATTTTTCGGTATTGAAACCGTGTTTCTCTTTTTGAAGGAATGGCAAGAACGTACAAAAGAAAATTAGGAGCTAAAAAATATGCAGATTGTTCCAGAGAAACATTAGAAGCTTGTTTGAGTGAAATTCGAAGCGGCTCAATTTCTCAAAGAAGGCCACAGAAAAATGAAATTTCCAGGAAAACCATTTTCAATAAACTGAGAGAAAAACACCGAAAAGCGCCCGGACAGCTTCATGGAAAATACCGAGTTTCCAGTGAATGTCAGGAAATTGAAACACTTTATAGACTACTACCTGAGTCGTTCCGGAAGTGACGTTACAATTTTCAAAGAAAATTTGCCTGGTTGTGACTGTGTGAAAGGTTTCATACAGAAGCATCATGAGCTATCCCAGCGATTCGCGGAAAACGTGCAGCTGTAGATGAGTCAATATTAAGATGCCTTTGCGTGAATTAGGCTAAAGAGTTGAAAGACATTTCTTCGACCAATATATGGAACTGTGACTAATCTCACTTACGATCCAGGGAAAAAAGTTTTTGTGAAAATGAGGTGCAAATATCCAGAAATAATCCGTAATGATCTCAATTTTGGTTAGATTAGGTCCTGCTCTTATGTTTATCAAGCTTCCAAAATGTGCACTACTTTGACCGAAAACGGACCAAAGAGGAGTTGATTCAATTCAACCAGCTGAGGATGGTTTGATGCTCAGACTTTACTGAATGGCTTGCAACCCAAATGATTCCAAGACTGAAGAAATAAGAGGGTAGGAAATGTCCTTTATACGATAACCTTTCTTCGTATTTGACCATACTTTCCATTCAATTATGCAGAGAAAACCAGATGAGTCTCTCATGCCTACTACCCAATAGAACCCACTTAACACAACCTCTCGATATGGCGTTTTTTCGATTCCTCAAAATAGCTTGGACGAAAGTTCTAAGCAAGGAAAACGATACCGCTAAAGGCATGCGTAGTACCAAAATACAGAAGCAAGAATTTCCACTGTTCCTCTATTGTCGTAAATGTTGAATATTGTTCAGCCGAACATTGCTGAAAATTTGAAAGCAGGTTTCAGAAAGTGTGGGATCTTTCCACTGGCTATGAATGAAGTGCTGAAACGCATCCCTATATGTTCCAACAATCAAGAGGGAGTTCAAAATTCATTTTTAAAGATTCTTGCCAAAAAGAGATCTGAAGCCACGAAAACTCAAGGAAATTGTAGAAAAAGAGGGATGTTCCTGCTAGAAAAAATGTATGTGTATAAAATCTTCTGAGTAAAAATGACGATATAGAAAATGAAGAGATCGGCAATGATGAGATGCGACATTGAAGAGATAGAAAATGGAGAGATTAAGGGTAAAGAAGACAGAAAGAAAACGAGTTTTTGGAAAATGTTGAGACGAATCATTTTTAGATGATGATTCCCGATTTGCTCCTGTTATTCTAGAAATAAGTCAATTTGTTGTTTTCACTTATGAAAACAAAATGTATCCTGGAGAGATAGTAGGTTTCCATGAGAGAGAAGTATTGATCAATACAATGGAGAAATCATTAAAATGTGGAAGTGGCCTAGTAAGAGAAATAGCATACAACTGGGAAGATGTTCTCGGTTCCATGAAACCCCAAAAGCTAATTTCGAAACGAGGAAGTCTCTTAATTCCCGAGTTGGACACTATCTACTAAAATTAAAACAAATTATCTTTTTTTCTAAGTTTTTCCTATTTACTGATATTTAAAGATACATTTGTTCTTTGTTATTCTTTATATTTCGTCTATGATTAGACTGTACATTACTTGATAGATCTAAAATTATTTTTTGATTTTTCAGCAATTAACTTGTGGAAAATAAAAATATTCGGTTTTTCGTTGTCCCTATGTCAGAAATGGATTACTATTGCTGAAATAACGTGCATTACTTTATCCCATATTCCAATATTATGGTGTTTTAGCGGATTTAGTGAACTGGTGCAAAGTAACCCCACCCTTCGGATGGCTTTGCTCTATTTCTGATCGAAAAAAAAAATTATTCGTAGAATTTTCAAGCATATTTGACTTCAGCAAGAGCTTCCCTGATATCTCCACTATATGTTAAGACAAGAACAATGCTAAAAGCGGAAAAAAGTAACCCCACTTTACGGTATCACTAAAGCTTTTAAGGATGAAATTGAAAAATTTCTCGCGTATGAATTAGCCTCTCACCCGCTATCATTTCTCGATTCAACTGGAATGCCTAAATAATCCAGTCAAAATAGACTAAATTATGATTCCAGTTTGCATTAATTCCCAACAAGCCTGATTTGTGTGCAGACCTTGGATGCGTCATTACAAATGACATGTCAAAAGTCCCCATCGATCCCGCTTGTGCGTTGATTTTTATTCGAGGTCAAAGGTCACAAATTTTCGATTTTTGATCGTAGAATTGTCTACAAAAAAGATCTCAACACTTTTTCCTCTACGGTACACTGTTCTCGAATTATGGCTATTTTAAACATGGAAAATACGAATATGCACTCATACGTGGCCAGTTTGCATCATCGGGTTAACTATTTGAACAAAAAATATTAGAACATAGTTTTATTTGCCCCATGCACATAAGTACGTGAAAAATATACAATTCTGAGTGAGTCATGGTCCGTCCCTAATTCTATTTGGCGGTTGGTCCTGAGAAACACCTGCCTGCGACACTCCATTTTTCGGGTCGAAACAAGCGTATACCTGCTGCAGTTTTGAACGGTTTCTCGTAGTGAATAGACGTGTTTGTGAATTATATCCTCTTTTTAAACAGTGCCGTTTCAAAACTTTGTAAAAATGTCAGAAGTTTCTTTTATTTGCAATGAATCTTTGACTGGAAGTGAAATTGTGGTTGTTGATCGTGGGCTAAAGACTTTATGGATTCAAGTGATGAAAGGGGTGATGGGTTCGATGAATATTTGAAGGACAAAACATCTGTAACGATACATAAGCAGTGTCGTAAAGCACACTGTGATTGTCCTCCTCGTATTAGAGCACGAGGTAATGAATCGTCTTTTTGTTTCAAGAAATACTGTTCCTTCTGTGGCAATGAAGCAGATAAGACGGTTAAAATGAAAAAAGCGCAGCATCTTCGACGAAGAGTGTCTCAAGTTTCAACCCTTGACTTAAAGAAAACCATCTTGAAGGAAGCTTAGACTCGTTCTGATGAGCTAACAAGAAGTGTCATTGCCCGCATTCAGTATTAATATGACTTAGTTGCTGCTGAGGCTAAGCACCGCCGTGATTGTTACACTTCGTTTCTGAAACCCATTAGTAGAGGTAAAATCGGTTGTCCTGAAAGTGATTCTATTACTTCAGTGATGGAAGAAATATTTTCATTTATCGAAAATCATGATGATTGTCAATTTTCAATACAAGAATTGAAAGATATTTGCAAAGAACCATCGATTGATAATAGAACAATTAACTCTAAACTCAAGTTAAAGTATGGTAATAGAATCATTATAACTGAGAAATTGGGAAGTTCAACATTCATTTGCTTCATCGACAATCAGCATGACGTCCTCAGTAAAGTTTGGTATGAGAATAAAAAGCAAAATGAGGAAGAAGACAGTGAAGAGGAAGAAACGAGTGACAATGAGGAATTTGAAGATGAATGATGATGTAATTTTTTTGCTGTTAAAATTTTTATTAAAGTTAAATAAAACAAAAATTTCATCAATAAAATGATGTCCAATTACATTATCTCGATCAAAATATATTGTGGAGTATTTCTACTGGGAAAACCACGTTAAAAAAAAAGCGCCGTGTACACTACCTCACAGGTGCTGCGGAAATATGTGCATATAGTGGAAAATACGACTTTTCCTGCGGTCTAAAGTCACGATATCTCGAAAGCGATGCATTGTAGAAGAAAAGTGTTCGGATCTTTTTTGTAGACAATTCTACGATCTACAAACTTTGTTTGAATCATTTTTCGATATCTTTCGTTGTTTCAGAGATATAAGCAACAAATGCAAATTTGTGACCTTCGACCTCGAATAAAAAACAACGCCCAAGCGGGATCGATGGGGACTTTTGACATATCATTTGTAATGACGTATTCAAGGCCTGCACAAAAATCCAGCTTGTTGGGAATGAATGCATACTGGAATGTCTATTTTGACTGGACTAAAAACAATGAAGGCAGCTATTTACGATTACGATTACGATTCAATTCTGAGGTAGATCGTACAAACGTCGCTCACATTATCGATGGAAGATATCTACTACATCACGTTGTGTAGGTGGGAAAAGATGTTGATTTGTTAGTACTACTCACTGCAAAAACTCCAAATGATAAAATTATTTATTTTCTGAAACCTAGAAAGGCTCAATAACGAACAGAGATGAGATATTTTTAAAAAAATTGTACTTTTCTGGAGCTTGCTTTTGTTCGGTTCTTTCTTAGCATTTATGAGAGGAGATTTTTGAACTCTGGTTAATTCCTATGAGATGCCGATACTATCGATTAGGCCATAGAACACCGAGGAAAGGTTTTATTATTTTTTTTAAATCTCACAAGGCCAAAACTTAGGCAACAATGATTACGTGCAGTAGTGCAGCTTCACTGATTGTAACAAGAATAGCCCTAACGGGTATTGTTGAGTGATGAAATACTTTCACTCAAATAAAACGAACAGCAATGCTGTGTTGTGAACCATCTATTTTTGAGATAAAAGTATAGGAGATTGCTGGGACTACAAGCATCACGACAAAAGGAAGCATATCTTGCATCAAAAATTGCATATGAATTAGTTAGATGCATGAATAGTCCAGATCAATAACGAACTCGAAAAAGTCAAAACACATTTTCTGAACCATTGGCAGGAATCTCGGATCGATTTGAGGAGTCTCTCTTCAAATTGTTTTTTGTAAAAGGGCAAGGCTAAAGCAACGAGATATTATTCAACAGTTGTTTCAGAAAAATGTTGTTATTGAATTTCAAAAATCCCTTCACTTCATAATTATCATTTCATGAACACCAAAATCTCTTTTGACGAACGGAAAATTGTCATTGCATTTAATGTTCTTCAAAAATGACAATACCAATACAATTCATCATGACTCATTCAAACACTTGGTAAATGAAACTTGACCAGTTCGCAAATGAAAGTTTATTTTCAAAATGTCAAGAACCAGTGATACAATATCTGATCATTGCGTGTCACATAACACCGAACGATCTTATGTGAGAGATAAACATAAAACCGTAGAATTCATTAGTACTCCGAGCTAGATATGCGTAAGTGTAGTCGCGGCATCTAGCGCTGAGTGAGTCAATTATAATATAACAGGCAAGTGCAGAGGATATATACCTATTGCCAAGAGGCAATTACAGAGAGTTACGTTCGGAGCGAGCTTACGCACGTTAGAAATCTACACGCACATCAGTGATGTATACTTCTATAATTTAATCTTTTCAACGATGAGAGACATCCGAAACTAGGGCAATAAAGTGGTGACGTTCTTGTCACTGCGAAAAAATGCCGATCTTTGACCATAAGATTTAATGCCAACTTCGTATTGAAGTGAATAACATCCCTAACTTACATTGTTTTTCAGTATGTTTTCAGTGGTGGCTTTATATTTCTATACGAAAAATGATGTTCGACAAAGCATCTCCTGTAGCTTCACAGTGTGTAATTAATTTGTTAAAACAGTCGTTGACATTTTGACATGATTGAGGCATGAATAATTTTCTTGGGTACATATTTTGAGAACTAAAGTGGAATGTTCCTATAGACCTGGCGTCCAAAGAATACATTTTATCGTTGTTTATCTTGGTGGTCAATTGACCATTTTGTGCAACAATTCTCCCAGCAAATTTTTACATCACTGAAGCAATCTTGTCAATAACGAATGAGGTTTTATTTAGATTAATATTATTGGACTTGTTTTGATCACAAATATTGGCTTAACATTTCACAATATCTGACATCGTTCACTATTACAGTATCACTAGCAGCACTAGGGATTCGTAAGCTCTGGTATTTTCCTCACAGTTTTGTTTATTATTAGTGTTAATTTCAAAATGTCACCTGAAAATATGAGTGTTTGGAATAATTCTTCTGGTCCTTTAATTCTTTTAACGACTGCACGACACCCTTAGTGGTTCAAAGGTTTTAAGTTTCAGTGTTACTTGCACCTTACCTGCCTTCAAAAAAAAATTATGATTATGGAATATTATGAATTGTAAAAAATGACCCCCCCCTTTCTACGTATTCTTCTTGTAAGATAAATTCAATGCCGCAAAGAGATTCAAGGTAGCTTTTTTCATTTCCGAGCCATTTGAAATTTTTTCGGAGTCAAATGCCAATATCTCGCTTTCTGAAGTTATGTAAGAATGGTTTCGACATTTTACAAGAACCTTTCTACGCGGAAAGGAACTACGTGAGAATTCTTCTTTTGTTTTTTTGTCCAGATTTCACTGAACCGAGTTCTTTTCCTTTCCAAAAACTATCTCACATGTGCACTTAATTTTCTCATGAACTACGTGTTGAATAAATGAAAATTGTATAACTCCTGAGTTTTATCTAGTAAAGTGAAAATCCTAAGTATAACCTTTGTTCACCTTATGACAGAAAATCAATTCTTGCAATTCAGAGAAGTTATTTAATGTTCTTCTTCAACTTTTGTGTGATTATAGTATCGTTTGTAATAACGAAATCACCATGCAGGAATTTTTGAGAGGTGACGCAATCGTTAAATTTGATGTAAATAATCAGTGTATGTATTCAAATGTATTGGCATTATTCTGTATACATAATTCACAATGCATGATGATACTCTAAGACGCATTGGTAGCCGAAAAAGAACAATGTTTGAAATTTTGCTTCAACTCTGCAATATTTCGACTAGCTTTTCTACACACAGCCAAATTTATATGGAATCACTCGGTATTTCACATTATTGATTGTTTTTAATGGATCTTTGACTACTTGTGAAGCATGAAGTTTTTTGTTGTAAAAAAACTGGATTGTATGATAGGAAATGTTGAATTATCACCACATGTTCGGGATATTGTACTCAGTCGTCACTGAGATTTGGAACTATGAATTTCAAAATTTAAAAAAGCCTATAATCATCATTGAAAATGCCTTACGTTGGATTGTCTGATGTGCAGAGGGGTCGAATAATTGCTCTTGTTGAAGTAGAGGTGACACAGAGGGATATAGCGGCCACAATGGGGGCGATTTAAAAAACAGGTGTAATATAACAATATGGGTTTATATCCAACCACCAATGTTAATATTGACGATTGAATATTCCACCACTGATCTTTGTAGGAATTATTTTCGAAAATAACTGAGGAACTTCTTCAGATTTCTGAAGGGACTAGTTGCAAATATTGAGTCGATGTTGGAAATGGGTTGGCAATTATACCACCTATTACCTCGATTGTTGCATCTTCTCCATCGAAAACTTCATATTATTTTTTCTTTGTGACGCTGAATTTACCATTGTTCTTGAGGTTTTCCCCAATTGACCGAAAATACTTTCATGAGATTGTCGCGTCTCAGGATAATGATCCAAATAAACAGTTTCTGCAGCATCTGCACAATTCACACAACTTGATGAAGAAACATTAAATAATTTATCTCAATCGCGGTTTTTGAACTGTATTAATGAGAATACAGAAAGCTTTATCAATCATTCCGTATAAATTCTGAGAATTGACATAGAATGGACATATAATTACTAATTAAAATAAGGAAAAAGTTATACCAGTTCCCATTTTCATGAAAAATTAAGTGCACATGTGATATATTCTATGGAAGGAAAAAGATCTACTCGTTAAAAACCTATGGCTCATAAATAAAAAAACACTCAAGTCTGCATTATAACTCAAAAAATGTTGAAAGAAAATTATCCCCGTACGTTCGATTCTACTAAAAGTGTCAAAACCAATTTCTCACAACCTCAAAAAAGACCGAGATATTGGCACTTGACTGATTCAGAAATTTTTCAAATTTTGCAAGAAGCTCGAAAACGAAAAAAGATAATATCAATCTGTTTGTGACAATGCATTCCTAACGCAAAAAGATCAAGGGGAAGGTAGGGGGACCATTTTCCTCTATCCACAATATTGCACATAACTGCACTACTGAAAGTGCGACATCTGTTCACGTTGTACATAGCAACGGGGGCTTATGTATGCCTAAGTGTTGAGAATCTTGATAGTAATGACGTAAATATTTCAGGCGACTTGAAAATGTTTTCAGTTACTCGATACTATTTTTCAGGTACGTTCTTTGGAAGAGGCGGTCGAGTTTTGATATTCAATGAATTTCTTGCTATTCATGTTGAAGATTAAAAAACGGGAGATACTATTGGGGATATAATCTAGAAGAGTCTACAGAGGCGAACATCGACCAAGTTCCAGGAAAAATTGATTATTTACCTACACGAATTTCACGTGGCCAAACAACTTTAAGGGTATATGGTGATGTGCTGTCTAATGATGTAGCATAGATGATGGTATATTCAATAAGTCGATTTCGATGCACTTAGTTCCTCTAGTGTTCGAAAAGGCCAAAGAAAATGTATGACTGCACTGAATTGGCAATGAAATCCAAACGAAATTATTCTAGCCTAATAATCTCTTCTGCAGACCTACTTGCTTAGATATTTTGGAATAGAATAACAGAAAACCTATCGATGCATATTTCTTGAAGGAAACGACGAATCACATAGTTCAAGAGACAAACAATTACTCAGTCCTGAATGTGGTCCATAATCTGAACGCTGACATGGATGAAAATTTGTGTGGTATAAGGTTAGAACTTGATTATCATATTTAGATTCATTTGGATCCAGGATCCCGATGTTTGATAGAATGCAAAAAGTATTTCCCGCATTTGTTATGTTGAATTCGTCTTTCAAGCAAATGAGTGCAGGTATTACTACATGGCGCCAAGAAATTAACGCACAAAATCGAAAATTCCAATATATTCGAGAATTATTTTTCCAGTAATCCACCAGCTCTAAGGAATGCTTGAGAACAAGCGAAATTAAAATGGTTTTCATAGAAATTGAAATATAACTAACAATGAAAAACGTAAAACTTTTGGAGAAAGTCCCCAAACACTGGATATTTCCATCCCATGCAAGAATTAATGCAAAACATCTACGATTCATACTCAAAATCATTATCCTCAGTTTCCAACCAAATTAGCTTGGTGAGGTCTGGTGCTATCATGCATACACAGGAAGTTTCCATCTATGTTTCTGGAAATGATACAACATGATCTTCTAAAATCTCTATAACGAACAACAGAGGTTAAAGGGTCCTATTATTAACGATAACCAGATCACTACCGGTGTTAAAACAAATTCCTCCATACCATTATTATCTCCAATAAAACTATTATATGCAGGTAATAAGTAGCACTCATTTCGACGTCCGTGCACTAGAGAGCATCGATCGCAATTGAAAAAATAAAATCTCGACTAATCTGTAAACAAAACTCTCTCCCAGTCCGCTCGAGCTGCAACACGAGGCCTCAAACAAAATTACCTGAGACGTGTCGTACCGCTTCAGAGCAAATTTGCACTTCACTATTCTGTCGAAGCTTCGAAGGTGCCTAGAAATTCTTGAAAAACGGTCATGCATCGCTGTTCTTGCTCGAAGTCGTCTTTGCCCAGGACCTTCCATGACTACTAATCTCCCTGTACCTGCAGATTACAGTTGAGTGTAACACCCCAAGCCTTTGACCTCTTCTTGTAAAGCGCCCAATCCAGGTCATCCAACACCACTGCTCCAACACAATTTGCCAAATTTTGTGATTTCCGTTCTATTGTCACAGAAATTAGATGTTCAAGAACAGACGTTAGTAGCAAAAATTGATCAAGGCTGTCATCAATATATGGTTGTTTCTCTTCTTATTTCTCATTATAAGATTAAAATGCAGCAGAAGCGACGCTGCTTTATAATCATTTCATGTATTCAGTGTTTGAAATCAGTTAGTTGGCACTTTGTTTCTGTTGTAAGCACAAATAAAAGATTCAAGTTTTGTGATTCGACCATGGAAAGACGACATTTGACTAGAGAAGAGATGTTAGGAGCCGTTGGCATGCTTCAAGCTGGGAGCTCACAACGGGAAGTATCCCGGGTTCTGGGAAGTAGCCCAAGTGTCATAAACCGTTTATGGTTGCGTTTCAATGAAACAGGTAGCGTAGAAGAACGCCATACAGGTCGTTTCAGGATTACTACAGTCGCCCAAGACCGATTTTTGGTTTTACAAGCCAGAAGAGATCGTACTACCACAGCATCTCAATTAGCTCAAGAGCTATCACGAGTTCATAATGTACAAATTTCCTACCAAACTGCGCGAAATCGACTGCCCGCAGGTCAACTCCACTCTAGACGTCCTTTAAAAGTTCCGCAACTGACCCATGGAAATCGCGCTGCTCGTTTAGCTTGGTGCCAAAAACACGTAAACTGGGATCAAGAGAGGTGGGCCACAGTTCTTTTCAGTGATAAATCTAGATTCGGTTATTATCCTGATTCGGGAAGAATTCGAATATGGGGGGAACCTGGAAAGCAAAACCGTCTCCAGCATGCTCGAGAAGTTGTTAGACAGGGAGGCGGATCAGTGATGTTTTGGGGAGGTATACGCCTTGGTGGAAGAACTGACCTCGTTTTCATACAGAACAACCTCACAGGAAATTCTTACGCAAATGAGATGGTTTTACCTGTAGTAGACCGTATCTCCAAACAATGGGTCAAAATCCACTCTTTCAACAAGATAATGCCCTTCCTCATCGTGCAAGAGTTGTCTTGAACGTTCTTGAAGAGAATGATATCGATCTTCTACCGTGGCCATCCTGCTCCCCAGATCTGAATCCCATCGAGCATGTGTGGGACACCTTAAAAAGAAATCTCCTGCGTCAAAACGTCTTCCATCATGAACAGGAGCTTCGATTAGCAGTTCAGGGGGCTTGGAATGACTTAGGCCAAAATGTAATGGACAATTTAATATTGAGCATGCCGCGACGATGCCAAAGTGTCATTAATAACAGAGGTGGACCTTCTGGGTACTGAAAAATATAAGTGCTTCCATATCGTTTCGAAAATATTAGTTAAGGATTTTTTTTTGTGTTTTTTCAAATTTCAAATTTTTTTTTAAATAGGTGCTTTGGAGAAGTGAAATATTATTTTGTTTTCTTGAGAATACATTATATACAATACATCCTAACAAAAACCGAAAGATTTCTATGAATTCGAATCATCCAATTCATGTTTTAAAGATATTGGTAAGTGTTCCCTACACTTTTTTGAGGTGTTTATGAGCATCATTAAATTCAAATAATTCTCAGAGCTCGATGACGTCCAGTCGCACGAAAAATATCTTTGCTAATCTGATGCTAGAAGATGAAGAAACTGATTATTCCCCAACAAAACGCTAGCTCAGATGTTGAGTCTAAATTCGATGTAGACAATTAGGATGAAAATGCTCCTTTTGGTTTACACAGCGAATTTGAAACACCAGATATGTAGCACTAACTCACAGACACTACAGAACGTTGAATTGGGAGAAAACAGGAAATCTCTCTGAAGGCTTTCCGCTTCAAAGTAGCTGAAGATGTACTCTTAAATGGCAAGAAAGAGGAAGACCTTCATCAGAGCATCCGATCAAGGTGCCAAAACAAAGAATTCGAAACCCTCTCAAGCCTCTGATCAATTAGGATGTGAGGATGGATTCGATTGGACATTTTTCAATATTCACGAAGAAGGGGAGGTGAAGGAACTGCCCTAAGGGAGAGATAAGTCATATGTGTGAGAAATGCAACGCAAGATTATGTTGAGTTGAAAATAGAAATTGTTTATATGTTTTTCATATCTGATTACTGATATCTCATGTATCAAGTATTATCAATAAATGTTTTTGTTCATTTCTCCGAAGCTAACATCTTGTTAATTTTCGTAAAACACATCTTTCAGTTCAAGTTCACTTTTGAATCTTCAGTGAGGCACAGTATCTCCAAGGTTACCAAACCACTTCTCTCAGGAAGTATCCTGTTGTAAAATATTAATATAAATATTATTGTTGTATGTATATATAATTAGGTCAATATGATCCTGGAAACGTATCTCTAGGGAGACGTCATCAAAATACACCAATGCCATTTGAAAAAATTTTTACTTCTATAAATTCCTTATGACTAAAGACTAATTTGGTCAAATCAAATCAGAAAAAAATTTTTCTAGGCAAAACTATGGGCGCCAAGTTGAAGGTTTATTTTGAATCAAATTACTATGGACTTGAATTATCAATTCGGTACGGTTATTCAAAAATAACTCCGAATCAATTATTCAATGGTTAGTTGATTCAATACTAATTTCATTTCAGCGATGAAACAATAGAATTGTTATATTAGCGGCAAAATTTTCGTGAGATTGAAATTAATTGAACAATTATTCTGATTTAGCTTAAAACTATACCTCCTAATACCTGAAAGCTGAGTAGTTTGGAATTAAGAGTTTTATGAATATAAAGTATTAAATAAAAATCCCTAAGAAAGTCCTTTCACCATGATAAGATATGAGATATCATATAAAACTAGATAAGTTATATTAATCTGTTTTTATGAAACCACCTACTTAACAACCTTCCCATAAACTGTTAACTAATTTGTTATCTCTTAACACTTATAATATAGTATAGTATACTATAGTCAGGTTTATTGCGCATCAAAAATATTTACATGGTGTGTCAATTTGAAATTAAATCATAAATAAGTTGAACATAACATGCTGTTCGAAAACGATACATACACGGTGTTACATAATAGTATGTCACAATTTGAAGGGGTAAATCCACGTGCAATTTTAAGAAAAAAAGTTCATATAAACATAGGTCCGCAAAAGCTTCGTTGCGGAGCTACAGGATGTTGAAATTTCCAGAAAAAATTGTTTTTTCCTCCTGCAGTTTTTGAGATATTCAGCCCAAATTTGGAATGCGAGCTATATTTCACAGCCTTCACCATTACACGTCCTAAATTTTAACAACAATCTACAAGGTGTTTTCTTTTCCAGAGCCATGTCTTCTTCTGCCGTTTCAAACTTTTTTGCAGTACGCCACTGATCAGCGTACAATCAATTTTTGTCATCTTCGTTCAATTAAGAAACTTGTAATTTTTTCGTATCTCCCTGACGGTTCTCAAGCAAAAAATTATCAAACGATTGTATGCATTTGCTGAATTGAAAGCACTTCTAATTCAAAGAAATGAGTAGTAGGCTTTGATTTTTCATTTATTCATTTATTTGGACAGTTGCTAAAGTTGAATCAGTGTCTGCTCGAATTGTTTATTAAATTAACGATTAGTTTTAATACTTTTGAAGTTATTGTTGTAAGAAGAAATGGCTAATTTTATTAACGCCGAATTGGCTGATATCCATTACATGTACGATCTGGCTGACGGAAACACAACAGAAGCTATAGCCCATTCTGAAATTATACATATATAAATTTCGTGTGATATTTATTCCTCAAGAACCTCAACAGAATCAGCATTATATTTTGAAATCCTCGATTTCTAATTTCTTCATTGAAAAGAGTTTAATGGCATTATATCCAGTGATCTGGCCGGTCACTCTATCGGCGCACATTCAAGACATGGATGGCAAATTCTCTCGTCAGTATGTATATGAATATATTATGTCTATCCGATCTAGGATCGGAAAACCAGCTCTATTTAACATGCTACGAATCGTTGAATATTATACCCTGAATAAAAGTTTTCAATGTGTTTATATATATAGCGATATATTACGTATGTTCTCATTATTTAGGCATAAAATGAAAATGCTCTGGGCCAAACCAAATTATGAAATAATACCTGATGCACGAATCTTTCTCAAATACCCCGAATACTAACCATTCTGAAAACAGTTGATTCTCGTGTCACTCTGTATAAGTTCATTAAAATTATAAAATTGTTACTTCAATGTAAATTTGATTGGTATCATAAATAGTTATTAACGCTTGGATGAACGCAGGTAGCTATGGATGAACGATCATTTTGGCAAACAACATCCTTCCGAAAATAAATAAAAATAAAAGAATGAAGAGCGATAGTGATCGTGGCTGGGTTCAAAGAACGGACAATTATTTTTTTTGGAGTTAAGTTAAGTTGCCAGCAGATCTAATTAGAGTGGTTATGTACGCATTCTGAGAACGCTAGAATTCGGGGATCACCTCATTCAACACTATATTATTCCCTGGAATGCGCTCAACCAATCTGATTCAACAATAGAAATAGCCAGACAGAGACGGCTTGTACCAATTCAGGCTTGTTCGAAAGAAAATGATTAGATAGTGGATGGAAATTTCGACAAACGAACTACGACAATATGTCAAAAATATTTAAAATGTGGAATCTAATGTTCAGTTTTAAATCCTAGAACAGAAAAATCAACTTTGACTATGTATAAAGCAGTTCTGCATGACTCTGCTATGTATATTTTTATGATCAGCATCTGCAGAAATCGGAATGCAGAAGTGGTGGCTTGTAAGGGCTACGAAATCTTGAAATAATCCATGAGATTTTAACATAAGACTTCTTCCTGATGTACTGTAGACAGAGCTAGAATAACTTTGGAAAATTGGTCTTAAAAGACTTTTCATTCAAAAATTGATGAATCGGATTCAATATTCATCAAACGCATCATTACTAGTGATGAGACGTAGGGATACGACACTCAACACAGACATCAGGCAAATAAATGGCATGCACCCAGTGCACTGATGACTCTACTAAAATTTAGAGGTTTCGAAGATTGCATAAAACGTTGGCACTATTGTACTTTAGTCAGGGGGGAGAATTTTGAAGGGAACAATATCGATTTTGATGAATAATGTTGAACACGAATAAATTCCGGAGTCCTTTAGACCAAGGTGGTATCATGTCATCCGAACAAAAGTTGGTGGTTGCTTCCACACTATTGATAACGTAAAAGAACAAAATTACATGAATAACTGACTAAAAATAAAAAATTACTTTTCTTGAGAAAAATCATGAAGGATATTGCCTCGCGTTTTAAAGATTTATACAATTTAAAGTCCGCATTCTGTATGTATCAAACTGTATATTGTCATTCTTAAATATTTCTCTTTCGCCTTCAAGAATACTTCAACGGTAAATAATGCTGTCGTATTAAATGTTAATCAAATCCATCCATATCCGTTCTATCTGGGTTTAATGGTAATGGTTTTGAACATTAATTAAATTGGAAATCTAATGTTTGTTCGAATAGGTCAAGTTACGCGAGAGAGACAAAATTGAGTCATTAAAGAGTTACTCTCGTGTGTTTATTATCTGAATAAGAAAGATTCAGACGAGTGTGTTCCAGCTTTATTCTATATCATATATATGTAATTTAGACGAGATCGACATAAGGAAAATATATGAATTCATGAAAACATAGAAAATGCTTGAAGTTTTCAAGTTCGCCAAAACCATAATGTGAAAGTCAATTGTCATTTCAATCCCATTTCGCCTATACAGATTCGAATCGATGTCATAAGCCAGTTTTCTTCTAATTGGATCCATTTGACATTTGCAAAAGAGCTCTATTGTTTATAACAATGATTTTGACCCCAGCGCCAGATTTAACAAAAAAATAAATAGATGAGAGAGAAAAAACATTTTGTCAGTTATCCACTATCATTTGTTAATACACGATTGGTTTTGACCCTTCGGCCATTTTCAAGTGCTGAATACTAACTAAGGTACAAAGATAATTACAAGATATATTTTTCCATTAAATGTTAAGTAGGGGGGAATTATTGATTTCAAGTTATCCATTGAAAGTAGTATTACGTGGGGTTTTCCTGAGTTCATTAATTTCCAAACTTTCTAACAGATTCATTATACTTCCTTTATTGCATTGTGGAGGACTTCGTGATTGCCTAAAACAGGGGTGCACAAACGGTCGATCGCGAGTGCTTTTTGAGTAGATTTCGAGAAGAAAAAATTTTTAATAAGTAGGTAACTAAACTACAAAAATTTATTACGTAATAAGATAACATTCTGTAGCAGCAAAATTTGGCTTTATGCATGGAACGCATGGAACTTGTCAAAGAAAAGTCGCGTTCTTTACTATTGCCGATTTTTAAGAAATTTCTGGCGGCGCCTTTGACGGGAACATTCGAGACTTTCGTTCACGTCGATATAAATGTTGCGCCTGCAGGAATTGGAGTCATTCTGAATTGTATCAATCAATATAGTTTATTATTAAATAGTGCAAAATGAGTGCAGCGAAGAAATCTAAAACGTATCATTCTAATAACGGTTGGGAGGAAGAATTTTTCCTTTGTATGGTAAAGGATAAGTGCATATGTCCTATTTGTCGAGCGTCAGTTGCAATACCTAGGCGTGGTAACTTAGAGAGGCATCATAAAACGGTTCATGAAAACTATGAAAATGATTTTCCGCCACAGAGTGGCGGAAAAGCTACAACGATCGCGTCATTTAAAATATCTCATATATTGGCGAAATACAAGAAACCATTCGAAGATGGATCGGTTACGAAGGAAGCATTTATTTAAGCGGGTGAGACTTTATTTGGAGATTTTGAAAATAAAACAGAAATCATGTATGCTATTAGAGAACTTCAGTTATCTCGTCAGACTGTCACAAGGCGTATTGAAGTCATGAGTCAGGACATGGCAGATAAACTAAAACATGATATCATGAAATGTAAATACTTTTCTAGGTAGGTAGGGAGGGTGTATCGTGTATGTACGACAACCCTGCATCACACATACTTGCTGCCTCTCGAGTCGATAGTACGTAGTCGAAAAATATTGAGGTAGATCGCCAGCAGTTCAAGTTTGGTGTAAAACTATTGTGTGGTTTGTTGATTGAATATGCTCAAATATTGGGGATTTCTTGTCTGAAAATGCATGTTCCTCGAACCAGAATTCAAAATTTCTGCCTGTATGACCTACAAGAGCTGGAAGGCATTCGTTACACTCGATTTTGTAAATACCAGAATGGTTCAATTTATCCGTTTTCTGTTCTGCATTAGGAAGCAATTGCTAAGATTAGGACAACTTGAGATTGACGTGGTTATTTTGAATTTTGAAAAATGTTTAATTTTATGAGAAACTGGCCGACTTATTTTAAACGAGCATATATTTTTGTTATATTGTATATTGTATATTGTTGGGGCTATTCTTTTTATGGTTTTCATTTCCCTCAGAAAATCTTGAATTCAGGAAGGAAGGACGAAGTAGGCGAGGAGTTTTTGAATTAATCCGTAGGGATTGTTGAGTCTGTGAAACATTCTTTTCTATAGATATTATGAGTTGAGGTATTGTTGATGTTTGTTAGAGTTGAGTATAAAAATATATCAAGTTATTAGTTTCAACTTCTACGGTAAATTTTAAATGATCGTGAGTTTAATTGAGGATGTTCACAAATGTATCTAATTGTCTATATGAGCCATTAAAACCAATCAAAGTATCAACGTACCTATACGAAAATATGATATGTTTCTGCCTAGTTTGCTGTTGAGTACTGTTATATAAGTTGTTCATGAAAATATCTGACAATACGGGGCTAAGTGGCGATCCCATAAGTCCTGATTTTTGTTCAAAGAATTCACTTTGAAACTAGAAAATAATTTTGATCTAAACATGTTTTTAATAGCTGCCAAAATTCAGAGGAGATAAGTGGAAATATTTTGGTTTTTGTGAAAATATCTGAAACTGAAGGTAGATTCATTCGTTGGGATATTTAGGTACATATTTTGTGCATCAAAGGAACCAAGATTGAAGTTATGACTAATTTTAAGTAAGGAGAGTTTCTGAATAAGGTCGTTGTGTGTGGTATGTTGTGAGCGAAAGTTAGTGAGCTCTTAAAATTTATGGTTTGAAAATTTGGCTGACTTACTTTGACTTACTGAAATAAGTAGTGTTAATATAGGATACTACAGGTCTAGCAGATGTTTCTTCTCTAGGTAACTTAATCAGTCCAAACATTTTTATTTATTTTCATGGACAACTTTGAAAGCACATCAACGAATCGTTCTAAAATAATATCACTTAGTCTTTTGAAAATGTTACAACTTGGGATTAGGTTGAAGCCACTTATTTTACAATTTTCAAGTTGGAAATATTTCAGTTGACGAGAATAATCATCAGCAGCAAATGAATGCGTATGCACTCTAAACAATAAGAGATGTTATTATCGTTCCTGGTCTGCTTTTTCGAGCGTTATGTTGATATCTGCACTTCTGTTTCCGTAGACGAAAATAATGAAATACTCACGTTCAATTAATTCCATCTAAGATTTCAAATTACCATGAATATTTATTGCCGTTTTGGAATGTTCTCCTTTTCAGAGTTGATAACAAAATTACAACATATTGATATTTCAAACCCACTTTCTTAGAGAGATTTCTTGATTTCCATTAACTGTAATAAAATATATCAACAATTAAATGGTTTACCTATGGGTTCTCCATTGTCTCCGCTATTACGTGAAATAATTATGACAAATTTAGAAAATAGAATTTTCATTACCCCAACATCCTAATCAATAATGTATTTTTATGGAAAATATATGTAGATGATATCGATTCAATCTACAATGAAAATAATGAAAAATCTTTGAACTTCTTGGACTTGTCGATTAGTAGGGCTCATGACTCACTCGCTTTTAAAATATACAGAAAACCACCCTATTCGGATACCCTGATTCATAACAGTAGTTCCCAAGCCCAGTGTACACAAATGAGTGGTTTTCTATGTTGTGATTTTGAAACCATATGAACAATGAAGACACTATATCACCACTACACCAAAACTTTAACCTTAACTGTCGACGCGCGTTTCGCTAACTAAGTAAGCATCATCAGAGGATATACTCATATATACTATTATATACAGTATATTATTATCTCCTGATGATGCCAACTTAGTTAGTGAAACGCGCGTCGTGAGTTAAGGTTAAAGTTTTGGTGTAGTGGCGATATAGTGTGTTCATTGAGTGATTTTCATTCATTTGTGCACAGATTGCTTTATATTCCTTTGTTAGCTGTCGATTTTGAGAATGAAGTTCAAGTTTTAAAATTAATCTCTATGAACAACGGCTATGAACCAAAATTAATTAATACCTTAATAAGACAAAAACGACATAAACTTTTATTGCGGAGCATTTACCCGTTGCATACTGAGAAATCTAACAGAAAATTTCCAATTAACTATAATTCCTAATATTAGCAACAAAATATGTAACAGATTACACAGAAATAATATTAACATCATCAGCACTAATGAAAGAATTTGGGTTCATTATTGGTTAATAATAAAGATAAAACAAAATTATTGGGTAAAAGCGGAGTATATAAAATACACTGCAGTGAATGTGAGACATTCTATATAGGCCAAACCGGAAGATGAATCGAGAAGAGAGTTGAAGAAGATAAAAGATCTATTTGTCAGAATAAAAATTATACGAACTTTTCGGACCACTGCATAAACAAAAATCATTTCATAGATTTCGAGAATACCGAACTTATGCATCCAGGTAATAAAGGGAAAAGGATGGACATCTTGGAGATTATTTGAAATTACGTCCGCTCATAGGAAAAACCAGCCAATTTGCAACGACCAACTAGATTTCAAGTTACCTCCTGTTGTGAATGACGTTATACATAAGTGAAATCACTCATTTTGAATTCAGTATTGTATTACTCCTGATAATGGGCTAATAACCCGAAACATATGTCGAGTATTTTTAACAAATACTTGTGAAACTTTTGCCAAATGATTGACGAATCATTTATCCATCTTTTCTATATTTGTCAGATTCTGAATAAGGAACGAATGAATAAGTCGAGATTGAAATAAATGAGAGAACATAAGTATGGTTCAAAGAGAATCTTTTTTGTAGGGTTAAGAAGATTCTTCAACATGAAAGAAAATATTATTGTAGCCTGCAGAGTTTGAAATATAAATAAAATATTTTTATTCCAAACTGATAACAAAACTTCATAAAGGTCACTCAGGTGGCATAATTCATAGAATTCCTTGTACAAAATGTGACAAGGTGTAATATTCATCCAGTTCGTTATGAAATCGATAACAGTTTTCTGTTTGAAACTTCTTTCCTGTGACTAACACATACGAAAATAGCAAGCTGCAACGTTTACAATTTTTCGCAAATTACTCCATTTCACTGCATTTTTGCACACATAATTCGAGTTTTTTATGAGCAGTAAATTATCTTAAATTTAACGTATCAAAAGTTGCACACAGTGAACCTGTGTGCGGCAATCACTCTTGAACGAACTGGTAGTTAAATTTGGCTCTATCCCTAATGGAAAAAAAACCATTAGATCAAAGTTCTGTACATAATTTTGACTGAAAACGTGTTTGATTCGGCACAATGGTCAATAGTACCACTTGAATAACAAAAAAAATTAGAGCTGTTATTTATTTAACATTCTGGTGCCCCACTTCACCATTAGGAAAATAAGATTTTTCAAGAGGCCAAGAAAGAGAAATGAAAGGAGCTCTACAAGGCTCAATCTTGGAACGTGCTGTATGATGACGTTAAGGAAAATAGAGTTTCAACTGGTGTAAGCTTTATTAATATGCTACGCAGATGATATCATAGTTCTTACAATAGCAGAATTTGCTGCTGAAATGTAATGGAAAACGAATGGTGGTATACAGAGTGTTCCATTTACTAGTTCTAGTACGGCGGCTGTGTGAAATACTACAAATAGGAAAACTGACCCCCGTCTTTGTTCTAGACTTTCGACGAAAACTCATTGGATAAAACAGGTATGTTCTTGTTTTTCGGGTTATTCCGTATTTCTCATTTTTCCAGGAATTCGACATATGCCAATCTCTGGGTTGCTATCAGAGTAAACGTGAAAACTTTTTTGAACTGATGTTAAGATAGTTACGCTTTTATCCATGGTTGCAATTTGGCAACACCGTATAGTTTCAACGTAGGCCTTGATTCAAGCCACGGTTTCATGCTTTCACTAATTTTCAGTACATATACGGTGTTTGCTTAGTGAAAATTGACTAATTTTTGTTTATTGAAATCGATTCATTGAATTTGTATCTCATCCTTTTATGAAATGAACCCAGTATTTCCTTGATTTATACCGCCTAGCGCGAAAAATATAGAGTTTTCGGAAATTTTTTTCTCTCAGTTTTCCATTCCAAGTGATGCATGATTTTTATTGTCAGAATATTTTCTTCCGTATTGAAGTGCTTGTAATAGTTACGGAATTTTCAATGTCACTCATTTGGGAAATGTACCACGAATGGCGGATAATCTGTGGACTTCATATGTTCCTCGCACGAAAAGTAATAAATCTGGAAAACTCGTGGTTCATTTCCCAAATGGGTGAATTTGAAAATTCCTTTTCTGTAGTATGCAAAATAGCTTAGAGAACAATATGTTAAAAGCAAAAAGCAAAAATGACGCACATCACTTCATATGTTCCTCGAACGTAGAGTAATAAATCTAGAAAATTAGTGGTTCATTTCCCAAGTGAGTGACAATAAAAATTCTCCCTCCAGAGTGGCAAAATAATATAGTGAACAATATATTAATAATGATAATCACGCTTATCACTTTGAATGAATATTATGGCGGAAAAACTATGAATTTCATTTGTTTCTCGTTTTCTAAATCTAGAAAATTCATGGTTCATTTCCCAACTGGGTGACATTGAAAATTCCTTTTCTGTAGTATGCAGAATAGCTTAGGGAAGAATATGTTAACAGCGGAAATCACGTACATCACTTGGAATGGAAATTATAACGGAAAAAATAAGAACTTCATATTATCGTCGTACGTAGAGTAATAAATCTAGAAAATTTGTAGCACATTTCCCAAATGGGTGAGGTTGTAAATTACGTGTGAACTATTACGAGCACTTCAATACAAAAGAAAATATTCTGACAGTAAAAATCATGCACATGACTTGGAATGGAAAACTTGGAGAAAAACAGGGAGAACTGTATTTCTTGCGCTAGGCGGTATAAATTAAGGAAATACTGGGCTGATATTAAGAAAAGATGAAACACAAATTCAATGAATCGATTACGATAAGAAAAATTAGTAAATTTTCATTAAAAAACACCGTATTCGATTAGAAAGTTAAGAGCGTATGAAACCGTGGCTGGAATCAAGGCCTACGCTGAAACAATGCGGTGTTGCCAAATTGAAACCGTGGATGAAAAGCGTGGCTATTATCAGATCAGTCTTTTATTTAGGAGAATGCAAGAACGTATTCAAGACTTTTTGTTGTTTTCTTATTTTAGTATTAACTTGTTTCTTGAATGCATACAATTTGTATAAAACAGTATTTGTTTCTCTTCCCAAATTTATATAAAACGCTTGAATAATTTCCTCAAAAATAAACATTCTTTGAATATTCTGTGATTTAATATAGTATGTATGTGCGAATCAACACAAAACACTCCAAATGTTTTCAATTCCATGTTTCCAACACTGAAGCTTACGCATAATGAGAATAAAGGAAAGTAATTTATAACTCATGAGTAAGGAGATATCAGAAATAATAGGTTTGTTAATTAGTTAAAGAAAAATAAATGAACGCTATGTTGAATACTCAAAAGTATTTCCATTGTTTCAAATCGCAACGCAATTTGAATTTGATTATTGATGACTGAAACTAAACAACCTAAGAAGTTTTGTTTCTACTCTTCTATATCATTATAGGATTGTCTAAACAATGAATCCTTGACATAGCTCTAGAGAAATGAATCTAACCGAACTAAATCGGTGCACGAGGTGGCCATCTCACAGGTCTTCTCGCTCTCATCCTGTTTCTACCCAAAGATTGACTTAAAACTTCTGAGATATTTCTCGTCAGGTATGGGGGCGCACCGTCCTCGACTATGTTTTTACTTCTACCCAAAGACTGGCTAAAAGGTTCTGAGATATTTCTCGTGAGGTGAGCCAAGGATTTCATCCAGAAAAACCCTCGACTATGTTCTCGTTAGTTTTATCATAATAAAAAAGTTTCCCACGAAGATTTTCGTCAACAAATACGTAACCCGAAACACGGCACTAAGTATTGAAACTGAATCACCTTGGTGTTGAACATTCACTCTACGGAGAAAGATGGCATCGGACTAATAATGTTCATTGCTGCTGTTCAATGATCCGTCAACGGTTACTTTCACTTTACTAGTCCATACTGGTAAAACTTGAGATTTTCTAATTTTCCTGATGCCATAGGTGAAATTATAGCCGTCTCTCATATTCCTTTGGCAGTAGAAGCAGGGATTCCCTCTAAAGAGATTGAAACAAATTTTTTCTTCGATTACTTAAGTAAACGCCAAATTTGTTTACGCGCAGCTAGACAGCAAAGTAAACAAACGCTACGTATTTCTTGTGTTAAAAATGAATCCCAAAGTTTATAAGTGGTGTGGAGTACCTCAGTGCAAAAATACATCTATAACGACACCCAAACAAGGTGTTTGTACATGTACCATACAAGAAAATAATAAGAGATGAATGGTTAAAGCTTGTACGGCGAAACTCGAATGATGAAAAGACAAATTCGCCACTTTATTTCTGTGAAGTTCACTTTGATGTGAGTATGTTATCATGTATTGATAGATTTTTAACTTAATGTTTGTTTGACGCGAAATAGTTGAAATGTAGAGGCTATAGAATAACTATTCATTTATTGAGGATATGCTTGTGTTAGTCTTGGTTATCATTCTTATTATCAATTTTAATTGTTACCTTCGGAGTTTTCAGTTGCCAAATAATATGGAAAATTATATGGAATACCATATAATGAGGTCAGTATCACGAGTACGTATGAAACCAAGATGTATGCCCACAAAATTTACTTGCCAACCAGACAGGAAAGCACAAAGATCTAATACAACACAGCGACCCAATATAGTTAAAAAACGAAGTATGATGATTCTTGAAGTGTGTGAAAAGCAATTTGAAGAAAGTACTATAGTTACAGAGCTACCAAGTTCAAAAGAAATTGCATCTTGTAGTTCAGGTATGGTTTACTAACTTGTTTATTAGAATGTAAATTCAGTATAATTGCATACATTATTGGTATACTTAGGCCCGTATTACAGATTATCTTATATAGCGGCATCCCTTTGTACAAATCTCAAGAAATGATCTACATTTGAGATTCATTCTGTGATACTCTACGTTTGAGATTCATTCTGTGATACTGGCTATAAAATTACATAGATTTTTTGGAACCTTGTAATTTTCTATTTGTGTTCATAGTTATAATACTGCACTTAAATAACAAAACAATTGTTTTACAGTTCAGCAGATTGTTGAAGAAGTTCCCCAATTACCACCAAGAATGTTGGATAAAACAATTCAAGTACGCATATGTAAAACATTAGAAGTAAAGCTAATCAAACAACAGTTAATTTGGTAAATCAGATGACATCACCATTGAAACCGTGTCTACATTCTGTTTCTACATCACCATTTAAAATCAAGCATGATGTTAATAGTAACCCATCAAGACCAAGTATAAATGTTTTGAGTATGTTTGTTTGGTAATAATTCTAAAATAGCAAACATATACCTATACTGCAAGGAGCTAACCTCAAAAATAATGACAAGTTCATTGTACAAATAACTTATGAAAGTAAAACAAAATAAATCTCTAAGAGTTTAAAACGAGTCTGATTTCTACTTGGTCATATTTGTATCTAGTGGTGAAGATAGATATTAATAAAATATACTTACAAAGAGGTTTTCACGTTTCTGAATTCGGACGAGCAAAATTCTTTATTTGTTACGAGGAATATCAATAAATCGATCCTGGGCAAATTTGAACTGTTTGCCTTAACAAAGCTTGGTTCCATTGTTATAGATGGATTCGTGTTGCAAGGTCGATAAATCACAAAAACAAATATGAAATCAATCGTAACGCGCAATCAATAGTAGGTAATCAAAACACAGTGAAGCTTACATAAGTATGACGTCATGCTCTGTGATTGGCGTTTCAGTCAAAATGGCCGATTGCAGTATTTTACTATTTTATGTTATTGAAAATCTTATTAATCTCAATTATTTAAATAAAACTTAATCAGTTTTTAAATTCTTTGTGTATTCTTTCCTAAAGTCACTAAATCTTTGAGTATGTCATACTATCGTCACGGCCATTATTTGTAAATCAACATTGTGAACTGACTAATTTTGGCACTTTTTGTTGTGAGCATAGAAGTGGAAACATTTAGGATGTTTTGTGTAAATTCACACTAGCATTAAATGGCATTAAACCAATGAAGGAAATGATGAATTTTCATTTCTGGAAAAATTCACATTTTTGAGGAAATTTATCACGCAAGTGATAAAAAAAATTATGTACTTTGTTCCATTCAGGTTTTTCTAAACTTTTCACCAACATACTTTTCACAAGCTCACCATAAATGGGGACGTACCTATTTCCGTAGAACAATATCTCATCAATGATATCTCATTTATAACCACTAGGAGGCTCGTGCATATCCCATTATTTTCAGTTAACATCTCCGGAATTAAATTGATGAAATAAAATCACTTAATATTCCATCCTTTCACCTTTCGTATTCAAACCCCGACTAAAATGTCGTCTCCATTAATAAGATATTTTTTAATGGAGCATCTTTGGAACGTCTGATATAACTTCAAAATTATCTCAATCGTCTCTCGGCTGATTTTCTCCGAAGTATTCCAAACGTCTTTCATCGAATTCTGATAATATACGAGGAAAAATGTGGCAATACTTATTCCATTCTTCGCCCTGTTCGTGAGAGACATGCCCAAATATTTTAATTGGTATAATTTGTAGTAGATTACCATCTGGAAGTAGTCGAATATAATTCATGAAGGAAGACAGGTTAGATGGCCTTTTTTGATTCGGTAGCGAATGCCGCAACACTTGCGGAATTTTTAATATTTTATTCAACTATAGCCGAGCACATCTGCAGAACCAGAAATGAAGAATGGTTATCATAAACAAAATGAACAATTGATCAGAATGGCAAAAACACACAAAGAACAATTTTTCCTCTGACGAAACGTAGTCATAGATATTGTCTGTAAAGCACTCTCGTCAAAGTCGAGAAATGCCTTTGAAAATCTTTACTGGAAAATTAACAAACGTAAATGTTACCAGTTAACGTATTCAGATCATTGAAGATACACTGCTTTATTGAACGGATGAGACCGATACATCATGTAAATCCATATCCAACTAAAATACTGGGTTTGTACGAAAATACATGCAGATTTGGAAGTATTTTCCTGTGTTCATAAACTTGTGCGATGGTATCCAAAACTACAGCTGTTTCAAATATTTGTGAAATCTCATATAAAAAGAATACTGCATCCGGGAAAGAGCTTATGGAAAAAACACAATTAAGAATGGTTTCAACCGTTCAAAGATGACCGAACATCTTTTGATAACAATCCGCAATCACGGCGGTTCTCGACGGCTAAAGCAGATAACATCGAATGTGTTTTTACTTGATAAAAATCATCGTCGGTTAATCGTGCGAGAAGTAGAATGTGATCTTGGAATATCGTACAGTGTTGTTTGGAGGATTATGAAGGAAAATTGACAGATAGCTCATATGTGTGCGAAATTCCTTCCAAAATTGCTGATAGACGAACTATCACATTGAAATCGCTAAAGAAAACTTGCAAACGGACGATAAAGAGATTATAACCAATGATGAATTCTGGATTTATGGTCTCGAAACAAAACATCAATCTGCTCAGTGAAAATTTCAAACTGAGCCACGGCCATCGAAGCAGACTCGAATCAATATTGACTGTTTTCTTATTATCTTCATTTTATTCCTGATTATTATTATTCATCTTCGGATTTGTGCACCATATGTTCCTCCTCAAGGTCAGACAAGCGATAAGGATTATAGAAACATAAAATGTAAAAAAATGCCAAGAACCGCAAATCAGTGCATTCACCGCAAAAAGTTATATGAAAACAGCATAATTTGTTCTCTGAATTATTACCTACCAACATTAAAACTATCAAGATTTGACATCTTCAATTACACACAACCAAATTTATATGCAATCACGCGATAGTAGCTTGTATTACCTCCTCTTGTCCTGATACAAGCCTAAATCCGTCTAGGCATGCTTTGGATTAAGTTTTTGACCTCCTTTGGGGCGATATTCTGCCACTCTTCTGTGGCGGCTTGGATGAGCTGTTGTGGGGTTCTTGGATTATCCTGGCGTGGTCTAATTATTTTTTGAGATTATCCCATAAATTTCAATAGGATTTAGGTTTGGCGAGTAAGTTGGCTGGTCCAAAATAGCGATTCCCTCTGTTTCAAGATAATGTTGCGTGAGGTTGCTGGTATGTAGAGGAGCAATATCTTGCATAAAAGTGAAATTTTCACCGTGAAAACCTCACCAGAGTCTCAATATGGGCTTCAGCACTAAGTCTATGTAATTTCTAACTGTGACACTCGCAGGAAACGAAATCAAATCTGTTTTGCCTTCCAGCATAATGCCACTCCAAAACATCACACTGCCACTTTGGTATTTCGGAATTTGTCTTGCTGCTCGGAGTCTAGCTTGTCTTCTACGACCTCCTTAAACCTGAGTCCGGTGGTTATCTGATCGAAAACCAATTCTGGTCTCATACGAAAAAAGAACATTCCGCCAATTCTCAATATTCTAATTTTGGTGTGTTTAATTTTCATTATTTAATCATTTTATGTTGTCTTGTTGGCTCTGGAACTTTCAAGGGCCTTCTGCTGTATAAATCCCTCGATCAAAGTATTTGACGTATCGTTTCGACTGATACACTGATGCCTGTTGCTTCCGGAAATTGCCTTTGGAATATGGGGTGAGACGCACTCTTCTTGCAATTTGGCACAAAAGGCGGTCTTCTTCTGCAGAAGTGATCTTCTTACGATTTCTTCTAGGCCTATTTTGCAGAGATTGTAGCTCCACGTATCTGGCGTAGGTTCTCGAAATCACCTCCTGTAATACCCCTTCAATGAGAGCAATTATTCGACCCCTCTGCACATCGGACCATCAAACGTAAGGCATTTTCAATAATGATTATAGGCTTTTTTAAATTTTGTAAGTCACAGTTTCAAATCTCGGTGATGACTGAGTACAATATCCCGAACAAATAGTGATAATTCAACCTTTCTTATCATTTTATCCAGTTTTTCACAACAAAAACTTCAACAATTTCTTCATTTTAATATATCGAAGTTGTCAACGTATCAACGCATATGTTAGCAACTTCTTCAGCCGATTAATTTAAAAAACGGACTTCAAACAACCCCACCAAAAACATCATTCCGGAGAGCTGACGGGCTGATGAAATTCGTCCCTTATCCAGATGAGGCGCTCCGGAAAGCATTTCCTCAAAACTGCCATTGATACCGTTGACATGTGAGACGTGGCCCCATCCTGGTGAAACCGCACATCCCACAAGTCAATGGATCTAAATGAGGAAAAAAATTTTCTTCCAACATACATAACGATCTCTATTCACTGTCACTATGGCCTCATTCTCTTCGGAAATCGCATGCAAAGGCTTTTTATGTGACTCGTGGTTCTGAATTCCATTCAGATTAAAATGGGCTTCGTCTATGAAAAAACAGGCGCGTCTTCTTGAACGTCCTTCACAAGGCTCCATCCGAGTGTCACATCGGGCTACTTCCTGCACAATCGGCAACTTATACGAACGGTAATGAAGGTATTTTCAGGTGTTTTGACGGGACGGGGAGTTCCATTTACGCATTTCGAAGAACAACTCGTTTGTCGGAATGTGTTGACTCACATAAAAATAGATTTTCGGTCGGAGACAGGCGACAACGGATCGATATTGAAAAGATTTCGGAATGCGCCCGAGGATGCAGTAATGAATCCGCCGTTCGAAAAGTAGCTTTGACGGCGAACGCCCGTTGTTTGTTTTTCCATTGCATGATTCCGACTAACCGGATTGGGAACAAAACTTAAGGAACTCACCTTTCGAAAGACACCCTCCCATCTCATTTAGATCACGCCATCTCGAGAGACCCGCATTACGAAGAGGGTTATGCTGCCGCACACTGTATTTTTTTTATTCCTTACTCTTGAGAGAACGCGATGCCTGCCACATATGTGGCCGCCCAACATAATTTAATGTGTGGGTTTACTCCCTTTTTGAAGATTGTCAAATTGTAAGTTAACGGAAAGATGTTCGATAGAAGCGAGTTCCACAGCACACTAGCCCTGTAAACGAATGCATTTTCCATGGAAATATAGAGAGCCGTCTTTGATCAGAAGACTACGTGGCGAACCTAGTTAGACCGTCCGCTGATGTTTCTTTCCAATGGCGGGCCTGGTTTTGTGATGCTTGTTCTTTTCTGGGGCACCTGGATTCTTTCCGGAACCAAGCATTTCAGTTCTTCAGAGCATTTTCCATGGAAATACCTAAGCCACGGTTATGAAAAATATGCTTAGAACCATTGTGGCCTTACGTACTGCATAAATCAATCAATCAAATGAAATGTCTTATTGCGTTCAAATTGACCAAGTTTAACTGGCGCAATTCTGATATTGTCTCCAAGTCTGAATTCAGTGACATGTTCTGTTGTTATCTTTGTCGGTTTGACGCAGCAGTTATAGGCGCTGACTGGAAAATGAGGACACCTGACTACAATCGTCCGTAAAGCCAAATATTCTGTTTTCTGAAGGGTGAAGTAGATCATTGATCTGCAATAGAGGAAGAGTTGTCTAGAGTATGGAGCTCTGTGGTACTCCTGATAACCTGATAAAATTCACTCTATACACAATCAACTACCAGGCGAATCGATCTACTTAAAAGAACGCTACTAATCAAACCAAGCAAAAGGTCGATATGCGATTCGTTTATTCCTCTGCGTGCCAAACTCTGTCGAAGGCCTTTGGGATATCAAGAGCAATGGCTCTCGATTCGATTTGCTTTTCGATTGTTGATATCCATACATGCGTAACATGTGCAAGGCACCGTCTACGGAAACTGTGTTGTCGATCACCGATGATACCCTGTAACATGAAGTATTTTATGAGCTCATCGTTTATCACTCTTTCATGACTTTCGACATAATGGGCAACAATGCGATTGGATGATATTAATGGAGCAGACATTTCTTCTTTTTTATGGAATCGGTTATACTCTCGCAACCTTCCCACACTCGAGAAACGTGTGGCTCTCATATGAAATCTGAAATAGACGATTAGGAACAGCTACCAACTCTAGACCAGATTTCTTCAACACAGTTGGTGGTATTCCATCAGAAACCACTGTTTTCGTACAGTTCAGTTGTTGAAGAACGCGCCTTACCGTACGCACTTTGAACTTTACTTCAACAAATTCGGTTGCTTGGTGATACTGCGTTTGATGTATCTGAAACACAGTTCAGATTTTTGCAAAGAGGTCTACCTCTGCTTTAGGTGATGACTTCGCCATAGACCAGAACTGACGAGTTCCACTAGTGTGCTACATGAGTGTATTTTCAATTCTTTCATTGAAAGAGGTTTTCGCTCTAGTAATTGAGGAGTTTCAAATTTTTCTAAAACGCCCATATTCAGCTTCAGTTTTATCTGTTGGGTTTTTGTTCCAGTTCTTATGAGTTCTGTTCCAAATTTTACAGCTTTTTGATAGTTTTAAGACAACCAAGGCTTTTGTGCGAATGGTTTTTCGTGGACTTCGAAATGTCCATGCCTGCAAGAATAATTTTAATGCAGACATTGATTTCAGGATCTGAGAAATGAAAGTCATTGAAGGGAAAAGACTAGAAAAACTGTTCCCCCTAGCTGGCATAGTTGTGAGGCCATATCTACCTGGAAGGCCTGGGATCTTTGTTGGGTGGCTGTACGTAGTTACCAGTAGCAGAAACAAGGTTATGGTTGGAGTTGCATCACTTAGGAGACGAACCTAGCCATCGGGGCTCTCTCGGTCAAACAGAGAGGGAATTGCTTTGTTGAGTTTGAATATTGAAGAGTTTTTATGATTATACTTCTAAATTGGCAAATAAGAACAAGGAGGCGATTATGTTTCAGGAGACTCACACTGCGACGGAAGAATCTCTCCGCGAAAGAGGAAATATTGTAGGTTATGTACTTTTTGATTATCTCCTTAGTCGTTTTTATAGCCTTGCTTGCTATGTAAAATCTTTTTTTTAATACAAGTGTGTTGAGACATATCAGGTATTATTGTTGAAATAGTTTTCTGCTGGTTTTCTTTCCCCATTGTTACAGATTCCTGTCCCAAACCTCCTTCCTTTCACCCTTGTCTTCGTATGGAAATCATGGAGTGCAAGATGAAAATTGAAGCTGCTTAGCAGAAAAATCTTTGGTACTCTTTGTATACACACGACACTTACACAACACAAACTACTGTTAGTGCAATAGCGACAGGTAAACGAGTTTATTAAATCATACACAAGATAGTATGGTTCCCCTGTTACATTTTCCTGAGCTCACACTTGTGTTTTTCTGACACACACCAAAATTATAGATATAAGCATTTATTGTAAATACAATTTTTCGAATTTTTGCAAATTCTCTCTTCTTTAAAAGAATATTATATATCAGCTCATCGACATGTTGAGTCAAGTTGTAACTGATCGCAAAGGCCTCCGCATGCCTTTCTGTAGCATCGGTCCTAGTTGAGTGTTAGAGGCAGTTGATGAACGTTGAAGTCTCAGCTGTATTTTTTTTTGAAGTTTTTATTCTTAAGGTAAATGGTTTAATTTTTAGTGTAGTATTATTCGTAAATTTTACTTGAGTGAAATAAGAACGACGATAGGTAGAAAAGCTAAGAACGAATACCAGTAACCAGTATATCAATTAAATGAATACAAGCATATAACTTGAAAATCCCAAACATCGCGTTCTTTTCGAGACAAATCAAAACATATTCTCTGATTATTATTGATGAGAATATTTACGTATCCTAATTCTTAACACGTGTCTGCATCGCTATGTAAAGAGCTAGTTCACACCATCCTCCCGTTCATATTTCTTTCTGTAAACATCAGCATTTCATTGATAATAAGGAACACTAGCAGTGTTATGTTAACGAAAATATTAACCATAATTATTGAATTTGTGAAAAATATATCATTCAAATACTCTCTTCCATGAAGAAAATGGTGTTTAATATATCATTACATAATATATGATTGAATTAATTCTAAATATATTGTAAAGAAACGCGAATTTGCCAACAAAAAACATTCCAATTTTCCCTAAGCTAAGCACTAATTAAATACAACATTTGAACTTTATATGAACGCTTGAAGTAACTCAGAATTTTGATGATCGGCGAGTGTCTCAGTGGTAAAATCAATGAATTTCGACTGGCGATAGTTCGTAAACTATATGGTATACTAGTATGTAATTTGGAAAAACGATATATTTAATAAATTTTTCGTTGATATTGAAAATTCAGTCCTCTATTCACAAGTGAGTTCCAGGGGGACGGTATCGAAAATACTGCGAATTTCTTCGAGAAAAGGATACTGCGGGTGCGCTTCTGCTCGACTTGACTGAGGCACTGTCCAGATATAATGTCGAAGTTCTGAGAAGATGACACATCAAGAAGGAAAAGACCATAGATTTGGCCAAGAAGTAACTCGTCGCTTTATCACCAAAGCACCAGCAAATTCATCCAACCTCGTGCACTATTTGACACTAGTGACCCGCCCCACTTATCATGGATGAAATGAAGAAACTAATGTGGAATCAATCAAAGTGATCGTTGCCACCCAGGGTTGATGCACGACCCGACGGCCGTTTAGCCTCTGCATTTCAAATCTTTGATATCCTCTAGAATATTCATTTCAAAAATGGACTATAAAGGACACTTTCGATCTATAATAAATGCAGAAGTAATCTGACGTATTTAATTTGATAAGGAATAATAATGTAAGGTCATAAATGTCAGATTATTCAATATGATTGTATTTTGAGGATAAACAAATCTAGGTCTAGCCAGCATTTGAAATTGAAGACCACAAAAATAAATTTTTTTCGATATCATAGTACAATGTTACATTAGAATTCTCGGCTTCTCTCTAGTATAATATCCATATTATGTACAATATGAACCATCCTCTGGAATCACTCTGTCGATTGATGGAAACCGCATTAAAATCTCAATTTCATACTGTTTCATTTATACTTACAATTAAATTAAATTCATATTCGTCGAAAGGCTTCTGTGAATCGGGTTTTATCTTACTCAAATGATCGTACTTACAGATATTTATTGCATGAGAATAATAATTACTGTTGAAAGCGGCGTTATTCAACGATTCGCTGATTAGTTTTCTGGGAAAGTATAAGGTATTCAAGAAACGTACTTTACGTGTAAGGAATTTAGTTTATTACACTTTCACTGCAATTTTTCCAATACCAAGTCGACGTGTCTAAGACTCTGGCGCTGCCGAAGAATTTCAAATATAGCGGTTGTTGTAAGGAAATTTAAATGGAAAGTATGCGAAACTTGCATGTAAACAGGGATATCCACCGGGACCGTCCGTTAAAAACTTTTTGAGTTCCAATTAAATATCAAGCTGAAATTTTATACGCGGCCATAACTAGCGATTTCCATTTCCGGTTATACCGGAAGTGGGTCATCACTTTGTTATTTCAAATGGCAATCTACCTTTTTTATTATACATCGAGAACCGACATTTCAGCAAGGCATAAAATACCCCAGTTGTTGGCACCTATATGTCAAAACTTTTGACAGATTTAATTATTTTTGTTATAAACTCGATTTTTGAGGAACATTTAAAAAAATGGTAGGTCGTAGATCTTTTGCACTACAGACACAATTTTTGCTTGGGTGGATAAAAGAAGGATCAAGGAATTTTTTAAGCAGTCTACACATGTCAAATGTTTATTGCGTTGTTTTGTATGATTTTTTCATTTTAGACTTTTCCAAACAGCAATAACTCAATTTTTTCAAATGGCACGTGCCAATTTTTATATCGCCATCAGATGAAGCTTCAAATTTCAGATGGGATTGTATCAGCGTCTACTATACCCCCATCCCTTATAGTTCCGAAATAATTTAGGAATATATTGAATTTTGATGATTTTGCAAGAACTAACAGAGAATGCTTTGAAATATTTAAATCAAGTAGCTGGACTGGCTACGCTCACCTGACAGGTGCCTAAAATAAATGTACTTGTCACTTCGTTCATTCGAATTTGATATTTCAACAAGAATTGTTGGTAATTTGAAGTGAAAATTTTTGAAAAACACCAGATTGATAATAAAATTTCTGATTATTCAAACGAGGATATGTTCAATCTCTTTTTAATTCATGGCGAATGTAAAAAAATGGTGGATAGAACTTGCAGGCACCTCAATAACCATTTTTCAAACTTGGCGCCTATGAGTAAATCAAAATTTCGAAGGATTAGAAGCAATTTTCTGTAATTTGGAGCAACAAAATACATAGAAACTAGAAGAAAACCAATTCTCGAGGACGACGACAATCAAATTAATACGCTAGTGTATTTTCGTGCCAATCCACATGCGTCCATTAAGTCAGCATCAATGGATATTGGATTGAATTATACTTCCATTCAAAGGATCCTTAAGAAACATTACAAGCACCCGTATTCTTTTATCAGACTACAAAAATTAAAACCAACTGACCTTCCCAAGCGGCTAAATTTCTGTGAAAATTTATTAATTCGGCTTCAAGAAGATGAGACAATTCTGCAAAAAATTATATCGTCTGGTGAAGCCAAGTTCAATAAAAGTGGAATAACCAACAGGAGAAATCGTTATTTTTAGGCCACAGTAAATCCACATTTCATTGAGGTTATTGATTTCCAAAAAAATTCAGCGTGAACATTTTTGCAATTTTAATGAATAATTTGTTGGCTTATCACATTTATGAAGAAAATCTTAATGGACAAAGATACCTTGAAAATTTGAGAGGAACATCAGCAAATTTTTTAGATGGATTACCCCTTAACATTCTGAGGGATTGCTATTACCAAATATGGATGGTGCACTAGCACATAAAACACCAGCTGTAGATCGGCAGCTAACAGAAATGTTCGAGGATAGATGGTGGGGTAATCAAGGACCAAATTTATGGCCTCCGCGTTCTCCGGACCTGAATTCTCTTGATTTTTATTTATGGAGCAAAATCAAGAGTGAAGTGTATCTTATTCCTGTAAGAAGTAAAGAAGAGTTACTAGAGCGCATTCGTAATGCTTTTCGTAATTTTGATCCTGAGGAGACTAGGAGGGCAACTCATCATGTTCGTATACGAGCTGTCAAGTGTATCGAGCATATTTTCAATTTGAAATAACGACAATTCTTGTTGAAATATTAAATTCGAATATACGAAGTGACAAGCACATTTATCTTAAGCACCCGTCAGGTGAGCGTAGCCAGTTCAGCTACTTGATTCAAATATTTCAAAGCATTCTCTGCTAGTTCTTGAAAAATAATCAAAATTCAATATATTCCCAAATTATTTCGGAACTATAAGACATGGGTATAATACAAGCTCATACAATTCCATCTGAAATTTGACGCTTCATCTAACGGGGATATAGAAATTGGCACGTGCAACTTGAAAAAATTGAGTATTGCTGTTTTAAGAAGGCCAAATTGAAAAAATCATACAAAACAACGCAAAAAACATTTGACATGTATAGATTGCTTAAAGAATTCCTTGATCCTTCTTCTATCCACCCAAGTAAAAATTGTGTCTGTCGTGCAAAAGATCTACGAGCTACAATTTTTTTAAATGTTCCTCAAAAATCGATTTTATAACAAAAATAATCAAATCTGTCAAAAGTTTCGACAGATAAGTGCCAACAACTTGGGTATTTTATTCCTTGCTCAAATGTCGGATCTAGATGTATAATAAAAGAGGTAGATTGCCATTTGAAATAACAAAGTGATGACCCACTTCCGGTATAACCGGAAATGGCATCACTTCGAAAATATTTCACTCCAATTGGAAATCGCTAGTTATGGCCGCCTATAAAATTTCAGCTTGATGAACAAGTCGATATAAGCCCTTCACCTTAATTGAATCTCTTCAGAGAGCAATCTATTCTATTTTATTGGATATACCGGTCATCAATAACCACTTAAGAAGAAGCAACTTAATAAGCTTTTAATTACTTAAGAACATTTGTATTTATATTCTCAATTGTATCTATGTATAGTTATCATAATTTCTGTTCATGCATTCGTCTGAAGAAGCTACGGTGTAGTGAAACGCGTTACGAATCACAACTATTCAATAAAATTTCTCTAAGAAATATTATTTGTTTTTGTTATCGATGATTTGAGCAAACAACGGAAAAATATCCCGGACGAAAACATTTTGGACCAAAGATTGGGAATAAGTATCATCCATACCAAATTCAACTACACCAAGAATGAGTTGAGGCGAATTATGGCAAAAGAATTGGCAAATAATGAAAATTTCTTGAGTTATATTTGTTTACTCATGAATGCACATATCATAAGAATGGCTTCCTCAATAGACAAAACTTTTATTACCATTTTCGCGAAAACTCACAAATTGTTCATATGAACTATTTTAATTATCAATGGTCCCACAATGTTAGGGAAGGGGTTGTTAATAATTATGAAGTCAGGCATCATTTCTGACTATGAACGAGAATGAATTTCTGACCAAAACTCAACAAATACCATCGAGGAACCACCACATTTACCTGATATGGCACCACCCGCCTTTTTTTCCAACACTCAAATGACGACCTCGGGATACCCATTTCGATAGAAGACATAACAGAGAATTCGCGCCGATAACTGAAGTCGATTCTGGCAAAAGCGCTCGAAAAATGTTCTGTTCATTGAATAATTCGTCGGTGTCAACCTGTTTTTTCGAAAAGGGCCCACTTTGAAGGCGCTACAATGAATTTGGATAAAAACAAATATTTTGTGTTTCATTCACCTAATCCTGGTACTCCTTCAACAGAATGTATTACTCGCCATATATTGCCATTAAGGAGATTTCTATGACTTGGTAAGTGACATCGAAAGAACAAACAAATTAATCTACTTCAGTATTTATTGAATCCCCTTCAAGATATGCTCCATTTGAAGCGATACACATGTTCCAACGTTTTTTCCAATCATTCGAACATTTTTATAGGCGCTTTAAAGGATGGCCTTCAGCTCCTGCGAATTTGATTTTATAACGTCTATGGGAACACATCTTGTCCTTGAAAAAAGTCACATGGAGCTAGATCAGGCGAATAAGGCGGCTGATCGATGATATGTATCGAGTGTTTGGCCTTAAAGTCGTTAATAACCGTGGCTCGATGAGATGGTGCGTTATCGTCATGCAAAATCCACGAATTGTTTTGCCGCAAATCAAATCAATTGCTACGGATATTTTCACGCTAACGTTTCAAAACGGTTAAATAAAGTCCTTATTGACCGTTCGACCTTGCGGAACGAATTCATGATAAACAACACCACGAATATCAAAGAAAATAATCAGCATCGTCTTGATTTTCGAACGACTTTGGCGAGTTTTTTTCGGTGTTGGCTCATTTTTTCCCACACATTCCGATAATTGTTGGCTAGTTAGTGTGTCGTATTCATAGACCCATATCTCGTCACCAGTTATGATCCGTCTCATGAACGTGGGATGAGAATTCGCATGATCCAGCATGTCTGCAGGTACCTGCATCTGGTACTGTTTTTGAAGCAAATTTAACTATATCGGAACGAGCCGAGAGGCGACGCGCCACATGCCCAATTGGTTCACCAAAATCAAACGAGCGGTTTCACGAGAGATGTTCAGATCACGAGCTATCTCTCTAACACTGGCATGACGATTTTTGAGAACTATGTTCTTGATGTTTTGGACGTTAATGTCGGTTAAAGAGTTCCAAGGTCGTCCGGAACGACGCAAATCTTCGACGATCTCCCGACAGTCTTCAAAGGCTTTGTTTCACTCGTACACTTGAGATCTCGATGAAACAGAGTCTTCATAAGCCTTTTCCAGCATTCGCAACCATTCAGCACACGGAATTTTTTCAAAACACAAGATTTGAGACAAACTCTTCGTACAATACTTTTTTTGTCGCAGTGTATACTTGAACCGTAGGCGCTTTGAAGTGAAGGAGAGCAGAGAGAACTCAACGGAAACATTTTTTTCAGAATAACGGATGGTCAACTTGAACCTGAACTAATGCTTTTCATTATTTTTTCTTCTTTTAGGGATGCTTGCGACGAAAATTTTGTACAGAATCCGTCCGTTTTTGTAGTTCGCTTTCATTTCGAAGTTCCTTATCGTTGCAGGGAAATCTCCATCCAAATTCACACTTTCTTGAATGTCCATTGAAAACGTCCAAAAGTATTTGTTTTTTGATCTCGTAAAGATTGCTGTAACCCAAGAAACATTCGCCCTTCAAATTTAAAGTTTTTGTGCAGATCAAGAATCTATCTCTGATATTTCACCCAAGTATACTCCAATTTTTCTTCTATCCGAAAATGTATACATTTCCAGGAGGAATAACGTTTTTCATCGAGAAAATTACATTTTCAATCATTTTCGCAAGACATTGGAAGCGGTTAGAAATTACCGCGGATTCTTTCTTCAGTCTGACGTGTTTGCGAATCGTGTTATGCCATATTTCGCGTTCGTTGGACAACTGAGCTGCCTTTGTGATACCTACCTAGTACTTAGGTGAACAACTATGACGCATATATCGCCATTCTTAAAGAACAAGCCTCTCAATATTATCCCTTATTCTTATGCCTCGAATATAACCAAAGAAGCTTAAAATACTACGATATACTATACAATATCTTATACATGCTCGAAAATAAAGAATGGCGAATGGACATTCAATACCGTTCAATATTCTATAATTCATTTATTTTCTATTACGACAAAATAAATTCTAAGAAGATAGAGCTCAATTATATGAAACACATTACTTCACGAATAGGAGATTTACAATTACTTTTTGACTATTTAATTCCTGTACCTTTGAAAAATGGCTGCATCGCATCCGCCATTTCATTGATGATTTCACGTGGAGGCAAGTTGCACAGTGATACATGCACTATTCTCCTCATGCAGTTCACACAGAAGATTGACCGAATGTTCCGGCATACCCACTTCAAGCAACATTATCCACAACTACTTCCATTTTTCAGTGCCCAAGTCTCTTCATAGCGAACAAACATAAATACATATGCTTTTCCCTAATCTCTATTTAACCTGAACGAAAGGACTTTTATATATGACCGAGGAAAAAAGGTGTCTTCAATTACTTTCTTCAAGAAAACAGTACTCTTTTAAGCATCATTTATGTAATTTCTAATACTTAATTAAGAAATACATCAACATAATTTTCCTGAAAGAACCGTTACAATAAATAACATAATCTGGCCAAGTTAGAATTGTTTGTCGAAATGAAGTACCCTTTTATTTCTCTTCCCTGCCCGTCGATAAATTAAAAGTGATAATGGAGCAAAAAAAATTACGACAACCTGCTCTATTAATAATACAACAATCGTAATTTTACCGCCAAAGTAATGGAAAATTATAGCGGTTCGACCTCCATGAAACTTGGCACCGAAAAAGAGCAACAATTTGAGGATAACTTCATTTAGGTATATGAAGATCGCGATGGGAATGTTTCTTAAGCATTAAGGTGTCAGATTTTATCTGCAGACGAATTATGGGAGAACTGGAAGTCCGTTCATTTGATTTTGAGAAATTGCGTATAGGTATATAACGGTTCATTCACGTAGACTGTTATAGTAGATATGAACTTTGGGGAAATAAGAGTATTTAATAATTTTCTCTGAGATAAATGATATTATGATTTGAGAACTTCTACTCAATCAAATCAACATCTTATCCAAAGCATTTCTAGTTTCTTAGTTCAATACGTTTCATTAAAAGGTCAATAAGCTCAGAATAATGAATGAAGTCCAAACAAGTTCATGATTGCAAAAAAAATTGTTTAGAAATGTTACAATCAATTCTAGTGCTAACATACATTGCTTTTCGTTACATCTCATGTATCCTGATCAACAGGACATATCTACCTTATAGGGTTTTATTTCTTTACAGGAAATACTACATAGGGAGCGTATTCTCCGATTAAAAAGTTGAATTATTTCTCTCCAATGAATTGCAGGGCTGTGTATTTGATATCACGGTATCTTCCTGAGAAGATGCGAATATGCCCATTATCGCAACAAAATTTATTCGTGATATACTACAAATTTACAGATTTCGTATTTTTTCCTATAACTGTACTAACAGGCCTTGGGTTTTCGCCTAATTTATTGTTTCAAAGTCAATAGGAAGTACCTTATATGTTTTAATTCCTTTACGACTGTCAAAATATCCGCAAAACGAAATATGAAAGTTTCTTCCACATCGTAGGGATCACACGCACAAATAATCGGTAATTCCGATGCAGATGATGGAAGTTGCCGATGCGTATTGTCACTCGTCCGGTTGATACGAAAGGTGACAACATCCGTACGAGGCATCTGTATTTTTGATTGAGTCGACTTCGTTCGAATTTTTGACAGGTCCAAGACTGACGATCTAAGTAATTAATTTAATATTAATCAAGCTTTAGAAGCAAATCAATCAAACAAAACGATCTAATAAGTCGCAAAAGGGTTATATGAAGGGAAAAACCACGATGGACCCCATTAGTTGTCTTTATTGGACAATCAAACAAAAGCCAGGTAACCTCAATAGATATCAAAGACACGTTCAATTCGGCCCAGTGGTTAATATTCCCACTCAAATTAAAAAAAAATTAATAAGAGCTCTTATTTAATTGACATCCTGGTGTACCACATCATGAAGATGCAATTTTGGAGTTCCTAAATAAAAACAAGCTTAGGATAGCAATGGCTCTAGATCTAAGTAAGGCCTTGGATAGCATGGGATATATTCCTGAAAAAGCTCGAATGCTGTGGAATACGTGGAGTAGCATTGAAACTGTTGGATAGCTACCTTTCTGACGGGGTTCAATATGTTGCAATGGCAGATAATGCTGCAAGCCTCCGAAATGTTGGGAACGAGAAGGGGAGTTCCTCAAGGATCGATTATTGGATCCCCACTTTATATTCTTTACACCAATGATCTGTCTCTGGCATCGTCGACGACTTGCTGGTGCAATTTGCAGATGAAACAAATGTTATAATGAGTGGTAGAAATCAAGAACAACTGAAACAAAGAGTTTGAAATAATTTAATAGCCTTTGAAAAATACTCAAACATGAATAATCTGGAATTACATACTAAGAAAACAACGCTCTTATATTTTTCTAGAGAGGCGTCTCGTCTCTTCAAACTCCAAAAGAGATGCTTAAGATCGATGTGGAACTTTAGATACATTGAAAGGTGTAAGGACTATTTCATCGAAAATAACTTACTCATACTGCCCTCCTTATACTTTTACGAAGCAATCATGTTTGTCAGAAATAACTCTGATCTATTCCATAGAAATGAACACGATTATAAAACCCGTAACAAAGAGAACTTGACATCTATTAAATTCAATCGTACTTACCTACAGAAAAATACACATCATATGATAATAAAAATAATGAATGAATTACCACCTAAAATACGCAATGAGCAACCAGCAATTCTGAAAAAACATGTACCTAAACTTCTAGTACAAACAGCTTCGTACAGCTTACAAGATTTCCTGAATACCAAATTTGACAAAAATAAAACTCATGTATACAATGTTTAAATCGCTGTTATTCCTGTTTATAGTCTCATCTTTTTACATCTATTTGTTTTGTACTTGTAAGTTGAGATTTTTCTGTTGATTGTAAGTATAAACTATCTATAAGGTGATTGTACTTTTTATTTGACATGTTCTACGCCTTTGGCATAATTTGTTGTTCACTTTTATATTCATAAGTTTGAATGAATAAACTATCTATCTATCTAAGACTTTCAAAGGGTCAAAAAGGAAGAATAGGTGAAGGAGTTCTACAAGGCTTAATCCTGGGCCCAATCTATGGAAAGTGCTGTATGATGGCGTTAGGGAAATCAAAGTTCCAACTGGTGTCAGCTCAATAAATATGCTGCTGAATTTATATAGAAAACGAATGAAAGTATACACGGCGTGCTATTTTCGATGTTTTAGTACGGCAGCTATGTGAAATACTACAAATAGAAAATTAACTCCCATTCATCTCCACCCTCAATTTTCGAACAAAGTTAATTCATTCAGATCACATTTATCTTCTTTTGTATTTGATTTATTCCGTCTTTTTCGATTTTTCAAAATTTCGGCATATGTCAATATCTCGGTTGATATTAAAATTCGGTGAAAATTATTTCGACGTTCTACGACGGCCACTTTTTTGCGTAGAATTACGGGACGGATTCACAAGTTTATTTTATTGAATGATTTTCAAATTATAATATAAACTTTCGATTTTTAAACGTTAACCATAGAGAAGCTTAGATAAAATAGAATGAATATTTTCTCTTTTCAAATACGCACCACAAAAATTGCCGCATCACCTGGTATTCTGAATTCCACAATCGATTAAGCAGCTCGATTGCAGTTTCTTCGTCAACATATGTTTTTGGACATATTAGGGGAAAAAAATCTCATCTTTGTAGTAACAACTTGTTTCCATATGATCTCAAACACGTCTGGAACAAGAATGAGTTTATTTGACTATCAGTATTCATTCAATTTCTCTTCAGTTTTCACACTAAATTAATGCAAGTTTTCTGTGTTTCTAGTTGACTTTCGAATCTTTGAATTTATTGTAATGGTTGCTGAACGTCCTGGACGCTATTTAAGTGATCATCAAGTGGTAAGAATTGTAACACTTCTAGAGGAGGGGCGAAGCCAACATTACGTGTCTAACTTGTTGACCAAAGCACTATTTTAAGATAAATTAATCGGTACCACGAAACAGGGGAATATGGAAGAAGGGCCGGACAGGGTAGAAATCGGATAACAACACCAGTTGATGATCGTTGGCTTCGTTTAACTGCACTAAGAGTTCGGAACTGTACGGCTCATTGCTAACTGTTAGGAACAGGCTCAGAGAAGACGATATCAGACCAAGGGTGGCTTCTACCGGCCCGCGTCTCACCAGAGAGCATCGAGTTGCAAGACTTCAGTTTACGAGGAAACATGCAAATTGGGGTATTCCAGAATGGTCGAATGTTCTCTTTTTCGTCGAGTCCAGGTTCTGTCTAGTATCAAATGATAGACGCATGCCTGTATACAGATAACCTGAGGAACGGTATCAGCAATGCAATATCCGGCAAACCGAAAACTTCGTAGGGGGCTCAGTAATGGTGTGGGGAGGCATTTCTTTCCATGGTCGAACTGAGTTAGTCCTAGTGAATAATAATCCCTTAGTCCCCTCAGAATGCCGAAACAGTTTTCCATTTACTTTCATAGCTACCGAGATATTGGCATATGCCAAAATCCCGGGCAATCGAGAAATCCGGAGAAATTCAAGAACAAAAGAAAATGGCTGCAATCTAGTTTCAACACCGTTTATTCTTCCTAAATGGGAGACAGTGATGGTTGGAGGTCGTTTTTTCTATTTGCATTATTTCATATGTTTGATCGATGAACATCGAAAATAGGACATCCTGTGCGCTTTATGTTTGGGAGTTCTGAATCTTTTCTGAACTATTCTTAAGCACTCTACCTACTAATCAGGAATCTTTCTTGGTGAATGGGCCCATATCCCGTTTAGTTATTTAAGATAATAATAACTTCATAATACACAACTACAAAGTAAAGGCACTAACTACAATGTGTAGTTTACGATATCATATAAGTAAGGTTACATAGGTCGGAACAGAATAATAAAGACAAAAAATATTGGTCCCAACAAATATAAACGTATTTCTGCATGGAGAAGGAATGCTGCCAAAGAAGCTCCAAAAAGTGTTTAAGTATACCTCAGAGTCAAAGTACAATGCACTATTATTTAAAAGAGACTTCCATCAGCACCGAGGGGTGCCAATTTATTAAGGAGGCTTGATCATTAAAAAACTACTTTGCGCCACTGCTGTCCCATTTCATACACGTTAAATTCGAATCTTGCAAATTATACACTTCACATTCAATATTCCTGATGCTTATTGGTTTCGACTAGATGGAATTAAGTTACATTACGGAGAACTGCGTAGGGTTTCAATTATGTGAAGTTGAAAGATTTAAAAGGAGACATGTAGATGACGCTGATATCCTAAGATTACTCAACATAGCGTGCATTTTCCCCGTCGACCATGATATGGGCATGATTCTCAATTGAAATGTAAATAAGCCATACATTTCTCAGATTATCTCAACTGCAACAATGTAAACAAGTCTAAATTATTGCACCATACCATTTGTCTGATAGTTTATAATGTAGAAATCCTGAACGGAATAAGAATTATCGTGAGAGCCGACGACAGGAGGCTTTTGTTGAAAACGTTATATGGTGTAGGTATTTCTTAGTAGAACTGTCTGAAAACGAGAGGGCGTTGAATAAATTACGTTACAGTTTAAACTAGTAATCCCATTAGATTATGCATATATGGCATAATGATGAGATGGAAACATAATTAAATATTTTGATATTATATTTAGTTATTATACTGGTCATATTAAATTAACAATTCTTAGAAGATATTGACGTCAGTAACGTTCTTCCTGTTGACAAGATGGATGAACATTAGCATATATATCATTTTCGACACGAAAAATAACCCTGATTATCCAGAAAACTGGAACTGGCACAATCGATTTGTTTCGACTCGTTATTTTTTTGTTCCTCTTCAGACCATAGATTCTCGTATCCTCTTTGAAGAAATGTGGGATCACTTACAGCACCAATAACATAAAGCTGAACAATGACTTTCATTTTTGAGATCATATGGTATGATTGATTATGACTTCTATTTAGTTTCCATTTCATCATGTAGCAACACATCTTTTCTCATTCATTTTAATTTCTGATAGCAAGCATATTTTTGAACCTTCAAATAGCGTAATAACAGTCACACATTCAGATAAACGTAATTTATCATTCTCAAGCTTATAAAAGTACCTCTCCTGACTTTTTTCAAGCTTTAAAACAGAAAACAACTATAGCTGACAAAATTCTGAAATGTAACTATACTACATAAAATAAAACGAAGTTGTTTCCTGACGTCAATACGCTCAGATCTTTGAACTACACAACGGATTTCAATGCGGATTCAAAAGGAATATTTATGTGCATAATACATGCGTGGTGTAATAACGAAAAGATGAGAATTTCAATGATTTTGTAATGTGAGGTTGTAAAATACATATATATTTGTAGATAGTACATAGATCACATTTTTGATTGAGGAGGTCGTTACTTGATGAAAATCGATATACATATTTTCAATGAAATAAAACTATGGCATTTAGATTTTCACTATATTAACGAAACTATGACTGGTTTCACCACACTGTGGCCTCATCATTGGTTTAGATATGTCGACGATATCATTTGTTGTTTCACTGGCACAAACAGACAATTAGAGTCATTCAAAACATTCATTAACAAAATTCACGATAATATTGAATTCACATCACAGATAGAAACAGAAAACTACATTAACTTTCTGATTTTTACTATTACTAAAATTAACGGCAAACATGACAATTAGCTGCTTACAATAGTATGGTACATAGACTCATTAAAATCCCAATGTCACAAAATAATTTTAAAAAGAGCAAAATGTAATTAAACTAATAGCAATCAATAACGGTTACAGTCCTAGTATGATTGAGAACATGATTTCGCGCAAAAAATTTCAAAATGCAATCCAGGAAGTATTTCCAAGTATAAAAAGTTCTAACACAAAATACAACCGCTTAACTTATATTCTAGTCTAAAATTAAAATCATTCCTGTCGCATTATAATTTCAATATTCCGAATTGAAAATTCTTCAGGCCAACATATCAAAAACTGCAAATCTAAACTTGATAAAGGTAATAAATCCGATGTTTATAAACTGTCTTGCGGGAATTGTAATAAAATTTATATTGGTAGAACTTTCAGAAATTTCAAAGTTAGATTATCCGAGCACAAACGTAGTTTCAATTATCATAATCGAAGAAAACCATAACTTAAATGATAATTTCAAAATTTTACACAATGATAAAAATAGACAAAAACTCAATCTATTGATAATTTTTGAGATTAACAAAGAAAATAATTCAGGTAGGTTACTTAATAGTCAATTAGATCGAAATCCTTTTCCTTTACTCAATCTTTTCAATTCATAAAGTAAGCAACTCCGATAGGTTTTCCAACATACTCTTTGTTCTCGTACCTATTGTAATATTAAGTAGGAAATAAGACTAATATATAAGGAATAACTCTGTTCATTAGTTTATATCTATCTGATGAAGCTACAGTGTGGTGAAACCGGTCATAGTTTTGTTAATTTAGTGAAAATCTAAATACCATAGTTTTATTTCATTGAATATATAGATCAATTTATTAATTCCATGTCAGGAAATAACAGTAAGACCCCATTCATGGGTGTAGAAAAACCAATAATATACATTAAATATAACAATAGACAATATTAATTAAGTATATAATAAATATTGAGAGCTCATGTCGCTTGTAGAATCTGATGCGAATACATCAGATGAAATACTACAACACCCCAAGTTTTTATTCATAAAATTTCATCAGATTGTAGTGGGCTTTGTTTTCTTGAATGATTTGTCAACTTTATTTTTAATTGTAATTCAGTTAGATTTTTGGCTGAAATTGAAAGAACATTTTGTGATTTGATTATTGTGTACCTTACATTTATTTGCTAGTATAGAAAATTGTACTTCAATGAAATCACCTTTTCTTCTCGTGTTGTAACCGTGCTATCCGGTGCTTTCAGCATAAAGATTCCTATTATTCACAACAAGCAAATACATTCATATAATAAGAATAACATTTTCGATGAAAATCGGTTTACGAGAATCTATGCTTGCAATACCGAAGATGCATTTTGGGCATTTCCTCAGAATAAAATAAAATATTTCAATCATTAGCGAGATGTCCACTAAAGCTGTCCCAATAACCACAATTTTAGCAATCATTCGTAGGTGATAACAGAATTCAGAGGTGCATTTTGTTAGGTTATTAATATGTTTTTGTCCCAGCAAATCTTCTATCTAAGTACATGCCCCCAGCAACAGTTTTCCCCGGAAACCATCGAATTATTTTGCAAATTCAGTTTCCTGGATTCTATACCCCGATTTCCGAATAATACAATATTCGTGTTAGCTACATTCAATAGCAGATTACTTTGCAAAAAGAAATAGTGACTGAGAGTTTTGAAGGAATTGGATTTTTTTTTCTCTTTGCTGTTTTCATCTTCTCTAACTAATACCAAAGTTGTTTAATCGACATACAATACTAAATTAGAGTTAATAATAATAAGAGTTATTCCAAAATCGGACCTTGTGGAACAAGACTTTTAACCAGTTTGATTCAGCTCAATTACTATACACATCACATTCTATCCCGCACTGTTTACGATCTGTGAGTCTTATAGTCTATAAGGCTCAGAGCAACTCCCCTTACACCATAGATTTCAAATTTTTCTAATACTACTACATGATTCACGCTATCAAACGATTTTTCTAAGATCGAATTGAAGTGCAAGAAATGTTTTCTTCTCGTTGACTCTTTTAGTAGACTTCCCCTTCCATTTGAGGGTTTATAATTGAGAACCTATGAAGGAAACAATCTAGTCTATCACATATGAACCTTTCAAAAATCTTATCGATGTTTGACAGCAATTGAATAGGTCTGCAGTTATTCTCATCTCAGGTGCTAGATAGACTGAGTCCCCACACCCATTAACAGACTTCAGCCTCCCCACACCTGTTTTTGCCTCTGTCATGATGTTGAGAAATATCTTCTTTCAAAAATATGACTTTCATATTCATTATCAATTTTGTTTGTTTTTCTTTGTATTTCTCTGATAGTAAACCTAACAGTGAGGTGCAAACCATACACATTTAATGAGCCAATGAAAGAAGAGATCTCGTAGCTCTCTCCAAATAAATCTAAGTTAAAGTGACCTACCAACAGCACTCAGAAGTTAACATACTAGACAACCACATTGCGTTTAAGATGAAAACGCTGGTTAAACCTTAGGAATATGTGAAATTAATGTACTACAGAACTGTATATCTAAAATAGGTCTACAAAAAATTCACAATGGTATATTTCTATCTCCTGAGGGTAACCTACATTAGCCACTTTTATTTTCTAAAGATTACACAAAAATAATATGATTCCTTACTAAATTACATATGTTGTGCATTTGATGTAGATCAAAATTGCCCTATATAGTTATCATTGAAATGAATATTTTCGAATGTATCGGGGGTGCCTCCCGAGTGGCAGTGGACGGTGGACGTGACGCGTCCTTATGAGTATCGCGTCGAAAGCCTCTCGTCGCCCTATAATATACGCGAGCGAAGCCGAAGTGGGTCGCTTATATAATAATATAAAATAGCCATGCATTTCTAACTTTTGTATGAGTTTCTCTCTTGTATTTACAGGAGTTTGCAAACTTCAGCCCTGAGAAATTTCTATAGAGAAATCATAGAAAATTAGATCCGGATACCGAAGCGGCTCAGCATTGACACTTCAGCGATTAACCTATCTTTGAAGAAAATTATTGTTTGAGCACTTGCAGACGTTGAGTCCATATGTTCACTACAATAATCCAATTAAAATCAAATACTTTTTTCTTTAATTGCGAAGTTAGCTTAGATTAGATTAGGTCCAATCTCGAGAAGAAGAAAAAGCCTCAAGGTGAAGAAGGAGGAGGCTGAGGGCAAGCTAAAATATTTATACTAGCTTGTTCATTAAAATTGGTGTGTTATAAGCCCTGATACAACATTCAGTTCTTCTGGATTTTTGATCTCACACATGTACCTTCTCTCGAAGATTTTCGAGAACCCTTTGCAAAAGTATTGATTCACCTTTTGGCTTTGGAATACAAACTTTTCATGCACAATTACCTGGTCAAATGACTAAACTACCTAACATATTTGACTTGGAAAGCTCGAAGTGTGCCATTCCATGCTGTGGCGCTTCGTTTCAGGATCGTACTCAAACACCTCGTCACGAAGCGTGATTCGCTTCATAAAATTGGTACTTTTTTCTACTGATAGAATTGTCTTCCTTCGTACAGTTGGAAATATTTTGTCTAATATATGTGTCAACATCTGAAGAACAATGGTGTCAAACTTAAGTATTTCCCTATAGTTCTGGCCGTCAATAGTCTGGTCGACGAACTTAACTGGCAAGATTCACATTATGTTAACATTTTCATCGATTCTTGAAGACGAGAACCATCCTTTTTGTAGTTCATTTTCAATTAGCTCTCTTCCTTCTGAAAACGCGGGAAATGTTGCAATTTTCCGTTGCATTATGTTCAAGTCTAAAGCGGAATTTTCATCACGTTATGTTGAAATACACTAGAAAACATCAAAAAAGACAGATAAATTCAAATTCAACGAGAAAGTGGATAGACAATCTAAAGAGCACGTGACGAAAAAGTAACTTTCTTATTGGAATATCATAATATCCAACAAACTCCGAGAACTTTTGTCTCTCCCTGAAGGAGCAGGTTTTCCAATTCACCCTTCATAATCATCGTCAACCAGAGTCAGACAGTAGTGATACAGTACGGTCGCAAGCTAGTTCGACCTCGTCAGTTTTACACACCCATTCACAACCACAGGCCAGACTGTCACCTACTGATCTCAATCCGACGAACTGACACAGATACACTACCAGTGAAATCAGAAAATGATGAAAACCAAGAATAGAACGAAAAGATTACTGGAAGAAGCCATACCTATTCATTATTTACTGCAATGTTACACACTGTTTCTGCGAGATGCGTAAAATTTATCGTTATATGTGTAGGCACATTTAAGATATTTTGTACGGGAACAATATTCAAGCTTCCGTAAAAATGTTAAATATCCCCCCCTGAAGGAACTACTTTTCCGATCATAGTATTTATGTAATAGTTTATATCATATAGTATTTATATTTCCAACTGCACAAAATCAATTAAGTTCTGCAGAATCTCAACCTTTTATCTCTTGAATGTAAAACCACACCGAAAACATGATAGACAATAAGTCTTCGGTCTTCAAAATCTATTGACCTGAGTCTACTCTATAGTGGGTTTCCATACGGTATGATTCTTCAATAAAGCAAATATATTCCAAATTACTTGATCCAACGATAGTTGAAAATTTCTGATCCAATACTTTTAGTCTCTATTATTATGTAAACTAACCTAGTTATTAGATTACTTAGTGGAATTAATCTTGGAACAACAGAAAAGCATCCAGATTGCTTTTGAAAACTATATTAGGTGAAGATAAAAGGTGACAACTTCATGTCATCTCATCTCATTATCATTTGGATGAAGCAGTGAACTTTATGAATATGGAAGCAGATAAAATTATTTTTCCTGATGCAGTAAGTTCTATTGATGGTTCAAGCTAGATGTGACTGATTATGCTTGTCTCCAGAGAGCATTTGATACAATGAATCATCAGCTAGTATATTGGGTCACTTCTTGTTCTTAAATGTTTACTCTATTAGACACAGAACATCAGATCAATACGCTGATGACATAAAAGATGATAAAGAATTTTTCCTTTTGAGATCATTACTACTATTGATGTCATAAATTCGGATCTAATTTCAATTTAGTGCTGGTCTTGTCAAATGGTCTCTTGCTTAATTCTATGAAAAGTTTACCAGTATGTATTAGAACATGAATTTTGAGAACAAAAGTCTTAGGAATTCTAATATAATCCTGAATGAATAGGTGATTCACATTCAAGATGTTGTTAAGAACCTGGTTGTATTCATTGATAGTTATCTGAATTTAGAATGCCTCATGAAGAATCTTCTTAGACTCGCCTACTCAAGATTTCAATTGATTTATAGCTTTAAGCAGTTATTATCTTGTGATGTGAGGAGAAAGAGTTGCAGTGTGATGGTTAGCGCTTTTTGGTTATTGCAATTTTGTGTATTATACTTTAGCTACGACAACATCAATTATTGATTCAGAAGATGCAAAATTGTTGCGCGATTCTTTCAACGTAGAATATCGTGATCATGTGACGCCACAGCTTAATAATACACACACCATGTCGCATCACCTGGTATTCTGAATTCCAAATCGATTAAGCAGCTCGATCGCAGTTTCTTTGTCAACATATGTTTTTGGACATATGAGGGGGAAAAAATCTTACCTATGTAGCAAAATTTGTTTCCATATGATCTCAAACACGTCTGAAACAAGAATGAGTTTATTTGACTATCAGTATTCATTCAATTTCTCCTTAGTTTTCACGATAAATTAATGCAAGTTTTCTGTGTTTCTTGTTGATTTTCGAATTTTTCAATTTATTGTAATGGCTGCTGAACGTCCTGGACGCTGTTTGAGTGATCATGAAGTGGTAACAATAGTAACACTTCTAGAAGAGCTAACTAACTTGTTGAATGTTAACCAAAGCACTATTTCAAGGGCAATTAATCGGTACCAAGAAACAGGGGAATATGGAAGAAGGGCCGGACAGGAAAGAAATCGGATAACAACAGTTGATGATCGTTGGCTTCGTTTAACTGCACTAAGAGTTCGGCACTGTACAGCTAGAATGCTACAAAATGAACTTGCACTTTCCATAAATGTGCATATTTCATTGCGAAATGTTAGGAACAGGCTCAGAGAAGACGATATAAGACCAAGGGTGGCTTCTACAGGCCCGCGTCTCACCAGAGAGTATCGAGTTGCAAGACTTCAGTTTGCGAGGGTACATGCAAATTGGGGTATTCCAGAATGGTCGAATGTTTTCTTTTCCGACGAGTCTAGGTTCTGTCTAGTATCAAGATAGATAGATAGACGCATGCCTGTATACAGACGACCTGGGGAACGGTATCAGCAATACAATATCCGGCAAACCGAAAACTTCGGAGGGGCTCAGTAATGGTGTGGGGAGGCATTTCTTTCCATGTTCGAACTGAGTTAGTCCTAGTGAATAATGGAAGAATGACAGCCGCCAGATACATCGCAAATATCCTTGAACCCCATGTTGTACCCTTTGGCCCATTGATTGGCGAAAACTTCATTTATATGCATGATAATGCTCGGCCTCATGCAGCTAGAGTAATTACAGAATTTCTGCAAAGTGCCGAAATTGATATTTTAAGATGGCCAGCCAGAAGTCCCGACTTGAATTCCATAGAACATGTTTGGGACAACATGTGGTGGCAAATTCAGCAACGTAGAACACTCCAACAACTAGAAACTCTGCTTCATGAAATTTGGAACTCAGTGAGTCTAGAGTTCATCCAAAATTTGTTTGAGGGGCTTCCGAGACGTATACTGGCAGTAATTAGGGAACGGGAAGGAAACACTCGATTTTGAAAATGATAAGTAACCATTCGATGCTAGTTGATTGGTCTCTTCGCGAATGTTTGAAGATGGTAAAATTTTTTAATTTTTCATTGACTCGAAAATTGTTGATATTTTCCATCATAAACTCATCTCTTTTGAATGATATCTTCTTCTTTTACACTTCTGAAAGTTACCAAACGACTCTTGAATGACCAACCTAAAAGTTTATATAGTATTGTCGTAAAAGTAGGGTGATGCGACAATTTTTGTGGGGAATGTAATAATTAATGATTCAGAATCGTCGATCCTGAAGTGTAATAGTTTGATTCTTTGTCAATATTGTCTTGCAGTGATAATGATACTGAGATCTATGGAATCCCCTTTATATGAACTGGCTGTGAGAAGAAATCAGTATCATAGTGCAAACATTCGAATTAACCTGCGTGTGTCTATACTGCACTGTAGCTTCAAATTAGAAATAGGTTTTGAATCATCATTTGGATCTACTTGTAAAAAATGATTTTGAGAAAAAGCCAATTATTAGAATAACAGTCCAAAGGAATGTTATCATTTTCGTTTTTTTTTCAATTTTAGTTTAATTTTTTTCTTGGTATTAGTACAGAATGCCATTTCAAGGTATTTGATTTTATATTCATATTATTTGGAAATTGTTTAGAGTGGCAGAACAGCATTCGCTGATTCTCTCGCCTTTACATTTCCGCCAATATCAATGTTATGTAATAAAGAACTATTGTTATTGTCATTATTATTATTACTATTCGTGAGAAGAGCTTATTCAAGAAAGTAGTGAAATTTTCCTGATGAAACTGCAAATTTGCAGTTTTCGGATTTTTTCTTTTATTTGTGCTTTAGTACTTTGCTTCTCGCTAAATGAAAAGGTTTCTATGTTTAATAAAATTCATCCTCTTGCGACTGTCGAAATGTGTTGTGAAATACAACATGAATGGCTGTATCTTTCCATTCCGTTGACTAAACTTAATTTGTTTTTTCTGCAATTATCAGAAATTGCCGATCTGAATTTTTGACCTGTATACCTACACCTGGTACCGAAGAAGGTTCTGACAGAAAGACAGACAGAATGACAGATAACGAAGTGATTCTTTAAGGGTTTCGTTCCTTCCTTGGGGGTACCAAACCCTAAAAACAAAGTTTTGAGATGAAAGTCATTCATATAAAACCTGATAGTCCGCCCCTGCACGATTATCATTTTACCGATTTCTTATCTGAACTTGTTTACGACGCCTACCTTAATTGGATGACCTGCCAGAGATCAAGCCGCAGCGAAAATAAAACGGGGAGCAAAGTATTCCGCGGCTTTTAATTATTTTGCCGATTTTAATGTTTCTCCGATAAAAATGCGAGAAGAAAATGGACAGCTAAACGGTTTCGTCAATAAATAATAAGGAATTGAAACACGAGGCTTCTACGTGGTGATAATATGCACAGTCGTTTGTTCCCTCCAAGTATTACCAGTATCCAATCGTGTTTTGTTTATATCGGCCTCGGAGGACCAGCAAATTTGTAGATGTCTTAAATTTATTCCATGCGTATACTAATGCAACACGATTCAATTTATTTTCCATTCATTGCTTGCTTTTTTCGAGATAAAATTGCATCCATAATAATTTTGGGAAATCACATCCCAGCTGTTATATTTACAAGTACATTTAGTTGAAAGATTTATATTGATTTTTCCGCTTTGAATACAATTAAAGTAATTCAATAGTAATGCTGGAATTTTCCTTAGCTAGTAGGTTACAGCCGTTTGAGTAACAGAATAGTCTACTTACGTTTTGATGAAATAAATAAACCATTGTCCATTCGTATTGAGGAGAAATCTGGGAATCTTTGGAGCACTCAAAATAAACTCACGCAGAAAGGTAGAGACATGAACGTAAATCTCATTGAATGTCGCACTGATTTCATTGGAATATTCAATCAATATCAGTAGAGTGTTAATAAACAACGTTAGATGCGAACAATACCGAGTTTCTAGCCGGCAGCATGATGGATCTTCGAGTTATGAATGGTATAGATCAACAAAGACACAGATTTGTATCAGAAATGAATGTTCCAAAACAAAAAAATTTTCATCTTCTCAAAGACCGACATAAACGACACTTGTGAATCAATTGAGTGAAGTCATATCTTTTATATATCTGTACTGATTGAATGATTGAAATGACCCACAAAAGAATAATATACAAAATCCTACAGGCTGGAAAAGCTCGTCAGGTAGACTTCAGGATTCATTGCTGCATACTCTGAGAAGATAATTTGTATGCTCTTCGATGGATGTCTTTACAACAGCATTTAAGGCGATACAAGAAATTTGGATAGCCAATCTTGGGCAGGAAACGACGTCTTAACGAGAATAATGCTTTCTATAGTAGCAAATAAACGCCTTTGAAATGATTTTCAATCTCGGGAAGAAAAAGGAAGTTCTTGAGTCGTGACAAGTCAGGTGAATAAGGAGACTGAGACACCTCTGGAATATCTCCATTGACTGAAGACTCGTTCACTGAAATACCGGATTGTTGCCAATATTTTGAACGAGTCGATATACTCTTTGGTCTGGACGATGCACTGGCTATCAAAAAGCAAATCAGCAAGCATTGGATCTTCTTTTCGGGGTCATACCTGAACATCATGTCACGATAGACGTTAAGCAAATGGTGACACCCATAATGATCTACACACTAATGAGGAGACCAATTATCTTATAAGGTGGACAAGTACTAAACTCAGGAACAATATGTCCAAAGATGGTTGAAAATATTATGTTACGAACCTAGACCTCTAATAAAATCAGGCACAGACTCAGCTTTAACAAGAATTGCAGCGTTACAAAAGCTGGAGCCGGAAGAAACATGGAACATGAAAATAGACAGGGTTCAAGAAATTGCTATACGAACAAATCAGAAATGTAATCTGCAAAAGGAACATGAATCTACGACTACGAAGATCAATACCACTCAATCTGATGTCAAAGAGTTTTAAGGCATAATTCATGACAATACAAGTGACTTTCCTCATATTGAGGGATACATTCACCAAAAGACTCTGGATGAGAGTATTCTCCGATATTCATTTGTAGGCAAAAGAAAAGAAATTATTTAGAAAAAAAAGGTCGACATAGAAATGAATAACGCCAATTGAAGAAAGTTTGCAAAGATGGGCAAAATATTTAAGAGAAATGCTGCAGGATGATGCAAGAAATGAATGGCTGATGGATCTTTCTCAAGAAATAGGAAATAAAGAGGAAGCGCCTAGTGAAGAATAATGCTAAATTCATGGGGCGTAAAGTTGGAAGAAAGAATATTAGAAATAACACTAAAAGTATGGGTTCAACTAAAAGTGCCAAGAAGATAGAAGGAAGCATTTATACGCACAATATATAAAAAAGCTGACAGAGCAAAATGTGAGAACTACAGAGGTATTGACTCAATCGATAAGGTATTCAAAATTTTGGCCATATCAAACAAAAATATATTACACGAAATAGTAGAATAAAATATAGGGAAATATATAAGCGGATTTCGAGAGTATAGGTCAGTAGTGGATCAAATATTTGTCGTCGAACAAATAATCGACAATAGCATAAATCAAAAGTTACGATTCAATAGACAGGAAAGAAGTATTTTGTATCTGAACGAAGCGAAAACAAAATATATAGTAGTGGAGAAGAAACAAGGAGACAGCAACAGAAATCTGGAAATCAGAATTGATGGCAAACAACACTGCTTCAATTTGGTTCAGCAATATGACTACTTGAGGGTTACAATAAATAGTAATGGTGAAGAAGAAGGCGAAATATGGGAAAGGACTGCAAAAGGAAATAAGATAAAACAATAGGTTTAAGGAGAAAGAATATATCTCGAAACACAAAAAAAAAGATCTATAAGTCAATCATAAGGGCAGTGGCACTGCACGGTAGAGATACATGAATGCTGAATAGGAAAGAAGAAGAAAGAGATTTTTTAGAAAAAAGTACTGCAGGACATATATAGGTAAGAGATTGGATATTGCGTGGGAAAAGAACAAACATCAAATTGGAAGAACTTCATGGGGAACCGTCAATAATGATTACAGCAAGGAGTCATAGATTTACTTGGTTTGAATGGTTGGGCCAAATACCGAGATTACCAGGAGAAAGAGATGGAATGGAAAAAAATGCTAGCTAGCTTCGTGCATGAAATATCCCAGTTTTACTTGAAATTTGTCTTTTTGCTTTTTGAAATAATTGATTTATCTCGAGAACGGCGTGAGCTACCAAAATAATGAAAGGTGTTTTGCAAACAAGTAACCATGCGGGACATAACTCATATCCAACTGAATATCAGTCAGTATACAGAGTGCTTTTTTTTTCCGCCTCACATTTCAAAATGAAGAAACATCGAAAACTACGTTATTTCAAATTGTAACCCATTTTTTTTCACGGCTCACGCCGTTCACGAAATATTTCAATTTTTTCAAAAAGCAAAAAACTGACAAATTTCAAGTAAGTAAGACTTATGTGTTAGGTGTTTTTGTAATTGGAACAATAAGTGTTATCGAACAAGTCATTCAGAACGATAGCATTATTAGTTCTCCATAAACGTCTAATAGGCCACTCAACTTGGTATACCCTGTATATACCGGGTGATTCACCAGTGGTGCTCTGTAGCTCGAACTCTCTTGAAGATTTCATTTTTGTTCGAACGGTATTGTATTTAGAAAGTAAAAATCTACTTCAGCAATTTATTTTGAAGTAAACAGGGTATCCCAATTTTCTATAAAAAAATCTTGGGAGGTTTTTTCAGATTGGAAGACCACTTTTGTGTTCAAGATTCAAGTGCGGTATAAACTCTCCTATAATGTCTTTAAGTAATAGCTTTTTGGTGAGTAGTTTCGTCACATTATTTTTTTTTCGTAAAAATTCATGAAAATAGGCTCTCACATCATCGCATGCTCTTTCGGCCAGAGAGGATGAATACTTTTTCCTTTCGTTTTCTTATTGCCCAAGGATAGCTTTATTGATGAATTGAAATAGATTATCCTCATTCTATACAGGAATAAGTAAAAAAAATTATTGAATACTGTAATTTTAAAAATATCATATCTTGTTTTTTCAAGTTGAACATCCTCTATTTTATTATTCATGTCAACGCATCAAATATTGTGCTTTATTTTTGCAGAAGTTATCTTATCTTTATCTTCGACCATTTTCGAAATAAAAAATAAACTAATATAATAAAATCAGAGGTTGCGAAAGAAGTGTTTATTAGTACATATCATTATACTTGATCAGAGAAATGGTGATATATTAAGGTAGTCGTGTATGAAATACGTAATAGATTGGTTTTTGGTGAGATGATCTACAATTGAACTATTTCAATAAGTGTTCGAAATATTGCCGTTTCTTTTTAGATACAACTCAATCCTTCTGAGGAAAGACCGTTGAACTCTCGACAACATTTGCGGATTAACTGACTGAAAGGTGTCGACCATTCTCTGTTTCATATCCAAGTGTGTTGTAGAAGGAATCTAGTAAACGATGCCCTTAATATAACCCCACAAGAAAAAATCTAGACTTTCAACGCCCGGAGACCTAGCTGGCCATCTAACAGGACCACCACGTCCTATCCATTTGTTTGGAAATACATGAGTCAAATGCTCCCTAATCTGATGTGAGTAATGTGCCTGTGCTCCATCCATTTGAAACCACAAATCTTGTATTATATGCTCTGGTACATTGGTAGATGATTTCGCAGAAAATTTAAATTCATCTCACCATTGAGGTGCTCATCGAAAAAGTGCGGCCCAATTAGATATCCATCTACTATAGCGGCCCATACATTCAATACATTCAAGGACCAACGATGCTGGTGATCTATTTGTCTCATGAAATGTGGATTTTCCGTGGTGTAATAATGAAAGTTGTGCCTGTTAACAAGCCTATTCTTGTGGAAAGTTGCCTCATCCGAGAACAGAACTCTGCTGAACATATTTGGGTTTTCCGCTACTTTGTCATTTGCCCAATTGCAAAAATTGATTCGATTTTCATAGTCTTGATTGTTCAATTCCTAGGGCAGCTGTACATGATATGCATGAAATTCATTCACTTTCAAGATTCCCTGGCCAGAAGTTTGACTTATATCTGTTAACTGAGAAATTTCTCTTTGGCTTTAATATGGTCAGTCGACAAAACAAAAAATTCTCATGAAAAATTTTCACAAATAATCGAATATTTCGAAAAAAGTCGAAGATAATGATAAGGTTACTTCTGCAAAAATATAGCACAATATTTTATGCTTTCACATAAATAATAAAATACAGGGTGTTCTATTTGAAAAATCAAGATATGATATTTTCAAAATTACAATATTCAATAATTCTTTTGAGTCACTTCTGTATAAAATGAGGACAATCTATTTCAATTCATCAATGAAGCTATACTTGGGCAATATGAAAACGAAAGGAGAAAGTATTCATCCTCTCTAGCCGAAGGAGCATGCGATGATGTGAGAGCCTATTATCATGAATTTTCACGGAAAAAAATATTGAGACGAAACTACTCACCAAAAAAACTTATTACTCGAAGACATTATAGCAGAGTTTAGACCGCATCTGAATTTACGAGATACAATTTTTTTAAATATTCCACAAAAATCGAGTTTATAACAAAAATAATTAAATCTGTCAAAAGTTTTGACAGATAAGTCCCAACAACTTGGGTATTTTATGCCTTGCTCAAATGTCGGTTCTAGATGTATAATAAAAAAGGTAGATTGCCATTTGAAATAACAAAGTGATGACCCACTTCCGGTATAACCGGAAACGGTAACACTTCGAACATATTTCACTCCAATTGGAAATCGGTACTTATGGCCGCCTATAAAATTCCAGCTTGATATTGTAATTGGAAAAGTTTTTAACGGACGGTCCCGGTGGATATTCCTATATATATATATATATATATATATATATATATATATATATATATATATATATATATATATATATATATATATATATATATATATATATATATATATATACTCAGCATTCATTTTCTCATTTCAGCCTTCTTTTGTGTCTTGGAGAGCTTTAATGTGAGCCACGTTTTCAAGTTGTGTTCAAATACTAAGTCTTATCACCAATAGAGAGGCCTTGCATGAAATTGCGGCTATTTTCTAGCGATTCCAGAAACTAAAACCTCCTTGATGTCCTTCTATTTTTGCGAAAATTTTCGGAACAATTTTTGCGCGGATATTTGTTACTCCTAACTGATCATTGATTTTTCCGCTATGTGATTCTTCTTTTATGGGCTCCCATTGTAAAAGAACTGTCTTGAACCAATTTTCTTGAAAAAATACTCTATCCGTAAACGTGTTGAAGTTTTGCAAAAGTTTCTGTTACTAAAAGTCTGAAGTAAAACTTGATAACACACAATTGCACAAAATTAATGTCAGTCATTTTAAAAAAACATGAAAATATTATTTCAATAGAACAATCACAAAGAACCCATAACACATCATAGAAAGCCAGTTTACAAAACAATTGCATATGACCAAATAGACTCAGGTAAATTCAAATTGTTACTAAAAATACCAGTTTCGTTGTCCAATTTACACACCTTGTATTCAATACATCACACAGTTTGTTAGAAAATTCAATCTTTTTATAATCAAGTGCCCAAATTAATTCTGTTTTCGATCAAGCATCTATTTTTCGGCATATATTTCGTTAAAAGTCGATTTATCAAGTATAAATATTTCAACTTCAATTTATCAATCCGCATAAATATCCTGAAGGATATGCGGCGATGTGGAACATCCGATATAGAATGTAGAAAATAGATTGTCTGAAAATAGCTCTTTGGAACAACAATTCATAGATTGTGTGGTAAACAAGAACCGAAGGAAATTATTTAAGAACGTATCAGAATATAATGAACTCATTTTTCATTTTAAACATTACTGCAACGATTCATTAATGAAATTGAACTGGAAGAAGTTGTAGAAAATTTTCGAATATTCCTCTATATAGATTTGAAGATGGTTAAAAAATAAGAATTGAGCCAATCGGCAGATGTGCTCTTCGATAATTGTTTCTGTTTGATCTTCTAGATATACAGGGCTTTCCAATATGAAGTTTCATTATGATATTGAGAAAATACGAGTATTTTTTAAGAGAAATCAAAATATGTTTATTTTATTAGTAAGAGGAAAGTACACAATTAATAATGAAAAACGATATCAGCCGAATGGCCGCCACAGCTTCGTTTGCAGGACCATATATGTTTCATGAAATTTTCCAACACCAATTCGCATAATTTCGGTTGTAAGTCCTCGATAACTTCACGAATTCCATCTTTAATGCCTTGGATTAATTGTGTCGCATTGGCATAGACCTTATCTTTCACGTAGCCCCAAAGGAAAAAGTCTAAAGATGTTAAATCACAAGATCTCGGCGGCCAATTGTGTTCACCATTTAGAGAAAAAGCACGGTCAGGAAACTTTTCTTTTAGAAGAGCGATGGTTTCATTGCTTGTGCGGCACGTAGCGCCATCTTGGTGAAGTAAACGTTGTCCAGATCAATCCCCCCTAATATCGGCCATACAAAATCATTAATCATCGCTCGATAGCGCAATCCATTCACCAAAACAGTTGATCCAGTCTCATTTTCGAAGAAGTAAGGTCCAATAAACACTGCCAACCCAAAAACCGCGCCAAATAGTGACACACTGAAGATGGAGAGGCTTTTCAACAATAACTCTCGGGTTTTCCGAGCCCTAGAGGTGACAATTTTGCTTGTTGACGTAGCCACCGAGGTGGAAATGGGCCTTATCACCAAAAATGATTTTTCGATCAAAATCCGGATACGTCGTTGTTGATGATCGGTCGGTTTGAGTTATTGTGTTAACTGAACCTTATAAGCCTTAAGACTCAAGTCTTTATGCAAAATGAGGTGTAATGACGTTTGTGAAATGCTCAATTCCAAAGAACGAAGAGGATTGATAAACCTGGGTTTTTTTCAATCCTTTGGTCTACAGCAGCAATATTCTCAGTTGTTCTTGTGCGTCGCTCACGGATTCGATTCTTTGCATCACTAACTTGTCCCAATAACTCGAATTTTTCCACCAGTTTCACTATTGTCATCCGAGAAGGTGCTTCACGACGACCCAAAAATGTTTTAGTTTTGCGAACTGTGACTACAAAATTTTCACCATTTTTGTAGTGAATTTCAATAAATTCAGTGCGTTGTTGAAGCGTGTTTCGTTCCATTTTTTTTCAATCGAATACTTTCTACTTGTCAAATGTCCAAAACCGACAGCTTCAAAAGAGACAGATACCGAAATAGCGGGCTATTCAAAATGAAACCTCTTATGGGAAATCTTTTATAAATTGCAACCCTCGTACAATTTATTCATATCGTCATTGTAAGGAAACTCTATACAAGTGCAAATCGTCCACACAATGCCACTAAATTTTATGATTACTGCATTCAATATCGCTAAGTAAGGTAGATTATTTTGAATACCTATCGATTCTAAAAATAGAAAACAATCGTTAATTTCAGGACAATAACAATCGTATTATAGTCTAGCCTAAAGATAAGAACTATGAAATTATTTGCCAACAGAGTATTAAATCTATTTCTATTTTCCTGACGATAAATTTCTGAAAATTTTACGACTTCTTAATAAGATCCAAATGATATTTATTTCCAGAATTATCTCAATTCATTTTTGATGCGACAAAGGTGAAATTGGTTAATTCAAATTTCTTCAACATTTTGAATTATGAATCGAGTTTTTGTGAATTATCACCGCGAATATCGTTTTAGTGAATTTGATGATCAATTATCAAATATGATATAATTGAGAAATGAACAAAATCCATACATTGCCCAAGCAAAAACAAGTAAAGAATATTAACCACAATTATGAAAAAATTGCGATATATATCGATGTATGTATTCAACATAATAAAAACCGTCCGTAATTGCTAAATATCCTTCCTGGAAGAATCTAGTTCTGCGATCTACTCTTCATTATCATGGGGTGAATCAATAAGACAGGAGAAAATCAAAACAAGAACTCACTTTTCTCTACTGGGTGTCGTTCATTCTTCAATATAATCTCCATTTAGGGACTTTGTTACGGGACACTAACCACTAAAAATACGATTTCTTTCAATAATGGTACAATCATTGGAACGCTTCTCTAGCACTCATATGCCTTTCCTGTAGAACTATTTATTTTTGGTCTCAAAACAGGCGTTAGTTTCAGAAATAACCTCTTCGTCCGAGCCAAATCTCTTTGCCTGGAACATCTGGATTCTATGGAAAGTCTTGTGAATAATTTTGTGCTTTTTGTGACCTTCTGATCGAAAAATTACAAGGGTATTGATTCACCTACGATATTTATCAACTTGATAAAATCATACCTTAAGGATCGACTACACTGCTTCAGGATTAGCATTGTGACGCCTACTGAAAGAGTATTATCGTAGGGATGCTTTAGGGTTCAATACTGGGATCAAAACTGTTTCTGCTTTTCAGCAATGACCTCCTTCTGATGGGAATGAATGAACAGTACACCCTTTTTGCGGATAACACAACATTGTCCGTCACAGGAGATGTGTGTGGCACGGTCGAAAGCTGAAGAATGTTCAATGCCAATAGACTTCAGTTGAAAAGGTATAAAACGGGCGGGATAATTGTCACCCTGAGGGACGTGGGTGGAATCGGGGGGAGCTTGAAGACCATTCGCTCTCTTGGGGTCAACCTGGATCCAAAACTGACAAGGAATTCCACATATACATTTTATTGCGGAAGCTTTAGAGTAGTATCTTTGTACTACGAAACCTCACTGCAGTGCTTTGGGGAGAAGACATTGCGTGTTTTATATATATATATATATATATATATATATATATATATATATATATATATATATATATATATATATATATATATATATATATATGTCATACGTATTATTAACCCTTTAGCTATAGACGATTATGCTCGTAAGGGACGGGACGGGTTCCTACTGCTCTCGACGAGTATACTCGTCAGGCGCGAGTCAGAAGAAAAACGAGACGAAAAAAATGATTCGGACAAGAGATCACTAAAACACGGGAGCAGTAGAAACGTACCGAGTTGGTGTAAGACGGGGCAAAAGGGACGGGTGCAGTGCAGGGCCGGCCCGTCAACCCAGACAGAGCAGATAAAAGGATAGTGGGGGGAAACTTTGCTTAGGTGAACAGGTTTTTTTTGCTACAAATAAGAGCTGTCAGAGTGATTTCGAATTTGAATCACAGAAAAGATTGTAGGCAAACTTTAAGAGATACAAAGATTTATTTATTACAAAATTTACGGCCTAGCCATTTTAGTTCAACAAATTTGTATGTAACAATGAAAATTTTAACATAATACAAACACAGCTTTTCATTTCAGGGCATCACAATAATCACAGCTCTTAATTTTAAGGCAATACAATAATCACAGCTATTTGGATAACAATTTTTTCATTTGAGATATTGACAATGCAAAAATATTACCAGAAAACGAATTAATAGCATTGCATCATCTTTCAATTGGGTTATAGAAGCCATAATTTGTGCGATGAAAATCAACATAATTATTCTAGGGTTTCTTAAGTTACTATGGGGAACATTGGGGTTAATTTTTCCTAATACATGACTAGAATCTGTAAAGTTATTGAATATTTTGAATATAAACATTATATCAAAATTTTGGCGTCGAGCTTCCAATGTTCCTAGTTCCAAAAAAGAGCAGCTCTGAATAATCGTGTTCTTATTTAATTATTTTCAATTTGAACACAACATAATTTATAAATTTATTTTGAACACGCTCTATTACTTCTTCTTTATAGGATTTATAGAATAAGCAGAGCATACTACCGAGGAATATTCGAGTAAGCTCCTTTAATGTGAAATATAGATAATTTTATTGCTTCCAAATTGTTAAACCCTCGAGTTCTCTTAATGAAACCAAACATCTTAAAACCCCTGTTTGAGATGTACTGGATGTTATAATTGAAGCTGAGATTTGAATCAAAAAACACTCCTAGATCTTTCATCAAAAAAACTGACTGGATATTACGCTTTTGAAATGCATATTGAAAGTGTTTCTTAGAATTAGATCGAAAAAAATGCATAACTTGACATTTCTCTGTATTCATCTCCATCCCATTGCTCCCACACTACTTCAAATCTTCTTGCAGAAGATGACAATCTCCAGTATTCCTGATGACCCTATACAACTTTATATCATCTGCGAAGAGCAACAGCCTACTGTGATGTATACAACTTTTTATATCGTTGATAAATAGAAGGAACAGCGAGGGGGAGATGTGTCCTCCCTAAGGTACTCCAGATACGACATTAAAAGGCACAGATTCAGTATTACCTATTCTAATTATTTGAGCTTTCCCTGACGAGATGTGCCGAAATCACTCGAGTGCCGTACCGTCCACTCCTACAGCTTCAAGTTTTGAAATTTGAACCAACTGAGATACCCTATAGAAGGATATCAACTTTACCATCTCAATAAATGCTGGACTGTTTGTTTTATGTTAAGGAAAGGAAACCAATATTTCTCTCTCATAAAGAAGTGCATGATCATGATACGAGGAGTAAGCACGATTTGATTTTAAGCAGATATAGTTTGAGGAAGGATCAAAATCACCCAGAGTTTATTGCTATTAAAATATTCAATCCCAGCAAAAGTGAAACAACTACCTATTACTGAATTATTACTGAATTCAGTGTGGAAGTGAAGAGAGCTGATCTTCTGTGCATTCTGCTGTATTACTGAATAGCTCTTTAATTAAGCATAAATATATTTATATTATTTTTCTATGTCCAACGTTTAACTTTAATTCGATTTAAGTTACTGTTTTAGAGTTGATAGTTGTCACAATTGTTGTTTACCTGTAATGACAAAAATTTCACCAGATAATTGACTTAAAAATTATTTAATGACGTATGTAAATGTATTAGCATGAAAAATACATTATTATTATTATTATCTTTTTCAAATCAGCAAAGTGTCAGTAATCGGTGGGTACCAGATTTCAAGGTGGGTCCAAGCGTAAATCGTCGATTTTTGCCGACTTATGAATAGGTGCATAGTCTTGATGAAACAATGTTTTTTTCTGCGCCATATAAGGCCGTTTGTGCTCAATCTGGTCACTAAATCCGTCGAGTAATATTATGTAATAATCATTATTCATCGTCTAGTTTTTCATCGAATAGTCGATGAACACTATTCCATGCGTATCCCAAATTAGAGATGCCAGAATCCTGCCAGCCGGTTCTTCAGTTGCAGGACGGATCTTTCGATTCATGTGTATAGATCCACGTATCACACATCGACGAGTCAACGCGCTTTAAAAGCTTCAAATAACGCTCAGATTCGACAATTTATTGTTATTCTTGTTTCATTGTGAGCAAACGTGGTGACCAATTCGAAAAGAATTTTTTCATACCTGAATCTTCGTGTACAAGCTTCTGATATCTGAATAAGTTGTCTGGCAACTCTGGCAATGAAACCAATAACAATTGTCAACACTTTTTGAATATTTTCTGGCATAATCACCTCTTTTGGCCTCCCAAAAACATTTTGCGTTTTTGGTGGTCATACGACTACGTTTGAAATGGTTGTTTTCGACGGAGAAATTTCCCGGTAATATTTTCAAGCCTTTCCTTCTGAACAAAATGTCATGAAATCTTGACACGTTTCTTTTGAAGATTGGTACTACCTGAAACAATAGCGCATTCGACATTTCTGTTTGTGTTAGCGCCCGGACTTTTCGATCGATGTGTTAATAGTATTCATTTCCAAATACGAGGATGATTTTCGAATCTGTCTAAAATTTTCGCCCTCTTAGCGATATGTTCATGGTTGAAACCTAGTAAAAATTACTGAGAGATAATTCAAGCGAACATGGTGAATGAGATAGTAATTCATAATATCTTTCAGAAGAAAGGGCAATTTTGTGGTGACACAGGATTTTCTTTTCGGCAATATGTTGATTTTTTGTTTCGATTCTTTCATTCGATTGATCTAACAATGATACGAAGTACTCTTCATTCATTGGCTCTCCAGTTTAGTGAAAATCTACGAAGATATCTCTTGTGGTTTTGTTTAACGAAGAGATTGCTTTCTCATGTGCAAATGCTTGTGCAAGATGTTGATAACTCATCCGTATGACTCAACAGTCTCTTTCAATTTTATTCGACGATCGTCAAACACAATCTTGTGGAGTTTCCACTCCACAACAACTCCAGGAGTCATGACCTGGAGTTGTTACCACAGTGAAGCATCCTAGTCGGAATGCATCTTCGGTACTTGTTCTGTCGCAATGAATTAATTTTAACGCAAAGTTAATTATCAATTTGTATTTGGCGCTCAATATCCAGTTTTATCCATTCACACAGAGGAGGAACTCGTCCGGTTTGAATGACTGTTTAATTAAAACCAATAAACATGTCTGTATGAGATTTCATGTCTGCACTTTCAAATCAGTGTATTATAGTACAATTCACCACGATGTTATGCATAGGAGCAACAGACTGTAGCTTCGTTCTCGTCTGAACTCGTCAGTGTTGCAAACCTATCACAAGATCAGCTAGATTTCATCTAAACTCTGTCTCACAAAAGTCTTTTGGTTGATGAGGTATAAAGTGTGATAAGGATGATATTTAACTGTATAATGAAAATGAGCGGTAACGAATGAATGGATTTACATCTTAAGCTCCTGACTTTCCACATACGCTTCTCTGCAAGAATGTAAATGGGTATCAAATAATATTGTCTGCAATGGATATCTGGTACTAGTATTTTCTAGTGAAAATATTTTGAAAGGTTGATTCCGTGATGATGCTGATACAAATATACAAAGTGTTCCGTCTCAAACGAGCAACCATGTATATTTCTTATTCCATAGTGATTGGAAAAGTTTGCTGAAACACGTTGAACTATTTTGCTTGGGGGACATCTTTTGAAGCATAGAGGCTTTGAACTAGTAACCCCCTAAGAAGGAGCGCGTTAACATTGAAAAGCCCAAAGGGGTCGAGCTATACCTTATTTGAAAGCTCTCTTAGAAGCCATAGGTGTGAGAGAAAAGTAATTTTAAAGATTCTTCATCAGAATGAATTAATTTGCCATCTTCAATATTTTGGTTATTTTCAAGATTATCGGCATAAGAGAGAATAAATGAAATTTTGTTTTGATGGGTAACGGTTAGAGGATACTTATAAAGTTATACTTACTGTGAGGTTTTGGACGATGAAGAAAGTAGGTTTTATCGAAATGTCTTTTGAGAGAGCAATTTGTTCTTACTAAATGAGAAGAATGTTCTTAACTTATTCAAAAACAATATAGAATAAAAGGAAACATTTGTTTCTGATTGAATTTTTCTTCTAAGAATGTATTTATCATAAAATACGTTTTATAGATCATATAATGCTGATTGTAAATCAATCATTTAGTTACTACTTCGCGGATGTGGTTGAAATTTTCAAAATAATTATAGTGTATACATTGCAAGAACATGTTGAGCTGGTAAGCCTTTATTACCAGAATACCACCTAAGGAACAGAATAGAGTCATCCGCGTATAATGTAATGTTGATTTCTGGCATATAATCAGGAAAGTCGTTTATAAAAATCAGAAATGAAAAAGTCTCAAGATGACCCTGTGGTACACCTGTTTTGTATACACTCCTTACCGGGTATAAACCATCCACACAAACCGTTTGGTACCTTGCCGATAGAAACCGTACCACTTAAGCTTACACAAGAGATTGTCGTGCGAGACGCAATAAAAGGCACCAGTCCAGTTCAAATAACAACCAAGAAGTACATACCCATCTCAAAGCATTCAATTGTTTCGGAAATAAAATCAACTATAGCATCGTACACCTGCCCTTGCTAAACCCAAACTGATCCTGTGAAAAACGATAGTTCGATTCGAAAAAGAGTGTTATTTGATTAGATAGTACATTCACTAGAGGAAACTGGGACTAAAGAAATTAGTCTCTAATTCAAAACCTCGTTTTCATCCGTTCTTTTCATAAATAGATAAGATTTTTGATAGCTTCGGCCAGTCCGGAAAGACACTATCTTGAATAAATCTGTTGATAAGTGTGGTCTATAGGAATATAATTGAGTTATTTTACTTCAGAAGTGCCATAAATAATGATGATAATAAAAATCAAACTATGTATTATACTATCACAAGAGATTTATTGAAAATCAGGATTGCAATTTCAGTCTCTCGACCATCTTCATCTGACAAGTATTGAACTGAAAATGAAAATAGATGCATGTATAAACAGGTAGATACAGAATTAATAGGAGTGCAAACCAGAGGTAATAAACTAATTATGATAAAAGCAGGTATTATTTAAATATTACAAATGAGGACGATTAAGTCGGGCTATACTGATCGTTCCGGTTTGTTGAAATTTGAAAATTTGGATGGATTCCAAGAAATCTAACACTCTTCCCTTAGGTATCCTGTGAATAATTTGAAGTTGATGTACGGGTGGAAATTGATGGCCATTTTCGATACAATATGGGGCGAAAGTAGATTCGTTTGTTCTCTGGTTATTGTGATCTGATTGATGCTCTTCGTATCTAGCTTTGAATGAACTACCATTTTGACCTATATAGACGCATTCACAATCCATAAAGGATAACTTGCACACCCCACTTTTGTCAAATTTATCAGTTTTATCTCTACTATTGTAAAATTTGTGGGAGATTTTCATGTGGGTCTAAAAACTCCTTTTTTATTCTGTTTCGAAATGATATTTGTAATCGGTTTGCTGTTAGGGCCAAAATATGCTAATGAAACATATTTATCTTTATTAGTTGATTCTATACGTGGGTAAATATTATGATATGCTACTTGTGTTTGTTTTTTCTGATCATTCTGTTCATTCTATTTGAGAGATAACCATTGATCTTAGCTATTTCTTTAATAGTTGACAGTTCCCTGGACATATTTTCTGCGGATAATGGCAGACAGGAAACCCATATGAATCATTAAATTAAACGCAGCGTTTTTATGAGATTTTCGGTGTGTTGAGTCATAAGGGATACAAATTTCAATAAAGGTGTGTTTTCTATATATATCGAAACTTGAAAACGTAAGTATATGTGTGCGAATAGCAGTATTTTTTTCCTAGCCTAAAAATAATTTTTTTCAGGTTTATGCAGATGGCTTATAATTTACGACGGATGACAATGAATGAAGAAGATGAGAAATAGACGATAATGAAATGGCTCCCGAATGGGAGAACGCGGCGCTGTCTTTGCGTCTATTGGAATCTTGTGCACGAGTTCGGCCTATAGCACGATTGCCAGGTAAAAGCTGCTCTGTTTGGAACAGTAACCTTCCCCAGCGGCATTCATGTATGTCCACTGGGTACGTGTATTTATATTTTTTCGAAAAATCAACTGTATTTACAAAATAAAGAATTTTTATTTTGAAATAATTATAATTTATTGTAATTGTTATGTTTCGTTCTGAATAAATTTTTATCTGATAATTTTTCTGTTCGTTAGATCTGCTTAGCGATGTTGATCCAATTTACACAACGGGACCAGCAGGTGCAGCTGTAAATGCAACTACTATTGAGCAGTTCTGGGATTTTTTATTTACCCCCAACATAATACAAATGCTCGTTGAGCATACTAATGAAAAAATTGAAGAACATTGCGCCAGCTTGATTGATACAGGAGGAGCGGATACACAGACTTATCATCACCACACCGGCGAAGAGGACGTGAAAGCTTCTATTGGTATTTTATACTACATTGGTTCTTGGAAATCTTTCTGGCGTAAACAATCACGACTTGTGCAGCCATAGGAATGATATTAGTTTCTTTCGTTGCGTTATGCCGAGAGCGATGTTTCTGTTTCTATCATCTTGCATCCGATTTGATAACAAAGAAACAACAAATGCAGATGAAAAATTGTTTCCTATCAGACAAGTTTGGGAAATTTTCATCAATACCATCAGTGAGTGCTATCAACCGAGTCGTGACACTACAAATGAGATTCTGTTAGGTTTTTGTGGTCGATGCAAATTTCGGAAGTACATCAAATCCAAGCCAGATAAGTAGGGCTTGAAATTTTCCTTTCTAAATGACCCAAACACGTCGTATTTAATTGAAGCCCTTTCTTATTTGGGAAAAATCAAGCTTGATAATAAGCTGGCCAGAAGAACAGCTCACGGAATACTATTTTCGGAACAGTACTACTCCTATCCATGGCACAAACCGCACTGTTACTCGTGGCAACTGGTTCACGTCTGTGCCTCTGCTACAGCGTATGTGGAAAGAGCCATACAAGTTAAAATGTACTAGTAATGAAAAAAAGTTCCTGATTCAAAATTTTGTCACGCGCAAGGTAGGACTCTTGTTGCCTACACGACCAAAAAAAAATGAAATGGTTTCATTGAGAACTTCTAATAAAAATACAATTAATGTTACTGATGAAAAACCGGACATTGTGTTACATTACAACTCGATGAAAGGCGACACCGACTGTTTCGACTGGCTATGCCATTCTCATACGGTACCTGCTAAAACCAATCGTTGGCCAATGCGGGTGTTTCATGGAATTCTTTACATGGTAGCAGTCGCATTTTGCTATAATGTCAAAAGGTTAACAATGATATCAATAAAAAAGTTACCATGAAACAGTGCCTAGACAGTCTGCCACTTTACTTGGCGACGCCTCTTTGGTCTCTTCAATTGAGCCTACGAAAAGGAATTTCTACTATTTTAAATGTTACTGATGTTGTTGCTAATCCCGAAATGCTTAAATTTGATAAAAGAAAAAGATGTGGCCTGTGTACGCGAAAAGACGATCAAAAAACAAAAATAGCCTGCCCGACCTGTGAAAGACCGGTGTGTGACAAACATCGCGCAAGCTTATGTGTCGACTGCCTCTGTCGAAATTAATTTCTCTTTTACCTTTTTTCATTGTAATACATACATACATACATAAATAATGTGAAAATTACTTCAGTTTTCGAATTACACCTTTCTAACCTTCTTTATTTTTTTATTAACGAATTTGCAAAAATAGCATACCTCAGACATCAAAATGAATATACTTTTTCACAACTCAGTATTCCGCATATTTTTCCTCACGAGTAAAGCCTTTTTTATTAGTTGCTTCATCTCAAAAATTAAAGTCGGCAGAATTTTTGAATAGAAAATTCCGAAATTTAAAAACAAATATTTTTAAACTCTTATATCTACATAAAAATTGAAGAAATAGTCAAAAATAATCACAAAAATGTATGAAGGAAGTCTTAAGCTTCCTTTTTGTATGAACTGTTCACACGGAAACTCAAAAAAACAAAAATGGCAAACTTCTTTTGCATGGTGTCAGAATGACCCCGTGTGACCGTTAGGTAATTATTCGAAGGTGTGACCGTTACGGGTTGAAAAGTACCCGTTTTTATCATGATTAGGTTATTACCTCCTATTAATTTTGTATTTACCTTTTTATATTTGTATGTATGTATTTTCAACTTTAGTTCAATACTTGTCAGCTAAAGAGGTCAAGAGACCAAAAATCAATTCTGATTTCCAATAAATCTCATGCGATAGTAGTAGATAGTTTAATTCCTTATTATCATCATGATTAACTATCACATAGTAAGGGCTGAATCAATTAACTATTTGCCATAGACAAGCCGTAAAAATCATAAGCTCTACTATTTTTGAAGATTGAAACAATTCTTCATAGGTAATTTTCAAAAATTAAATTCCATCTTTGGTGGGATTGCTTTTTTAAGGAATCAAAATTGGCATTGTACCTAGGAATACCTCAAGATTATACATGTTGCCGCAGCTAAATACTAGTTACACCAGTGTATTCTAACCGGTGGGATGCGAGACTGTTGTAAGAGCAGCTGTTTCCAAAATATCATGTTCGAATGCAAACCGAAAGAGACGAATAGGTGTCAAAAAAATGAATCAGCAAAATAGGTATACGTAATTCACAATCCTCGCCGCGAATTTTTTGGGTACAAATACTAAAACATCCATCCATACTCTTGCTGGAACTACAACATCTCGCTTTCCCGTGTGGTGCCGAGCGCCTGCGAGGCGAGGAAACAAAAGACAAGCACTCAGAACATCCTGGGTATTCTCGTGCTTACTCGCGCCAAACTTCAGTAACCAGAAGCATCTGTTTTTTTCTCCATGAACAGAATCTGTTCGTTAGTAGTGCTTGCGATAACCAAATTGATATATAGAATTAAACACTTTGCTTTGGTGACTTCTAAAATATCGAGGTAAATTTCATAACTGTTTTCATAGTACATTATTAACCAGGAAATATTATTTTATTGTTGAGGTAGTTTATTATTATTATTTGCTCATGTATATTCTTACATAATAATGTATATTATTTTGTAGCCCATTAAATAAATTATAATATCAGTTGAGTATTTATGAAATAGATTGTTAGAAAAATTAAGGGTCGTAGGTACAAAAGGTTGGAAACCACTGGGTTAAACCTTTCCGCTATTATAAAATGAGAAAGTTTGAGACATTTTCTTATATCCTGTTTGATTGACAAATTTCCAGGAAGTTTTACCTCTATAGGAAGATTGGCATTTGATTCTATAATTGTAAGCTATCTTTGCCCTCTTGATTTCCAGCCTATAGATAAATCAAAGCCTATCTTTGTTTAGAGATATAGTTAAAGTGAGTATTTCAAACTGTCTACCGATAAATAGCTCATAATTTATATAAACATGATAATTATAAGAGTTATTATAATGATAAGCACGTTGATAGAACTACAATGACTGTGTCGGCATCAGAATAAACAGAATTTTCTCTTTAAATTTTATTAAACGTCTTGCGTTATGAATCAATTCATTCTCTTATTTCCAAGAATATCCTGCATCCACTAAATCACTTATCACAATCAGTCTTATCATAACGAAATGTAGTGTTTCGTTCACTGTTTTCACTTGTGAATTTACACCTTATACCGTAGATATTGTCAAGTTTTATGCAGAAAAATGAAACGATATAGAAAAAGTTAAATTCGCAGATATACCCACAAAAGAGATTCTTATTAAAGCGTTTGGTTGAAAAAGCTTATATGGAAGAGACATCGGAGTAAAACAAAGTCTGCCATTTAGTCCGATGAAGTGCAGGCCAGTTGTATACTGGGTGATTCACTAGTGGCGCGGTGTTGTGTAGCTCGTACACTCTTGAAGATTCCATTTTTGTTCGAACGGTATTGTATTTAGAAAGTAAAAATCTACTTCAGCATTTTATTTTGCAGTAAACAGGGAGTTCCAATTTTCTTAAAAAAAATCTTGGGAGGTTTTTTCAGATTGGAAGACCACTTTTTTGTTCGAGATTCAGAGGCCAAAACTCTGCTATAATGACTTCACGTAATAAGTTTTTTTGTTGAGTAGTTTCGTCAAAATATTGTTTTTTCCTTAAAAATTCATGAAAATAGGCTCTCAGATCATCGCATGCTCCTTCGGCCAGAGAGCATGAATACTTTTTTCCACTCTTTTTCTTGTTGCCCAAGGATAGCTTCATTGATGAATTGAAATAGATTATCCTCATTTTATACAGGAGTGACTCGAAAAAATTATTGAATATTGTAATTTTAAAAATATCATATCTTAATTTTTTCAAATGGAACACCCTGTATTCTATTATTCATGTCAACGCATAAAAAATTGTGTATAATTTTGCAGCAGTAACCTTATTTTTATCTTCGATCATTGTCGAAATATTCAATTATTTGTAAAAATTTTTGATGAAAATTCTACAAACCGTGTGAAACTCATCAACATCCATCAATATTCGCACAGAAGTTTTTTTTCTGTAACGATTCAAGTAGTAAAAATGAAACCTAAACAAGATAATTCTTTTAACGAATGATAAAATCAAGATGATTAAAACGTAAATCGAGATATGTGTTGACTTTTTTTCTCATTTGTGCCTTCTGTCAGGTGTCCGTACATATCATATTCTGCATTTTACATGGTGAACTTATCAGTGTTTCGTTATTGAACATTGTTAAAGTGAGGTTTGAACCCAATTTTCTCAATTGACTGCCATGAAATTCCCAAAAGAAGAAATGGTTGATATGATTTTTATTCTGGGTGAGTGATAGAAATTCTTTGTTGACAAGTACAGTTTATGCACAAAGGTTTCCTGACAACAGGCATCCTGATGCAAGATGCTTCGAAAAACTTCTACTTAGATAAGAAACTGCTATAGCTGTAGGCAAGCAGTTATCAGTTTTGTTGACAGTGACAGAGGACCCATATAAAAGCCAAAGAGGATTTCTCAGTTAACAGATATAAGTCAAACTTCTGTCCAGAGAGTCTTGAAAGTGAATAAACTTCATGCATATCATGTACAGTTGCACCAGGAACTGAAAAATCAAGACTATGAAAATCGAATCAATTTTTGCAATTGGGCAAGTGACAAAGTAGCGGAAAATCTAAATATGTTTAGCAGAGTTCTTTCCTCGGGCGAGGAAATCTAATTGAGCCGCACTTTTAGACAGGCACCTCAATAGTGAAATGTATTTAGATTTTGTGCAAAATCATCTACCAATGTTACTTGCCGATGTACCAGAGCATATAAAACAAGATTTGTGGTTTCAACAGGATGGAGCACCAGCACATTACTCACATCAAGTTAGGGAACATTTGAATCATGTATTTCCAAACAAATGGATGGGACGTGGTAGTCTTTCTATAACACAGTTAGATATGAGACAGAGAATAGTCGACGCCTTTCAGTCAGTTAATCCGCAAAGATTGAGTTATGTCTATAAAGAAACGGGCAACATGTCGAACACTTATTGAAATAGTTCAACACCTTGTAGATCATCTCACCAAGAACCAATCTATTACGTATTTAATACACGACTACCTTAAAGTATCTCAATTTCTGTGATCACGTATAAAGATATGTACTAATAAACTCTTCTTTTGCAACCTCTGATTTCATTATTTTAGTTCATTTTTTCATTTCGAAAATGATCGAAGATATAGATAAGGTTACTTCTGCAAAAATATGGCACAATATTTCATGCTTTGACATGAATAATAAAATACAGGATATTCCATTTGAAAAAATCGAGATATGATATTTTTAAAATTACAATATTCAAAAATTTTTAGAGTCACTCCTGTAAATAAAATGAGGATAAACTATTTCAATTCATCAATAAAGCTATGCTTGGGCAATAAGAAAACGGAAGGAAAAGAGTATTCATCCTCTCTGGCCGAAGAAGCATGCGATGATGTGAGAGCCTATTTTCATGAATTTTTACGGAAAAAAAAATATTCTGACGAAAGTACTGACCAAGAAAACTTATTACTCAAATACATTATAGCAGAATTGAGGACGCTCTTGAATCTTCAACAGATAAGTGGTCTTCCAATCTGAAAAAACCTCCCAAGATTTTTTTATAGAAAATTGGAACACCCTGTTTACTGCAAAATAAATTGCATTATTCTAAATACAATAACGTTCGAAAAAAAATGAAATCTTCAAGAGTGTACGAGCTACAGAGCTGGTGAATCACCCAGTATACATTGGCAAAAAAAATCTTTCCAAAATTATAATTTCATCATTTTCATTGCTAGTGCTCTTATGAAAGTTAGATATTTGTATGTGAAAAAAGATATCAGTTGCCGGAGTTATGGTATCAAGACACAGCAATAGTGCTTTCGTTCAATGTATTAAATGCAGTTATAGTCAATAACACTTTTGAGATAAGTTAGAAACACAATTTTGGTCTATTATTGATGATATGGATATCATTGACATGTGGTTTCAACAGGACGGTGCACAAGTCACACAGCAACTGAAACAGTTGAGTCATTTCCAATCGTGTAATTCGACGAAATTCAGTTGCTAGCCCCATTGAACACTCGAATCGATTGCAGCTTCAAACCATTGGAGTGAATGAAGAAAAATATCTGCTATTCTGCAGAAAAATTATTGAAATTTTTTATGAAGAAATTTACATCTATTAGGGTGGTCGTGGTGGATATTCCTTTGATATCTTTTTGTATTTATAATTGCAAAATTTCAATCTTTTTATACAATAAAATGTGAATCATTTTCTTCTTAATTCTTTTGTTTCATTTTCTCATCAGTTATTTGAAAAACAAAGTTCTTGTTGAGAAACCCTTCATTAGTAAGCAAGCTTTTATTTGAGTAATACTATTTCACAAATCAAAATATCTGTATAGTCTGTAGTGTCAGTAACGAATAATTTTTTCGATAATAAATTCGGAGTAACTAAGAATATTCATTGCACCATATTCCAATAATTCCTTGTAATTTGGCTACAGATACAATTTGAAATTGTGAAGTGTACATAGAGGAAGAAGTTTAAAATATTTTCCAACACGGCTCTTTAGAACATTGTGTCACAAATAGTGTGGAATCAGTCTAGCTGATAACGATGTACCTGTGAAATTCGAGGCAGGGATCTCCCTCAGATTTTTTCTTTTTGAATCGAAAATTTGATCAAGTCTGGTTCACCAGTTTCTTCCCAGTATTATAAGCTTTCACTCAAAGCAAGATCCTTCTTAAGAAGGCTAGAAAAATAATTTTTTTAATGCTTAAACCTTTTCCTAACATATCTAAAAATATGAATTGAAAGTTATAGAAGAAAATTATCAATACTATCAAAGATGAGGTACTACACGCGGTAGCCTGTCAAACTTATTGACGAGCGATCGGGCAGCTGGAACATGCGTTCCTCTCCTCGGTCGAATACTCTGCCAGATAGTAGTATGGGTTATAATGACATATTACCCATCCGCATAGGAGCTTCTATGGAGCTGCTTCTAACAGCAAGAGTTAGTTCTGCTCATAGTCTTGTCGAGTCAAATCGCTGAAATATCATATCAAGGTATTCCAAGGGCGAAACTATCCTCAAATCGAAACATATATATTTTTTTCGATTACTTCGTAATAATAAGCTAATTAGCTTCTCCTGCGTTGTGAGGTAAACCTTCAGCTTCCTCACAAAACTAATTTTGACGCAGTGGCTCGAGTCCACTGGCCGTGTGACCTTTGATAGGCTTTCCCTCTCGAACTGTTGTGTGTCGACGTTATCCGCAAATATTTTACATAGCAGGTCGATTTTTGAATCGAAAAACCGCAGAATACTTAAATCTTCGAAAAATAAAATTATTGAAAATTCTTGCAACAATTTCAACGATTTTTTTGGCCAGAATTCAGTTTCTTTTCAGCTCATGCGTTAGACCGTAGGGTTCAACGTCTCGTTTGAATCCTGTGTGTGCCCTTAGAAAGTTGTTGTAATTTGAGAGCTCTTCGTAAATGGACGAGCATTCTTGAACGACGCAAAAGAATTGCTGACTTCAGGTTTGCATCATTCACATTAAGTTGTGTGCCTATGCACTATCTTATTATAAACTTTGAAGCGTTTTTAGCCAATTTTTGTTTTTATGATATTTTAAAACTAGCGGAGAAGATTGCAAGAAAACTAGAGCACCAATCGAAACGAAAGATGCCCCGTTAGCTTCAGTTTTTCATGGTCTTCTAAATACATTGAAACTTTTCATGAATTAACTCTAAAACAACTCTCTTAGCAAACTGAAATGACATCAATTACTATTTGCGAAAATATCGCTGTGTGTTTAGACACATTGAAGAATTTTTATTCACCACTGCTGTGTGGCCCTGGTTGACGGCGATTATGAAGGGTGTATCGGATCCTTCAGGGAGGGATATTTAACATTCTACGGAAGGTTGAATATTAAATAAAAATTCTTCAATGACTACACACACAGCGATAATTTCGCAAATAGTAGTTGATGAGATTGTAGTGTATGTTGACAACCAGATATGAATAAGGACCGTTAGTCTTTCGATCACTTCCGTGCTGACACGGTGTGTAGCGTTGCGGTAAATAGCCGAACTAGTGTATTTAGGGCGAAGTTAACGAACTTCATCTCATCACAAATGTGCACTACAATCGATTACGTTTGGTTTTTTCCCTAAGAATAGTTTTTATTGTCCAATTACGATCAAAACTTACCCCACAGCCCCAACTGGTTTACAGACAGATCCAAAATCGTGACGGATACAAGCATCGGCATCCATGGCCCCAGAACCAACACGATTGCCTTAGGAGTGTATTTCACCATAACACACGCGGAAGTATAAGCTTTTCTCGGACGCGTGCAGGATAACCGTCACAGGACCTTCATAGCCGCTTATATCTACATACGCTCTGATGGCTAAAACGCCCAGGGATATATGAACGATCCAAATTAGTTGACGAGAGAATACAACAACTCAGTGCCACAAACAGAGTCCCTCTGAACTGGTACCCCATCAGGGAATCGAAGAGAATGAGAAAGCAAGCATCCTTGGCAAAAAGGCAACAGCTGTTAGAACGATGGGACCAGCCCTATTCTGACTATCCCATGGACCCACCTGATCCGCCTTTTTCCAAAACTGAAACACTATCGAGGTAATGAATTACTTAGCAGGCTACTTGGAATTGAGATAGTCTAATAAAATGAGGTGGTAGTTGGCGTACCAACGGGAAACCAACTCAATAAACATTCACACATGAGACTGTCGGAAATCACATAGTTAGTACCATGGTTGCCTAAAAAATGATGAAACAGAATATATACTCTTGGAATGGCCTGCTCATAAGGCAACCAGATTGTCGACATAAGGCCCTAAAACACCTAGAGCTGGATGATCTAGGGGGGGCCTCTACAACAGTTTTGTCAATACTAAAAAGTTTCTGCAAGGCTGATAACACCAACACAACACGGCAAGAACAATGCGCCAAAAAGACTGAGTACTGCCCATAGAGGCGCAGAAGAAGATGATCAAAATATTCCTAAAAAATTCAACACAATATCTTCTTTTCTCTGTCCAAAAAAATCCCCCCAAAAACGCTTCACAGGATCATCCCTCAAGGAGCCTGCGTGGAAATCTCAGCGTCTTTTCGATGATTATCCATTCAATACTATACTTTATTCCAATCGTGATGTGGTTGACATCAGAATTTAACATTATCACATCATCAATGAAAATAGTTTTTCAATTTGTTTACAAATCTCTCTTTCAAACAAATAAATAAAGAAATGAATTGGTTGATATTTCTATACTAGGTGAATATTCGATTGATATGCATATTTGCATACCACTTTATGTTATCTTCACGTATGATAATTCTAGGACACATTTCGACTGTAATTTATTGCCTAGCAATGACAATTACCAGAAAGATTAATTTTTCTATGGTATCACTTCGATACTATAAAAACTTGACTCTTAGATTTGTGGTAAGTTGACACCGCAAAGTTTTAAGATATTAATGAAATTAAACCATGCACCCATAAATAAAAATATTTTTTCTTCTAACGTAGATTTTTATCGAAACATCTTATACTTGCATTTACTCTGTAACAAGAAACTATCCGGAAATTTGACATAAAAGACAAAAATCCTAATTTACTTCAATATTTATCGAATCTCCTTCAAAATATATTCTATTTGAAGCGATACACATGTTCCAACGTTTTTTCCAATCATCGAAACATTTTATATGAGCTTTCAGGGATGGCCTTCAGCTCCTTCTGCGAATTTTCTTTTATGATGTCTATGAAATCAAATCTGGTTCTCCGGAGCGGCAAATTCAGTCTAGAGAAAAGAAAGAAATCACACGGAGCTAGATCAAGCAAATAAAATGGCTGCTCGATTGTATTTATCGAGTGTTTAGTCTTGGAGTCATTAATAACCGTGGCTCGATGAGATGGTGCGTTATCGTGCAAAATCCACAAATTGTTTTGACGTTTACGGCGAATATTTCCACGCAAACTTCTCAAAACGGTTAAATAGAAGTCCTTATTAACCGTTTGACCTTGCGGAAAGTATTCATTATGAACCACACCACGAATATCGAAGAAAACAATCAGCATCGTCTTGATGTTTGTAGCTCCACCTTATCGGGCGTAGGTTTTTGAAATCACCCCCTGTGGTACCCCTATTGTGGTAGCAATATCCCTCTGTCACCCATTCTTCAACGAGAACAATTATTCGACCCCTCTGCACATCAGACAATCCAACGTAAGGCATTTTCAAATATGATTGTAGGCTTTTTTAAATTTTGAAATTCACAGTTTCAAATCTCAGTAACGACTTAAAATATCTCGAACATGTGGTGATAATTCAACATTTCTTATCATACTATCCAGTTTTATTACAACAAAATCATTCTTCGCAAGTAGCCAAAGATCCATGTTTAATTAAAACAATCAATAATGTGATATACCGAGTGATTACATATAATTTTGGTTGTGTGTATTTTCTACTTAATGGATTTCCGAAACATCTGACCATGTGTATATTGAAAACACACATCGAAAGAATGAAAATAACAAAATGAATTGTTTTATACCTCTACAAACGTAGGCACGAGAGACATAAGGAGAAATTACGTCTACTTTCTAATGCTTGACAGCTAGAGTGATGCACTTTATAGGATGAGTATTATTGTCGTAATAACTGTAGACCAGTTGTATACAAGGGAAGTCATATGACAAAAGCGGAAGTGTTCAATTAGTACGGCTTGAATCGGTTATGAATGAATTCGTACGTGAAGAAATACGGGCGAGTCGTACAGCTATTTAAGATGCCTTGAAGATTTTCATTCAGAAAATATGACGTACAATGATCAAGCAGTTTTTATTTCGATAATAGTTGAACACCTTGCGGCCGTTACTTGATGCAAATCCATTTAAAATTTTAAATACGTAAATTGAATTTTCAATTATTCATAATTCGATAATACTGCGTTAGTGACTATACAATTTTTCTTGTCTTGTGGAGAAAAGCTAAATTTTTTGGCCCCTTGTTGAACTGGTAGATTTTTTATAAAATGCTGCTTCAAAAAGCAGCGGGAATTCATTACACTGATAAAGAATGAATTTATTAAATGAAATCAAGTCAAATTTCCAGACATTGCTACCTACCTACATATAAACTTCATACTTAGTTTTGTTCAATCGCCCTCAGTTTTCATAAAACATTGACATACTGAATTTCGCTTACCGACCTGTGTTTCCGAATAAATTGAGGAAAATATATTGAAATTTAAATTATTTTTTTAGATTAGTGTTATACATCATACTAAGATACAGAGAGTGTGTGAAACCATCCTGATAACTTCTGTTCTATTTGCGGTCAACTTACTGTTAAAAGTCAACGTCGTAGTTTGACACCATTAGTTAAAAACTGTTATTTTAATTATTTTGGTTTTCTGGCGCAAAAATTATACAAAACCTGGACTCCTAGTGTTTGCTGTGCACAATGTGTCACTTTATTAACATCATGCCTAAATGATCTCGTCATATGCCGTTCACAGTTCCAATGATATGGGTCAAACCGTAAGACCATGTATCAGATTGTTATTTCTGCAAAACTTCTATAAAATATATTAATCACAAATCTAGGCACTCTGTGAACTATCCAAATCTAGAATCTGCTCAAAAACCTATTCCACACAGTGATGATTTACCTGTTCCTCGGCCCCCAGTAAACATGGATGACGTGACTGAAGAAACTGTATCGGAGAGTTCAGATTCCGATCCGACTTTTGAGCTCAGTACTTCGAACAGAGAACCTCATTTTACAACTCAAAACGATCTCAATGACTTGGTACGTGATTTGGATCTCAGTTACAGACAGGCAGAACTGTTGGCGTACCAACTTCATGACTGAATTTACTGGAAAAAAACACCAGAATATTCGTATACAGAACTCGACATACGCACTTCTCGAGTTTTTTTCTCAAGATGGCAATATAGAGTTTTGCAGCGACATTCCCTCAGTGATGACGGAGTTGACATTTAAATATAAAACATCTGACTGGCGGTTGTTTATAGATTCCTCAAAGGTTAGTTTAAAAGCTGTACTATTACATAAAGGTAATTAATATCCTTCCATACCGGTCGCGCATGGTACTGAAATGAGAGAATCATATGAAAATATAAAATCACTGCTAGAACATTTTAAATATAAGCAATATTCCTGGAAAATATGTGGAGATTTGAAAGTAATTGCTGTTTCGCTAGGATCTCCAGCTTGGATATACGAAGATTTGTTGTTTCCTTTGTGGGTGGATAGTCGAGAAAAAAAAATCATTATGTCAAAAAGGAGTGGCCTAAACGAGACACTGTTATACCAGATCAACGAAATATTCTTCACACTCCTTCAATAAACCCTGAAGATGTATTGCTACCTCCATTGCATATCAAACTCGGACTAATGAAAAATTTTGTCAAAGCTATGGATAAAAATGGAGATGACTTTTGTTACTTGAAACAAAAGTTTCCAAAAATCAGTGATGCCAAAATAAAAGAAGGAACATTTGTAGGGCCACAAATAAGAGACCTACTGGCTGATGAAGAGTTTGAACAAAAACTTAATCCGATTGAAGAATCCGCATGGACATGTTTTCGAAATATTGTTCGTGATTTTCTTGGAAACTACAGGGCCGAAAACTATGAAGAGTTAGTCAACAACCTCTAAGCGGCTTACAAGGATATGGGATGCAATATATCCATCAAGATTCACTCTTTACATTCGCATTTGGGTTTTTTCCTCAAAATTGGGGAGCCGTTAGCGACGAACACGGTGAGCGGTCTCATCAGGACATATCTAAACATGGAAAAAAGGTACCAAGGCAAGTCCAGTCTGAACATGTTAGCTGACTACAGCTGGACACTCAAAAAGGGTGTATCTGACACAAAATATTCTCAAAAAACCTGAGTAGAAGAAAATATATGTTATTTTGTCTTCATTAGAAACATTTTTTCTACCGTTTTACTTAAAAAAAGATTCATTGCTCTTGCAAAAAAACTGGGGGTGATAGAAATTCTCTAAAAATACAGATTAGTTACAACCTAATTGCAGATACAAAATAACCCATTCAATTCCAATTTACCTTCATTGAGGTCATTTTTGTCCATCAGTGCTATTTCAGAAATCTGCTTAAGCCGATTGTTGAAAATTTTGTTTTAGCTATGCTGGCACAGAAGTTTTCTATACTGATACAGAGTTTGATAGAAATCTGTAATTCAGTTTATTCACAGTGCTCGATTTTGTTAGTTTTCTCACGTGTTTTGCGATTTTCAAAATGAATACAAATATCAGCTATCAACATCTTCAATTGAAGTTTACATCAATAAAGTGAAGTAAATGGTGATTAAAATCTTCATTTAAGTTCGAGAGAAATATTCAATGAACTTTCTGTGTCTCACGAAACGCATGAAACGCGTTGTCGCTCGACAAGTTCCAAAAGTACTAAATTTCCTTCAAAAATTTAATCACGTAAAGGTCCCTGAAGTCATGCTAGAACGAGTCAACTCCGATCCCACATTCATGAAACGCATTGCAACTGGTGATGAGACATGGGTTTATGAGTTTGATATGCAAACCATTCAACAATCTTCGGAATGGCGCCTTCTAACTGAACCGAATCCGAAGAAACCACGAGTCGATCAAAAGTCAAGGTAATGTCAACTGTTTTATTTGATTATCGCGGTGTTGTGCACTTGAAACTCTTGCTAAAAGGTTGGACGGTAAACAAAGAATATTACCTGAGCGTTATGGGGTGTTTGAGAGAGCAAATTCGTCGAAAAGGCCAGATTTGTGGAAAGAAAACAGATTTTGCACCTCGATAATGCACCATCTCACAAAGATATCATTGTGAATGAATTTCTGACCAAAAACTCAACAAATACCATCGAACAACCACCGTATTCACCTGATATGGTTCCGACCGACTTTTCTTTTTTCAAAACTCAAGTGAGCACTTCGAGGTACCCGCTTTGGATCGATAGAATTCATAAAAGGGAATTCGCGGCGAGAATTGATGTAATTTTGGAAAAAGCGTTTAAAAAATATTTTGATGATTATTCATTGTCGTAAATGTATTATTTCTGAAGGGCCTACTTTGAAGGCGATACAACGAATTTGTATGAAAAATGAATATTTTGTGTTTCATTGACCCGGTACTTTTTTGACAAAATGTATTAATGGAGCTCGACAAAGGGAAAACATTCATGGACCCGAAGCGATATTATCGACCTCGACTCAAAAGATCTGGTAGCTCCAAAGATAACTTTGCCATTATGAAATATAACTAAACTTTATAACAGTTGGATTATTATGAAAGTTGTTTTCCCTTATTCAGCACCCTTAAAGACAGGTTTCATATAAACGCTGATACACTGACATTTAACTTCATGATTGAGATGTCGAATACGAATTTTCTTGTCTTCAATTATAAATCTGAACAAATTTCATACATTTCATCACCTCTAGCGGTTTTCACAAAAACTCTGAAACACTGTCAGTTTAGGGTTAGTAAAAATGGAGCGTTATAGGATAGAACATTGTGTCTTTATTATTGAACAATATTTCAAAAATAATTAAACCTTGGCGGTTGCAGTTTGAAATTTCATACGAAATACGGGTGGGATATTCCCAACAACAACTTAGCTTCAATGTATTCATCTTAATGAACAACAACCAAGGTCAACATTCAATTTATGAATAAAATTTGAAAATTGTGAAATATTTATAGATTTCAACCTCATTTGTTTTGGAATTCCTGGACAAACTCTCCTCAAATGCATGTGTTTCATCTTGATACCGATTAAATGGTGGTTTGGCCGATTGAGCACCTCAGGTATAAGAAAAATTAACCAGCTTGTTTGAGGATAGATACATAAGAAGACTGGGTCCAGGGAATGGCCACGTCGTGCCGAATTTGAAGATTTTCTTCATCGATTTTCTATCGACATCGCTTGCGTAACTGAGACGCACCTAACTCCAGCGAAAAAATTATTCTTTAAGAACTATTTCGTTTTCCGAAACGACCGTCCCGATGGCTCCGCACACGACGGAGTCGCGATTCTTGTGAAATGATCAATTCGCCATCAAGTGTACAAAGTGGACAGTGGTAATATAGAATCCGTCGGAATAACAATCATTTCAAAACCACGAAATATCAATATTGTGGTCGTATACTTCAACTCACCTCCCAACTATCGTAGCTGGTGATCTGAACGCTAAACACAAATTCTGGAATTGCAGCACAATGAATACCTCTGGGCGCTCGGTCTTTGGCCTCTGTCGAGCCCATAACCTAACAATTGATGCTCCATTACAGTCGACTCATATACCGAACGTTCCGCACAATCGTGTCAGCATACTGGATCTGTTTGTCACAAACAATGTGACCTCAAATACAAAAGTATGGGCTATCCCTGATCTTTCTTCGGATCACAATCCCGTAATTATGGAACTGAATACGCGGTTCCACAAACGATCCAAAATATCGACTGGCTCAAAGTCAAATATTTCCAAGAGAAACCCATTTATCCTGTTCCGAATTCTGGCAGGCCCTTCTCTGACATAGACAACATGGTTAAAAACTTCACTAACCATATCAAAGTCGCCACTGAAAGAGCAACAACTCAACGTCAGATCCCAACTGACGGTTTGGTTGTCCCTCCAGAAGTGAGTGAAAAAATTATAATAAAAAACCGAACTCGCACAATCTGGCAGAGAAACCGAGACCCTGCAATAAAGGTTATCCTAAATAACCAACAACGCGAGATCAGAGATCGCAACACAGCATTTCAGAATTTCATTGCCGAAGCAAACTAAAATCCTAAAAACGCTTGGCAAATTATCGAAAAACTGAAAAATAGTGGAACTCCCCCTCTACCCGCTATCGAAAGCGGTGGATGCACATTCGAAACGGACGCCGAGAAAGCGGACATTCTCGCCCGTTCACTTCAACTTCGATGCTCACCTTATCCGAGTACTCCCAAATTTCGCGAGTTCCACGACTACATCTCTTATTCTGTTCATCAACTCGAGAGAGTCGAAACTGGACGAAATTTCTTCTATACTCAAGTCTCTGAAACCTAAGAAATCTCCCGGAGCTGATGGAGTCCAACAGTCTCAACAAACGTTGGCACGCCCCCATGCTGCCGCCTTATGGCGAATATGTTTTCGATCGCGTTTGGCACGACGGATTAAATTATAAAATGATGCGCTTCAAATTTCCACAATACCTGACGAACATCGTGCGTTTGTGAGAAATCGCACGCTCTCGGTCCGTGTCGGAACGAGCATCTCTACACCCCGTACCATATCGGCCGGTGTTCCGCAGGGGTCAGTTTTATCGCCCACCCTATTCAACATTTTCTCAGCAGATATCCCAACTGACAAAAATGTACTGCTCTCTACGCGGACGATATAGCCCTCCTCTCTTCTAGTAACCATATCACATACGGAATCTCACATATAAAGCGACACTTACTAGTTCTTCTAGATTGGTACTCAAAATGGCGTCTGAAAATTAATGAAGCTAAATCTGGGGCCACCTTTTTCTCCAAGAGAAGGAGAGAGTCTCCAAACTTCACCATCCATAACTCCAAAATTCCACGCTCGGTCAAATATCTAGGGATCCATCTAGATAAACGTCTGACTTGGAACAAACAAATCAATGGGGTCCGAAATAAAGCCCGAGCTGCATTTTCTAAGCTTTAACCTTTTTTCCGAAACAAAAAAGTGTTTCCAAGAACCAAACTATTAGCTTTCAACGCTATTATCCGTCGTATATTTACTTACGCCATACCAATCTACGGCACTGTACCTAAAAAGTGTTTCAGCAAATTAGAGGGTACTCTCTCCAAATTGCTGCGCTCGTCGCTAAACATCTCATGACTTGTGAGGAACACCAATATCCTTAAGGATTTCGAGGTACCCTCACTTACCGAATTAACACTCAAATTAGCACGTAACTTACGTGAAAATATCTCTGAACACGACAATCCAACGATTTCCGTATTAGCAAACTGTCAGCTTAAACGGTTCGATATAGTTCCTTGACCGTGCTCCCTTTTTAATTAAATAGGTTCTCTCCTCTCCAAAAATCTCCGTCCGCGTAAGCGTATTGACATTTAAGTCACTCTCTAATCTCAGTATCCTGAGAGACTCGAAGAGGAGGTTTTGAGTCTGTAAAGTCCGACATTGGCCCCATTCCCGGGGTGCATCTTTTCGAAGATTTTCTCCTCTTTGTCTAAAAACCTAAAGTACAAAGTTCATATACCGCCAATAAATTCGCGGGAAGATGCCGAATTAAAAGTCAGAAGTGCCTTTAACAGCATCGATCACAAACAAGTGCAAAAAGCAACTATTAATAAAATGCGCTCGCGAATAAAAAAATGTGTAGAAAACAAATGGTGGACAATTTGAATACATTCATTTGATTTAATTTTTACTATGTCGTTTTTCTTTTCGAAATTGTTTAAGATTTTTATCTTTCTTAATTCTTAGAAATTTTGCTTGATGTTGCCGAAACGTCATCTTTATCGTTTGCGTGAGTTAACGCTACTAATTTCAGTTCTGTGTTTCATAAGTGACAAGTTTTATTGTGATTTTCTAAATTGTTTTCTGCAAATTGGTCGTAAATTCGGGTAATTTTCGTTATATGTTCTCTATGTTAGACTCATTATTTGATCATTCATTATCCTTCACCATGAACGATAAATGAATTATTAATGTCAGCAAATCCACACCCCAAAAAAGAAGTGTTATTACTATTTTTAAATGAATTCCAAGAGTGAAAGTGAGGTCAAAATTCATAGAAACTTACATAGAACGTTATGAAACATAGAAAATGGCATCAGAATTAAATCTATACACAAACAGAATAAGTTCTATTGCTTCATTTAAATAATTTCTAAATGGCAAACTGGGGCAGAAAATCATAGTACATTGTGGAAGACAAGAACTGGCATCGGAATTCAATTCACTCTGTTTCTATTTTCACCTGATGATTTAATGTTCCCTAGGAAATACAGGTTTGTGATAAAATGAAAACGAACCACTTTAGATATAGCACAACCGTATACCTATCAATACCAATTTAAAAAACTGTTCTGATAAAATTAAAAAAATAGGTTATATTAGGTGAGTTTACTGTTCTAATAAAGTAAAACAAAAAAACTCGAATTTAAAAAAAACGTTTTTTGTCAATTTAGTTTCATTAAGTGACATGTGATTTTTGAGTACCCTCAAAATGAAATACTTCAAGAATTTGAGATGCCTTCAGAATAAAACTTTTTCATTCCATTAAAACAAAAAGTTATTATCTTACTCAAATCTGGGTCAATTTTTTGGCAAAGAACATAGCAATATAATTCGACACTTATGAAAGAATCATAACTTAATAGTGGTCAATTTTCGATACAACAAATATTAACAGAAGATGCTTGAAAAACGATGGAATTTAATAAAAAAAAAAGAAAACTAAACATTTGCTATTTGAAATGGCAAAGTTGTAGTCGGTCGATGCTCTGTATTACCGGGAGTGTTGCCGGTCTGAGAACAATTGCAAATGGTAGATCACAATACATTTACTTTTCAATTTTGAAATTGATAATAAAACGTTTTCGCAAATATTTTAATGAATATATATATATATATATATATATATATATATATATATATATATATATATATATATATATATATATATATATATATATATATATATATATATATATATATATATATATATATATATATATATATATATATATATATATATATATATATATATATATATATATATATATATATATATATATATATATATATATATATATATATATATATATATATATATATATATATATATATATATATATATATATGCGTGTTCCAAGAAAAAACTTAAGACCTCGATTTTATTTTCCGGTTTTAAAATGAAAATATGGAGAATCGCTCGGACCCGTAGATTTCTAATTCGAGGTGGAACCACTTTTTCAATTTTTTATCCCCATCACTTCAATTCATTAACGGAAGTGAGCACAACCCCCTGATTTTGAAAAGGGGTGTGGAATGTTGCGATACTTCATTTTGAAGATTTTATCGAGTACTATCTGAATTTTTGCTTCAAAATTTTCAACGTTAACGAAATGGCAAGTAAAAATCCGTAAGACTACTTACTTTTGTGATTAGTTCATTAAGTGCTGAAAAAGGGCACCATTCCCTTCCCTGCAGTAAAGAATGCTGGCGTATGGCTAGCTTATGTTGAATTTACCTCGAGGTATGCATTGTTTTTAGTTATTTGTAAATTTTCTATTACAAAAAGAAGACAGACCTAGTCTATCGTAGATTTTCAGAAACGTTGAAACTGTGCCAAAGCGATTGTAAATTTGTAGTAGGATTAAAATAGTTAATTCGGCTTTATTTAACGAACGACATCCTGAAAAAAATGTATCCGCTGCTAACTTTGTACAACTGGTTGCTAAATTTGACGCTACTGATTCATTCGGCAACAAAAAGAAGGTGTATGCAGGAGACAAAGCGAGGGAAGTGGCTACCTTAGGTCACGTAGCGATCGATCCGATCCTTAGTACTAAGAAATTGTCCAACGTGTCTGGTGTTTCACACACAACAATCATGAGCATGTCAAGGAAACATAAGTTTCATCCTTTTAAGATACGATTGGTTCAGGAACTGAATGAGGATGACCAGTGAAATTATTAACAATAATCCAAACTACATGTTCAATATCTGTTTTTCGGATTAGTGTTCATTTCATCCTAACGGCACTGTAAACAGGCATAACTGTCGGTACTGGTCAGATGAAAATCCAACATTATTTCGGGAAGAGCAAATTCACCATCCCCAAAAAATAAATGTTTGGGCAGGTATTTATGGAAATCACATCATGGGCCCTTTTTTCTTTCATACCCGGTAATATCACTGCCCAAATGTATTTAGAGCTATTTATCCAACCCTCGTGCAAGTATTGAAGAATGAAGAAGACCATGAAACGATCATTTTTTAACAAGATGGCGCACCACCTCATTTCGTTCAACCTGTGCGTCAGTTCTGAGATGAAAATTTTCCTCAGGCCTGGATTAGAAGAAGGGGACATATTGAGAGGCCACCCAGACCGCCTGATCTGGCGCCACTGGACTTCTTTCTATGGGGTCACCTGAAATATAAGATTCACGCTACCCAGTCTAAGTCACTGGATGATTTGCGAATTCGAATCATTAATGAAGCCGTCAAATTGAACCAGACATGTTGAGTATTCATATGAGTATTTAGGGGTGTATCATCTGCTTCAGTGTCTTGTTTATTATTATCAATCAAAAATGTGTAATTATATGTAGTTTAATAAATTGGTATTTCTAATCGAACAACTTCTGTTGTGTTGCAACTATTCACTACTCTGTTCAGAGTATTTGAAACTGTTAGTATTGAATTTATTCATAAATTATATTATCCACTTTATTTGAGGCCTGACAACGAAACGTGGTTTTCGAAAATGAGCTCGAGGAGAAAACAAATAATAACCATCAATAGATGCAGATCCGATTTACAATCTTCGATACTCCCTGTTTAGAATTAATATTGTTGATGACTCTGCATGTGAATGTAATTACGCAATGCAGGATTTGAATCATATTTGCTGGAGTTGTCCGTTGTACGAAGGGCCTAGAGGAAGAATGATGGCGAAACTAATGAGAGCTAATGTGCTACCCCCTTATTGTATCAATCCTTTACTTTCTGAATGTAAACGTCAAATACTGAAAATTTTTTGTTCCTTCCTAGATGAGTGTAAATTATCACTGTAAGACCATCTATGTAAATTAATTTTAGATTATTGTTAAAAGCATGACGAATCCCAGATTAGAACATTTAAAAATTTGATAATTATGTGAAAAATCGATGAATAGTTCAAAAATTTCGAGATTATTCATCAATTGGCGAATTATTCGTAAATTTTCGAATTATTCGCAAAGTAACGAAATATTCGAATAATTCGTAAATTCGAAAAAATAGAATTATTATATTCGAGTTTAGAATCGAATAATACTATTCGATTCGATATCTCCTTCTCTTCGTGAGACCGAGAGAGAAATGTCCATCTAACCCATCCAACCTATTTTTGACCAATTTTTTTTTTGACAATTGAGTTTTAATTTGACAAGCGATATTTGAACGCCCTGTATATAAGATAGCATGGGGAAGTACGTTGCATTGGAACATTATTGACTAATTTATCACACCAGCAAGATTAATAACCAAATGAAAAAATCTGTTTGAAATAACTCACCTTTCATTTTTGCTGTAAGTTGAGAACGTCTGCTTCGACAGTTCCAGAATAGAAGCCTCGCTTTGCGGTTCGGCTGATATTCCAGCTCTCTGCTTCCTAGGTCTAATCCCCACATTTCCACTCAACAGTTTCGGACTAGTCGGACTGCACGCCGTTAAAACACTTTGAAACTTATCCAATTGACTTCTCAAAGTCGCGATTTCTCGATTTCTAGCCACCAACTGATCATTCAAGTCCTCGATCTGCTGATCTTTCACTTCGAGCAATTTCCGGAGCTCGGCCACCGGGTCGCCCATACTCGATTCCATGCGTCGCGTAATCGGCTGCGCCGATGCCAGATTGGGCACTTCCTCGTCGTTTAGGCTCGACGAGAAGCACAGCGTGCCGAAACACACTCGCATATAAACGATCCGTGTTCACTATAAAAGAGGACTTCAGAGACCGACGATCCTCTCCGCAAATATTGACCTGGAATTCGGCCAGACTCGTGCGTGAATATTCACCGAATTAATTTATTATATTTTTATTTGCACTAACAAAATACGCGTGAGCTGCCAAAGAAAATGACTTCGCTTCCGACTGAATCTGAAAATTACAATTTCAATGAAGACGAATTGAATACTTCAAAAATACTCGACTCGGATGAGCCCTTCGATTAAATGAAAATTATCGAAAGTTATTGCCTCGTGACCAGATTATCTGACGATAACACTATCACAGTTTTCCTATGCAATCGCACTTGCTAATAATCCGATTGTTTCAAGCGTTTGACATTTCAACGAAGCGCGATCGGTTTTTGTTTTGGACGTTCCGTTGTTTTCGAACAATATAAGTGCGGTGACCTGAAAAAAATTGTTGAGTTAGTATTCAATCTTGAATTGGAATTGAAGATAATTGATTTAGTTGTTTTTAATTGCTGGAAATTTCAACGTTTTATGAACGTAGGAACGTGATGCTAGGCAATGAAAATATTCTAGAAGATTTTACATTACAAACTGCTTAGAGTTCGTATGAAACTAATCTTAAGCCATTCGACATCCTACAAATGAAAAATAAATCGTCATCTGCTATGTGAACATCAAATCAAATCTTTATGACTATTTAACACTATTTCAGGCTCAGAGACATAAATAATAACGAAAAACATAATTCATCAGGCGAGGCATCCTTAAGCAACAAGAAAATCTAAGACATAAAATGTAAACAAGATACAGTCTCACAATGAACTTGTTCAACCGTAAAAAAATTCCATATGTCGCATAAAACTAAATAAGTTAAATACCTCAAAAAAGTCTAGGGAACACTTCTGAATGTCGATATATCGTATTAAGAACGATCAATATGGATGATTTTTTTTAAGAAATGAACACCTTCATCAATTTCTCACCAAATTATGTAGAGTGCCGCAACAGATTTCAGTTTTTTCATAAAAAACTAGAAATGCAGCAGATGCGACGCTCCTTTATAATCATTTCATGTATTCAGTTAGTTGGCACTTTGTTTCTGTTGTAAGCACGAATAAAAAATTCAAGTTTCGTGATTCGACCATGGAAAGAGGACATTTGACTAGAGAAGAGATGTTACGAGCCGTTGGCATGCTCCAAGCTAGGAGCTCACAACGGGAAGTATCCAGGGTTCTGGGAAGTAGCTCAAGTGTCATAAACCGTTTATGGTCGCGTTTCAATGAAACAGGTAGCGTAGTCGTTTCAGGATTACTACAGTCGCCCAAGACCGATTTTTGGTTTTACAAGCCATAAGAGATCCTAATACCACAGCATCTCAATTAGCTCAATAGCTATCACGAGTTCATAAAGTACAAATTTCCGACCAAACTGTGAGAAATCGACTGCACGAAGGTCAACTCCACTCCAGACGTCCTTTAAGAGTTCAACAACTGACCCATGGAAATCGCGTTGCTCGTTTAGGTTAGGTGCCAAGAACACGTAAACTGGGATTAAGAGAGGTGGGCCACAGTTCTCTTCAGTGATGAATCTAGATTTAGTTAATATCCCTATTCGGGAAGAATTCGAATATGGAGGGAACCTGGAAAGCAAAACCGTCTCCAGCATGCTCGAGAAGTTGTTAGACAGGGAGGCGGATCAGTGATGTTTTGGTGGAAGAACTGACCTCATTTTCATAAAGAACAACCTCACGGGAAATTCTTACGCAAATGAGATAGTTTTACCTGTAGTGGTACCGTATCTCCAAACAATGGGTCAAAATCCACTCTGCCAACAAGATAAGGCCCCACCTTATCGTGCAAGAGTTGTCTTGAACGTTCTTGAAGAGAATGATATCGATCTTCTACCGTGGCCATCCTGCTCCCCAGATCTGAATCCCATCGAGCATGTGTGGGACACCCTAGAAAGAAATCTCCTGCGTCAAAACGTCTTCCATCATGAACAGAAGCTTCGATTGGCAGTTCAGGGGGCCAAAATGTAATAGACAATTTGATATTGAGCATGCCGCGACGATGCCAAAGTGTCATTAATAACAGAGGTGGACCTTCTGGGTACTGAAAAATATAAGTGCTTCCATATCGTTTCGAAAATATTAGTTCAGGATTTTTTTTGTGTTTTACCAAATTTCGTCATTTTCAAATTTCAATTTTTTTTTTATAATAGGTGCTTTGGAGAAGTCAAATATTACCTTGTTTTCTTGAGAATACATTATGTACAATACATCCTAACAAAACTGAAAGATTTCTATAAATTCGAATCATCAAATTCATATTTTAAAGATATTGGTAAGTGTTCCCTAAACTTTTTGAGGTGTTTATTCTAGTTTATGTATATGAAAGCATCCATTTTATAGGATTTATACGATTCATATATTTACCAAGTCATTATACCTATACTATTACTGATACCGTCACAATAGATGTTGATAGGTAAATGAAAAGATAATAATTTATAATGAAGTTGCTGAATAGCTACTTCTATTGATACAAGGATTATCCAAAATGTATCCGATCAACTTCATATCTCCGCGTCTGAGCGACCTCAGTGGGGAATCGACGTAACTAGTAAGTATTCACGAACTGAAGGCAGTTGCAACTTGCAGCCTTGGCTCATTTTATAAAGTGTGCCATTTTCTTTTGTGTGATTGATGAAGGGAAAAATGAATTTGCATTAAATTTTGCCTTCAAAGTCGAGAAGAAATGTTTGAAAAATATCGATATCATGAAGGCAGTATTGGTAACGAGAGTATGGTTGAACACAAACGAAGAAATGGTATAAACGGTTCAAAGATAGCAGCATGAATGTTGATAACGAGCCATGCTCTGTGCGGCCCTCAATGGTAAACCAGGTGATAACATTAAATGTGTGCGACTTAGTATCAATGACAGTCGTCGTCGACTTAGTGCCCGAGATCTAAAGTCTGACCTCGGAATATCGAAAATTATTGTTTAGGGATTTTTTAATTAATGAACCAATAAGGACAACTTCTGAGAAAGTCACGAGCCACACGACGTACACTAACAGGAAGGAGGCAATATGAGATATGTCGGATATTTTTTGGGGCAATTCTAGTATTAACTTTTTCATTTTAAAAGTGAATGGTTCATATTTTTCGTGCTGTATTATTGGTTAGTTTGTTTGAGATGAGATAAGAAACGCAATAGGTAACACTAGATACCTTTAATGGGATTTTACAGTTCTAATCTATCCCAACCCTGAAAGTATCGAAACACACATCTGAACCACGAGCGCATATCACTAAAATTGTGAATCATTTAATTATCAAATCAATGATAGCAACCGAAATTATAAAACAGCAATCGCAAATTCATGAATAGCATTTCACGGCAGATCTGAAAACGTTCTTCATGAACAGTCTCTCCTTCATCGACAAAAGTTGGTCAATCCAGCTATATTTAGTGGTAAGCAAGGGTCAGAGGGCGGAGTGTTATTTCAACGTGAATATCAGTTATTGTTCTGAACTCAAGCGATACATATTTATTCAACAGTAAAAAACAAACCAGGACTAATCGATAGAGCTACAATTTCTTCTCCAAATTCGAATTTATTTATTTATAAACTATCCTCGTAAATTGTTACAATCATAACAATGCATCTTCAACACTTCTATATCTTCCTTGTTTCTTGTTGAACGATTCATCTTTCGTCTTCTCACTGTGCCTTATCCTCACTGGACGTTCGCGATCATTTTGGCCAATATTACTCTATTGACTACAACTACAAATAATTTCTGAGATGTTTTCCCGGTCTATTGCCTAAGATTGGCTAGCCATGAAATTCGTCGTCTTCCAGGTCCTCTCTCACCGTTCATCTTTCCTTGCATGACCAGATGGAGGATTTCATACTTATCATTCCGCATTATATGCCCAAAGTATGCGAGTTTTCTCTCTTCAATAGTTTCCATAACCTCTCTACCTTTATTCATGCGTTCGAGAACTATTTCATTCGTCACATGGTGTACCCAAGATATTCTCAACATACGGCGGTAGCAACATATTTCGAAGGCCTCTATCCTCCTTCAAGCAGCATCAGTCAACGTCCAGGACTCCACACCATACAGCAATGTAGAGAACACATAGCACCTCAATAGACGAGTTCTTATTTGTTAATTCAACTTAAGGTTACATAAAACAGCTCTCATGTTATTGAAGTTGGCTCTGTCTTTCTCAATACGTATTTTGATCTTTCTATATGTTCCCAGTTATTATTCAGATGCGCGCCCAGATACTTTATGGTTGCAACTGTTTCAATTGGAGAACCTCTGGCATAAAATTGTACGTGTGGTTGGTTATGTTTGCTTACTATCATAACTTTCGTTTTGTTCGTATTAAGCTGCATGTTGAATGTTTTGCAAACTTGTACCACGCTTTCAATGAGCCTTTGGAGTCCGTCACTTGTGCTTGCCAAAAGAACCTCATCGTCCGCGTATCTGATCAGTTGTTGATCAAAACAACATTCAAGGAAATGCCGTCCTCAACCTCGCCAAGAGCTTCCGGAAACAGTTTTTCGGAATAAACATGAAAAAGCAGCGGGGACAACACACCTCCCTGTTTGACGCCCCGACGAATCAAGAATTTCTGCGATTTCACTTCCTCCACTCGAACAAACGCCTCCCGCTTCCAATAAATGTTAGAAAAGATACGGAGATCCTTGTCGTCTATTCGATACTCCTGCAATATTTTTATTTCCCTCTTATGGTTTACCCTGTCGAATGCTTTTTCGAAGTCAATAAAGCAGGCATATACATCGCAATTTACATCATGATTTCTTTGAATTAAAACATTCAAAATGAACAATGCTTCTCTAGTACCTAAACCATTTTTGAAGCCAAACTGCGTATCACTAATGCCTTCTTCTAGTTTTGGGTAAATTCGTCCATGTATTATTTTAAGGAATATTTTCGGAACATGGCTTTCTCACTGGCATTATGGGCACATGCCCAGGGCTCCGCGATCGAAAGGGGCCCCATGGTTCCTGCCAGATAACCAAATGATAACCGATTCTACCGAAAAATCATCAATTTCGAATTCAGAGATGAGATGATAATGACTTACAATAATACCTACTTGCTTATTAGCTTTAGCTTGCTACATACGCATAGCTAAGTACCGTAAAACGGGGTGATAGGCACAATTTCGAACGTCAATTACATTATGTATTCTTACTGTTTCCACTCCCTGATCATACTATGTAATAGACCATTCTGATTTAAGTCTTTTATTAGGAGAATCAAGCGTAAAAATATAGTTAAGATTAAGAAAACATATTTGCCGAGTAAATTACGAAATAGTGCATGTTTTATATTCGCTCAGGAAAAATCAGCTAGATTTGTCACTTTTTTCAGTTCACTAATTTTGAAAGGCTCTGTAAAAAAGTAAATAATTGACATTACATTCTTTAAAGCTTTATTTTTCGTTTTTTTATGTAATTGTATTTTTTTACCGCTGCATCCAACTCTTTTTGAGCATACTTTTCATACGTTGTCCTTCTCGACTTGATCACCATGAGAATGCTTTTTTATAAGGAACTATAACTATTAGATCATTAGGGAATTAGAGCATTCACGAAAAAATATAGTCACCATAGATAAGCAAAAAACACATCTTTCATTTTTAATGCGTTTAAAAACTTTGTTTTTTTTTCCATTCGCCCCGTGATTTCTGTTCAACCCGTTTTACGATACTCGAAAATTAGGTGTTCCGCTATTAGTATGTTCAGGTTAATTTAACCTAGGTATAGGAATACGCTTTGATGCGGTGTGGTTTATGTTTTGAATAAATATATGCGAACGTCATACATAATACTACAGACACAGAAAGGGAAATTCCTGAACTCCGATCATCGTTTGACTTGACACACAGGAATTCCCCTGTATTTGTCTGCGGTGAGGTTAGATTATTGAATCGTTGTTTGCCTGTTATGTGTTATAATGTACCATGTTCGTTATAAAAATAATTAAATACTGTAACACTAAAGTAATTAAAAAGTTACCAAATTAACATCATATTTTACCACTAATACTGGAGAAGCTTCTGTAAGTAGAAATCAAATAGTTAATTTTCCACATGATGAGTCAGCTCACCATATCATACGCCAACGAACTAGAGTCCAGGATGCTCTCGAGAGAGTTGCTAATTTAAAGTGGAACTGGGCCGGTCATCTAGCAAGAACCACGGACGGTAGATGAACAAAGCGTCTTTTGGAGTGGCGTCCCAGAGATGAAGCCCACAGAAGTAGAGGACGTTCACCAGCTCGTTGGAAAGACGATATCAAGCGAGTGTGTACGAACTGAATAAATCAGGCCCAAAATCGCGAGGAATGGAGATCGTTGAGGAAGACCTATGTTCAGCAGTGGACTAGGATGGTTGACAGATGATGATGATGATGATGAGTCAGCTCAATCATAAATGGCGGGAATTCGTGAATCTTCATGTTCTACAACAAATTCTACCAATTTTTAAAAGAGATTGAATCAGAAAGCGACTGTCCGTATGACCAAAGTGCAACAACTTAAGTGACTTCACTAAAACCGACAACTGTGTCAATTGAACAGAAGCTTTCCAACACAGAATAATTAATATCACAAGACCCCACCGATTATTTTCATGAAGAGTTTACTGAAATAAATCGCGAAATTTTAATTCCTAAGAGACCCGTATATTTTCAAAATCTGACTTTTCCGAGACATCTAGAACCTACAAAGATGGTAATAAATTAGTAACGAGATTTTTCAACACAGCATTATTATTCGCAAATTGAAGAACAATGAAAGTGTCGAAAGAAAATGGTTGCTGTACTGGCCTTCCAAATGCTCTGTAGTTTGATTTCATGCTACTTATATAAGCCAACAGATGTTAATCTTTGATCTCGGAGTGGATGTAATGATTGGAAGCATTTAAACACATAAAAATAGCCCAGCACATAGGCAATCTATGATGACTCATCTGGCATCAAGTAGAGCGGTTGGTAGAGTAGATATAGACTTATTATCTCAACATCAAAAAGAAATGAATTACTGAAGAAACGTACTTAAGAGGATTGAAGCTTTTGTAAAATTTTTGGCATCGAGAGGGTTTTTATTCCGCAGTGACAGTGAAATCTTAAGATCTCCCAACAATGGAAATTATTTGGGACGTGTGGAATTATTGAGTGAATTTAATCCATTTTTTGCAGATCACAAAAGAATTAGGGAATCCTGGAAAGGGCAACATTTCTTATTTGTCAGCAGATATATGTAATGGGTTTATTGAAGTAATGGAAAAAACAGGTTCTAAAATAAATTATAAATGAAGTTAAATCAGCAAAATATTTTTTGATTAGTGTAGACAGTGCGCCCGATCTGTCTCATGTTGATAAGCTAATTTTTATGACTCGATACGAAAAAGACTATGTTCCTGTTGAAAGGTTTTTGAAATTTATACTTAATGACGAGCGTGAAGTGTTCAGCAGAAATCATCTTAAATTTTTTAGCGATATATGATTTTTCCATAAGAAGATTGCAGAGAACAAAGCTAACACAATGCTTCAAACATGTCGGTAGAGTATAGTGATCTACAAACAAGAATAAAAAAAATCTAAATTTGCCACCTATGTACCATGTGCGGGACATTCACTAAACTTGATACGCGTCCTGAGTGTGTACCTGAGGCATCAGTTTTTGAAATAGTTCAGAAAGTGTACAACTTTTTCCGGGCTCTACCCATCGATGGAATATATTAACAGAACATTTAGGTTCAAAAAAAGTTGTTAAACGTCTTTCTCAAAACAGATGGTCAGCCGAGCTGATACAGTAAGCACTTTGCTTTATAAACAAATAATAGAAGCTTTGATCACCACAGCAAACGATACTGTACAGGCACGAGAAACTAGAGTTGAAGCCCTTAGTCTGTCTTGAAAAATGGGAAATCTAGAATTTATTATACTGACGGAAATCTGGAGCTCTATATTGGAAAGAATAGATAAAACAAGTAATTATCTCCAGAAAAACAATAACACTGGGCGTAGCAACCAATTTGCTCACTTCACTTTATGATTTAATTACTAACCTCAGAGATAAATTTCATTACTTTGAATCATCCGCCACGTAAAAAACCCAGAATCTGACTACAAAGAACTATCTCAGAGAACAAGATGTAGAAGTTAGCGCCAGAGTTTTTTTGATGGCCCTGCGCAATCTGTCCAACTGAATGGAAAAGAGCAATACAACGTAGAAACCTTCCTCCTAATAATCGATACCTCTAAATCAGCGACTAAGTTCGTATGAGACCATAAGTCAACGTTTTAGTATTTATTTTCACTCGAAAACCTTGAATCCCGAAGAAATATGACAAAGTGGCAAATCTATAAAAATAATAATTCTAAAATCTATAACGAAGATGTAATCGAAAAAGAGTTAGAAATAGAATTTCAACATTTGAAAGAATACTTACAAAATGTTCAGAGTGAAAAAGTATACTTAGAGTATACTGAAAGTATATCTAAAATTGAAGTCACATAGAAATTGCATTGGCAATATTTTCGAGCATGATTTTTTTTGATACGCGCTTCCCAGGAATAGGCGAACCTGTTACACCACATGAGTGGGCGCCTGGAAAGAAATGAGGTGTATGTTTACTGATTTCTTGAAGAGGGCCAAATTGTAGGATGTTGGGAAGATGTTGGACGGAAGCTAGTTCCACAGCTCACCCACCCCGTGAACGAAGGAATTTTTATAGAGAGAGGTTCGAGGGATCGTTAAATATATCGCCTTATGATGGGAACTCCTTGCCAGCCTACTGTTGCGGTAAAACATGAATTTTCCCGGAACAAAGTCTTTCAGCTCCTTGAGCATCTTCCGTAGAAGTATCAGTAAAACAGAAAATGGTCAGCAACTTGTCTTCTGAGAGCCAGCGGTTGGAGATCACGGGTGATCTCCGGTTGGTCGATGAGGCGCACAGCCCGTTTTTGTACACTATATAACATCCGCAATGAATGTTTGGGCGCAGATCCCCATACATGGGAACAATATTCCAAAGCAGGTCGAATCTGCGAACACTTCTGAATATCGATATATCGTATCCAGAACGATCAATATCGATGATTTTTTTAAGAAATCAACACCTGCATCAATTTCTCACCACATTATGTAGAGTGCCGCAACAGTTTTTTTATAAAAAAAAATGCAGCAGATGCGACGCTGCTTTATAATCATTTCATGTATTCAGTGTTTGAAATCAGTTAGTTGGAACTTTGTTTCTATTGTTAGCACAAATAAAAGATTCAAGTTTTGCGATTCGACCATGGAAAGGCGACATTTGACTAGAGAAGAGAAGTTACGTGCCGTTAGCATGCTCCAAGCTGGGAGCTCACAACGGGAAGTATCCAGGGTTCTGGGAAATAGCCCAAGTGTCATAAACCGTTTATGGTCGCGTTTCAATGAAACAGGTAGCGTAGAAGAACGCCATACAGGTCCTTTCAGGATTACTACAGCCGCCCAAGACCGATTTTTGGTTTTACAAGCAAGAAGAGATCGTACTACCACAGCATCTCAATTAGCTCAAGAGCTATCACGAGTTCATAATGTACAAATTTCCGACCAAACTGTGAGAAATTGACTGCACGAAGGTCAACTCCACTTCAGACGTCCTTTAAGTGTTCCACAACTGACCCATGGAAATCGCGTTGCTCGTTTATGTTAGGTGCCAAGAACACGTAAACTGGGATCAAGAGAGGTGGGCCACAGTTCTCTTCAATGATGAATCTAGATTCAGTTATTATCCCCATTCGGGAAGAATTCGATTATGGAGGGAACCTGGAAAGCAAAACCGTCTCCAACATGCTCGAGAAGTTGTTAGACAGGGAGGCGGATCAGTGATGTTTTGGGGAGGTATACGCCTTGGTGAAAGAACTGACCTCGTTTTCATACAGCACAACCTCACGGGAAATTCTCACGCAAATGAGATAGTTTTACCTATAGTGGTACCGTATCTCCAAACAATGGATCAAAATCCACTCTTGCAACAAGATAATGCCCCTCCTCATCATGCAAGAGTTGTCTTGAACGTTCTTGAAGAGAATTATATCGATATTCTACCGTGGCCATCCTGCTTCCCAGATCTGAATACCATCGAGCATGTTTGGGACACCCTAAAAAGAAATCTCCTGCGTCAAAACGTCTTCCATCATGAACAGGAGCTTCGATTAGCAGTTCAGGGGGCTTGGAATGACTTAGGCCAAAATGTAATAGACAATTTAATATTGAGCATGCCGCGACGATGCTAAAGTGTCATTAATAACAGAGGTGGACCTTCTGGGTACTGAAAATATAAGTGCTTTCATATCGTTTCGAAAATATAAGTTCAGGATTTTTTTGTGTTTTACCAAATTTCGTCATTTTCAAATTGCATTTTTTTTATAATAGGTGCTTTGGAGAAGTCAAATATTATTTTGTTTTCTTGAGAATACATTATATACAATACATCCTAACAAAAACCGAAAGATTTCTATAAATTCGAATTATCAAATTCATATTTTAAAGATATTGGTAAGTGTTCCCTAGACTTTTTTGAGGTGTTTATATAGAAGCAACAGCTGAGATGACGTGAAGTATCGCTTGGCACTGAAAAGAAAACTAAGTTTAGCTGATGCCGACTTAGCTATTGCTGATACATGTTCATGCGAGCAAAACCCGGAGTTGACCGTTATTCCGAAAAGGTGCATTGAATCTTTGGATGCAATCTGTTGGCCTTGCATGATAAAAGGAGGTTCTCCAGTGGGGACCTTTCTAGAAAACGTAGTTGCTTGCTTCTTGTCGCGTTGAATCTCACCAGGTACAACTGATCCCTCTCAGATATCCTCTGTAAGTCAGATTTTGAGTCATTTATTTGTTGACATATCTGAAACTGAGATTCCGCAACAGAAACAAGGTTGGCGAAAGAATGATCCCTGAGGAACTCCTTCTTGCAACTGGAAACGATCAGATGTTATTCCGTCGATCACAACTTGTATTGATCTAAGGTTGATGGTAATTCACTACAGAGGAGAACGCTTCTTCTCCAAACTGAAGGAATAAAAGACAAATTGTGAAGTACGATGCTTCAAGAGAGATTAACCAGTTTGTCGCTGATATCCATAGAATGTGATATTCAGAATACCATAGATTTTGAAGACGTGATTAACGGTTTTGCCCATCTGAAATCTAGAAGGGTACCTTTGCAATCATTATAGATTCAATCTAAGTATTTAATGCTAAACCAGTTGCTTTTGTGGATTATATTTAATATATCCTACTATTTCATAGTGAATAACTAAATTAATGTAAATGTAGAACCTTGTTTGTCTACTTCCGTATCTTTCCTAACTAAACAGAGCTCTGTCAAGGTCATAGTCGCCCCATTATCATAATGTGCCCAGGGCCTCAAATATTTCAGAGACGGCCCTGTGTCCGAGGATAAAAGAAAGTTCGAAACCACGGTAACAGTGATCTATTAACTTGATTTAATTGTTGGTGGGAAAAACATAAAAAATTCCATTTGTGTCTCAATCATGCTCAACTAATAATAGTAACTACTAAATTCATAGTGTCAATATTCTTCCGTATTGACACTATGAATACCTCAACCCAAACTATAATTAAAACTATCAATATTTCAAGTAGAAAACTTTGAAATCCATTCATTCCTTTCGTCATAGATTATCAAATAATTGGATAGTCGGAAGTATAAAGCGGCAAATTATCAATTAATCCTCATGGAATTTATGGATTACTTTTTGATAAAGTTTTTATAATTCATTTGATAGCTTTATTGCATATTTGGAAAGCTATTATATAGAGTTGGGAAAGAAATTACCTCAACAAAAGTTTTCATAGTATTTTCATTCTAGGTTTTCGAATAATATGATTTCGAACTACTATCACATGTTTTGATAGAACACCAAGGCAGATTTTATAAACGGATCTTACTATATATTCTCTCATCTTAAAACAGATATTTCTGCAATTTTATCAATTCACTATCATGTAAAATAATAAAATAAAAAGTTAGCATGTTTACATCTTTTTGTCTGATACTGATTAAGAGTATTATTGTGATAAGTTGCCATATCTCCGTTGATTTAAATAAAACATTTAATAGCAGTTGTCCATATAAATAAATATATCCGCGTAAAATACTTCATCTGATGTTCAATTATGCGTGAACTAACAGAAACTGACCGAGTAACATTATTAATGATGACTGGTTTCAGAGATAGGCAAAGATCTCTTTGATATATATTCTTGGTGTAAAAGTTATTGGCAGAACTATTTAAATATTAACAGCTTCAAGGATTTCACAAAATTTAACGGAACGATTAATGTTATAAATGGGTGAAAATCCGGTCGATCCAGAACTATTCTCACTGATCTTTCAAATGATCTACAAGGGAATTGCTGATAACATCAAAATTTATAAATGATTCGTTTATCACTTGGATAAGGTTTCAAAAATATTTCATAAAAATATTCAACATATGTTTCGGGTAGTTAGCCCATTATCAAGAGTAATACAATACTGAATTCAAAATGAGTGATTTTACTTATGTATAACGGCATTCACAACAGGAGGTTAATTGAAGTCTATTTGGTCGTTGCAAATTGGCTGGTTTTTTCTATGACTGGTAGTAATTTCAATAATCTCCTAGATGTCCGTCCTTTTTTCTTTATTACCTGGATGCATGGAGGTAAATTGATGTCTAGCTGCAACAATTACAGTTGCATACTGAGAAATCTAACAGAAAATTTCCAATTAACTATATTCCTAATATTACCAACAAAATATGTAACATATTACACAGAAATAATATTAACACCATCAGCACTAATAAAAAGCATTTGGGTTCATTATTGGTTAACAATAAAGATAAAACAAAAGTGGATAAAAGCGCACTATATAAAATACACCGCAGTGAATGTGAGACATTCTATATAGGCCAAACCGGAAGATGCATGGAGAAGAGAGTTGAAGAACATATAAGATCTATTCTCCAAAATAAAAATTCTATGGGGTTTTTCGGACCACTGCATAATAAAAATCATTTCATAGATTTCGAGAATATCGAACTCATGCATCCAGGTAATAGAGGGAAAAGGATGGACATTTTGAAGATTAATGAAATTACTTCCGCTCATAGGAAAACCGGCCAATTTGCAACGACCAACTAGACTTCAATTTACCTCCTGTTGTGAATGCCGTTATACATAAGTGAGATCACTCATTTTAAATTTAGTATTGTATTACTCTTGATAATGGGCTAACAACCTGAAACATATGTCGAGTATTTTTAATGAATATTTGTGAAACCTTTGTTACCGAGTGGTTGCTGCAGCCCAATCTTGTTAAACACTGCTGCGTCTTACATCTCGGTAGGAAAAGCCCTCGATCGCGATCAGTTTCAGATGGAAAAGTTTCTACTAGTCGAAAGTATCTGGATCTTGGAGTGACTAGAACTGGTGATCTAACTTGGTCTGACCATATGTACGTCCCATCATGGTGTCTGCTGGTCCAGTTTGGTCACCAACACTACGTACGGTATGGAATCTCTGGAGACTATACTAATAAGAATCTCCAGAATATTTTTCGGCCAATCCAGACCTTGTTACACGAACAAACTTGTCATTTTTCGCTCACAAGTTTTGAAACTCGTTGAAGGCATGACTGATAACGGCTTATAGCGCACTACATGGATTATTTAACACTGTTCTGTCTCTTCTGTTCCCGTTGAATCTCAATCGGCCTTTGCGTGGATATCGTATTAAGCTGTAATTCAAAGAAAACTCCAAGACGAGCAAGCGTCAATATTTATTGTCCAATAGAGTGTTTGAGGCTTCGAATGATAGGTGGCCATCGTTCATCAACTTATTTATAGTGTTTGAATCTGTTTTTATTCTGTCTTTCCAGTTTGAATTTTTTTTCTATTCATACCAAGCATTTATGTCGGCTCAACTTGAATGAATACTCTATTATTTCATCTTTATTCTCTGTATTTTACTATTTTTTTGAATAAATATTATGTTCACTTCATTTTTACATTATTGGGGTAGTCTTTTATTTACGAGTGATAACATCTTCACTTGGATGTCGGAAACATTTCAGACCGTCCTCGTATGTATCCAGTATATTATATTATAATTTTTTCTCGTCCCCGACTCTTAATCTTCCTATTAATACGGAGCCAATTCAAATATAGAGACAAACACTGTAGATGAAGCGCAAGTGTGTTTTCAGGGTCGCACCTGAAGTATCTCATACCTAGGTCCCTTACAAACAGTTCGGCATAGTTTTTGTCGCTAACGCTGTTTCACACACGTGCTGCGACCATAACTTAATGTGAAGTGCCAACCGCCCTTGCGCAACGTATCATCATTCGTCAATTTTTCAGCATGTGCGAAACAAGTTCGATAGTTAGTGCCTGAGTATGTGTCAAATGAGCCAAAGCATTCAAGTATGATCACGAAACCGTTAAGAATGAGCCGCATGATCGACGACTCAGGCAATATTCGCCACGTAGAACAACTACCTACGGCCTCGTAGGAGAAAATTTCTAGGCATTTCGGCTGAACTTGGCATTAGTATTAGTAGTGTAAAGTCTAATATACATGAGAATCTCCAATATCGCAAAATATATGCACGAAAGGTTCCCAAACTGTTGAACGTCGAGTAGGGTTGGAAATATGTCGCCGCTCGCGTTCCAACGGGTTGAAGAGGAACGGTTATTTAACGCAAATATTAACTACAGATGAGACATGGGTACGCTGCTACACTACCCAAAGCAAGCTGTCGTCTAAAGGATGGAGGAAGAAGGAGGAAGAAGAAGGAAGAGGCACCAGTCAGGTTATGTGTAACGTGTTCCTTAGATATTCGGTAAAAATCATAATAATAAATTTCGCATGTTTTCATTATTGAAAAAAAAATTGAAAACTAAACAATCAAAAACTTTTGGTGAAGTCTTACTTCAAAATGTGTCCAAAATCACAATATTTTATAGAATGAAAATAATACAAAAGCTTCTGTTGAGACTATCTGACCATATACTTCCTCAACTCTGTATTGTACCATTAGTCGAAGGGTCCGTCAATGTATTTTATATAGTGAATAAACAGGATTCCTATAAGGTTGTCACCAGTCGTGTTATGACTAAATCAAAGTTTGACATTATTTCATAATCAGTGTAATATCCTAATTTTTGTAATTTTTTGTTTATTCGAATAAATAAATAATTAACCACTCTATTGTACCAATTTCAATTTGTGAATGTACGGTACCATGAATTTTAAATTATCAAGTGTTTTCCTAAGTCAAATCACAGCCTGCTGATACTGGCACAATCAATAATCAATATGAATCAGAATGAAAATAATACAAAAACTGGTTCAGACTATCCGCCAGAATTACTTGTACTGTCCATATACTTCCTCAACCCTATATTGTACCACTAGACGATGGGTCCGTCAATGTACTTGATATATTGAAGAACAGGATTCCTATAAGATTATGTTACCAGTCGCGTTTTGACTAATATCAAAAATTGACATTATTATATAATCAGAATAATATTCTAATATTTGTAATTTTTTGTGTTCATTCGAATAAATGAATAATTAACCACTTTATGGTACCAATTTCAATTTGTGCACGTACGGTACCATAAATTTTGAATTATGTAAGTGTTTTCCGTGGTCAAATCACAGCCTGTTGATATTGGCACAACCACATAATCAACAAAAACGATGAAAGAAGTTTTTCCGAAATAAACATTATCATCAAAATATCATGACCATTAGAGTATATCAAAAACTATTTATTGTCTGCTATATAAGGACTGTAGGAATTTCATGAATTCTAAATATAATATTTGTGTTTGTTTGATCAATAAAGATCAAGATCAAATAACCAATATTCATCATAACAGAATATTGAATGAAGCGAATGACAATAACAAATAAATAATAAATAATGATTTCAACCGCAGTATAATACATATTAATGAAACCAAAGTATTGTGGAATTTTACTGACAATTTTCAACTGAACAAATAAGTTCGAAATGAAATACAGATTTCTATAATGAAAAAACATTGCTACTATAAAACGTGAATGAGACGAACTATGTTCCGTCTATACAGGGTGGCCAAATTTCGAAGTTCTTGCCTAACCAACCTTCTCGATATTCATTTTTTGAGACAAACTCAATAACGAAAAGAAAGAGAATATCAAGTTATTTCGAAATTCGCATTGTTTTTTAATTTGTTTTTCCTTTAACGTGCTCTATTTCTGCCTTTTCAGCTAATGACACGCCGGGGAATTCTGTCACCTCACTAAGCCAGGAATTTTGCCGAACTCCTTTCGTGTTGAGGCAAGGGATCTTTAATGTCCAACACATCTCTGTTAAACAGGACCGACAGCTTTACATCTCCTACGAAAGATGAACACTCGAGCGATTCCAAGAATCCGAAAAATTGCACCGACTTTGTGGGGATCGAACCCAGGTAACTCTGCGCAGGAGACGAGCATCATAACCCCTACGCCACCGAGCCGGCTTAAAATTCGCATTGTTTCAAATGTAGACCATAAATGCATTTCACCACATCAAACGAGAAATTTTTGTCTCTTTTCAAAAATATATATAACACTCCCATTACTTTTTTGGAGTGAATACCCTTATTTCGAAAAATAAGAACTATTGAAAATAGATGTTTTCTAGCAGACTTATGTCAGTATGCTCAAAAATAAATGTCACGTTTGTTTCCAATTTTTTAAAATGAAATCTGCACTTCACTTTTTTTTATCAGAATTTATACGAAAACTACGAAAAGTAAGACATGAGAGAATGTTTTATGTGGTTATGAAGCAAATGCAGCAGAAGATTTGTAACTGAAACGTTTTCCTGAGAGAAGGCAGCTCCATAAAACTACTTTTTCAGAAACTCAACACAATCTCATCCACAGCGTTTTGTTCATGGAGTAGAGAAGTAAGAAATATAATGTAAAAGCTTTCATGATGCGATAGAGATTGGCTGTCACAGCCAATCAATGAATATGAAGCCGGCAAATTGAAGAGGAGAGCATTGAATATTTCAAAAAGAAGTAGATTCAGGCCATACAAACAAACAAATTCCCAAATTTTGCCACTTGATGAACCTCACTGAAGAATAAATTTTAGCCAGTGCTTGTTATAAAAAATTCAAGAACAAACGGATTTTGATCGTCGTGTTATATCTATTGATGAATCAATAGTAATGGGAAATTTAACCGCTCTAACGAACACAATTGGGGTGAATTCACACCGCAATTCAAAAAATCAACATTGAGTCGATATAGGTTTTATGTACGCTGTGCTATAAATAGATAATCATCTAAGCGCCCGATTATAATCGGGCGCTTACACACGAGATTTTTGATCAAAACCTATGTGTATCTACGAATTATAAATGATAACATAATTGACAATTTATTTTATGAACTGCCATTAGTTCAAAAAAATGTCAAATATTTTCAGCATGATGGTATACCTCCCCATCAAACCAGTGAGTGAAGTACTTAATTTGATTCTAGTGACGAACTGGATCAGAATTAAGGGACAAGTGATGTGGCTTGCGCGGTCGCCAGATTTGTCCCCATTAGATTTTTTTCCTTGAGGAGATGTTGAAATAAAGTTCGTAAAATAAGAAATAACATCATTGAGGGACTAAATAACCAAACTAAGAAAGCGTTGCTAGGCTTTGTGATTTGAGAATCTCGAACAATGGACAAACTTTCCAATATTTTACATAGATATGGTAGGTGTCTTATAATTTTCCAGTGTTCATTATTGGTAGGCATATTATATATTCTCAGTGTTTTCTTGATTAAATAATTCATTGTATCTTTGTCCGTTCTATGCATTCCGTTCTATTGTAATTTTTAACAATTTCCTCATTTCTTACAACTTTTGCCACTGGACGAACCGCTAGTGATGATATTGTCCAGAAGTCTCTGAAAATTAGTTTTTACATTTCTTCTGCTGTATTTGTTTCATAAGCAATCTGATTGAAATATTCTTTCTTATCATATAATTATCATAATTTAATAACGGCAGTAGTTTAATAAAGAACCTTTGATACAGGAATCATGATGAGTCACAATAGTCTGCCAAGATGCAGTGGAAAGGTAGAAATCGTCCACTGACCATCAAAACAAACCACAGAAAATACATATGCTTGTCAAATTTCGATGTATTTGTACGGCAGTTATGTAAAATATTGCAGATAGAGAAAAAGTGGAGCCAAAATTTTGCTGAAATCTCTTTCCGTTCTCGACTTTCTCGAATTTGGTGAAAATCGTTCTTCACGAATATCCCGATCATCATCAAAGTTACATAAAAATGAGTTTGACATTCCACATACTCTTTTTTGAGTAGAATACAGTAATGTGTGAAAAAAAATTTCTAGCTCAGCGGTTTTTGAGTTTTAATGCAAACGTGCTTCTTTTTGAATACAAACCATAGGAAGTTTTACCTCTATTGGATGCAGCAATTTTTTCTTTTTCAGAAATATATAACATATCTAGACAATTATTGCATTAAATACCTTCTTTCAGTTTAGTCGGCGAGGGGGAACACCTGGCTGCAAAAATTGGGAGACTTGCATTTTGTAGGGTTTGAACTGGTTCTCCTTCTAATTGTCAACTCGAAATTGAAGGTTTGGCCGTTACAGCACCTATCACTTCGATCGTTGCTTCCTCTCTATCACTCACATGATATTTTTATATCTTGCTTTTCTGAATCAGCCACTATTGATGATAGATATATATATATATATATATATATATATATATATATATATATATATATATATATATATATATATATATATATATATATATATATATATATATATATATACATTCAATCAAATCAAACTTTTCATAATTTTCATAGTTATAATTTCTCTTTTGCATTTTGAAACAACCAACGTCCCAGGTGTACAAATTTTTAAATGTAATAGTTGGAACACACAACTAACAAGCAGCTATTTCGATATTCAAAAAACATTAATACCTATACTGAAACTGGAATCGCAAGTGTCAAACTCTAAGACCACAGTTAATTACTAGGGTCTAGGTCGAATCAAACCATTTAAATAACCATGATCTCAGATAGAATCTTTAAAATCTGTGGTTTTCAGTCATAGAACAATATGAATCGTTAATGGTCATGCGCCTAATGAATGGAATTGTGGAAATTTCAGGTTTTTCTCTGAAAAAAGGTATTGAATGCAATAATCGACTACATTATATATTTTCGAAAGGGAAAAAAATTACTGCATCCAATAGGGGTAAATTTTCATATTCCAAAAATAAACATATTTGCATTATAACTCGAAAACCGCTGTGCTAAAAAAAATGTTTACACAGCACTGTATTTTACTCAAAAACGTGCATGTAGAACATCAAACTTATTTTTATGCAACTATGATGTTGATCGAGAAATCCACGAAGGACGATTTTCCCAAAATTCGAAAACGGAAAGAGAAAGCACCAAAATTTTGGCACCACTAAACTAGTCCCTGAAAATAAGATCGAGAGAGGGGGTTCATTTTTCTCTATCTGCAATATTCCACATAGCTGCCGTACTTTCAAATCATCTTTGTTATATCAAATAAGCACTAAATATATGTACCAAAACGTGTAAACAAAACGTCCAGTTCAAATGTATTGAATTTTCGAATGCTAGCAGTTACTCCAATTATGGAATAAAATGAATTATTGAAAACTTTCACCAAACAAATGCCTGATTGAAGTAAGTTGACCGTAGTCCATTCGTCGAGCACTTCGTTGCAGAACAAAGATGATTCTAATATAAAAGGGCTACGTGGTATATTTTGAGATACAGGAATTCACGAGATATATATATATATATATATATATATATATATATATATATATATATATATATATATATATGAAGAAAATTATTTTATTTATTATCAAAGTATTCCTCACCTTCATCATTGCACCTTTGTAACCGACCTTCCACAACTGTGAGACATTGTTGGGAATGCTCCCAAAACAATGATGAATCGCCTGATCGATCTATTTCGCCATCGTGAAAAGTCAACGAAGTGAATATATTTGCATAATAAAGAACAATCAAAAATCACACATGGCCAGATCAGGCGAGAAGGGCGGCTGTGGAATGACTTTCACCTTATATTCACGTAAAACGTAAACTGATTCCTGTGTCGTAAGTGACGATACATTATCGTGATGCAACATTAATCCGCGAGGCTTGACTGATTTAAGCACTGCATTTAAATATTTAATGTTTAAATAAATGTTACTGTAGGTTGGTTTCCAAGCTGAATTGCTATTCCTTTTTGGAAGTCGTTTAGCTTATAGGGCAGCCAACGACTAACAATTTTTTTCATAAAACACTGCTTATGTGCTCATGAATTAAATATAACGGATCCAACACCTAAGGTTGTTTCAATCACCTGATAGGTGCATCTTGGATCATCTTTGATCGTACGTCGCACTCGCATAATTTTGTTAACAGTCACTGAAGTACAGGACCTACCAGAACAGTGCTCATCACCGAGCGATATCGGTCCTTTCTTAAATGGATTGGCCCGCAATGGATTTTCATTACCAAATATGCGAGCAATGCCTTCAAGACTTTGTAGTTCAGTTTAACCAACTTTGTAATTGTAGTAGATCATCGTGCACGCATATTCTTTGGACAACTCCATGTTTCACTAAGAAATCTGTCTGTGGGAGCAGCAACTCAACTGGAGTGAGACCTTTACTAGTCAAGAATGAGAGTTTTTAATAAAAGAATGTTGTCAGCACCCCTGCTGTTCTGCGTCACCTCAAAATATAGAGTACCCCTAGTATTTCAAAGATTGTTGCTCTACTTTATCGATACTGAGCATACAATCATTCAATTGTCTTTTAATTGATGGCTTTCAATGGCGCAGAGTTCAATGATATTTTTTCGAGTGAGTCAATTGTATATGGTTGTTTGGATAAACGTCCTCAAATAAATCCCTTTAAGGCGGAATTTTAGTAATGAGTTCCAGTCGTTGCATCCAGGGCAATAAAATACTACCAATATCGAAATTTCAAGCAGTTTAAAGAGACAAGAACAGAAACCTTCACTCACAGGCATAATAAACTGCCCACCTCTTTAAAGCATTTCTATGTTTGTTAACGGTGAGAATACTTGACCTAATGGATGTTTTGTTTGAAGTCGATACTTTGGTAATGAAATGAACCGTCAGGTATTATCTTGTTTCTTTTTTATAAATTCATGGTACTCAAACATTTCAGCGGTTCATTCGTATTCTGACTCGTTCAACGATTTCAACATTGACGCCTTAATGTTTACATTTCTTTTTTTTTATAAAACACAGTTCATCTGAAATAATACCGCTCTTATCAAACAATGAGACTCGTGAATTAAGGACACCTCATTTGAATAATTATTGATCCTGAGACTGAACATAGGACAAACAACTTATTTGGTCGTCAATATATACCTTGATGTCCATCTAGGCATCTATTTCTACTGAAATATTATTCTGCCCCCGTCCAGCACTTCCTCCCACTGATCAAATTCAATTACTGTTTTCTCCCAGATATAGAAATCTAGTTGTAGGGTGCTGGGGGAGAAATTAAGAAACCCGGTTTTGGTGACAACGATTTTCTTATTTTCCGTTCACTGACACCGATCTTTCTCACTACCAGGTGAAGTACCATAAGCCTTAAAATATTACTAGCAATAAAACTGTTCTTCCTGGGTAATGTAAATCGATGCTGTTCCAAAAGCATCTTATATCCCCAGCACAGTGTTACAAGAGTTTCGACAATCTGACGATGGCTGCACCCTACATCAGACCGAACCATAGTTGTAGTTACTCCAACTGCCACCTATAGAATTGTATTTTACTAAGAATATTCGAATTCAGCGAGAAATTTTGATATATGACAACCATGAACTAGTTAACATTATCATAATCACTGATGAAATCTGATGGGGACAAATTAAAAATAAGGAGTTAAAACACATCCATATGGGGACTTTATTGAAATAAAAAGATTAAGATTTCTATTACCAAATTATCGACTAGAAACGAAACCTTAGCAAATATTTCTCAACAATATTGCCTACGTTCGTCAGAAAAACTAGTATCTATTCACATCAAACGTTCGTTCAATATTTTCATTGTGAATCTAACATCATTCATTGACGATTTTAGAAAAAATAGAAGACTGCATTCAATTTCTTGGATCTTTCAGCATCGTAGGATACAATGTGGCGAGATGGAAAAGAAACTGTATAATTTTGTTCACTGTAGTAAAACTGTCAAACTGATTGAAAATCTAAAAGGGGCTTCGGGTTTTCGTTGGTGAGAGAAGTAGAGGTTTAGTACTCTCAATAATGGTCTTTCCTTGGGATCTGTTTTTATGATACTATTATGCATTGTGCATTTTCACTGCAATTATTATTAGTGGGAAATTTATTGAAACAATTTGTACAAACATTTAAGTTTCCCCAAAGTGCTATCCTTTGGCTAGTACACATTTCTATAGATCTACTCTGCCATGTCGTCCACGGGAACTACTCGCAAGGCTTTCGACACGACTAATTGAATCTCTTCTATGAACCCAAAACGACCTTTCAGGGCTGCTTCAATATGAGGGAAAACACAGTCTATTGGGGCTACGTCAGGTATATAGGATGGCGAATTTTGACATCAGGAACGCATTAAATAGATCACCCTGGGCGGCTATTGTGGAGAAGATGTAGAGAAGAGAGGTGTCCCCCTATCCTGTGAGAGAGATATGTGCCTTCCTCAGGGACAGAGTAGTTAAGGTGGGGTCAGGGGATTTCACCATGACGTGTGGAGTATAACAGGGGCCCGTCCTGAGGCCACTGTTATTGAACATAATGTACGGCCCAGTACTGAAGTTGGCTTTCCCGGAGGGTTGGGGTAGGGCGCACGCAGAAGGAGCTGGTCAGGGCGATCAACGACGCCGCCCGAGTCGCAACTTAGTGGATAAAGGACACTGGTCTAGAGCTAGCGGCTCGAAATACAGAGGGCGTAGTACTGGTAGGGCGGAGACGTATGCCCACCCTGGAACTCAACGTGGCTGGCCACGTCATTAGGTCTAAGGAGGCCATCAAATGCTTGGGAGTGTGGATTGGAAAGGTATATAATATGGGAGTTCATATCATGAGGACGGTACCAACAGCGAAGAGACAGCCAAAAATATAGCGAGGCTGATGCCGAATGTCGGTGGACCGACAGCTGGTGCACGGTGAATTCTGGGGACAGTCGCAGCGCACCACGGGCAGATGTCCTCAGATTAGCATAGTATCGAGGCCGGCAGCAATGGTGGTGGCGACGCTACTTTTGCTGGATCTGCTGGCGGTGAAGAGGCAAAGAAGGTGCTACGACGAAAGATCGGCATCGAAGTTTTGGAAAGACACAATGTCAGAGTGGCAAAGACGATGGGATGAAGAAGAAAGGGGCATGTGGACCAGAAGGCTCAATCCGGACTCAATCACGTGGTATAGAAGGGCAACTGGAGAGGTGAATTATTACCCGACTCAACTGTTGACGGGACATGAAGCATTCCGGGAGTACCTACATCGCTTCAAGCGCAGGGAGTCGCTCGAGTACCTAGATTGCGGAATGGTAGACACCGTAGAGCACACCATCTACAATTGTGTGCGGTAGGAGTGGGAGCGCAGGACAGCGGGGGCGGCGGTTAGAGAAGTCCTCACACCCGATAACACTGTTCGACTGATGATGCGAAGTAAAGAAGCTTGAGTGGCTGTCGGCCGCTTTGCACCGACTGTCCTGAAGACCAAGGACAGGAAGACGCCCTACGTACGAGAGGCGGCAGGAATTAAACCCGTGGCCTGTACTAAAGTAATGCTATCAAAGCGGTTCTAGTACAGGGTAAGGCACGGTGAAAAGGAGGTTTTTAGTGGGTATTGCATTGCAACCGTAGAGTTCCACCCTATCAAGGCAGTACCAGCTCAGACCTTTGGTGTGCGCAAATGCAGTTTCCTCCAAAAAATTAAAGAAGGTATATAGGGTTGTACGGCGGCATTGCCTGCTTGTCTTTGGCAAGGAACTCGCCGATTCGTAGCGCGTTGTGGTGATGGAGTTGACATGTAACGGAGATATCTTTCCCAGCACATTCACAAAGTAGGCAGCGTTAACTGTCTGTCCTTGAGGAACAAAATTCTCATGGACCATTTATTTGATGTCAAGCAAGACAATACGCATTATATTGACGTTTTGGATTTGGGAGGCTGGTCGGAGTCCACTCAGAGCGTTGGTGATTTGTTTCTGGGCCGTATTCAAAAACCCAAGTTTCATTACCATTTATGACATTATACGAATAATCAGGTTCAATTACAAAAATTCTCTTTAAATTTAAGCTCTGTCGGTCTTTTGATCGTCTGACATCTGAGGAACAAGCTTGGAGCACAGTTTTCTCAAAGCTAAATATGCAGTTACAATTGTCGAATAAAAAGGTTCATTATCAATTCAGCTTGACGGCTGATTCGAATATTATTCGACGTGAACCTCTTCTGATCCTCTCTAAAGGCCTTCAACCACCTAGAAACTAGTGAGAAGTCCCCGTTAGCCTCACAAATCATTTTCGAAGTCTCCTCGATAAAATTTCTCCTTATACTCTCAAACTTGATTCCATTTCTTCCGCGACACGGTCAGCGCGCAAAGATTCACAATAACCGGCTTCGCAGCAAAGCCTACTTCTAGTGGTCGGATCCCACTCAGACTTCTGTATATTATAATGCTACAACTTCGACCAATAAGTTAATTGAGAGAGAAGCAGAACAATAAATAAACGCAATTCCCTGCTCCAGTACAAGCGAAAACATCAAGACAACATATAAGAAGAAGGCACACACAACAAAAGATAGGACACAAGCAAATCGAGACGATGACGTGAAAAGAAAGATATTCCGGTCCTCGTCTAACTTCAATGATCACAGAATAATTTTATTTGTATTGACGTTGTCAATTTTTTTATCGCGATAACTTCTGAACCATTTGACAAGTTTCAACTGCCGATCTGAATATACTGAACTAGTACTTCAGGGATTCATGTACACCATCCTTCGAATACGGAAGTATCCCGTTTTCTCTCGAATTTTTCAAATAACTAAATATCGCAGATGGTCTTTCTCATTTGGGAATATATAGTGATTTTGATTCTGCTGTTGAACATACTTACCATCACCAGAAAGCTCGGGGATGGTGACTTGACCCTCCCGATCGGAGAGAAAGGCTATTGTAATGTTGTGGATGTTATTTCAGAGAACAAAAGCATGTGTCTTTCCTAATTAGCAAGATCCCAAGGGGCAGATGTACTCACAATAAACATGATTTGAAAATTTCAAGTGATTTAGTTTCCTACACTTTGTTATTTCTTTCCTGTAAAAATTAATTTTTGGTTCAGATACGTCGATGACATACTTATTTGCCGTAACCTCGTACACCTAAACAATTTGATCATTTTCTCAAATTCATAAACAGTAATCATCTAAACATTAAATTATAGTTGTAAGAGAGGAAAAGCATCAAGTACTATTTTCAGATGTGTCAATCTCCCAGTCAAATAGAAAAATTAACTTCAACATATTGAGGAAACCTACTAGAACTAATATATGTATTCCCAAGAATTCCAATCACCCGAAATCACACAAAATATCACACAATTCAATGATCAACAAAGCAAGAAATTGAAGCCATTACCAGGTAGAAGACGGTCCCACTGTTAAGCTCCGTGAATTTGTGATTAAGTTTCGGATGCTTGGCAGATGGTCCGATCTCGAGAGTGGGAAGGACATCTTTGATAAATCTTGGTAAGCTCTCTTGGGACGAAATTATCCGGAGGTAAACGCGTTTCCCAGTCAAATGTCTGGAGAAACTGGCTCGGACGGCTCATGATGGAAATACGACTACCAACCACTATGGCGAAAGCATGAGGTCCCCTAGAATCTGATGAGAGAAGCCAATTTCTTATTGAGTTTTGCAACATAAGAGTACTAGGATACACCAAAATGGAGGTCAGTGCAGTACACCTGCACATACACGCAACCTCATGTCCTAACTCTAACAGAAACTCAAATAATGCCAACAACAGACATCACCATTCTCTGTTTCAATGTCTATGAGTTGCACTCAAGGCTTCGGTTTGAGGAGTGGTTTTGTGTTCTCCCCAGATCGGATGTCGCATTCCGAAGAGAAGATACGTTGGAATATGACGTTTTCGACCTGGGATTCTTTAAAATCTGTTTAATATTACAGAACCATGCTTTTCTGTTGCCTTTATCGATCTTCTTACAATAAAAACTACCCTAGATTGTTTCAGTAACTAGGCGACAAAGTAAACACGATCCGAATACATCACCATCATCTGAAGTGATCATAGTGGTGGACTTCAACATCCACATCAACTGGCTCCAACACTCAAATAGGACAGACGAAGCAGGAGGGCAAGCGAAAGCGTATGCGACCAGCCGCAACTTGACGTAACTTATCGATGAGCCGACAAAAATCCATGATAATATAACCGATTTTCTCAATACTCCCGATCCCTTCCTTGTTTCAGATCCAGATGATTTCCGTTTACAGGTCTCAGCACCCTTAAGCAATTTTGACCACAACCTTGTTTCTGCCATTGGTAACTTCGTAGAGTCACACAATGAAGATCCAATGCCTTCCAGAAGGATATGGCATTAGAACCGAGCCAGCTGAGAGGAACTGATAATTTTTTTCCGTCTTTTCCCTTTAATGATGTCTGTTTTTCAGATCTTGAAATCAATGTCTTCACTGAGTCCGTCACTGGGGGTATTTTTGCAGGCATAGACTTCTACATTCCAATCTCCACGATAAAAGCTTCAACTTGAAACAGAGCTCATAAAACTGAAAGACAACAACAACAGATGAAACTGAGGCTAAATATGTGCGTTTCAAGATTAACAATTGATTCAGCGAAAACCTACTTCGATGAAAGAATTAGGAATACTCTCTTGGAACAGAGCAGTAGAATTCGTGAGTACTGGTCTATGAAGAAGGCAGTCGGCTACAGTGCAAAATATCCTTTCCACCTTTGATAAGAATTGGCGGTTCTATATCATCTTCACCTAAAGCAGAGGCGGATCTCTTTGCAAAAATGTTTCCGCAAAATTCTGTTCTAGAAACACAATCGAATATATCTGAGATAAAATTCAGAGTGCGTACGGTAAAGAGCGTTCTTTCATAACTGAAGTCTAAGAAAGCAATGGGTTTTGATGGAATACCACAAACTGATTTGAAGGAATGTTCTCCAAAGTTAAAAACTATTCGTCATCGTCTGTTTCAGATTTCGTATGAGAGCAACATGTTTCCGGAGTGTTGGAAAGTTGCGAGACTACAATCGATTCCAAAGAAAAGGAAATAAATGCCTACCACAAAATCATTGTCCAATCCTATTGTTTCCCATTATTTCGAAAGTCATGCAAAGAGTGGTAAACGATGAGCTCATAAAATATCTCGAGTTACAGGGTATCATCAGTGATCGACAATACGCTATTCTTGTATACGCTACGCATTTGTGAACATCATCAATCGAAGAGCATGGCGAATCAAGAGATATTGTCCTTGATACGTCAAAAACCTTCAACAAGGTTTGGCATGCAACCTTAATGAATAAACTAATCGAAGTTGGACTTTTCGAAAAATTGCGTGGTTGGATGAGTAGCTTTTCACCAGTACATCGATTCTGGTGGTAGTTGATGGTGTAACGAGTGAATCTTTTCTGGTTAATCCAGAAGTACCCCAGGGCTCCATACTCTCGCCAACTCTTTTTCTGTTGCAGATTGATGATCTGCTCCACTCCACCGAACAGTATATTTTGGTCTCATTTTTTAGTTAGCATCCTATAACTACTGAGGAGACACACTGACAAAGATACCAACATGTCTCTGAATTCAGACCTGGAGAAAATATTAGAGTGGGACCGTTTGAACTTGGTTAATTTCAATGCAAACAAGACGCAATCAACAAAGTTCTGCAGAGAAGTCACTGGTGGAGAACCTCCTATAATCATGCAAGAAAGTCGGATTTCCTCAAAAAGAACATGCATTCACTTGACTTCACAGTCAAGACCGGTGCTTTCTGGCCTGAATATGTGTCAGCCATAGCCAAATCTGCTTCTGCTAACCTCAGTTTACTTTTCTAGTAGTACTTTATGCCATCACAACTGATGATTTTATACAAAGCACAGGTGCGACCTGGTTTGGAATACTGTTCCCCTGTGTTGGGTTCCGCTCCTAAGCATTCTTTACATCTATTGAATAGTGGTCAGAAGAGAGCTGCGCGCCTCATCGACTACTCGAAGATCACGCGTGATCTCCGCCCTTTAATTCAGGCGGCAAGCGTTTACAGGGCTAGTGCTGTAGAACACTACATGTTTTGTTGCGCCCAAACGGATTGAGATGAGTAGGTGGCAACCTGGCCCGATGTTGTAAATGATTATGGAATAATGACGAGTTCTAATGAGACAAAAATTGCAGTCTATAGCTCCTGTTCATGACATCTGATCGAGCTGTACCGCTGCAGTGTGGCCCTGGTTGACAATAATTATGAAGGGTGGATCGGAAACCAGCTCAATCAAATGATTCAAATGAAAACACCCTCTCGATAATTGTTAACTAGATGCCTAATATCAAGTTCTTCGAGATGAAAATAACGATAACGTGTTTTATATTACTTGGTTTTCATACACAACCAAATTTATATGGAATCATTCGGTATTTCACATTATTGATTGTTTTTAACCATGGATCTTTGACCACTTGTGAAAAATGAAGTTTTTGTTGTGAGAAATTTTGAAATTTATGATAAAAAATGTTGAATTATCACCACATGTTCGGGATATTGTCGTCACTGAGATTTGAAACTGTCAATTTCAAAATTTGAAAAAAGCCTATAATCAAAATTCAAAATGCCTTACGTTGAATTGTCCAATGTGCAGAGGGGTCGAATAATTGTTTTCGATGAAGAAGGGATGACACAGAGGCATATAGCGGCCACAATGGCGGTATCACAGTGGGTGATTTCGAAAACCTACGCTCTATACGTGGAGCTACAATTTCTGCAAAATAGGCCTAGAAGAAGTCGAAGGAAGATCACTTCTGAAAAACAAGACCGCTTTTCGTGGCAAATTGCAAGAAGAGACCTTAGTTTGTAGCACCCCATACTCCAAAGGCAATTTCTGGAAGCAACAGGCATCAGTGTATTAATCGAAACGATACGTCAAAGACTTCAATCAAGGGGTTTATATATATTCTTTATTGGTCATTTTACATTAAGTTTATTACAAGTCAAAAAGTGTAGGTATAGGGCAGAAATATTACATACAACAAATTGGTTCTGTTCCACCCCATAAAAATATAATCAAATAAATATAAAATTTAAAACACAAGGTGACAAAACAGATGCAGGATACATTAGGACAAATATCAATTTAGAAATTCGTCTGGTGAGTACAGACACTTTTCGCACAGATGTCTTTTTACTTTTGAATTGAACTACTTAGTGTTCAGTTGTCTCCATGCAATGGGGAGCTTATTATAGTATTTAAGATTAGGAGTGTTCTCTGCAGATTTTGTAAGCCTGAATCGTGGTTCAATATAAAGGTTAATTTAGAGTGATTCGAAATATGAGTTTTGAATTCTTGTTTTCTAGCGTGGAGGTCACTAAGCGAATTAAGGACATAAAGAGATGGGAGGCTCATTATACCCAGCCTCCTAGAAAGGGGTTTTCACCGTTCCCGGAAATCGATTCTCGCTACGATTCGTAAAACAAGCTAACCTCCTCATAGCCCTAGTATTGAAGTTTTCTGAGCAGAAATAATGTTGAAGACACTCTGGATTCTATAGAATCAATCTGCGCTGCTCCCAACGATAAGAAATCATCCAATGTAATACCCAATAGTTTGACTGTATCTCCAATCGAGGACCTGTGGGTACTTGTAATTGTTAGTCGCTGGGTCTTTTCTCTGTTTATCTCAAGAGAGTGCGCCGTCATCCATGTTTCAGTTTGATTAATAGCATTCTCGCACACGTTGTTAGCAATTTGAGAGTCTTTGTTGGAACGAAACATATACACATATACAGCAAAAGGCCCTTAAGCAGACTTTTTATTAAATTAACAGACTCAATTGGTGTATCGAGCACCAAAATTGGAATGTTGAGAATTGGCGAAATGTTTTTTTTTCAGATGAGAATAGAATTGGTGTTCGATCAGATGACCGCCGAATTCGGATTTTAAGGGGTGGTGGAAGATAAGCTAGGCTCCGAGCAGCAGGACAAATTCCGATAGATCAAGGGGGCAGTGTGATGTTTTGGGGTGGCATTATCCTGGGAGGCAAAACAGATTCGATTTCATTTCATTCGAGTGTAACGGCTAGAAATTACGTGGACCTAGTGCTGGAGCCCACAGTGAGACTCTGGCGAGGTGCTGACGGTGAGAATCTCACTTTTATGCAAGATAATGCTCCTTCGCATACCAGCAACCTCGCACGACATTATCTTGAAACAGAAGGAATCGCTATTTTGGACTGACCAGCTTGCTCTCCAGACCTAAATCCTATTGAACATTTATGGGATAATCTCAAAAGGAAAATTATATGGCAACAGGATAATCCAAGAACCCCACAACAACTCATCCTGCCACAGAAGAGTGGTAGAATATCAACCCAGAGGAGGTCGAAAACCTAATCCTCAGCATGCCTACACGGATTCAGAGCCGGTAATACAAGCAACTGAGGTTGAGAAAAAAGACCTTCTCCGTGAGAAAAAAATTTTTTCACTACATTTTCATTTATTTGTTTCTTTCTTAAAATAATTCTTAATTTATTTCTTTTTTCAATTGAAATTTCTCAAAAAGGATCAATTCTAACAATCCTTCGAAATTTCTAGAATCCCTGAGGTAATATTCTAAATATTGGGTGATTCCATATACATTTGGTTGTGTGTACTGTCCGACAATGAACAGGAAACGAAACGGCGTTAAAAGTGATTTATTGGGTCAACTTATTTGTTTGTAGTAAAAACATAATCAAAAAATTCTATCCCGATGTGCACACCTATCGAGCAGCTGCAATTTTTTGGATTTCATCGAACATGTACATATGGTATCAGAACCTTCTTTCATGAGATGAAACTTCAAAATCAATTTAATATTACTAACACATACGTTTTTCACAATTTTTCTTCTTTTTTCAGATGATTGCCAATCTAATATCTATCAGACAGATTAAAAAAGAATATAGAGTTTTTCATCAGTTTTTCTGTTTTGTTAAATCAATAAAAGGTTACGTATAGTCCACGGTTTCTTCTTATTTTCCCGAACGTAAACTTTAGGTTCGAGCGCGAGATATTTAGTATGCTTGAAATATTTTTCCATTTTATAATTTTAACACTTTTCTCCAAACATTTTCTGGTACACCTCGAAATTTAATATCATGACATAATCAATGAAGCATTCCAATTATTTGAACTCTCTTCTATTCGACTTAAGAAATATATAAATAATAAAAGTTCCAATAAAATCAAAATATGTACGAAAATGACTTAGCATATAAGTTACTTGAAAAGTAATGTGAAAACCAAAAGTTCTTCTTGGACAATAGTTAGTTCTCTTTCAGAAATAAACTCAACAAACTCACTTTATTCGAAAGATTTGCTTTCCAATTCAATATCTTGGTATTCTAGAACATGATCTGATTTTAGAACAGGCACCTCACAATAGAACAATAGGTAGTAAGTGAAATACCCATAAAGAATCGATGTAAAATAACAATATTAAACACGACACTCGAATAGCCCAGATAATAGGGAATTAGTCAGTCATTATCATCATGATTCAGATTTAAGCTGATTAAAAATACGAGGCGTGTTCGATTTCAGGAATCACTAACTGAATGTTACTATAGGTTCGACCCAGAATGAGAATTTTATTGTTAGTGTATCCTCGAAATTGTTGTATGTATTTGTCAATTCACCATATGAAAGGTACATTATTCCAGGTGGAGATAAGCTATATATATTGGGTATAATGTATATAGAAATTCGCCAAATGAAATTTATAATGATATTCGTCAATCAAGTAGGAAAAAACGGCCATGATTTCTTCCACGGCATGCACCATTAAAAATATCAAGTAGCACAAAAACAATGAATGGCGGAAAAGTTCTGAAAAAGACCTCGACGGCATATGTCTATCTTCTAAGGATAATTCACATTTACGATTTTTATCTTTCAAGTTGCGATTATGATTAAAAAATATGTTTATTATCTTAATCCATACTAATGTTATACTGGGTGATTCACCAGTGGCGCGGTGCTCGTACACTCTTGAAGATTTTTGTTCGAACGGTATTGTATTCAGAAAGTAAACAGGGTTTCCCAATTTTCTATGAAAAAATATTGGGGGGTTTTCTCAGATTGGAAGACCACTTCATTGTTGAAGATTCAATAGCGTCCTAAACTCTGCTATAAGTTTTTTTGGTAAGTAGTTTCGTCACAATTTTTTTTCCGTAAAAATTCATGACAATAGGCTCTCACATCATCGCATGCTTCTTCGGCCAGAGAGGATGAATACTTTGTTCCTTTCGTTTTCTTATTGCCAAAGGATAGCTTTATTGATGAATTGAAATAGAATATCCTCATTTTATTCAGGAGTGACTCAATAAAATTATAGAATATTGTAATTTTAAAAATATCATATCTTGATTTCTTTCAAATAGAGCATCCTGTATTTTATCATTCATGTCAACGCATAAAATATTGTGCCATATTTTTGCAGAAATAACCATTGTCGAAATAAAAAAAAAATAAACTAAAATAATCAGAGGTTGCGAAAGAAAAGTTTCTTAGTAGATATCATTATATTTGATCAGATAAATGGAGATATTTTAAGGTAGTCGTGTATGAAATACGTAATGGATTGGTTTTTGGTGAGATGATCTACAAGGTGTTGAACTATTTCAATAAGTGTTCGAAATGCTGCCCGTTTCTTTGTAGACACAACTCAATTGTTCTGAGGAAAGACCGTTGAACTCTTGATAACGTTTGCTGATTAACTCACTGAAAGGCGTCGACTATTCTCTGTTTCATATCCAACTGTATTGTAGAAAGAAGCTGGTAAACGATACCCTTAATATAACCCCACAAAATAAAATCTAGACTTGTAAGGTCCGGAGACCTAGCTGGCCATCTAACAGGACCACCACGTCCTATCCATTTCTTTGGAAATACATGAGTCAAATGCTCCCTGACCTGATGTGAGTAATGCGCCGGTGCTCCATCCTGTTAAAACCACAATTCTTGTCTTATATGCTCTGGTATATCGGTAAGTAACATTGGTAGATGATTCTGAACAAAATCTAAATACATTTCACTGTTGAGGTGCCCGTCGAAAAGTGATATATATATATATATATATATATATATATATATATATATATATATATATATATATATATATATATATATATATATATATATATATATATATATTTTATATATATATATACATCCATCTACTATAGATATATACATTCAAGGACCAACGATGCTGATGATCTATTTGTCTCATGAGGTGTGGATTTTTTTCCGAGGCGTAATAATAAAAGTTGTGCCTGTTAACAAGTCCATACTTTTGGAAAGTTGCCTCGTCCGAGAAAAGAACTCTGCTAAACATATTTGGATTTTCCGCTACTTTGTCATTTGCCCAATTGCAAAAATTGATTCGATTTTCAAAGTCTTGATTGTTCAGTTCCTGGTGCAGGTACACATGATATGCATGAAATTTATTCGCTATCAAGATTCTCCCGACGGAAGTTTGACTTATATCTGTTAACTGAGAAATCTCTCTTTGGCTATTATATGGGTCCTCTGTCACTGTCAACAAAACTGATAACTGGTTGTCTTCAGCTGAAGCAGTTTTTGGTTTTTCATGTTTTTCGTAAGCGATATTACCCGTTTCGATAAATCCGATTAGAAGTTTTTCAAAGCATCTTGCATCAGATTGCCTCTTATCGGGAAATCTTTGTGCATAAACTCTACTTGCCAACAAAAATTTCTATCAGACTCACCAAGAATAAAAATCATATGAACCATTTCTTTTTTGGAGAACTTCATGGCAGTCAATTGAGAAGATTGGGTTCAAACCTCACTTTAACAATGTTTAATAACGAAACACTGATAAGTTCATCATGTAAAATGCAGGATATGATATGTCCGGACACCTGACAGAAGGCACAAATAAAAAAAATGCCAACACAAACCTCGATTTACGTTTTAATAGTCTTGATTTTATCATTCGTTAAAAGAATGATCTTGTTTAGGTTTCTAATTTTTACTACTTGAATCATTACAGAAAAAAATTTCTGTGCGAATAATGATGTATAATGATTAGTTTGATACGGTTTGTAGAATTTTCATCAAAAATTTTTACAAATAATAGAATATTTCGAAAATGATCGAAGATAAAGATAAGGTTACTTCTGCAAAAATATAGCACATTATTTTATGCGTTGACATGAATAATAAAATACAGGGTGTTCCATTTGAAAAAATCAAGATATGATATCTTTAAAATTACATTATTCAATAATTTTTTGAGTCACTCCTGTATAAAATGAGGATTAATCTATTTCAATTCATCAATAAAGCTATTCTTGGGTAATAAGAAAACGAAAGGAACAAGGTATTCATCCTCTTGCCGAAGGAGCATGCGATGATGTGAGAGCCTATTTTCATGAATTTTTACGGGAAAAAAATATTGTGACGAAACTACTACTCAAAAAACTCATTACTCAAAGACATTATAGCAGAGTTTAGGACGCTCTTGAATCTTCAACAAAAAAGCGGTCTTTCGATCTAAAAAAATCTTACAAGATTTTTTTATAGAAAATTGGGACACCCTGTTTACTTCTAAATAAATTGCTGAAGTAGATTTTTACTTTCTTAATAGAATACTGTTCGAACAAAATTGAAATCTTCAAAAGTATAAATTTGTTTCACATTAGTCATACATTTTCGCAATACTTTTAATCACAGTTGTCGTTTGTGAGGCAAACATTCAGATAGTTTACTTAACTGATGAGCGGGTCGAAATCGTTTCAATTCATTATCAAAATATTAGTGTGGCAGAGAAACGGCAATGATTTCCAATGCAACCCATCCAGAAGAAAAGGTTGGATGCCAGTATGTTTTATATTCAATGAATGAATTTTTAACTGAGGGTTCGGTGACTAACCAAAACATCAAGTTCAAGATTGGCCTATACGAAACGAAGCAACTGAAGTTAACAAGTGTGTCTGGTGCATCAGCTTCAACAGTCTACAGGATCGTGAAACATCACGAATTTCACTCTTATGAAGTGAAACTATATCATGAAATAAACGAAGACGATCCTTATTCCCGCTTGCAATTTAAGAAATTTCAGGTGGAAATATTTTCGATAACCCAGAATCCTCATTGATTCACACATACATACACAAACGACTCAGAAATTGAATGTGTGAGCTGGAATATATTGAAACTTTCTTCGTCTAAGGTTATCTCAATGGAGAGACTTATTTGCAGTTGTTGGAAGAATCGATAAATCCCAGGCTCACAAAAATTCTGAAAGAGGATGAAACTCTTTCAGAGAATGAGTTTCATTCTCAGCTAAATGGTGCTTCTGCACATTTCGATATTTGTGTGCGACAAAATTTGGATGAAAATTTTCCAGGACGGTGGATTAGCAGGAGAGGAACAGTTGAGTGGCCAGCCAGGTCACCTCATTTGAGCGCATTAGATTTCTTCTCATGGAGTCATCTTGAATCGAAAGTTTATGCGTCACAACCTGAAAACGATAAAGATCTTCGGAAAAGCATCGTCACCTGCATTCAGTGACGATTCTTCTCTGTAACTTTTCAAAGTTTTTAGGTTGTGAAGCATAAACTTTCGACTTCTGACACCAGAAATTCTTTAAAATGTTCAAAGAGGATTTGAGAATCGTTTGTATCAGAGTAAGAAAAAAGCACGAGGTTTTCATTTCGATTTATGGCATTGGTTAATTTTCGTAGAAATACAAACTTTCGTTGTATTCAAATTGTCTGTATGATAGGTTCATAAAGGTTCATAAAGAAAATAGAGAACTAAAAGGCATTTCCAAAGAAATGCCACTCGACTTTCCATATAATGAATTTTCACTTAGATGCTGCTGAGAGTAGGGTATTGATGTTATATGCTCCGAACCAACTCAGAAATTGGTCTCCCTCCAACTGAAAATTGTCTCAGCTTCTTCCGCCAAAATAAGTTCATCTTGAGATAGAGGTGGTGGCAAATGTTCGTTGGAATACACTCTTCATCTCATATTTGTGCACTTTCATTCCTGGATCACTTGAAAATCATATCGAGTATTTTAGCAATCCTTCCGGAAAAGAACACTTCATTATACCCTTGTTTCAGAAAAGATAAAAGTTGTATCGTCCACTATACCTCTAAAAAATTACAATCATTTATTTCTAGAAAAATTATATCCTGGTAAACCTCAAAATGCATTCTATCTGGTCGTTTCGAATTTCCAGTTCAGCTTTGTATTAGATTATGCCCTGAAATAAACTTGTTGCTTTAGATTTCTTGAAAAAACGAGCTTGTTTCCAATCATTTTGTCCTTGTGTTTAGAAATTTTCTACCAACATGCATTTTCCAGTTTCACTTAAATGTCTCTCTCACCAATACCTGTCCAGTTTAAATTTCCTCCAAAAGGTAAATATTTCCAGTTCTAGATTTTTCACTTAAATGTCTCTCTGACCAATACCTGTCCAGTTTAAATTACCTCCAGGTTGATATTTCCAGTTCCAGCTTTTTCACTCAAGTGTCTCTCTGACCAATACCTGTCCAGTTCAAATTTTCTCCAAACAGTAGATATTTCCAGTTCCAGCATTTTTAATTTAAATGTCTCTCTGACCAATACCTGTCCAGTTTAAATTACCTCCAGGTTGATATTTCCAGTTCCAGCTTTTTCACTCAAGTGTCTCTCTGACCAATACCTGTCCAGTTCAAATTTTCTCCAAACAGTAGATATTTCCAGTTCCAGCATTTTTAATTCAAATGTCTCTCTGACCAATACCTGTCCAGTTTAAATTACCTCCAGGTTGATATTTCCAGTTCCACCTTTTCACTCAAGTGTCTCTCTGACCAATACCTGTCCAGTTCAAATTACCTCCAAAAGGTTGATATTTCCAGTTCCAGCATTTTTAATTTAAATGTCTCTCTGACCAATACCTGCCCAGTTTAAATTACCTCCAAAAGGTTGATATTCTCAGTTCCAGCTTTTTTAATGTATTGAGTCACTTATGCCATAACTTGTCCATTCTCATTTATCTCCAAAAGCAGGACAGGGTAAACATAATGAACAGGTTTTCAATTTCACGGTTGAAAATGCTTTTATATTTTGAGAAAATTTTTTGAAATGTTGTTCACCATGACTTTTTGAAACAAATGGACCATGCATCGGAGAGAAAACAGACATGAGCTTTTCCTTCTCATCACTGATAACCAAGATGACAAACAACTAAAGCAAATACAACTATTTCGGAAATGTTTCATAACACGGAAGTACCAAATTCGATAAATCAATATTTAACTAGGACAAGCCAGTCTGTTTATCGAATGTGTTTTTGCAGTACCCATATTTATATTTATTTATCTCTCGATATATCGAAAATACTCTCATTTCAACACAAACACAGGTAATAATTCACGAAAATTTATTTATGAAACCGTTCACGAACGGTCGTAAAATTTATATCGGTGCCTTCATGCCAATTCCTTCTTTTATATTTTTATATGGCTCGAATAGTCCTCAACTTCGTTGAAATTTGAAGTATACCTTCATAGAACAATGAATACCAATTATCAAATTCAATAATAGACAAGAGATTTGATGTTCAAAATTTTAAGATATAAACAAAAAAATTGAAAGTGCGGTTTCTCTAATATAAGTGAATGAAAATACAGGAAATATTACAGAAAACCTCCATTTTTGTAAAAATTAAGCCATTATTTTAAGTAAATTAATACGGATAACATCAATCGAAGTGTTGACTATCATTTAATATATTTTTTTCTCGACACTTTCGAAAGAATCAAAATGCTACTCCGAAAGCCCATGAGCCATTGACCGAAACAAAGGGTCATCTAATGGAGCACAGTCTGGTGAGTAAGCCTCATGTGGTAGGTCGTGCAGTGCTCAGCTTAAACGCATCATTTGTTCTCGGTAGAGATCTCCTGTGACTGTTTGACCTTAATTGAGAATCTCAAGGTGAATGACTCCTTTTTGATCCCATGAGATGCAGAGCATAGCCAGTAACAACACGCTGAAGAAATCCCTTTCTTTTCTGTCTAGCCAGCAGCATTTCACAAATGGTTTTTCGTCTTTCAATGTCTGTCGGCTTTAGCTCAAATGGCACCCATTTTCCTCTTCATGTACTTAGAGTTTCGCTTTGAAACTTTCATATATCCAGAACTGAGCCACTTTTGGTGTTGTTGCAACCATTGTATGACATAGGCACGGGTCATCGTCTATTGAAGCCTGTAGTTCAGTATCTTCGAACTTTTTCTTCGCCTCTGAGTGTTCTTTGTCGATTGCATTGAAATAATCAGATTTGGAAGGTCAAAACTATTCTCTACAAGTAGAATCTGATGGAGTATGATCACTGTAGGCTTCAATTAACATTCTGTGAGATTCAGCGGCAGTTTTCTTCAAATTAAAGTGAAACAATATCGTTTCGCGCAAAATATGCTTTAGTGGCTAGAAATTAGACATTTTAATCGCTCTCAAATATAATGAAACTGATGACTGATTCACATTGGTCTTTAGTTCAAAGCTTCTACCAATAGTGAGAGGTTTTCAACAGATACACCTTATAGAAAGGTGTTGTGTACTTTATAGAGCAAGTATTTCAACTGTTATGAGTATGGGTGTTCTATGAAAAATGTTATCAGAAAAAAAGGATTTCATGATTTAAATAATGCTATCTATTGTTTTCATCAGAATAATCAGAAAATTAAACTATTGAGAGAATTTTTGATGATTCTCCATTGAATTAGATACCAAATATCTTAACACTCGACTATACACATAAGAAAGAATACAACGAACAATACTCTTCCAAAGGTTTACTAGGTCTCATTGGGATGCCGATGTTCACACGCGTTCTAACAACTGCTTTGCTCTGGTCTTTTTTAGAGTTTAGTACTGTTTTTCAATATGTTAAACACTTTGTGTCTTGGCGATTTCTGCGCACATTCAAAGCATGATAGAATTATTTTCAATGAAATAAAACTAAAGTATTTAGATTTTCATTCTATTAACAAAACTATGACCGGTTTCACCACACTGTGGCTTCATCAGATAGATACAAACTAACGAACGGAGTTATTCCTTATATATTAGTCTTATTTCCTACTGAATATTACAAAAGGTACAAGAGGTATGTTGGAAAACCCATCGGAGTTGATTTCTTTATGAATTGAAAAGATTGAGTGAAGGAGAAGAATTTAGATCTAATTGACTATAAGTAACCTACCTGAATTATTTTCTTTGTTGATCTCTAAAAGCTCCAGATAGATTGAGTTTTTGTCTGTTATTTTCATTGTGTAAAATTTTGAAATTATCTTTAAAGTCATGGTTTTGTGATTAGAATAATGGGAATCTGATTTATGATAATTAAAACTACGTTTGTGCTCGGTTAATCTAACTTTGAAATTTCTGAAAGTTCTACCGATATAAATCTTATTACAATCCCCGCAAGACAGTTTATAAACACCGGATTTATTACTTTTATCAATTTTAGATTTGCAGTTTTTGATATGTCGGCCTAAAGAATTATCAGTTCGGCATGCTATATTAAAATTATAATGCGAGAGGAATGATTTTAATTTTAGACTAGGATTACCAATATAAGTTAAGCTGTTGTATTTTGTGTCTGAACTTTTATATTTGGAAATACTTTCTGGATTGCTATTTGAAAATTTTGCGTGAAATCATGTTCTCAATCATAGTTGGACTGAAAAGTAAAAATCAGTTATTGACTGCTATTTGTTTAATTATAAAGATAGAAACAGAAAAGTATTTCAGGATTTAACTATTACTTAACGGCAAACATGATTTTTCTATTTTTCATAAGCCATCGCATACAGATATTACTACTGACAGCTCATCTACACATCCTTATCCACATAAATTAGCAGCTATTAGTATGGTACATGGACTCATTAATATCCCAATGTCACAAAATAATTTCATAAAAGAGCTAAATATAATTAAACAAATAGCAGTCAATAACGGTTACAATCCAACTATGATTGAGAACATGATTTCACGAAAAAATTCAAATAGCAATCCAGGAAGTATTTCCAAATATAAAAGTTCAGACACAAAATACAACAGCTTAACTTATATTGGTTCTCCTAGTCTAAGATTGAAATTCTCTCGCATTATAATTTCAATATAGCATTCCGAACTGATAATTCTTTAGGCCGACATATCAAAAACTGCAAATCTAAAATTGATAAAAGTAATAAATCCGGTGTTTATAAACTGTCTTGCGGATTGTAATATAATTTATATTGGTAGAACTTTCAGAAATTTCAAAGTTAGATTATCCGAGCACAAACGTAGTTTTGATTGTCATAAATCAGATTCCCATTATTCTAAACACTTACTCGAAGAAAACTTTAATGATAATTTCAAAATTTTACACAATGAAAATAACAGACTAAAACTCAATCTATTGGAAATTTTAGAGATCAACAAAGAAAAGAATTCAGGTAGGTTACTTAATAGTCAATTAGATCTAAATCCTTATCCTTTACTCAATCTTTTCAATTCATAAAGTAAGCAACTCCGATGGGTTTTCCAACATACCTCTTGTACCTATTGTAATATTAAGTAGGAAATAAGACTAATATATAAGGAATAACTCCGTTCATTGGTTTGTATCTATCTGATGAAGCCACAGTGTGGTGAAACCGGTCATAGTTTTGTTAATATAGTGAAAATCTAAATAGCATAGTATTATTTCATTGAAAATATGTATATCGATTTTCATCAAGTAACGACCTCCTCAATCAAATCACGATAGAATTGGCTCAGTGGCCGTTTCTGTAAACGACGTAGACAAATGCTTCGCTGAGAGAGCCACCTATGAGCTTTATGTATGAGAATTATAACCGTTCGTTAATTTTCCGTTTCACTACTTTGATGAGAATGAAACCACTTCCATCATATAGATTATTGGTCTTTCAATATGCAATCAGGGAAACTTTTAACAGCAGTCGCACCTGATTTAGTTGATAGCACATTAATGATATAGATTTGCTACTTTGCAATGTTTTAAAAAGATCGAGTACAGACCTGATATTATTTTCGAACGATTCGGTTAAGGAAATATCTCATTGCACTAGTTAATAAAATATCATCTGAGTATCCAGCTAGTGTTCCACTAAGGAACTATTATTAACACAAGATTAACAGCCCTCGCCAATGTTTTGTTTTGATAATTTTATAGGTTAGTTCAAACTGTCAAGTGAAGATATATCTCGTATCATTCGATGTCGCCGGCGGTAACAAAAGTTCTGTTGGTTTCTGAGTTTTAAGCTTATACCATTGAGCGCAGATTAATCACGTTTCTGTCGTTCAGTCATCCATTATATTCTTGGTGTGTTGTTCATTGGTTGATTCGATAGGATCTATAGTTATAGTTGTTTCATTATATTTTATCTTAATGTTGTCGTTGGTTCTAGTTAGTTGTATCAATTCACGGCTACGGTTGCACATAATATTTGAAATTTAATGTTCGACTTGCCAACGCCTGGCGGCGACAATTCCGAATTCAAAGTCAAACGATCTCTTTCTGACTTCAGAACTCGACCTATTAAGTGCTTTCGAAAGTTCATTGTTGATTTTATAAATTTTCCAAGCTGATAGATACATAGTTTTTATTGTGAGAAAGTTTCTATTTTGAGAATCAGGATTTGCTCTGGATAGGATTACTTGGCTGTATATTCTTCTTTTGAGGTTTTGGAACTTGAACGACTTGCACGGATTTGCCCACAATTTTGAACTTGAAGAAGCACGTGGTTTCCCATTATATCTTAGGGTAAGAGAAAATCCCTTTGATTGATGATTCTTTATCATTTTCTTCGGCTAAATCAGATTTCGTGATGCTATTGGTATATTTCATATCTCGTAGGAACTTAGAATGGCATAGAGAACCTAAGCCGGTTAGATAACTTAGGATTGGATAGAGAACCAAAGCTTGACGAGATAACTTAGGATTAAATAAAGAACCCACGCTTGACCAGATAACTTAGGATTGACTGAAGAATTCAGGATTTGGCTAGAGAATTCCCAAATTGGTTAATAAGTATCCTGTGTTACCTTGATCATATGAAACAAATAAGATGTATACTTAAAGAAATTTTGCTATTGATACTAATTTCATTGAATTCAACCTTTTTATTGAATTTTATCTTGTTCAATGTAAACTGTTGTTAGTACAAATATAATTATTGACACTTAGTTTAAACTGTACGCATCTTGTGATCACAATTTGACTAGTCGGTCAAGTTGTAGGGCTCTAGTTTTAATGATTGTTTTTTAGATATTTTATTAGATATTAGTTATCAACCTGATCATCAACATCATCATTTCACATATATCCATCTATTCGCATTAACTGAGTCGCCTTATCAATGTAGTGAAAGAAATATAAAGGAAAACGGGTAGTAATAAACCAGCAGTCATTTCAGAAATGCGACGAATTTCTGTATTCAACAGCACTCCACAAAAACATGATGTCGCCTACAATCTAAAATTTCTATATAGTATAGAATAGATTCAAATGAAATGATTCTTTCAGAGGTTTTTCGTATCATTCGTTAAAAAAAATCTTTCTCGAGAAAATATGTAGAAAACTGAAAGAAATTGACTTAGTGTCGTCACCTAGCCGCCAGAAGTGTGAGTATAATAATCTATCGATTGATACTTATTCCATTCAGCAGAACCCTTTCGGAGAATGAATGTCCAGGGACTTCCCCGAAACTTGTTTTTAAAAAAAATATATATATAAATATGTGAAGAATATACAAAAAAATATCTTGGCAAAAACAGCGAACTTTCAACTATCTGAGGAAGTGGGAATGAAGTTACACTTATTCTCATTTTTTCGACTTAAGTTTGAATGTAGTTATTTCTCTTATGTTTACAGAAATTTAAAATGAAATTGTTTTCATTTTCACAGCAGATTATCTCAGTTGTTTTATAGAGAAATTATTTATGTTGTTTTTCTGATACAGTGGGTACGTTTTATTTGACAATATACATTTCATTTTCAAAAATAAAAACAAGTAAAGTGTTTTAGGAATTTTACTGAATAATTGTGATTCTGAACGAGTTTCACTACACCGTAGCTTCTTCAGATGAATGAATGTACAAAAACTATGACAACTATATATAGATAAGAATGAAAATATAAATACAAATGTTCTCAAATAATTGAAAGCTTATTGGGTAGCTTCTTCGTAAGTGGTCATTGATGACAGGTATATGCAATGAAATTAAAGAATAGATTGCTCCCTGAAGAGATTCAATTGAGGTGAAGGGCTTAAATCCACTTGTTCATTGATAAGTCTACCTCAGTGTGTGTGTTGTTTGATTTCTAAGGTTTCCCAAAGATCAAACTGTGGGTCGAAATAGTGACTATTTTCCAGGAGATGATTCGCCTAATTTGAATCTGGTTTTTATTCGAAAGTTCGCGTTCCGATACTTAAATTATTAAAATTTCTGTGTTCTACCAATGTAGAAATTTTTACAGTCATTGCAATTCAATCTATAAACACCTGATTTATTATTTTTATTCGATTTGGTTTCATCACTTTTTATATATTTGCCTAAGTTATTATTAGTTTGGAAAGCTATGTTGAAATTATTGCTACTCAAGAATGATTTCAGTTTCTCACCTGTGAAGCCAAAGTATTTCCATTTTCATTCGAACTTGTTACATCTAAGGAATTTATTGAATTATTGAATTATTGCTTTCTATTTCGGTTGTGAATTCAATTTTGGATGTAATGAATTTATATGATTTTCGAAAATTTTAACTCTCTATCTGTTCCTGTGAAGCAAATAATGATATCGGCTACATAGCGATACCAGTATAAACAATATTTACTAAGTGGATGATCATTAATTAATTTCTCTAAATCATTCATGAATATTTCTGCTAACAAAGGACTTAACGGATTGCCCATAATCAAGCCGTCTTCACTTGTATAATATTTGTTATTGAAATGGAAATAACTTTAATCTTAACAAATTTGTAATAATGAAAGAATATTTGATTTATCTTATCTTCATTATTCATTATTACAATTTATTATAAGCCGTCACATACAGATATTATAATACATAACTCGTCGTGTAATCCTTATTAACATAAAATGTCTGCATTCAACAGTTTCATTCATTATCACAAGAAAATTTCAACAAACAAATAGCTAAAATTAATGGTCACAATCCCAAAATAATAAATAATATTTTGAATAGAAACCAAAGTACAATCGCATTGAATGAAGTTTACTCTGTCGATAAATTGAAACAAAAATTCAACACCTCAACCTACGTTAGCATTACAAGTGAGAAACTGAAATCATTCAGTAGCAATAATTTCAACGTAGCTTTACAAACCAATAATAGATTAGGCAAATATATAAAAAGTAATGAAGCCCAATCAGATGAAAATAATAAATCAGGTGTTTATAGATTGAACTGCAATTACTATAATAATTTCTACTGGTAGAACACAGAAATTTTAATATTAGAATATCGGAACGCAGTTTTTCAAATAAAAATCAGATTAAAATTAATCGAATCATCTCCTAGAAAATAGTCACTCGTTCGACCCACAGTTTGAAATTTTGCATACAGATAATAAATATTTCCCAAAGATTGATCTTCGGGAAATCTTGGAAATCAACCAACACAAACACTCGGGTAGACTCATCAAGATCATTTGTATTTATATTCTCATTCTTATCTATATATAGTTGTCATAATTTCTGTACATTCATTCGTCTAAAGAAGCTACGTTGTAGTGAAACGCGTTACGAATCACAATTGTTCAGTTAAATTCCTAAAAACCCATTGTTTTTATTATTGATAATGGAATTCTATCAAGTAAAAACCTCCCAAGTTCAAATTTCATTTTCACTCTTGTCATTGAGTTCAGTCTCTTCATGAATTATTTTCAGGTTCTTACGTTCGATTTCACTTAAATATTTCCCGATCAAATGTTCAGTATTATGCAAACCTCTATTCTCCTCCTATTGAATATGAGAGGAAGTTCAATGTTTTATTGTAACGAATTCAGAATGTATACAAGACTAGCCAGTTCAGCTATACGAATTGCTCAAAAACAGATGAAGGCGTAGGCTATGCATTAAGTATAAAAAACACACCCCAATAGCCTCCGTTTAGTTTGCTGAGCAATATGCGGTATGGCAAGCTCTATTGGTTTGTTCCTTCAATACGAAGAGACAATTTGTTATTGCGTCTGACTCACTGAGTGTACTGGAAAGCCTCATGGATGGTCACACCACAGATCCTATAACGCAAAACCTTGTGCAATCATCTAATGCAAAATTCATTCTGCCTGACATTTTTATGGGTACCTAGCCATGTTGACATACTGATCACTAGATCTACAAGAAAATCTAACAAAAGAAAGTTTTTTCAATTTAAAAATTAATTTTAAAAAAGATCAATTTAAAAGAGGTTGTGGTTCATTGTAGAGTGGACCATGTTGCATATTTCCAAAACTAGAGCTGATACATAAAATTTGATCACGGATTTGAAATTGCCATTGAAAATTAGGCTGTTGTCATGTGCTATAACTCAATCATCAAAATTCTTTTTGCAGTTTAATCAATAACTGATCAATAATGAATTTATTTGATTATCAAACTATCATCAGTCCTGGATAAAAATACAATATTTTAATTTGATCAAAGGTTTTGATCTCGATGAAAATTAGGTTTGAAAATTATATGCGCTATGAAAATCCGATTGTAGATCTTTTTCTTCTGTTGGTCCAGATCGTATGACCAAGCTACAGCCGCTTCAAATATAATGCTCGTTTTTGACAGCCGAAAAAGTTGAACATGATTTTGAAAGAGACCCATTCATGTAAGAGAAATGTTTTTAGGAGGTTGTGAAGACGTTGTGACTGTTGGCTATCTTGAATGCCCAAACACATTAATAACCGAAAAAACGCCGAAAAAATTGATAAAACGACCACCGAACTTGCAGACCACTATAATAGACGTTCAGCAATTCTTGGTATAGCGGTTTGATGAAGAATTGTAGAAGAAGAACTCATGAATACTGCTTTGTGTTAACACTCCAGCTGCTCAATCTTCGTGGCTTATTCGTAAATTTGTGGTAGAAAAATAGAACAGTTATTGAGGGAACAATTCCGAAAAATGAATTCCAGACGAATTTCCAAGATAGGAAATGCAAGTGACTTATATCAGAGTACGGACCTTCAAAGTGGACGAAATTATTATCAATCAATATACATAAATATTGCATAACTGCATTTACTTACCGAAGAAATTTCGTGAACAAAACAGTCAACGGGCCAACCGTCATTGATTAAAGGAAGTGCAACTACGCATTCATTACATAATTATTGTAATATTTTTTTCATTACTCTTACTTTTTCAACTTCTCTCCTGATTTTTGCTACATTTTCCTAATGAAAAATTATCTCATTGATAAGAAACTCCTGCCAAATCATAATTCAGATTGAACATATCATCAATCGCAACAAGATTATTATTGAGATTATCACTTAATATATTATTACCTCTTGAACGCCTAATTAAAATGTAGTCTTTAGCATACGAACACGTCCAAACCCCACAACTGCATGAAGTAACGCACCGATGAAATTGGTAGATAAATAAACCACAACCACTTCCGATAACTATTAGTTGACACGCACAGAATTATATTGACACGAATGCTCAATTCGATGTTCACCTGTCGAGAAACGATCAAGAACTGGACCCGGCCAATCATTTATCAGTTACTTAAAAATCGCCCCTCAACTCATCTGTTTTACGTCAAGTAAAAGCAATTATCCAGCCACAGCCTTCTGTTCTTCTTGTATTACTCGCGATTCGTAATTATTTGGAATTCATCAGAACCGGCTCAGGAAGCATCGTTTTAATCAGAGTAACATAGAAGAGCTACATAATCATAGAATGGCTAAAGTCATGGTCAAGCGAAGGTAGATTTAGTTTTTCTTTAAATGGTTAGGTTGGGCTAGGTTAAATTCGTTTGAAAACATCATTAGGAACATATTCTATTTTTTAAGTCTTAGTATGTCTTCTTCTAAATATGGATCAGAACTCCCTCAAACCTTATAATTCAATTTGATTGACCTGATTAATAATGAGAGATGTACTGAAGATTCCTGTTGATCTTTCACTTGGCCATTCTACGAGTATCAGTAGAATGCAGGAGGCTAGATTTTTTTGCTCTATGAAGGTATCGACTGCTTTTGTGAGTTTGATAGTAGCGGAAAAATGTCCGGTAGAATAAAAATTGTCGCATACAAATGTCAGTTAGTTTCTTTAGCTTTCAAAATATTCTTTTTTTTTCCTTATTCTTAATTCTTGGGCGATGCCTGTGATGCCATCGGCATTAATAGAATGCAAAGCCTTTTTTCAACCCTTTGGTTATTTATATAGGTTAGCCGTATAATTCTTCTTCCATAGTAATTGAAAAAATTTGCCGAAACACGTCGAATGATTTTATTTGGAGGACATCTTCCGATGTATATTCGAGGCTTAAACAAGCAACCCTTCAAGAAGGGGCACTTCAACCCCTCAAAATTGAACGAAACAAATGGGTAAAACGATTCCTCATTCGAAAGCTCATCGAATACTCCTCACAACAGTTAGAAAAAAGTAATTTTGACAAATCTTTTTCGCACAAACCATTTCTCATCTCAAAAGAGCCTCCTTGAATATTCAGGCTATTTTGAAGATTATTGAAAACAAATCAATTTTTGTTCTGAAGGGAACCTTCCTAGGGTAGTTAGCTCATGCGGGCATTATTCAGTATATTTAATTAACTTGAGGTTTTCGACGATAAGGAAAGTAGATTTTGTATTAATGTCTTCAGAAAGTCCTTTTACAAAAACAACAATCTCATAAAGATTTTAATTTATTTCAATTGCAATTTTTTCACATTCAATGGAAAAATTCTCACAACTATGTATAAATACAAAAAGTAAATCACAACATTTGTTTTGACTCAATTTTTTGTTCTTGAAAGCACGTGTTTATCTCATTATATGTTTGTTCGATCATTTGATGCATTATAAATCAATCATTGAGTTTATGTTACTTATCTACACATTGCAAGAACTTATTGAGCTGGTAAGCCTTCATTACCTGAATCAAAATTGTTCCCTAGTGAGTGCAAGGATATTCAACCAAAACCATATTGAAGGTAACGTTCCCTATAAGTACGTAATAATATCAAAATTCATTGAGACAGGTTCAGTTGAACTGTGAATGAAGCAGCAGCTATGTTAGCGAAACTGACATTTCTAAAATTTTAAATGAATACAATTTCTATCCGTGCGAAACTGAATTAATTCATTTTCAGCGAAGACAAGAAATTTGCGAAATTGTGGTCAGGCGCAATTCTTCTACTAAGCCTTTCTGACGAATGCATTTTTTTACTTCATGAGAGCTTCACCAACATAACTGTAGAACTTGGAGCGATGAAAATCATCATGTATTTCGATAAATCCACACTCTATATCCAGACAAGCTAAATGTTTGAGTAGAAACTTTGAGAGACCATCTTATCAGACATCTGTTCATTCCTGGTAATTTCAACTGCGAAATTTACCTCAATATGCTTGAAAATGCGATTGATCCATTGATAACAAAAACTAGAAAATGGTCCCCTGCTACGTAAACAACAACTTCATTTCCTACAAGACGCTTCCCAATACCTGTGTTTGTGATACCCTGGTTGTTGGATTGGAAGAAGAGGTTTTATAGAAGGGCCAGCTCGATTTTCTGATCTGAAGCTTCTGGACTTTTTCTTGTAGGGACACCTCAGGTTCAAATTATTGTGACTAAGTCTGATAATTTGGACGACTTACGCCAGCGAATTGTAGATGAGTGTCATCAAATAACTCAAAATATGCTGAACCATGTTAGAAACGGTTTTCAGTCAAAATTGTACTATTGTATATATATATATATATATATATATATATATATATATATATATATATATATATATATATATATATATATATATATATATATATATATATATATATATATATATATATATATATATATATATATATATATATATATATATATATAGGTCTTTAAAAGATATAACAATAAAACCTACTTTCCTCATCGTCAAAAACCTCAAGCTTAATATATTTAGTGGTTGATGCACGCAAGCGCCAACTACCCCCGTAAGGTATTCCTTCGAAAGAAAAATTAGTTTGTTTTCGCATTTTTTAATAATCTCGAAAAAAATTATAGGAGGCTCGTTGCGATAAAAAAACGACTTTGTGGGAGAAAGGTCAATTACTTGCCTCGTAAACCGCTATAAAGAGGCTTCGAAAATCTCGACCCTTTCGCCCTATTCAGATTTGACGGGCTAAAACGCCCCCTCCCAGAGGGTTGCTCGTTAAAGTCTCAAATATACTCCAAAAGAGATCCCTCAAACAAATTGCTGTCTTTCGGCAAATTTTTCCAATCACTATGGGATAAAAATATACAGGGTGGCTCGTTTGAGATGGTACACCCCGAATTATTCATTCATACCATTATGGTTCCCTCTAATAAGACACCAATGGACGTACATCAAGGAAACCTAATGGCATGAAAAATTATAAAAGTAGCTAGTAAAATACCATCACACGCTGCCCACAGCGGTTGGCCAATCAGACACGAATAATCATAGGATTTGGAATCTATTGGTCTATAGAAGTCGACCAAGATAGGAAAGGCTGAAGAACAGCACTAAAGGCAAGTTGGTTCCTCAAACTCTTCCGAAAATAATATGATAACATATTGGATAGTTTTTAGGTTAGGATTCCTTGTTCTGAAAAATTCGTAATACGTATTAATTCTAGGTTGGTTTCAATTATTTCGTTACATTTCGTTTTTATTATATTATGAAGAACAACCTTGATAGCACAAAGATTCTTTCATAGTTACTAAGAATGCTTTGAATTCACAAAAACAGAAACTTTGCGAACATGCTATACTTGTTGAAATAAAAAAATTGTCATTTTTACGGCATAAACGAATAATATTCGTATTCGAAACAAAAAAGTTTATTTAAGTCGAAGGCTGTCAGATCAAAAAATTGTTTCTGCTTGTGGAATGTAACTTCTCTAGCTCTATCGAGCATAAATGTAATTCCAGAAATCTAAGAGACAATAAAAACGTGAACAATCATTTTTTCATTTTAATTGAACATTCCCGATTTTTTTATTTGGAGCCATCTCTGTTTCAACTGATATTTAGAGTCCATCAATCCATCTCGTTCGCGAAAATTTATAGCTAAAAACCATTAAATTTTCCCAACACTTCGTTAATGTTTCAAACATAAACACGTTTGAGTGGATCTAAAATATTTAGCGTTATTCAAATTGCCACTTTGCTGAAATAATGTTTGAAGTTTAGAAGTGGAATTCGACTCTGTGAAATTAGAAAAAAACAACTGTGCTTTCATTTACACTTGTCGAAGATTTGAACAGAATAATTTATCAGAAATCGTAATGCGTTTAGCTACACCGGACCTCCTTCAGAAGGCATGCAATGATAACCTATTTCTTAGTCTACAAGAAATATTAATAGAACATTTGGACGATGAATCTCCAGTTGGATGGATTGGCAGAAGGAGACCAGTTAAGTTGCCAGCCAGATCACATAAATTTTTGGTTTAAGATTTTTCATCTTGAAACGAAAGTTTATACAGCATTACCTGAAAACTTGAAGGAGCTTCCTCTTTTAATTCGCTGTATTTACGTTTCCCTTGAAAAAAGGTATTCTACATAATAAAAATAAATGTAACTGCAAACAAGCTGTTTTAAGATCTTTTCCAATATCAATGCTACAGACATCACTCGTCGCTAAATTCTATATTTTATGTTTCTAGATCAACGCAAAGTACTCGATACGTTTTCATTCACTTGCGAATGTTGAGTGAGAAACAGAATGCGAGATAAACGGCCGTATTTACCGATGGTGTTGACTGAAAAGTTTTTCCTATATTGACTGTAAGGCACTGTACGAAAGCCTATAAAACGATTGAAGTATCAGGGTACCGTTCGCGAGGACCATTAAGTGAGATAACTCGTTAGCAATATCTCGATTGTGTCGTATGCTATAAACATTTTGTGCCGTTCTGTAGAAACCAGATATAGTGATCGTAAAAAAACTCAGATCTCATGGACCTGTGGCGATCAACAGCGTTTAATCGACATTCCAGATAACTCAAACACGATATTCCCTTCACATCGAACAATAACTTGTCGCAGAGTCACTGGGATATTAGGCAATGATTATTTGTTTCGAATATTCACACCAAATATTCGATAGTTCCTCTGAAACTGAGATCTGCTCCTCTCCACCTGGTGATTAGAGTATCAGCAAGAATGGCTAGAAACAGACCGTTCGCGCAATGAGACAACTATGGTCAGCTTCATGCCCGGTGCTCTACATACTGGGATTGCTGGTAATGAAGTCTTACATAGGAATTCCCAGACCTAACATGGAGCTGCTATTCCGTATCATCCAGCCTAGCAGGCAGAAAATGACCAACTCCAGGGACCGTCTACTTGCGGGTCCCTGTTGGTTCACAGTCAACTCCAGAATTGCCCAAGACGTTGGAGCTGATGTATATGATCGGGGTGCAGCCAACAAACAGTCTATCTGCCTTGGTAGTCTTGTGACCGTTTTTCAAGCAGAAATAGTCGCAATTGACCACTGTGATAATCTTCTGTTCGCGGAAGGACTGACAAGTGTTACGGATAGCCAAGCTGCACTAAAGGCATTGGCATTTGATACTGCATGTCGCCTATCGTGCAACTCTTGCCAGGCGAGGAGACAAAATCAGACTTCGCCTACTTGGGCCCCGGGACACACGAGCATTGAAAAGGCAGGCTTATTGGCCGACCGAGGAACTGCCTTAGGATTCATTGAAACAGAGCCTGGAGTCGGAATTCCCCTGAAGACCGCAAGGATACAAAATGAAAGGTGGTTATATCTAAAGATACAGGAGCATTGGCTGAGCCAAACGGAACTCACGAATCTCAGCTTTCGAACATGGACCTTCCAGCAAGAACCAAAGCTTGGCTTGAACTCTTCAGGATAGACCTGAAGTCTATAATTGCTTATTTTTGTAAAGTATCCATTCTTGTGAGTTGGCACTATTTGAGCACATTTTAGTTTCTTTGGAAATATAACAAAGAGGATCCGATATGAAGTGAGCAATGTGCTTGATCAGCTTCACCAGGATTTCATCAAACCTCACAGCAGATTTTAGAGTGTTATAAATCTCTAGATGTTGTAGGATTGATTAATATAGCCGCATCCGTGATTCTGTCCATTGGTTCGAATACTGTCCCTTGTTTATCAGTTGACATATGTCAACAAAATGTCGGTTAATTTTATTCAATCCTACATATGCACTGTCACTCTAATTTTTCAGTTTTTTGCTGTATTCATTCATTCTTTCAGCTTGTTGTATAACTTTTTCAGAAAGCAACACTGAATATCATAGTTTGATTTTGATATACTTCCTCTGTGGGATACTTGGTTTCACAAGAATTCCAAATTCCAGAAGGGTTGCAAGGGTGTTTTTCGCACAATTTCTGGATCAAAATCAATCTATCTAAACCGTTATTGTTGAACTTTCTTTAGGGCCCATTCGATTCTATACATTCTGTCAAAAAAGTACTAAGAATTGATTATTTCAGAAATCTGTTGAAACGTTTGTCGAAATCATTGTTGCCAAATTGGAACAACTGTATTCTGACGTGGAGTTCGAACGCGATCTGTAATTTGGTCTGTTCACATTGCTTCATTTTATAAGTTCTCACAAGTGTGTTTTGCGATTTTCAAAATGGATAAGAATATCGAACGATGAATTTGTCTGAAATTTAGTATTGCAAATGGAATTTCGTGTGCGGTTTCTCTGAAAATGTAACAAAAGGCTTCCGGTGAATCAACTTCATCAAAAACACGCGCATATGAGTGATACGGTGCATTCAACAGCGACCGAGATGTGGTGTAAGATTTGCTATCAGATGATATGTCTTACCGGCTTCCGAACCTTCCTCAGCACTTTCTTTCTGCCGCAGACCTTCAAGCTAATTAATTCTTGAAAATCCTCTTTAATTGTATATGAAATAATTAAATTATATCAAAATTCTGTAGTGAAAATTAGAGATATATCGTTATCTTAAATATTGTGTAGTGACCTATATCAAAAATATAGAGTAAGTTGAAAGTTCATCTAGCAAAATGCTGCACTTAACCTTGAAGTTCTGATTTTTAATTTTTCCTTACAACATTTTTCCTATTAACAGCTCGAATGCCTCATCGTAGCTATTAGAAATTCAAATCCTGCTCTATAGAATTTGTATTTTTCTCACGATGGATTTCAAAATCGTATTTCTTCAGTTCCTATAATTTTTATAATGTCCTTGATAAATTTCTCATTGGAACACTCGATCAAAATAATTTTTCTCAGTAGAAAACGACAAGAGTACCTCAAACTCCAATATTCAATGATTATTTCCTTCATTTTTAAGTAATTTTCGTGAAATTATTATAAAATTCTTTTGAAATTTCAAAATGATTGCCAAACATCTATAATTTTTTTTGTAGATAGTTTTTTTCGTTGATGCTTCCTTGCTTTTTATGTAGCTCCTCTTTTGATTGTAAATAGTTTTTGTAGATGCTTTCTCAATTTTTATGTTGCTTAACTTTCAATTCTATGAGCTACCTGAGCAGCTAACACGAGTTTACTTTTCAGAATCTCTGCAACTTCTCCTATTAATTCTTGTCCTTGAATAATGTTAGACAAACGTTATTTCGTTACTTTAAATTCCTTTAAATGCTCTTACGTTAGAGCATAGAATATCTTGGTGATACATGTCTAATTTATGAAATTCATAACATAAACATATTTAATTACATATTATAATTATGATAAACAATGTTAACAAATGCTTCTTTTTATACAGGGTGCTTCAACGAAAACTAAACAGAGGCTATATCTACCTCATATTCATTTCTGATCAAGACGCAAAAACATGTCAATTTTGTTCCAAAGGGGACATCTTTTTTTTCAGTTATACTGACCTCATCTTATCAACCATCCTGTCAAGATGGTTGCAACCCCGCTTAGGGGTTGATATTTCAGGCAAGTTTTGTACCCAAAAGATGTCCCCCTTGAAACAAAAACTGACCTGTCTTTGCGTTTTGATCAGAAATGAATATCTTGGTAGATATAGCCTCTGTTTAGTTTTCGTTAAAGCACCCTGTATAAAAAGAAGCATTTGTTGACATTGTTTATCATAATTATAATATGTAATTAAATATCTGAGCAAAACTTTCTTGACTTTTCTTCCAAGACCTCAGTGACAAATCTGGAATTAGAGTTTCATTGCTCATTTTTCTCTGGGCTTAACCAGTAAAAGTCATTTTTATTACACTTGTTCTTAAATTTTTTTTTTCTTTTCAATCTTTCTAAACATACAGAAACTCAAATACTTAAAAATACCCAACGCGGGCAATTTAAATGAGAATTTCCGAATACTTTTTTGTCAAGTAATATATCTCAGGGATTCTGAATTTTTTGTTACTCGTGTTGGACTAAAAATTGTTTGGACTAGATTATCCTCATGAATTCAGCTTGGAAGGTTTGTGGAATCTGGAGACCTATTAAATGATCAAATGTTGAAGTCTCCACACAAGACTATTCTATATTTTATGAAATAAAATTAAACCAACGTTTACAAATCGTAAATCAAGATCTCCTAGGGGCGATCGATAAATATGTTTGACAACGATTCGAAGAAAATTTGTGATTGCTTATGGAGGTTGATAGTTATACTGTTGGAACACTTACTACATCAATTCTTATTGAAACTGTTAGTTATTGAATCGAATAATAGCTAACACGATGATCCAATCACAAAAATGACGAAATCATTAGTAGAATGATAACCCCGAAACAAAGTTTTATTCAAAACATCAACAACAAGATCATAGACGTATATCTAATAGTTGGCAGGTATGCATTCCTCTGATTTCTGTTGAAAGAGGTAGGGAGGTGTATATTTATATGGTAATTTAGTTTTCACACTTTAGAACGTTCCTACTCATCCGTTCATTTTGATTAAAGCTTCCTCAGAATTATGTAGTAGGTATGTTGGCCTTAGACAATGACAGGCGCCGGTGAAGGTCAGTTTCTTAGTCTATGGGCACACATGTGGGTAGTTCCAGTCTATTTTTAGATCAAGCCAATCTCTTGTACCGGTTAGATGATCATTACTTTTTTCAACGTTTTAGTCTGATTTATTCAGTTAACCGTATGAAGAAAGTAGAGAAGATTCAATGGTTTCGAGTTTGGTTGCTCTCATTTACGAAACGGGATTATCAAACAATTTTAAAATACTATCCTGATTTTTGGGTCCCATTTTACTCAAAATCTCTACTTCATATTTTCTTGAAAATTTTTGTTCCCTTTGTTGTCTATTTACAGCTTATATGGACCGATTATTTGACAGCCCATTCCAAAAGTTTCCACTAGCGAATATATGTCATAATTCTATTCCTCTAGATTAGTAGGTAATTATCATCTGTAGTTTACTTATAACTTTATTTTCAGTTTTTTGTGGTAACTCAAAATTCAAATTTTCCTCTCATCTTGTAGAAAGTTTCCTCCATTCTGTATGTCATCTTGAAAAACCACAGCTAGTGAAAATTCTCTCTTTATTCCCAAGCAATATAAAAATTTGAAGAAAACACATGTTAACTCTAAAAGTTTGTGAGAAAAAATATCGAACATTTTTCAGTGCATCTGTTTTCTGAAAACTTTCATATCGTTCAATCCACAAACAGACGTTTTGAAATTTTCGAAATATATTTAAACCATTTCTACGACGCCATATTTGATGGAACCAAAACCTTTTTATATAGAAATAGTTAAATCAGAAAAAGTTACACTTCCCTCAGCAAGGTTTTCGTATTTATAAATTTCGATATTTAAACATGTTTTTCCAATATTGTCTTGACAAGAATGGGTATCATCTTTTCCTTGCTGGACATCTATGAGTTAGCCGGCTCGGTAGTGTATGGGATATGATGCTCGTCTCCTGCGCAGAGTTACCTGGGTTCGATCCCCACAAAGTCGGTGCGATTTTTCGTATTCTGGGAATCGCTTGAGTATCCATCTTTCGGAGATGTAAAGCCGTCGGTCCTGTCTAATAGAGATGTGTTGGACATTAAAGATCCCTTCCTTCGACACGAGAGGCGTTCGGCAAAATTCCCGGGTTAGTGAGGTGACAGAATTCCCCGGCGTGTCATTGGCCGAAAGGCGGAAATAGAACACGTTAAAGGAATAACGAACAAACAAACATCTATGACATTTGAATTTGGGAGGCTTTTACTTGGTAAAATTCCATTATCAATAATAAAAAACAAGTACTGTGTTTCAAGGTTATAAGGATTAAGTAAAATTCCTTAAAACACAGTACTTGTTTTTATTATTAAACATCTATGAGTTAAAATTATGCTAATTGTATAGAAATTATTTGGGATATGAAAATGACCGTTCCAATTTGGTGGTTGAGAAAGATTAAAACAGAAATGGGACTTTCTACTGTTTTTAACACCAAGAAATAAATTGAATTATTAGATGGCCAATACCACGTTTTCGAACTCTCTCATTATCGGACAAGATGAAAACCTAGTACAAAATGACAAGAAATATATATGAGTATGTCGTTATTTGGATTTGGAAGAACCAGATATTATGACTGTATTCAACAACTATTGAAAGGGAGTTATTATTTGAATGCATCGAATATTCGGAATTTACATTGATCAGTCTGGTCGTTCATTATCTGAAAGTTCTCATTAAAAAGTGACTTGACAATTTACACTAATTCTACGTATTTGTGGTTTATATCCTCTGGGGCAATGTAGAGAACTTTAAATCTAACAATACCAAGAAGGCGGTGACCATATTGGATCCAGTAGTTAGCGAATATTGAATCTTGTTCATTATTAAGAAATTAAGTTTGATGTTCTTCATATTTAATTTTGAAGGAACGCCCAATCTGACCTATGTAGGAATTATTGCAGTCAGGAAACTTAAGAAAAAGAATTAAATATCATATTCAAAAGAATGACAAACACGACTTCTACACATACAACTTCACTTTACCGAATAACTCGTACCTCCTAAGCTGAGATGTGAATAACTTGTTTTCAAACATTCCGAGAGATGAAAGTATTCACTTAATATCTGATTTTTCAAGACCATCAAATGTTAACCCTTTGATACATAGCGAAATTATAATTCTTTTGATGTTATGCAGCTTTTCACTTTAATGAGAAAATATATGAACAACCAAACGGTCTTACATTGGAATCGACACTTGTCTAGCATAGAAAACAAAGTACTAAATTCGAACTTGCCTGTGAAAATTCGTTTTTGGTATAGATTTATCAATGCCTAAATGATCATTTTCTGAAATTCATAAATAGTATCCATTCAAAAATAAGAACTTCAATTTGAAAAAGCAAAAACTATACAATATCATTTTTATATCTGCCAATTTCCCACTTAAATAGCAAAATTAACTCCAACATCTTCAGAAAACATACTAGCACCGATACATGTATTCCTTAGGATTACAACAATCCATATCCACATAAAATTTCGAGTAACAGTTCAATGATCTGCAGAGCATTCTCGTAACCTCTATCATTAAAAATCTTGAGAACGAAATCGAAACAATTCAAACTATAGCTCACAACAACAGTTTCGATCGTGGTTCACACAATATTGAAACGAAATAATTACATACAGCAATTAGCAAAATACATCCAATCATAAGTACCAACAAATTCGTAAAATTCATCCCTTTAACATATTGTGGACAAATAGGTGAAAAAATAACGTTTACAAATTGAAAACTAAAATCGTATTCAGACTTCGAAATAAATCAGCATCACTCTTATTTAATGCTGAAAATCCATTGAAGAATTTGAATAAATCAGGACTTCATGAGTTATCTTGCCCAGGCAGTTTCCTAGGGTCAGAGTGGTCTTTCCTTCAAAATTGAATATAAAGAGCATCTAACTTCATTCCTTGAAAAACGAGATTCAACGTTAGCTGCATCCACAATGGCCACTCTTTTCCTGGTACTGATATTACAGTTCAAAACATTGCCCCAAAGGGTGGAAAACTCAATTACTCAATCAGTGAAAATTTTCAAGTCACTTTTCAATGACATCTTTCAGATAAGGAACGATCAAAGTAATCTAAATGAATCCCGAATCTTCAATGATTTCAAATAACAACTTCCTTTCAATACAGTCATAACATTTGGTTCTTCCTAACCCAAATGACGAGCTTTTCATATACATATACTCGATAAGAACAGATCCTGGTGTTTTTGAAAGAGTACGCTAATAAATGAGGAGAAGACTGGAATCTTGCATCCGAGCTGGAGAAGGTCCCTTTGAACAGCTTTTGTGATTTTTTAAGAGTAATTGATGATACTCAGTCTTTGTTTTTCCCTTGAATTAAACTTCTGATTTTCAAAGATAGGTTATTAATAATAATAAAAATACACTAAAATGGTTCTCTCAATCGAAGATTACGTGTCGTACAATGACGTATGGGCTTTCTTATCTTATTTTCTTTTAATTTTTTACTCAAAACCTTAGCGTCGTGCGAAAAAAATGTCAGATGAGCTCTTTTCTTGAAAAATAATTCCTCCAGAAAATGAACAAGAACTGGGAGACATTGAACCCAATTATGAAAACGCTGAAAGACTAAATGAAGCAGGTGGTCGTGAGTCACGTCATACAACCACTCAGAAGGTATGAAGAATACGAGTTGAATGTTGTAGAAGTAGATGAACCAAAAAACATATAAGGAAGCCACTGAAAATAAAGAAAAGGAAAATTGGAAGAAGGCTATAGAACAAAAAATAGAAGCTCTAGAAAAGAATGGAACATAGAAATTGGTTCAATTGCCTCAAAATAAAAAGACAATTGACTCAAAATAGGTTTTTCGAATCGAAAGAAATCCAGACAAATCTCGGTACAAAGCTCGGTTATGTGCCAAAGGATATGTGTTGATTATAAAGAAATATTCTCACCAACAACAAGGTATGACTGTTGTTAGCTGTAGGAGCTGGAAAAGGATATGAAATTATGCAGTATGACTTGAAGACAGCATTTCTTTATGGACATCTGCAGGAGGAAATATACACCTCCAGAAGGTCTCAGATGCCAATCAAACATGGTATGCAAGCTCATAAAATATTCAAATTTGTTGTTGTTGTTGCTTTGAGTGCACTGAAAGAACTTTTTGATGTTACTTTAAGTGAAGTGAACAATTATGTAGGCTTGGAAATAACAAAACAAAATGATAGTACATTGTTTCTAACTCTACTTAACTATATCAAGCAAATAGTGAAAAGATTTGTACTTGAACAAGCAAATTCAGTCAGTACACCAGAGGATCCACAGACGAATTTAACTGCAGAAACAGGAATTTTTCTAGCAGAAGGTGAAGTAATGTCGACCTGACATTGCACATGCTGTTGGAATAGTAAGCAGGTATCTGAATAATTACACAGAAGCGCATTAGAATGCTTTTAAAAGAATCATGAGATATCTTATTGGAACTATTCACTTTGGAATAACTTACAACAGAACAACTTTGAAGCACATAAATTCAGTGACTCAGATTTTGCTAATGATATTCAAACAAGAAGGTCTTCGATATTTCTTCAAAATATGAGTCAAGTAAAAGGCCTATCAACTACTGTCCTCCAACTAAAGAAGTTATTTGGCTACAAAAACTTTTGAAAGATATTGAAGAGGAGATAGAGTCCAACAACTTTGTTCATTGAAAACCAAAGCGCAATTAAATTGATTAAAAATCCAGAATTTCACCAAAGGACCAAGCATGTGGATATCAAGTACCATTTTGTATAAGAGCAATATGGAAATAAGATAATTATTCCTGAATATGTTAAAACAAGTGACCAGTAAGCTGACATTCTTACAGAAGCTCTTCCAAAGTATTCTTTCGAGAACCTACGAGAAGAAATGGAAATTATGGCAAAACTCTCCTGAAAATAATGAGTTCAGCATTTGACAAACAATCGAACAAATAGAAAGAGGGAGTGTTGAGATCTCAACATGTTCTGTGTGTTTGAAGGAAAGTGCTGTAATTATTCTGTTTCGGTATAACTTCAACTGTCAAATGTCAATGAACTGATCATTGATATTCGATAAGAAATTAGTTTAGTTTATACGAAGTATTCGTTGATACAATATCGTTTAGTTTGTTAAATAATGAAGAAAAATACTTGAAACTCAGTCAAGTCGAGTCAAGAATATCCAACGGTTCCAAATGATGATGCAAAACTATTTTTTCAATACAAATAAATAGTTATTTGTTTTCAATCATATATAACAATACTACCGGTAGTATGATTTGAATAAGAGTAATCTGAATCATTATCGAATATTTGCAATCTCCAATATGTTTTCCTAATGATATTAATTTCATTTCGAAGTCTCATTTCATATCTGCTAAACCTGGGAGTGTTATCAAATATACTTGGCCCTAAACTTGATACCAACGCAACGGTTAAGGCAACGGTCCTATTCTCACGTATCGGATGAAGAGAAGCCAGATTCAAGGACATCCACTCGATTCACGTTATCATTCTCTAGTGTATGTTTTTTTATTTATAGACTAGTTTGAGCCCATTTCAGAAATGTTAATACCGTGCATATATAAATAAAACAAATGAATATTATTATACTTTGCCCGCACACTTCCATATTGTGATGTAATATAGCTAATAATATCATTTAACCGTTTGATTTCTGTGTACACTCAGGTTAAACAGTTCCTGAGATTGACAACGAATGACTAGTTTTTTATTGTTGAATTAGTTCCGAAATAAAATTTCAACATAAATATCCAATATGATCCAAAACATGCAATAAAAACATGGACCATAAGAATTTAATAACTCTTTCATTATTTTATTTTAAAAATAATCAAATATTTGTTTGTGTAATCTGAAATCATTATTAGCTGACATCTCACAAATTAAGGCATATATTTAATTCCATTATTCAAAACAGTAAATTTGCCAAAAGATTATCGTCATATAATAATAACATAGTTTAATCTAATAACAAGTAATATCAAGGTGATAACATAAACAATTTAGAAAATTCATAAAAATATATGCTAGTTTGATACATCTATTCATACATTTTTCGATTCAACATAGTTTCGTTAGTTGGATATACGTTATTCCACAAAGTGTTGGCCTCTAATCTTTCAAAAATAGTTTACTCAAAATACACAAAAAATTATGAATTTCCTTGGAGAGCTTGAAATTGGTACTGATTAGATTTACATAACGAGAGATACCATTCAAGTCTTGAATGTTGGGATATAGAGTGCGCCATGAATCAATTGGACACACTGAAGATTAACCTAAAGTTTCACAGCGATCATTAGCGCACCTATTATATGTGAAATGTGTGCAAAGCACACATCCCCAGTCTCAGGATCCGAGAGCGCAAAGCGCAATCCAACCTGAATTAATCAGAGTTACACATAAAATTATAAATATCAAGTATGATTTTAACAAAATGTCTGGTACTTGGTACAATTACTCCAAAGAATGCAATTCCTCCGACATTACTACATGATTCTATAAGTGTTGGTATTTTCAATGGTGATTTTTGTTTTTCTGATTTCCAAAAGTGAAATTCAATACCTACGATGATTGATAGATATTTGAGAGGTTTAATCTTCAAAGTCATAGCCGACGAAAAATATGTCAAATATGCATGTAATATTAAGTTTGACCAGAAAAAATATTGTGTTTCTTCAATGAGACTTTTCGCTTTCCGTGATAATAATAATTAAGAACGGATAGATACAAACTTACAAACAGCGGCATTCATGCTGACGTGATACGAGACGTCGGATTAGCTTCGCACTTCTATATCATGAACTCGACATAGCTGACCGCGGAAACGAAAAGGATGTATAATATTATAATATACAGAGTGTTTCCGTTTTAATCTGCCAAAATGCACAGAATGATAGAAAATCAGAAAAAATCGACACTTTCCTCAAGAACATACCCTCTCTCAGATGTCTGAGTGTCAGGTGTCAAATTTTCGGAGAAAAAAAATATTTTTGATTAACTAACTTAATTTTTTGGGTATCGAGCTGAGATTCGACACTCGATTGATTTTTCATCAGCTACACGATGACATTTTGAAAATTTATCAGTTGCTTCTCAGGGTGATATATTTTTCAGTGACATGTTGTCTTTTTTCCCCCAGAACTTTTGTGAAACACGCCACTGACCACATTTTCTAATATCTTCAAATTACTCATTCAATCCAAAAATTTTCTTGTATCGTGCATTTTTGTCGTATCTGTCACCGTTTCGGAAGAAAAAATAAAATACGATTTATGTTCCGAACTTTTCATTAGATTCTGGCCTATTTTCGTGTCGAAACATAAGTCCAAGGTGTTGTTTCTGTTATAATCTGCTAAAACGCACAGGATGATAAAAAATTAAAAAATATTGATACTTACTCAAAGAACATACCCTTCCCGACGTTGCGTTTTCGCAATACAAGATGTCGAAAAAACATTATGCGGTTCATGATTTAAATTAAATTAATGGCTTTGAACCACAGAATAAAATCATGAGCCGCGTTAAATGATGAACCGCATCATGATTCATAAACTAAAATTCTATGACTTTTTCGTACAAATGTCATTAAAGAATTGTCTTTCGATTATTGTTATTTACAGGTTCAAATTAATTATTCAGTGTTGATTTACCATTCAACTTTCTAATCAGAAATGCCTTATTCGTTTTCTAATGCGAAATATGCAAATATCCATTTCATTTATGATTTGTGTAATGGTAACTCAAGACGAGCTGTCGAAGAATATCGAAGAAGGTTTCCTTCTAGAAGATCTCCTAACAGAGAAGTTTTCAAGAGGGTTCATCGACAATTTCGAGAATGTGGTTTGGCGAAGATAGGAGGTGATCGGCAAAATCGAAGACGAAACGTTAACGAACGGGGCATTTTAAATTTATTCACAAATAATCCAAAGCTTAGTTCACTAAAGGCGCAGCAACAAACTAATATAAGTTGCGTTACCATAAGAAAAATCCTGAAGCGAACTCACAGGAAACTATATCATCTGAGCCCAGTTCAACATTTGGAACTGACGGATTTACCAAAATGGGTAAATTTTTGCATGCTTTTTCAAAACGAAGTTTTGCGAAAAAGAAATTTTTTGACCAGAATTTTATGGACGGATGAGTCAATTTTCACAAGACGTGGAGTGGTGAACTTTCATATTCTTCACTTTTGGTCTGAACGAAATCCACGTGAGATTAGAGCCCGCAAATTTCAAAGGGAATTCAGCCTTAACGTTTGGATTGGAGTCAGGAACCGATTACTAATCGGTCCAGTTTTTTTACTAGCAAGATTGAATTCGAAAAACTTTTTAGATTTTCTGGAAAACGAACTGCCAGAATTATTAGAAGACGAACCGATAGAAGAAGGAAGGCATTGGTGGATTCAAATGGACGGGGCTGGTCCTCATAATGCGAGAATAATTAATAATTGGCTAAACGAAAACTACCTAACAGATGGATAGCAAGATGTAATCGTCTGAATCTCAATGATGTTCCTCAGGATGGACCTGTTGCATGGCCACCACGTTCCGCAGATTTGAACCCATTGGATTTTTTTCGTCTAGGGCGCACACAAAGACGTGTACGCAACAAATGTAAATAATGTCGAAACTCTGAGGAATAGGTTCATTTATTGGTGCAATTTCTTGGGCGGCAATTGCGGCAATGCAATCTCAAAATCTATAATGTCTCTTGAGAGGAGAAGTAGATTATGCATTCAACAGAATAGAGCACACTTTGAACGGTTTATTTAGTAGCTTAAGATTATTGGAAATGTTTTCTTTTTTGTTCTGTGTTAAATGATTTTTTATTTTAACTTATAATAAAAACGTACTTCCCTTTTTTTTCATCATTTCGATAAGACTGTAGTTCAATACCATGGACCGCAAATAAACAAATGATACACTTGCAACTCGTGAAGATCATACCAGCTGACAGTAGTGCTATCATGAAAATTTCGTGATAGAAACGCTTAAAAGAGGAAAAATTATTTTCTTCTTCCAAATTTTCTGGTTTTCAACTGGGTGTGACAAAGAAATTACAGCCATTTTACTGTTTTAGGAAAACTCCGTCCTGAGTAATAAACTCTAACTGCTTATCTTCGATCTCGAACATCATGCTTCGCTTGAAAAAAACAGGATCATCCTACGCCACTTGTTTCATGCTAAGTCAATTCTTGCAGATCAAAATATCAAGTTCAGAAATATGTTCGAACTCACGGAAGTTATAGCAATTTTTCCTATTAAAAATTGAAATTTGACACCCTGTATTATGGCAAACCCAACTTTTTAGAAGGATAATTTGTTTTGAGTCACTTTGAATTTCTATTCACCGTCGACCAGTGAAGGTTGGTAGATTAAAATGGAAATAACCTGGACGTGTTTCGACACGAAAATGGGCCAGAATCTATTGCTAAGTTCGGAACATAAATTTTATTATAATTTTTTCCTCAAGAACGGTGATAGATACAAAAAAATGCACAGAACAAAAAAGTTTTTGAATTGAATTAGTAATTCGAAAATATCAGAAGATGTGGTCAGTGGCGTGCTGCAAAAAAGTTCTGGGGTAAACAAGACGACATGACACCGAAAAATATATCACCCTGTAGAGCAACCGACAAATTATGCGCTGTCGTCTAGCTGATGAAAAAACACTTGAATGTCGAATTTCAGTTTGATATCTGAAAAATTGAATGAGTTATTCAAAAATAAATTTTTCGCCAAAAAATTCACAGCCTGTATCTCGAAAACGACAGGTCAGCTAGGATATGTTCTTGTGAAAAGTGTCATTATTTTAAGATTTTCTATCATTCTGTGCATTTTGGCTGATTAAAACGGAAACACCCTGTATACTTTTCACTGATTTTCTTTCATTCAATTCAGTTTGTCGTGTGCTGGAAATTAATGTTGACATTTCCATCTACTGAGAATATAAGGGGGGAAAGAAGGTATTTTCGTGATATAGATAAGTTGGTGATACATAAACACGTCAAAAAAGTCTAGGGAACACTTCTGAATATCTATATATCGTATCCAGAACGATCAATATGGATGATTTTTTTTAAGAAATCAACCCCTGCATCAATTTCTCACCAAATTATGTAGAGTGCCGCAACAGATTTCAGTTTTTTCTTATGAAAAACTAAAAATGCAGCAGATGTGACGCTGCTTTATAATCATTCCATATATTCAGTGTTTGAAATCAGTTAGTTGGCACTTTGTTTCTATTGTAAGCACAGATACAAGATTCAAGTTTTGTGATTCGACCATGGAAAGACGACATTTGACTAGAGAAGAGATGTTACGAGCCGTTGGCATGCTCCAAGCTGGGAGCTCACAACGGGAAGTATCCAGGGTTCTGGGAAGTAGCCCAAGTGTCATAAACCGTTTATGGTCGTATTTCAATGAAACAGGTAGCGTAGAAGAACGCCATACAGGACGTTTCAGGATTACTACAGTCGCCCAAAACCGATTTTTGGTTTTACAAGCCAGAAGAGATCGTACTACCACAGCATCTCAATTAGCTCAAGAGCTATCACGAGTTCATAATGTACAAATTTCTGACCAAACTGTGAGAAATCGACTGCACGAAGGTCAACTCCACCCCAGACGTCCTTTAATAGTTCCACAACTGACCCATGGAAATCGCGCAGCTCGTTTAGCTTGGTGCCAAGAACACGTAAACTGGGATCAAGAGAGGTGGGCTACAATTCTCTTCAGTGATGAATCTAGATTTAGTTATTATCCCGATTCGGGAAGAATTCGAATATGGAGGGAACCTGGAAAGCAAAACCGTCTCCAGCATGCTCGAGAAGTTGTTAGACAGGGAGGCGAATCAGTGATGTTTTGGAGAGGTATACGCCTTGGTGGAAAAACTGACCTCGTTTACATACAGAACAACCCCACGGGAAATTCTTATGCAAATGAGATAGTTTTACCTGTAGTGGTATCGTATCTCCAAGCAATGGGTCAAAATCCACTCTTCCAACAAGATAATGCCCCTCCTCATCGTGCAAGAGTTGTCTTGAATGTTCTTGATGAGAATGATATCGATCTTCTACCCTGGCCATCCTGCTCCCCAGATCTGAATCCCATCGAGCATGTGTGCGACACCCTAAAAAGAAATCTCTTGCGTCGTAACGTCTTCCATCATGAACAGGAGCTTCGATTAGCAGTTCAGGGGGCTAGGAATGACTTAGGCAAAAATGTAACAGACAATGCAATATTGAGCATGCCGCGACGATGCCAAAGTGTCAATAATAACAGAGGTGGACTTTCTGGGTACTGAAAAATATAAGTGCTTCCATATCGTTTCGAAAATATTAGTACAGGATTTTTTTTTGTGTTTCACCAAATTTCGTCATTTTCAAATTTCAAATGTTTTTTTATAAAAGGTGCTTTGGAGAAGTCAGATATTATTTTGTTTTCTTGAGATTACATTGTATACAATACATCCTAACAAAAACGGAAAGATTTCTATAAATTCGGATCATGAAATTCATATTTCAAAGTTATTGGTAAGTGTTCCCTAGACTTTTTTGAGGGGTTTATTTCACGAAACATCACAGCCAACCTATAGCACTGAGACACAGAAATTCGAACGCCTGATTCTGCGACCCTTCCTCTAGGTGGCGCTTCAAGTTCAATCTAGCCGACGGTTTGCACGCTAGAAAACGTTGATTCATTTCGTTCATTTTTTCAGTCTTCATCTGATCCATATGCAAGGGAGTTTGTTGATGATTTTTTTCTATCGAAAAGACATATGAAGGTGAGTTTTGGCTTTTGAATTCTATGATGAATGATGTTAAATTTTTGCATGTGCGAACAGAATTTAATTTTTCCTCATCGGTATTTCTATGACCCCTTAGCCATTTCCCGCATTTCTTAGCAGTTTGTTTTATATGCTCGCAAGTTGCGGTTCCTGTTGCGTCTGTGAATTTATTATTTGAAAAGATCATACTACTTTGTCAAAATTTGGGTTTCAGAGAACATATTTATGGCAATGTGATTTTGATTGAACATATCACGAAATTACCTGTTATCACGAACTTACCTGTATAACGAAATTACCTGCCACACTTTTCAATTATTTTCAGAAAAATGCCTCGACAAAATAACGCATATCGAAGTTATGGGATGGGATTGCCTCATTGTTGGAAGCTGCTCGATTAATTCGCGATATAAACTATTCAATTTAAGAAGCTAGCAAGCAGACAGGTGTTCCGTGGAGTACGCTGAAAGATTTCTTGGCAAGAAACGAAAACCATTCAAACAATCAACAAATCGTTCCTAAACTTGGCAGGCCGTTTGCTTTAATTATTGCTCTCAAAGGGCAGTTATTCAACTATATTATAAAGATGCAAGAATTGGGATTCGGATTAACAGTCCAAATGGTTTGTAGAACTACATATCGCTTGGCAGAACATGGAGGAGGACGAAATTTTTTTGGTCGTAATGATAAGCAAGTAGCTGGCAAATGGTGATGGACAGAGTTCAAGAAGCGTTATAACTTGTCTTTGTGTGTTTCGGAAAATCTCGCTGCATATCAAGCGTCCATGGCAAATCCTGAAATCATTGAAGACCTTTTTGAAAAACTAGATTCCTTGGTTACAAGACTCGGAATGAAAGATATGCCTGACAGATTCTGGAATTGAACTAATTGTCAAACCAACTAAAGTTGTTACCTCCATTGGAAAACGCTATATTTACAAAATAGCCTATGCAGATAGAGGAGAATCATAAACTCTGATGGGTTGTATTTGCGCTGATGGATCGTGGATTCATCCAATGATCATCTTCAAGGGAGTAAGACGGAATGACGCTCTGAAAACTAACTGTCTGCTAGATGCTTAAGTTAAACTGTCGCCGAAAGGATGGATTAATAGTGACACTTTTTTCTGGAGTTGTACCAGTTTTTTACTAGAGAAATTCCTGCTGCGCGTCCTGTTGTACTCTTCATGGATTCACATGCCTCACACATCAATCTTGAGGTAATTTCTCTTGCAAAAGCCAATGATGTTTTCCTTTAGACTTTCCCAGTTCACACAAGCCACATGCTACAGCCTCTCGACGTTGGCGTTTATAGATCGTTGAAATCCTACTGGCAAAAAAGCCTTGATGATTATATGACACACCATCCAGAAAAGCCCAACATGACTAAATGCCATGAAATCCTAAATCCAGCATTTATATCGAGCTTATCTCACAACAATATAACGAATCTTCAAACCTTCAAAAAAGCAGGAATATGCCCGCTCAACCATAATTTGATCGCAAAAGAAGCTACAGTCCCTTCTGCATTAACTGATGCCCCTTTGGCAGCCCCTGAAGCTAATGAAACCTGGGTAGCTTCCCAAAGTACCGACCACTTCCAGAAAGAAAAAAGATTCCAGAGCAAAATGTTTAAATGAAATAGAAACTGAGCCTCAGCTGTCAACTTCCGGAGTTACTTCATCCAGACAAATGGAAACATCTGAAGACGACAATCATTGGATATGCGGAAAGTGCAGAAAAAATGATTCTAAAGATGAAAGAAGAAAAACGGAGCAGAGAAGGTGAAATCCTCCTACTGTGAGGTGCCCTACCATGTCAGAAAGAAGATTCTAAGGAAGAACTCTTCATATGCGACACATGCTCCTAAAAAGGATCAGATTATGATGAGGATTAACACTTTTCAACCAATACACGCTATAAACATTTGTTTTATGAATATATTTTCCAGGAACTCTGTTTTCCTATGGTGTCACGAGCTTGCCAACCCATATCACACCTATGAGTATCACGAAATAATAAATTTTTCATTTCATTTCACAATTACCTTTTTTGAAGGTTCTTTATCCAAGATAGACATTATCATCATAATATTTTTTTTCTTCATTCTTCAAGGTGGTTCCATTCAGAATGAGTGGCATGCATAAGCACAAATTTGGTGCTCAAAAACGCAAGGAATATGATAGAAATAGACGAGACAAAATAAATCAATAAACCCGCAGGTAAAGATTGGTTCTCTCTGAAAATTCGTGTAAATCTTGTAGCGGTTCCAAAATTTGCAATTTAAAATGTGGTCTCGTCAAATTCATCTGAATATCACCGTGATGAAGATAATCTTCCATTACTTAATCGTAAGGAACAAAGTCATCATAAGATGGAATTCGTGCATTTATCCTGTCAAAATTATTGCAGAATCTAAAAATGGTGCAATTTTTACCTGCATGGAAGGAAACAGGAAAAGTTCTGGAGATGGCTAGATATAAAAGAGGAAAAATTCTACACTTGGAACAGTATCGTACCACATAGCGATCCAAAGTTGATGAAAATTGGATGTTTCGTCGTGCTTGGAATTGACAATTATGTTCCTTAGAAAAAACAAACCATAAGAAAGATTCTTTTGGTAAGTGTAATTTTTATAAGATAAGTAATAATTCTTTCAATAATAAAAAGCAAGTACTGTGTTTTAAGGAATTTTACTTGATAATTGCGATTCGTAACGCGTTTCACTACACCGTAGCTTCTTCAGACGAATGAATATACAGAAAAATATAAATGAGAATATAACTATAAATGTTCCTGAGTAATTAAAAGCTTATTGGGTTGCTTATTCTTAAGTGGTTATTTATGACAGGTATATCCATAAATTAAGGAATAGATTGCTCCCCGAAAAGATTCAATAGAGGTGAAGGGCTTAAATCTACTTGTTCATTGATGAGTCTACCTGAGTGTTTGTATTTATTAATTTCTAAAGTTTCCCAAAGATCTACCTTCCAATATTTATTATCTGTATGCAAAATTTCAAACTGTGGGTCGAAAGAGTGATTGTTTTCTAACAGATGATTCGCGTAATTTGAATCTGATTTTTATTTGAAAAACTGCGTTTGTGTTCCGATATTCTAATTTATTGTTATTACCTGGTTTGGTTTTATTATTTTTTATATATTTGCCTAAATTATTATTAGTTTGGAAAGCTATGTTGAAATTATTGCTACTTAAGAATGATTTCAGTTTCTCACTTGTAATGCCAACGTAGGTTAAGGTATTGAATTTTTGTTTCAATTTATCGACAGGGTAAACTTCATTCAATGCGATTCTACTTTGTTTTTATTTAAAATATTATTTATTAGTTTGGGATTGTAACCATTATTTTTGGCTATTTGTTTAATCAAATTTAGTTCTTTGTTGAAATTTTCTGGTGATAACGGGATGTTAATCAATCTATGAATAAAACTATTGAATGCTGACATTTTATGTTGATATGGATGACACGACGAGTTATGTATTATAATACCTGTATGTGACGGCTTATGGTAAATTGCGAAAACATGTTTTCCATTTTCATTCGAAATTGTTACGTCTAAGAAATTTATTGAATTATTGCTTTCTATTTCGGTTGTGAATGCAATTTTGGATGTAATGAATTTATATGATTTTCGAAAATTTTCAACTGTCTATCTGTTCCTGTGAAGCAAATAATGATATCGTCTACATAGCGATACCAGTATAAACAATATTTACTGAGTGGATGATTATGAATTAATTTCTCTAAGTTATTCATGAATATTTCTGCTAACAGAGGACTTAACGGATTGCCCATAATCAAGCCGTCTTCAATAGTATAATATTTGTTATTGAAATGGAAATAATTTTGATCTAAACAAATTTGTAATGATGAAAGAATATCTGATTTAATGATAGTATTGACATGATTCTTTTCTAATAATTCTTCAACAAAGTAATACGTATCTTTCGGAGGAATGTTGGGAAATAGATTCTTAACATCAAAAGAAATGAGTTTGGAATTAGGAGGTATAGTGGTATCTTTGATATTGGCAATAAGTTCGTATGAATTTTGACCGAAAATATAGATTTAAAATTGCAATGTTTTATTAGCAAGTCGTTGAGGAATTTTGAAAGTTTGAACGAAGGTGCCGTTACATAAGAAACAACAGGTCTAATAGGGTAATTAGGTTTATGAAGTTTTATCAACGAATAATATCAACCAGAAAATTTCAACAAAGAACTAAATTTGATTAAACAAATAGCCAAAAATAATGGTTACAATCCCAAACTAATAAATAATATTTTAAATAAAAACAAAGTAGAATCGCATTGAATGAAGTTTACCCTGTCGATAAATTGAAACAAAAATTCAATACCTTAACCTACATTGGCATTACAAGTGAGAAACTGAAATCATTCTTAAGTAGCAATAATTTCAACATAGCTTTCCAAACTAATAATAATTTAGGCAAATATATAAAAAATAAATAAAACCAAACCAGGTAAAAACAATAAATCAGGTGTTTATCGATTGAATTGTAATGACTGTGATAATTTCTACATTAGAAGAACACATAGAAATTTTAATATTAGAATATCGGAACACAAACGCAGTTTTTCAAATAAAAATCAGATTCAAATTACGCGAATCATCTCTTAGAAAATAATCATTCTTTCGACCCACAGTTTGAAATTTTGCATACAGATAATAAATATTGGAAGGTAGATCTTTGGGAAACTTTAGAAATTAATAAATACAAACACTCAGGTAGACTCATCAATGAACAAGTAGATTTAAGCCCTTCACCTCTATTGAATCTTTTCGGGGAGCAATCTATTCCTTAATTTTATTGGATATACCTGTCATAAATAACCACTTAAGAATAAGCAACCCAATAAGCTTTTAATTACTCAGGAACATTTATAGTTATATTCTCATTTATATTTTACTGTATATTCATTCGTCTGAAGAAGCTACGGTGTAGTGAAACGCGTTACGAATCGCAATTATTAAGTAAAATTCCTTAAAACACAGTTCTTGTTTTCATTATTGATAATGGAATTTTACCGAGTAAAAGCCTCCCAAATTCAATTAAAAAAAAATAAATAATTCTTTCTTTTTCACCAGAGAAACAGAGAGTGGTTTGATAATGAATGAAAACATTGTTTTTATTGTGAATATTACTATTTTTGAAAATTTTGTTTTACTTTCATTCTTGTTTTGTGATTATTCTATTCGAGGAACCCCAAAAAAGCGTCGAGATCTAAAAGAGAGTGAAAAATTATAAGGACTAGCTTGTGCAGAAGATTAGGAGGGAAAACACGAAAATTTTGGCCAAAGTAAACCGGTTTGACGGTACTTAATTAGAGAAACTTCTTTCTTCTCCACATTACGTATGGCACATGCATATTATTGTAGAAGAAAACCGAGAATCTCAAAGAATTGTGCTGATGTCGTGAAAGATTTTTGGGCCTACACTTCGCTAACTCTGAATCTTGAAAACCTAGAGGAAAGTCCATCATCTATTATGTTTATATTCTGAGGGTAACCCACATTTTTATCTTTTAAATATTACTGAAATATAATAGGTTGTTTACAGAGTTATTTCAATCAATAGATTATTAATCTTTATCCAATTACATTTGTCAGATTAATTATGCATTCAATGTACATCAAGTGTGGTCATTTGACAGAAGTTTCGTATAAAGCTGTCGTATACTGATTACCAATAGAAGGTTAGGTTATTATCTGAGCATCTCATTTGCTGAAGTTCTTAATATCACATCGAGTAAAACCGCAGTGATATGTATGTCACAGCCTGTATATCTTCCAATCCACCTGTGAGATGCAACAAAACTGCAATTCCAGTTATTAAATCAAAGCGTTCGTTACGACACTGTGAACTAGGAAATGGATGAAAATGAAAGTTTGATGGAGCTAGGTACTATGGATATGTTAACATAATACATATCAACTGTCGTTATGTTAGCACGTAAGTTATTTACGGTACTTGATGATCCCCTCCATATTTCGTTTTATGAATGGCACCTAGACAAGGGAATTATGCTTTATTCAATAGTTAGAATTCTAATTTCACGGTGTTTCGAATGTGAAACCGGAAGTAAAAATAAGACATTAAATAATGAAATTAAACTATCAATTTTACAGGTTCAGTCGAAAGTTTGGAATAACATTCATAAATCTTCATCGTGTACGTAAATTATATGAGACAATTTTCATATTAAGTTGATTATTAATTATGACACTCTTAGTTTTATAAGAAAATATAATAAAAATTGGAGATATATGCCTATGAAGTTTAGACCGCTTGACAAGTTCGAATCAATTTTCATTCTTTAAAAATTCTCAAATATATCAGCATCAGCTCATTAGAATCAGGATGATAAAAATTACTTGGACTACTGGAAAAACAATTCTTCAACAAATCTTTTTCTGAATAGATCTGAATTTTCGATTTTGTGCGTTAGTTCCTTGACGCAGTGTATATGAATCGATCGTTAAATGGATTTGGAAAAACCAGCCATTAGGTATGCAGTTCTCACAAGGGGTTAAGTAATTTTTCTATCCTTTGGAGCAATGTGTCAATATTAGACGTATTGTTTAGATAATTTTGAATCTTTTTATGAATTAAGTTTGATAATCTTTATATCTAATTTTGGAGGAACGACCAGTTTGACCTATATAGAAATTATTACAGTTTGAACACAACTCAAAAACCTCTGATTTATTCAAATTCTCTATTTTTTTAACATTACATGAGAGTTATGACAACATATCCACTTATACTTATATGTCCAGAAAATGTTGAAGGGATGAATTTTTCGGATTTGCCGGTACTTATTATTGGATATAAACTAAAACTAAAGAGACTCAATAACTGCTAAACTATTCGTTTCTGGACAAAAAGCAGTAACAGGTCATTTTTTGTCTGAAGGAGGACATCTTTTAACGCACGGTGATTTTATTTTACATCAACCCCCTAAGCAGGGGTACACAAAACTCATTTTATTCTCAACACAAATGTGTGGTAATTTTTGGGTTTCGACATATTCGGGAGAAGATACAGACGTGTTCGTCAAAAGACGAGTTATTTTCAGTGATTGCAAAACCTGTCGATTTCGAATGAACATTCTCGAAATACTGATGTATTTTGGGGAAAAATATCTCTAAGCAGTGGTACTTCCACTACACCCTTTCAGACACCCCCTCAGATGAAGGTGTCAACCCCTCAAATCTTCGAATTGATCAGTTAGATTGAGTAATAACTCATTAGAAGGGTTTCAGAAGTTCTAGAATATTGTAGACAAAATTTTTGCTTCATCTGCAATATGATGAAGATACAGGGTGAATTAATAGAGAGCGATACAGTGTTTGCGAGGTCTGCTGATTTTGGATGGAGATTCAGAACACGTTTGTTTGGTTTTCAAATAATAGAGCTTATTCATATAAATACCAACATCTTGGTGAGTAAGAAAAAATTGAAAATTGAAAAGTTGAGTACACAATTGAATTTAACATACCTGATACATTTTATAGGTCAACTCGGTATCAATCGAACAAATGTTCAAAGTGTTCGCCGCCAGCTTCCGAACACAATTACAGATTTTGCTCGAAACGTTCCCGGACATTACGTAGCATTTCAGGGGTTACACTATTACACTCGACTACAATCCGTTGTCGTAAATTCACCAAATCTGCTGGATCAGTTTTATAAATTTGACTCTTCAAGTGGTCCCATAAATAAATCCAATGGTGACAAGTGGGGGAACGTGGGGACCATTCTGTAGGGCCTCTTCTTCCGATACATCGATCAGGAAATTCTTGATGTAGATATTGTCGAACAGGAAGTGTAAAATCCGGGGGGGAGGGACACAATTCTGCTGAAACATAACATCCTCTTCTGAATAGCTAGGATCATTTTCCAAAACTTCAGTTATGGCCGGATTGATTAGTTCTTCAAGAAGTTGGAGATACATTTCTTCTGTCAGATTTCCTGATAAGAAAAATGGCCCAATCTCTTCGTTTATAGGGCCGGTGATTTGTGAAACTTGGCCCTCTTCAAGAAGCGAGTAAACAAACACCTCAATTCTTTCCAGGCGTCTACTCATGTGATGTAACAGGTTCGCCTATTCCTGGGGACCGCGCATAAAAAAAATCAGGCAATTCCCATTTATGCCAACCCTAACATTCGATTTTTCAGGATATAGGGTATGTACTTCACGAAAGATTCTGGGATTAGAGTCCGACCAGAACCGACAGTTAAGACGATTTACAGTGCCATTCAAAAAAAAGTACATTCATCCGAGAAGCAAATATTGTAGAGAAAGTGGGGATGGTTTGCGATTCGCTCACTTATTATTTCACAGAATTGCACTCTGCGGTCAAAGTCATCCTCATTCAATTCCTGGACCATCTTCATTTTATACAGATGGAATTTGTATTGTTTGAAAACTCGTCCAATAGTTCTTCGACCCAATACTTTCCAATTTTTTCAACTGTACTCAGAGTGGGACCCATCACTACTTGCCCAAGCAACGCAGTTTCCATTTCCTCATTTCGTATGGGTGTTTCGACATCCTCTCTTATCCTGTTCTGCACAGAACCAGTTTCTCTAAATTTTTCCGCTAATTACAAAATGTACTTGGCACTTACATGTTTGTCGTCATGGCGTTCATTGAGAATAGCAGCTGCCCTATTTGCACAAGTATTATTGATGAAAAAATTTCAATAATTTCTACTCTTTCAGCTATTAAATAAACCATTATACTGGTATGGATCCAACCCGTAAGTGTGACAAGCAGCCAGATGAACAAACAAACTAATTCGGATTTCATTCATCAAATACAAGCAATCTGGAAAAAAAAAAACTGCCGGATTTGTTGTTGAGAAATCTGCATTACAACTGTGTGATTTCATATGAACATTTTTCTGTAACGAGAACTTTACTTGAATTCGTTTCATTTCAACATTGGATACCATGCTGTTAGAGGCGTTTCACATAGGACGATCGGTTACGTATGCGGTCGTGAGGCGTGCGGGCCATTACCCTAGTGGTTGTCTTCACATGTCTGCGTTCCATCAGTCCGTCGATGGGGAACATTTTGGCGATTCAACCGATGACACAGAGCGATCATCGCTTCGTTACGAAAAGGCTCTTATACTATGTATGAATTTCTCCATCATTAACCCTGTATCCTCTTTATAAATATAATCGGATTCAAAAATTCGTTTACTATAATCCAATAATTCTAAATACCTATCCAATGAGCTATAACTCGGACTAATTGATCAATTCGAGGATTTGAGGGGTTGACACTCTCATCTGGGGGTGTCTGAAAGGGTGTAGTGGAAGCACTACTGCTCAAAGATATTTTTTCCAAAAATACTATAGTATTTCGGTGAATGTTCATTCTGAATCGACAGATTTTGCAATCACTGAAAATAGCTCGTCTTTGGACGAACCAGCCTGTATCTTCTTTCGAATATGTCAAAACTCAAAAATTATTACACATTTGTGTTGAGAATCAAATGAGCTTTCCTCGACCTATCTTCCCTATTCAAAAATTTGAGTTTTGTGCACCCTTGCTTAGGGGGTTGATGTAAAATAAAATCACCGAGTGTTAAAAGATATCCCCCTCCAGACAAAAATTGACCTGTTTCTGCTTTTAGTCCAGAAACGAATAGTTTAGCAGTTATTGAGTCTTTTTCGTTTTAGTTGCCCCACCCGGTATGTAATCGTTTTCGTTTCCGTATTTTCAGTAAAGTCACGATGATAGCCGTTTTTGTGAGCTATAGTTTCAATTTCTTTTTCAAGATGTTCTAACGAAAAGGAAACGAGAATGCTCTGTAAATCATTGAATTGTAGGCTGAAATTTTATATGAATTTGGGTGGTTTGGAATCCTTGAGAATACGTATATCTGTGCTGGTAAGTTTTCCAAAGATAATAAAGTTACTTTGAGTGGGAAATTGAGAGCTCTAAAAATAATATTTGATGGTTTGACTCTATTTAGAATTGAATTTATTCTCATTTTCAGATGGATACTGTTTATGAATTCGAGAAAATGAACGTATGTATGTCATCGGCAAGTTGGAGTTTAGTACTTTTTTTCTATGCTAGACATGAATATATTGTAGTTTGCATGAATCCAAGCCCGATGCAACTATATGGTCTGATAAAAATAAACAAAGATAATGCTCTGATCCGTCCAGTTCTCTCATTTGTTACAAGTAATAACAAAATATGATATTCAAAAGAATGACAAAATTTACTCCTAAACACACAACAAAAAATTCAGTGAAATCAACCTAAGAATTAGAGAACTCCCCTTTACCGAATAGTACGTACCTCATGAGCTTAGATGTACACAATATGGTTTCAAACATTACGAGGAATTGAAGTATCAACTTAAGGTCTGATATTTTAGAACAATCATATGTTAAACATTTCAAACATTACGAATTTATAATTCTTTAGGAGTTATACATACAGCTTAATTATCTATTTTAATGAAAAGATATGAACAACCAATCGGTATGGCAAATATATATACATAGAAAATAAAGTACTCAACTCTAACTTGCCTGTTGAAATTCAATTTTTATATATCTACGTCGATTATATACTTATTTGCCCGAACGGTATACCCAGACGATTCAATCATTTTCTCAAGATCATAAACAGTATACATCCGAAAATACCTTTTATCTTTTTAGTCTTAGTAGCTTCGAATTCATAATTGAATGGTTAGTCAGTGATTCGAATAAACAAAATTATTTCACCTAGGGCACCTTAAAAATTTAACAAAATATTACGATTATGATATTTTTTTCTCATTCAGGTATAAGGCTTTCCATTCCATATTCTGGTACCCCCTCGAATTGGATTAACCTTTGCATGGATTATGACGGTGGCTACATGAGTGTCAATCACTCAGGATTTCAATGAAGATGTACAGAGTCTGCCATCTAACCTTTTTTTTTTGAACTAGCGGTTATTTTGACACTGGTAACCTCAACGATACTTACGGTTTGACAAAAAATTAGTTTTGTCATTCCTCTAAACGAAAATGGTTGTATATATGCTTGAGGATTGCATGAAAATAGTGCAGTTTTACTCTGAAAATCATGATAATGTAGCAGGATGTGTGCGAAAATTACGTACCGTCAGCTCTGTATGTGGGTTTTCTTTTGAAACAATTTAGACAAACTGGCACTATTATTAATAACCATTCGCGTAATAAGCTAAAAACATAATCGCACAATCGAGAATATTTTGATCGAATTTGTCATGCCGTTTTAGACATCAGAGTGGAGTCAGCTGTTTTTGTGAGACAACTTTTCAATTGGGTTAAGAGTTACTATAGGCATAGGACACAAGTTGCCAGAATAAAAAATTTCAAATCATCAATTATTTCTGTAACTTCTGGTGTTCGACAGCAGCCATTTGGTCCCACTTTTGTTTTCGTTTTTCATTAACGTTAATGGTTCTGTCATTGAGCACTCTGACTTTCTGCTCTATGCTGATGACCTTAAAATTTTCAACAGTATCAATGACATCACTGATGCATTGTCCCTTAAGGCAGATTTGGATGATGGTTTGTCAGGAATGGCTTGGAGGTCAGTTTGGATAAATTCCAGTGCATTTCTATTTTTTTAGTTAGATCAATAGTACCAAACTCAACAGGGGTTGATGTTGTTAGAGATCTTGGGGTGTTGATCGAATCACGAGTTACTTTCAAGTTTCATTTCGACACAATTGTGAACCGAGCATTCAAAACCTTGGGCTTTATTAGGCGCAACACAGCTATGTTTACAAGCTGTGACATTTTGAAATTGTTATTGCAGGCCTATTCTTGAGTACGCCTCAACTGTCTGGTCCCTTTCTATTTGGAGCATCGAATGAGATTGAGGGGGTCCAGAACAAACTTCTTTATATATCGTATAAAATGTCTATCCCTAGGATACAGTCTGCAACATTTGTCAGGGCTGATGTGAACATAACAAAGGTATCCGAAAGAAGAAGTGTGCTGGATCTTCTCTTTCTCTGTAGATGTCTTGATGGTCAGGTGGATTGTCCCGATTTGTTGTATCAGATTGATCTATATGTTCCTGGGAGGATTACTAGTAGTGGGCCTCTCTTCATCGGACAAATTATTATGCCAACTCACCTGTTTGCCGTTCGCTACGATCAGCTAATAAGTACCTTAATGCAGACTGGTGTTTCAGCTTTTCGCCTGCTGAATTGAAGTCGAAGATTCATTCAATTATTTTTCCTACTGAGTGGGGGTATTTGATTGATTTCAATTCATGCATATTGTTTTTGTTCCTTTTTTCTTATATTGTAATTTCAAGGTTCATACCGTTGAATAAATAAATAAACATTAATAAATATCGCTGCTGTTGTCGAAAGTTTGCTCGAGTCGCAAGGAACATCAGTGAAGCATCGTTCTCAACAATTGAACATTTCAGAGATATTGAGATGCTGAGATGAATTTTGCGTGAAGATCGTGGTATGACGCCGTACAAAATTCAAATGGTTCAGGAATTGAAGCCACGAGACCATCTGTTGCGTTTTCACTTTACCGGTTGGGCTTGCGACCAGCTTGAAAACGACGTCCATTTTTACCAAAAAAACTGTTTGAATGAGAAGCATTTCTATTATGGCGGATAAGCAAAACACCAAATTGCAGCTTCTAGGGAACTGAAAACCCGCATGTTATCATGGAGAAGCCGATTCATCCTCAGAGAGTGACGTTTTGTGCGGATTTCTGTCGGGATGCATCATTGGGCCATTTTTTTAAAATGAGACAGTAGCCGCTATTAAAGTCAATGGCGAGCGGTACCGCGCCATGATTAGCGATTGGTTCTTCCCGTTATTTGAAGAGGAAGACTTGAACATATGGTTTCAACAGGACTGCGCTCCGTGTCACACAGCCAACATTACGATAGATCTTCTCGCATATTCTTCGAAGATCGAATTATCAGTCGAAATTCTTATCTCGTTTGGCCGCCTCGGAGCTGTGAGTTGACACCGTTGAACAATTATCTTTGAGAGGCCGTTAGAGATAAGTGTTATATGGATAATTCATACACAATTCAAGCTTTGAAGGACAACATTTGTGCTACCATGGCTGAAATAGAGCTGCAAACAATCGATAATATGCTCACCGTATAGGGTCCGAATGAATTTCAAATTCAATTTCATACTTTTGACCAACCCTGCAAACCATTTTCATTAAAGTACATGATTGCTCCGATGCGATTTGAATCAATTCTAAAAGGTCTTATGGCTTCATGAAAAATAATTCTATGGAAAATAAATGCAGTTTTCGTCAAAAACAACTAAAAGTTGCAACTAGAACGTTTAAAGGAAATTGTCATGCCTACTTCAAAATAAAATAAATACTTGCGGTATGCTTTGACATTCTTATAGTTTTCTACAATATATATTCAATATCTTCTTATGAATACTACCATTTACAATATAGATATAGGTGAGACCTTCTCGAAGCTACATCATTTTTCTAGATATTCCTTCCTGATTACCACTTTTTCATACAAAATTGAATTGAATTGAGAACATTCAATTATGATGTAAAAACATAAACTTTTATTTACATATCTAACAGCCAAATTCGAACTTTTGCAACAAAAAGGAAGGTGGCCATTTGAATTTTATAATTGATTGAAAATCCTTCACTAAAAATCATTACAAATTCAAAGCAATTAAACAAATTATACCATGGAAACTTTTGAACATAGATAACAAATTTAGATATTCAAATAGGGTCAAGTTCTTTCCTCCTCGTTCTATTTTTATCCTTATCGATATTATTCATGGCTCAAATTATCGATTCAAAACCTCTTAAACTAAAAAAAAAACGAAGTCAATCAACTCACCACAGAAAACTAACCCCCATACCGTGCCAATGTGACGTCCTGTCACAAAGTAGCAATTTCACAACAAATGTCAAAATACAGGGATAAACTTCACTCAACTACAATGAAACTGATTGAACACTACGATTAATGTTTTTTCATACATTTTAAAGCGTAATTTCTACATTTATGCCATCTAGAAGGGTTAATGAAGGTTATGTTAGGAATCACAAAAGGGGACTCTCGGCACTAAGAATGAAGTTAGCGGTCGCGAGTGCTAGGCCAGCTCGCATCGAAAACAGAACATCATTTTCCTTCCCTTTCCCCCGCAACAACCGCACTAGTCCACGGTTGAAAACACGCGTTTTCCCCCACTATCGAGGAATTCAATCGGTCTATCAAGTAAGCATATGTACATTCGAAGCAACAAGTTGTTGCAATAGAATTAGATTGAAGTGGTTTCGTCGTTTAGTCCGATTGGTGCTGACGAATGAAAGAAGCGCGATTAGGTATTTTTTCGACGTTAAATTTTCGTCAAATTGTAAGCTTCCCTTGACCATATATCTTATTTTCTATGCGAGGTACTTAGTTGGTCAATGATGTTAGGTAAGTATACATAATTAGATTTGAAACAAGTGCCAATATATTGCAGTTTCTATCATATTTGAAAAAATGACAATTTAAGTTTGACGACTCAGTTGAAACCAAGTCGATTTCGGTTTCAATCAAAATTGCTGGTGACCTGTTGCCTCTCTCACGATTGAGAGAAAAAATTTTGCTAGAGAAAGAAGAGAAAAATCGCGATCTACGCATGATGACAGATGTGCTCACAAATGTATCTGGTCAAGAATTAACAACTGAAGACATTGAAGAATGGGTTGTAGGAGATAATGAGAATTATCTCTCTGAAGCTGAAATAATCAACAACATAGAAAGTGACGAGGATGCAGAAGAACTTGAAAAAGGCGTAACATAAAGAAGCTCTCTTGTGGTTCAACAAATGTTTGGCACCAAATATTATTATTCTCATCTTCGTTCATTAAAACAGAAAACGATCCAAGACTTCTTCAGAACCTAAAAATGATGTGTGAAATGTATCACTTTCTTAAGAATATATAGTTATATTTTCATGTTTTTCTGTGAATCACAATAATTTTGAGTGTTTCAATGAATATTTTACGTTTTTCAATAAATATTTCACGTTTTCGATAAATATTTCACGTTTTTCAATAAATATTTCACGTTTTTCAGCCCTGTCTTTTCTTCACTATTTCATTTCAATTACCTCGATAATCCGAATATTTCAGTAATCCGAACAATCCCTGGTCCCATATGATTCGCATTAGAGAGGTTGTACTATAGATATAACTTTATGTGTAGTGACGTTTTCGAAATGAATACAATTGAATGCTTGTATCTGACGCTGTCAGTCCACCGCTGTTATTAGTGTCTGAATGTATTGAAATCCTATAAAGATTACTGCTTCTCGAAACAAGGATTGGTATGGTTGTCGTAGTCAATCATTTCGAAGAAAATCTCAAAAAACCGAGCTTATTGGGGATGTATGGCGAAAAAACTGCTAATCTCACTGGGAGCTTGGAAAAATTACTCCCATTTCCCTTCTCAAATTCCGTTTCAGCTAACAGGCTAAAAACTAGAATCTCGAAGTAGAAAAAAACACCATGTCATAATTAATTATAAAGTGGTGAAGTGGTTCAAAGCAAGCTTCTCACCTTTAAGATTCCAGTCCTGGATAATGTCTATTATGACCTACTACAATGGAACCTAGTGAGGATGTTCAGATCCTCTTTAGTTTCTGGATGTTAACTCCTTACCAGTACATAACAAAGTCTATCAGGACTAGAGGGTCGTTTTCTTATTCTGAAACTATAACCCATGTACACCAAAACTATGTACTGATACCTCCCGTATGGCAGGACTTATACAAGAATCACTAGACAACAGATAATATACTCTTGGAATACTCATAGATATAGTAGGACCATCCAACATTACTTTTTAGCTATCAATTAACTCTGTTTGGAGTGAGGTCGAGAAAAAAAGTCCACAAGGCAGCGTGATATAGCTACTACTAAGAAATATGAGTCTTGAAGAGAGAAATCTAATATCCCACTAGTTATCTATGAACTCTATAAAAATTATGACTCTCTTTCATAGAAGAAGAAAACTATACGCATCATATGAGTTGAAATGTGCCATTTTTAGCTTTAGTATAGAATTAACATAACGCTTTCAAATATTTCAAAGTGTCAAAAATTCATTGTTTCAATTAAACAATTCCTGATAACTACACGGCGTAATTACGGGTTGTTCTCAAATATTTATTCAGTTATTGACTTGAAAAAGAGTCATAATGACAAACTTGATATCAGTCAATAAACCATCGGAAAATGATTACAACCAACCCCTAAAATGAAAGTTCAGGATATTAAAAAGAATGGAGGGAATCAGCGGTAATCTTTTGTATGATTCGAGAGAACAAGGAAAACAAAACTATCTCTTTCGTCATGGATACATCAATTACACCTATAATCTGTGAAAGTGAGTGAGTTGTAAATGAAGAATGGAATCAGTATAATTCCAGTATTTGTCCAATTCAAAGATTGGACAAAGTTCCGGATGAGAAGATTACTTACCCAAATCGTTTTTCAAAGCTGACTGTCTATGGATATATGAAGGAATTATATTGCAGATGACATGAAACCGGGTACTATTCAATCAGACAAAATAACACTGCTTAGGTGTGAACGAGAACAGAGCAAAAGTGAACATTGGCACCCCAAGTCTGCTTATTTTTGGTGAATATTTTTGCTCATTCCCAACATTTGATTAACTCCATTGAAGTAGAATTTGGTAATGAATGAAGAGTTCAGTACAACACCATGATGTTTGGGATTGAAATTATGGTTCAATCATCGAATCATCATCAGACCCCAACAACTTCGACCAGAACGACAGAAATCTATATCATTCATCAACTCACTCCATTTATTCTTCCTACCAGAATTCGAGAACTTCGAGAAGCATCAGCCTTTTGTATAGAAGGAATTCTGCTGTTCCCGCTTTTATAGAATATTTGATTCCTTCGAGGTTGAACGTTTTTGATACAGGGTTAACGAATCTTGAAGAATTCCTACATAATGGTGCAATCCATCTTAGATCACTATTTACGTGTTTGGAAGAAGTATCGAATATTGTTTTTTAAGATGAAGTATATGTTTTAGAGGTACAGTATATCAACATTTCTTTGGACACTGTTTCATCATTTGACTGTCGAATGGATCCATAGGAAATTAGCTACAGAAACATATCACGTAAAGTTGAGAAAACAGTGGGTCCTGCAAACGAATTGCTAGGGTATCGTTAGCATTCCTATGATAAATCAGACATATTGTTGCTGTGTTCACTATGCCTTATAGCATTAGATCGTTTAAGGCCCCTCCGACCAAGCATATCCGTACATTTTGAGACTCACTCTATTTTCCTTCGCCGACTTCATCGAGGTCAATTCGTCTCCGTAGATCATCTGCAGCACTCGTTGCCACGAGTCGACTCTACAGACAACCAATGCCGTCCGCCATATTGCCAAACCCCCGTTGTCTGCTAACGAACCGCCTGTTTTAATTAATCTAACATTTACGTTCACGAGTGCCTGTGTGAACCATCGACGTTTGTTCTTAGTGTGTGTGACCCCATCCCGGTAGCAATATGGTTTCTTTTAAGAGCATTTTAGTTGCATTTTGTAAAACGCTAACGAACCTCGAATAATTCATACATAATGGAGCAATCCATCTTAGATTAATATCTACCTGTTTGGTCATAGTAAGCCACTTACCCCTCTTGAAATTTCATCCAGACGTCTAAGGTAAATTCAGTATGATGAGCAGAAAACCCAACGACAATATTAATAATAATAATAATAATTTATTATACACAAAAGAATACATCAAATTTGTGTACAACAATATACGGAAACCCCATTTAAAAAAAATAATACAATAAAATTTACAAATTATAACAGGCCTTATTGCTGAAAGTACAAGGTAAATTAATCATTAAAATTTTCCTAACAAATTTCTTGTATTAGTCCTAAAACTGTGAACAGAAAACGAAAAAATATCCAACTCCCTTCCAGAACTATTCACAAAAGAAAAACAACGATATAGGAGAAACTTAGAACTGTAATTATGTCTACATAGTTTGCAACGAAATAAAGGTGTGAATCTAGTTAGCCTTCCGGGTAAATTGGAATTAATCGATCCTAATAATTCCGAGCAATCAACATGTACATTCAAAATCTTATGAAATAAACACAAGTCCAATACAATTCGTCTATTCTTCAAAGTATCAAGACCGAATGAACACCTCACAATATCAAGACCCTACTCTGCTACATTTATTTATGACCTGTAGGAAAATACCGCAGAAACTTACGTTGAACTTTCTCTAAATTATTCACATCACAAAAATAATATGGTGACCAAACACATGATCCGTACTCCAAGTTAGATCTGACCAACGAACAGTATAATGTCTTCATTGTGTCTGCTGAGAAATCCCTACCGTTTCTGACCACGAAACGGTAGGCCTTGGCCGTAATGCTACGCAGGTGATCCTTAAAATCAAGTTAGGAGTCAAGGATAATACCAAGATCCCACACATTGGACACTCCTCAAAGTCTGGCCGTTTGAGCTGTATTCCCTAAATAGAGGAGAACTTGATGAAAGTTGATAACTAGCAAGAATCTCATAAACTTCGCAGAAAAAATGGACTGGACATCATTAATAAATATATTAAAAAGAATAGGACCAGGGTGAGAACCCTGGGTGACACCAGACATTGCGCAGAACTCTCTCGATAAAATTGTTTGTATTTTACAATGAAATCCGAAATGCTTCTAATTTAGCAATCAATAGATTAAGGTTAACCCGATCGAATGCTTTCGAAAAATCTGTATACACTTAATCTAACTGAAAGCCTCCTTCAAAAGAATCCACAATATCCTCAATTTATTAAATCAAGTTTGTGATGGTGGAACGTCCCCTTCTAAAACAATGCTGCTCGCTTATTAATGCTTCATTGCATTTCCAGGGCAGAGAGCTGCACAACAAGCTATCCAGTATTTTAGGAATGGTTTATTGTACAGCGACTCCTCTGTTATTTCTCACATCTGATTTCTCTGAAAATGGGGACGTTAAAGCTCTGCTTCCAAACTGACAGAAACTGTCCCATATTGAGAGATATTCTGAAGAGTCTTCTAATAGGCTCAGCCAAGACACTAACACACTGTTTTGAGAAGAAACAGGGGATCCCATGTGGTCCATAACTCAACTGTGGATTCGCACCACAGACGACCTCAAAAATCTCTCTAGGCGAGAATCTGATGGACGACGAGTGGATGGTATTAGCAAACTCAAATCTTGGAGGAATCAACATTTCATTACTATATACTTCGGAGAAAAAATTATCAAAGAGATTAACCGTCGCCTGACCATCTGAACCAGAGACACCATCTAGCTGCAATTGATTTGATATTGAGATCAATGCTAACTTTGAGAAAATCTGAAGGAATTTTACGATTGACTGGTGATGGTACATAGTCTACATCATTTGAAAACAATCAAATAGCAGGATAATAATCTCGATTCCATCTGGCAGAAGGTATCACGCCTTTTGACTTTGCACCAAAGATGTGCTGCTAATTATATATTTCTATTCACTTAACAAGGCATTGCCACATCTATCATTTTCAGTAGATGCCCATGAATTATGGTGACAGTTGGGCATATAGCTCCTAGAGGCTTATAAATATTGAAAATTAAACGTTTTCGTATACTGAATATACTTTCGAAAATAATTGATAACGAAATAGACAGAGCTCAGAAGAGAATCGATGTTCTTCGCCTCACAGACCTGAGTTTCGGTCGTAGTATGTGTCCTTGTTAATTAAGAACCATAGTCATTATTGTCCTTCGAAATACCTTCAACATTACAACTCAATAACACAATAACCTGTCTCTTATGACTCGAAGGTACGTAATGTCCAGATTCGGTCTTCCAGGTTATGGTCAATATATTCAACTCATAAAAAACAAAACTTTAGTCCTAAAAAGCACCAAAAATAGGTAACCATCCCCCTCAAAGAAAAATACTTGAAATTTATGAAGAATCATAATAAAATTATTTTGAATGGCATAAGACCATAAGATCTATGGTCTTATCAAAGTGTTGTACAGGAAGCCACATGAACAACTGCAATTTGAAGTATATGCTAAATACTACTAAATATTTTAATCTATTTCACGAACGTTGTGTTCTCCATTACAATATGTCTGATGTTAGTTAATGTAGAGACTGAAGTAGGGTTTGATGCAAGGAGACGCCTGCTTGGGAGGTTCTAAGGATAATTTCACTACTACTGCAGGAAGAACCGAACTCCACTCGACCAAAACTACTTCTGTAAAGAGGCAACAAACTTCAAGAAATGACAATCAAAAAAATCAGTACCAAATAAATTTCAAATCTGCACCAATGGCTCTGAGACGAAAGTTATCTCAGGATGTGGAATAACTACAAGATCATTGAATGTTAATGGGTTACGGGTAGAGCAACAAATTACAGACGAAACTGATTTGTATGAACGTATGAAGTGCAAATTTAATTTTATTTGATGAAAACTTACATAGTCTTCTATATATACTAAACTAGCACAATTAGCTTTGGACCAAGCACAAGTAAGTAACCTTGAAGCTTTGTAGACAATTGCAGCGTTGAAAAATCAACATCTCTCTGAACTATATTTCAGTTTTAACTGGCTAATTTAGCCACGAGAAAACATGTATATGCATATGCATATTCCCCATAATATTCAGAAAACAGTGGTTCTTACAAAGAAGGGACACTTTCCGCTACCAAATTTTGGAAGTATTTGTTCGAAGTGGGAAATAAGAAGAAAGGATAGGTGAACACAGCGCTAGAAAATCGGTTTCCTGTATTTCATTCACCAATAGTAGAAAAACAGCTCCTGGATACATAACTACCTACATTGAACGTGTACTGTGATAGACAAGCTTCGTTTCTCTTAGAAGAACGGACAAGGAAACAAGAGTTGTCTCGGTGAAATTGCAACTATCTTGCACATAACTCTTTCAAAGAGCTGGCTCGGTGGCGTATGGGATATGATGCTCGTCTCCTGCGTAGAGTTATCTGGGTTCAATCCCCACAAAGTCGGTGCGATTTTTCGGATTCTGGGAAACGCTTGAGTTTCCATCTGTCGGAGGATATGTAAAGCCGTCGGTCCTGGCTAACAGAGATGTGTTGGACATTAAAGATCCCTTCCCTCGACATGAGAGGGGTTCGGCAAAATTCCCGGGTTAGTGAGGTGACAGAATTCCCCGGCGTGTCATTGTCTGAAAGGCGGAAATAGAGCACGTTAAAGGAATAACAAACAAACAAACTCTTTCAAAGGCTACATACGTGGGATTTATTATCGGGATTCCTAACATTACGAGTTTACCAACCTTTCTCGTTTTTCCATCTCATGTAGATTGATTGAACTGGTGAGATTTTAATTTGAGAAAAAATAAGACACCAAAGGGTGCTATTTAACATAAGGAGGAAGGAAGCGTCTAAGCCTTCGAGAAGAGAAACTATTTGCCAACCTTTTCTCAGGTGGGAGAAACATTTTTATTTTTTACTGAATGACTCTGTGAACTTCGTATCAGCTTCATCACATTCATCACTCTATCGTGACAAAAATGAGGACAAAGTAACGGTTTTCGGATGAAAGTGTCGAAATTCTAGTTTTTTTTCATTTAGGTAATGATATGATATACACGTGATGGAGCTTGTTATCATCCATAACAATAGTTGTCATTTTTATGGTTCCAATATCGCAGAGAGCAATGTTTAGTTTGTAGCTTCGTTTTGCCGATGATGAAGCATCAGAATGAAATTGAACTAATACAGAATAAATGTTTTTTCTTCTGTTAAAGGAATAATTGAGAGTCCATCCGTTCGAAATCAGATAAAAAAGGACAATCAATTTTTGTGTTTGACAATTAAAAACGTGGATTTTCGAAACAGTGACTTCAATTGCTAAACATAAGAATATGTAATCCCCAACCATAATCATAATTTCAAAATTATTTGTGAGATATAAAGCGAAAATAGTCTTAATGCTACCAACAACATGAAATATAAGAACATAAACAAACTGGGTCTTGAACCAGTCTGTAACTGGATGGGAACAAAAGGACTACTGAGATAGCCACCTCGATAAGTTTGATAAACCCCGTTCGATTTTATCTCTGGGGCTATCTCATGGATTTATTGTATGGACAAATCCATGATATAGAAAAGTAAAAATTAAGAAATTTTTCAGCTTCAATCACCAAAAGTCAAATTCAAATGCACTCAGATGTGCTTTTGGACGTTGCTTTTCTTATATCTGAATAATGGAAATATTTCTGAGTATTTAAAATATTTCTCATTCGTTATTTTTGATATTTCCTCGTTCATGAGAAATACATAACTTTTTTCTTATTAGCAGTGGGCTTCATGGTTGTGAGCCCAAAATTGAAATATTTGGGATAGTTTGTGTGAATTCGTAGCAGCATAATAATTAAAACCACAGAATGTTCAACTCTGGAAATATTCGCATTTTTGAGTGAATTTATCAGGCATGTTGTATATATTCGGAAATAGGAAAAATACTTTCCCCATTTCAACTGAAAACATCTAAATTAAAAAAACTATTGAATACCTAAAGGAGAGCCCGTAGAATGTAAAAATAGGTTTCATCTTACTTTGATTGAGCAAACGAGATATTGGCATATGCCGAAATCCAGGGAAATCAAGACATCCGGAATAACTAAACATAAAGATAGCTGCGATTTGTTTTCACCAATGAATTTTCCCCGAAAATCGAGGACGGAGAAGGGCAGGTCCTTTTCTCTATTTGCTGTATTTCACACAACTGCCGACCTAGAATATCGCCCTTTACAGCTCGTGCCACCATAAGGAAATGAAAATACATTTGGATTTGCAGAGAGTTATAGTAGTTATGTCTTGCTACTATGATCATAGTAGGTGTTTCAGTTAAGTAGTTAATAATTTCTACAGGAGATTCCTCATCAAAAAACATGGAAAAGAAAACAAAAAAAATACAGTGAGTTGAAGAACTTTTTTCTCGTTTCTGTTGGAAAATCTTGTAGTTTACGAGGGATTTAGCCCCAATTAGTAAGTAAGTCCAGTAGTTGCGAGAATATACATGTTGATATTTATTCAGGGCCAAACTACCTTTGACCACATCAAGGTCATAGTGCAGTGCGCCACCGTTCTTTTCAAAAATATATAATGAAAAGGGATGAGAAGGAATAGCCAAGAGTGTGTTATAAGAAATCACATTTCACTATAACGAAATGGAAGAAAGCAGGTAGATGATGATATGCGATATTTAACGAAAATAGAAGCAACAAACAAAAATAATGTTTTTTTTAATGAACTATAGAAATTGTTTACACCTAGTGTTAAGCGGCGATTCATTAAAGGCAACATCCTATCGAAAATGCCTGGCGTATTACCTATTCTCTCACATCCATCCAAAACGCGTACCTACATGCAATTCATATATGGTAGTAACATGTTGTGGGAATAATAGGCTTTTCAAATGCTCCAAGACGAAGTACTCTAGGTGGTACAGATCGAGAGATCGTAAAGACCAAGCTACACAACCGCCTTCACCTATACATCTATTAGGATGTGCTTAATTGAAATGATTCCCCATTATTAGTTCAAAATGTCAAGCGAGTACACCATCATGTATAAGCCACATTCTTCTTCTATTAGCACAAGCCACATCATCGAAAAAATCAACTAGAGTCTTCTGCAAGAAGTCAAGCTATGGTAGAGAACTCAATCTGATAGAATAACTCGCCCCAACAATCTGTCATCATAGCAACTGACACAAACAATGATAGAAAAATTTTTTTGGTGACTACGCTTAACTATCTTATGAGGATTTTCTTCAACCCACACTAATCGTTGGCAAAATTCAAGCTTTCGGGTAGCTTTGAGTGCTTGAAGATATTGTTGGAGTATAACAGTTGCTCATGCAGAACTCTCCAAACAGTCGAATGAAAATAAAAATTAATCTTTATCTGCAAATTGAAGCTAGATCCCTTGGAAGCTACAAGAGTTACCAACAGAAATCGGAACTGTATATATGAGGTAACGTTTGTAAATATATTGGTTGTCAAATTAAGCTTTAGAAAGCTTGCTGGGAAACTATTTGCATTTTCGGAATGACTTCTTATTACGGTGAATTGTCTCTAAATTTTCAATCATGAATTAAATGTTGGGTTGGGGACAAGAGATGCACTTTTTTCAGTCCAGGTACAATACTGTAGGGAAACGAATTGTGATGTACATGAATGTTTCGTGGAATTTGAGAAAGCGTTTGACAAGATTAAACACGATAAAATGATCAATATTCTGAAAAAGACCGGATTAGATGAGAGTGATATCAGAAAAATCGAGGACCTGTACTGGGGACAGAAAACTTCAGTGAGAGTAGAGGATAGACTGACGGATGAGATAAACATTCGACGAGGAGTTCGTCAGGGTTATGTGTTAACACCCCTGCTATTCAATGTATACTCGGAAAAACTCGTTGCCGATGCATTTGAGGAACTTTCAAAAAGTGTTTCTATCAATGGAGAGCACATCAGCAATAACCGATACGCCGACGACATCATTCTTTTGGTAGACACACTTGAGGATATGCAGGCACTATTAAAACGATTAACAGAACATGGTAGCGAATGCGGTCTTAACTTAAATGAGTCAAAAACCAAATACATGATTATTAGTAAAAGTAATCATGTCAATCAACAATTAATCATCAATAACAAGACGACACAGAGAGTAGACCATATTACATACTCAGGATACTCATGAATACTGGGACCATTCAAGAGAAATTCTTCAGAGAATAATGAAAGCAAGAGTCTTTCTTAGAATAAGATCCGTGTTAAGCAGCAATTCTCTCAGCCTTCAACTGAGGAGAAGAATTGTGAGTTGTTATGTGTATTCGGTACTGCTATATGGTGTTGAGTCTTGGACACTAACGGAGGCTACTTGCAAAAAAGTTGAGGCATTTGAAATGTGGGTGTATGTACCGCCGCATCCTTAAAATCAGTTGGGTAGATCATATCACCAATGACGAGGTGTTAAGAAGAATAGGCTTTCAGTCAACAGAAGTACTGAAAACTATCAAAAAAGAAAGCTTTCCTATTTTGGCCAAATTATGCAAGGAGAGAAATACACTTAATTACAGCTGATCATGAAAGGCACGATTAAAGGAAAAAGAGGACCAGGTAGAAGCCGCATCTCATGGCTGAAAAATCTTAGGCAGTGGTTTGGAATGACATTGGTTGAATTGTCCTGGGTGGCTGTGAACTGGGTAATCATGGCGATGATGATTTCCAACGTTCGCTGAGCAAATAAGGCACGAGGAAGAAAAAGAAATCAAATGTTTACTTCAATTTAGGTTGATGGTAAATTGTTATTTTCGTGTTAGATTAAATAAAAATGGATTAGTTTTGTTATCAAAATCAAAATAATTTTGTTTATCATCATCATTATTGTACACATTTCGTGTACTTTTGAAATGTATATCTGATTCCATGAAATGACAGACATCAATCAAATTAATAAAAAATTTGACAGTAGAATATGCTTCTAATGGAAAATATAAAAAATATATTATGGAAATTATCCGAAAAAAACATGGATAAGATGAAACAAGCCCTACCTTAAATCCTACAATAAATATATCTCTGTAATATCCAATAGCACTAGCGATCAATCACTTCAGCTCGATACTGAACATAAGCTACCAATTGTTCAACGTACAATTTGCATACAGTTTTCAATTCAACATTGAAATGCAGTAAATCTGTCAAGTATCTTGTAAGGAAGCATCAGCCCATCTTTGGTAGGTGCAGTATATGTCACGGTCTTCTTCAATCCGCGTGTAGGTAAAATGCATACTTCGAAGTCTATAGTGCGAAAAGCCGGTATAGCTTTGAGATAAGTCGCGTAATGGAATGAAGTTAGACCTTATGTGGGAGCAGTCATGGTTATAGCTATTTTAGTAAATACTAGATTTCGCCGAAGATTCTAGTAGTTTCCTGCTGATATTATTTACTGCTCCTTTTTGATCATTGTTAAGGAGGGTAGGCATCAAAATCATTTTCGTTTCCTGTTATTTGACTTCCTATTATGCATAATTCATTATTATTATTTAAATTAAATCAAAAAAGGTTCGAGAAATTATAATGATATGTATGATACCTTTTCACAACATATTCAGGAAAATTGTTAAACTCTTGCATCTTGAGAATATTGATTTGGAAAATCTGAAAACAATTATATTTCATAGATATGAAATATGAGACATATGTCGCTTTTTATACTAGCAGTATCAGCGGAGAACGCACGTCGACACAGGTTCATGCCAACTTTGAGCGTCGTCAGATCAATCCCATTCCTGCACCTTAACCTACTACTAAATGAAAATCAAAAAAATCATCATAGGAATATGGAATCAAATGACACATTGTTAGGTCAAGAAGGTCTGATATTTCGATTATCTATATAAATTGATTATTTTATAATACGAGAACATGTTTATGTTTGATTCGAGAATAAGACTCTCTTGCGTGAATATGGAATTTTTGCAATCAATCTCTTCCATTCAGCATCCCCAACTCGAAAAAATCATACAAGTGATTGCAGGTTGAGTGGCAAAGTTCCAGAAAGATTTTTCTATTTTCTGAATCACTGAGGCATTGGTTTCAGTTTGGCAATCGAGGTTTTCTGGCGTGAGGATCAGGATGAGGGATGATGGAGAAACTGATTGGATGCTCATCTAAACAGGAAAACGAGATTTATTGAACTTGTATTCAATTGAAAACAAAAACTAACTTGATTATTACAACAATTGTTCAAAATGACCTCCGCCCACCTCCATACAGTTATACAGACGATTTTCGAACTCTCTTCTCACATTAGCGAAAACTTCAGGAGTCAAAAGTCGGCATTCTGCGATAATCCTCATCCGCAGCTCCTCCAGGTTTTCTGGTCTTGTGGCATAAACTTTAGATTTTAGATGGCCCCACAAAAAAATCTAGGGAATTTAAATCTGGTGACCTGGCTGGCCACTCAACAGGTCCTCTTCTACCAATCCACCTTCCTGGGAAATTTTCGTCTAAATATTGGCGCACCTGAGCATCATAATGCGGAGGAGCACCGTCTTGTTGAAAACGCATTTCGTCCTCAGAAAGAGTTGGATCGTTCTGTAAAATTTCTGTCAATCTAGGATGTATGTGTTCCTCTAACAACTGTAAGTAGCCATTTCCATTCAGATTACCCTCAATAAAGAAAGGCCCAACTAGATGATTGCCAAAAATTCCTGCCCAAACGTTCAACTTCTGAGGCCTTTGCGTGTGGGCCTCTCTAAACCAATGAGGATTCTGTGTCCCAATATCGACAATTATGTCTATTCACTTCACCACTGAGCATAAAGGTGCTTTCATCAGAAAAACAGATGTTATTCAGAAAATTTGGATTAGCGTTTAGGTTTTCACTTAGAGAATATGGATCAAATGACACATTGTTAGGAAGGTATTTCGATTATCTATATAAATTGATTATTTTTCCTTTCTTTCAGGATGGTTCCTATCGAATTCCTTGCCGTTTCTTTGGCACAACTGTTATTTCGAAAATACGAACGAACAACAACAATAATGAGGAACTGATTTTGAGAAATAACAGATGACTGCACGCCAGATGGAAATGAAAAATGTGAACATTTTCAATGCAGAAATCAGCTTTATTTCTTCGTAATTGATGCTCAACACATCGTACCCCAATACTTTTAACAGTTTCGAATTAATTTTAGTTGATAATTTCAAATGACGATATTGAATTTTCGAAAGCGACATCCTGTATGGAGAGCCGAACTGAATGAAATGCTTTAATCATTCTGGAATTCAAAAACCTTTCTGAAGATATGCCACTTGAATTATTTGTATGATTTTCAAGTTGGGGATGCTGAATGGAAGGGTTGATTGCAAAATTCTATAACCACACAAGAAAGTCCTATTCTCGGATCAAACATGTTCTCGTATACCGAAATGAACCAGTTTCAAAAAGTTATTTGGATTTTCAATGTTCCTGCTTCGGGACACCCTGTATGATGATTCTGAATTTCGAAAATACCAAATTCGAAGAGAAAATTGCAGTACCTTTCCAACGAGGTGCCACTTGACCTATTATCGATGGAATGATTTTTGAGTTGGGGATGCTGGAAATAGGGATTTATTGCACCAACTCCAAATTCACAAGTGTAGGTCGTTTTCTAGACCGAGCATAAACCTGCGCTTGCATTATGCCAAAATAAATCTATTTCATTTAGTATTTGGGATTTCCAGAATTCAACTTCACCCTTGGTTGGGACACCCTGTATGTTAATTTAAAATTCTAAAAATGACAAATCAAGGTGGAGAATTGACAGACCTTTTCAGTAAGGTGCCACTCGACCCTTATTCCTATGATGAATTTCAAAGTTAGGGTTGCTGAGAAGTTTCGAATTATTTCGAAAATGCTCCCTCGAAACAAAAATCGACGTGTCTTGGTGTTTTTCGCTTATGTTACTCATTTCGGAGTTAGAGGGGGTCAAATTTTCGTTGGAACACACTGTATATAGACAGGGTGCATCAACGAAAACTGAACAGAGGCTATATCTATCATATTCATTTCTGATCAGAACGCAAAAACAGTTCAATGGTGATGACCAACGACTAGGAAGACAAAATTCAAGATATAATCATATAATAATGGATGTCATCATCAAGTACCATCCTCATCTCGAATTTTAACCCATGGAGCAGGGGTGATATATATATATATATATATATATATGAACGAATTTTCATTGTTGATTGAAAACTGTAGAAGATACAGAGTGAGCTACTGATATATATATATATATATATATATATATATATATATATATATAGTTGATATATATATATATATATATATATATATATATATATATATATATATATATATATATATATATATATATATATATATATATATATATATATATATATCTTGGTAGATATAGCCACTGTTTAGTATATATATATATATATATATATATATATATATATATATATATATGATATATGTAAACTTGAGACAAGAAGAATTATTCAAAAATCCGTAGATCCTGACAAGAGCTAGTTCCCAAATCTGCCCGCCATGCACGTAGCCCCCAAGAGCCACAATAGTGCAACTAAGCAGGATGCCGAGAAACGAAACGGCAGACTGCAGTACCGCCCTTATTAGGAGCTCATCAGTGTCGCATATCGCTTCTCAGCATCCTATCCAGCTACATCGGGGAACCCTATCGATTCCAGAAAGGACGCACTTCGTACATACGTATGAGAGTCGCCCTCCATGGACCGACATGGCGAACCCTCCACCGGACTTCGAGAAAGATACGAACAATAACAAACAGTAGCTTGATAAGATGCTGAGAAGCGATATGCGACACTAATGAACTCCTAATAAGGGCGGTACTGCAGTCTGCCGTTTCGTTTCTCGGCATCCTGCTTAGTTGCTCTTAGGGTAGGGTAGTATGTACAAGGTGCATGGCAGGCAGATTTAGGAACTAGCTCTTGTCAGGAAGAATTTTTCATTGATCTACGGATTTTTGAATAATTCTTCTTGTCTCAATTTATATATATATATATATATATATATATATATATATATATATATATATTATTAGAGCTAATCAGTGTCATATATATATATATATAGAGAGAGAGAGAGAGAGAGAGATAGAGAGAGAGATAGAGTGTTGGCTGATTGTCACCTGTGCCACTGCGACTCAGTGGTCTATTTGTACACTCTGTCTGAAATTTCACCTGCAAGCTGTATCCTTTTGTGAAGGCTATAAGTTCCTCAAGCCTGATTCTCTCCCCAGCTGTTCATTCAGACATTACGTGCTCTATTGACTATTTCTTCCTCACATAGTCTGCATGGAGGTGTCCTCGGCCAATCCTGACTTATTTAGGTGATTTCTGAGGAAATAGTCCCTGTTAATATGGAAAATTAAACTCTCAGATCTAACTTGAAGAGTTTTAAGGCAAGCCTTCGCTCTCGCAATGACAGGTCCCCTGATGTCGAGATAACACTGTCTGAGACCTGTGAGGCTCAGATGGTGCTCTCGTACCTCCAGGTCCAACCACCGATTATTTTCCATCCTCGTGGTCTGCACTGAATTTCAAGCCTAGGCTCCGGTCTGGTGGATCCCAAGACTATTCCTCGAGCGGCTTCTCATTGCCCTTTATGACCGAGCGGCCCGGAACCCACATCAGACGTAAGCTATTCCTTTTCCTCAGTTTGGCGAGCATTTAACGACATTCCTGCATAGTAAGTTGTCGGGTTGCATATGACTTCAGTGCAGCTTGGCTATTTCTGATAGCAATTTTTGACCTACTTCTTAATGGCTAATGTTTCTGCTTGAAAAATAGAGGCAAGCCCGCCAAAATAGATATACTGTTTCTTGGCAGAACCTCCACCATTTACACGTGTCCCAACACCATAAGCCGTTATGGAGCCATCTGTGAACTAACTGAGACCCTCGAGTAGACGGTACTTGAAGCTGGCTATGAATGATGATCTGGAACAGCAGGTCCATGTTGGTGTTTTGGATAGTGCTATGTCAGAATTCATTTTCAGCATCTCGTAGTCCACAATTTCATACTGTGAAGCGTCGGGCTCGAAGCTGGACATATTCTTTCCCATTCATCAAGAATGATGGAATCTTAAGGTATCCATTCTAGCTGCTCTTCTAATCACCAAGGGAAGGGATGCAAGACCCAGTATCAGTTCTATTGTTGCAGTAGGTTTAGAGCGAAATGCTTCAGTGATCATCATGCAAGCTGATCTCTGAAATTTAGAGACCTTGAGTTGAGATTGCTTCCTTAAACTAAAAATGTTTAAATATCTAATAACACTTTTTAAACTACTTAATTGGCCGAATTAAATTCAATGAGTTGAGATTATATTGTTTCGGTTTTGCAATCTTACTTTAGTGTAACATTTATCGTATTCAACATATTGTTTTTATTTTTCTAGTTGCCAAATGATACGGTTAATTCAATGCAGTATCATATTATGGTGAGAGTACCACAAGTGCGTATGGAACGGGGTTGAAATCCAAGTAAATTTGAGTGTTAAGAAAACAGACGAAATCTGGCATGTATCAGTACAGAACGACCTTAATCTCTAAAACCGAGAATAGTGACAATTGCAAAATTTTTGACTGAATCAGAAGAAAGTTGTACATCTAGTTCGTCTCTCAAAGATACTATGGATACAAGTTTAGGTATGGTAGGTATAGTATGTACAGAATAAACAGAAGAAATAGTTTTGAGTTGTTAACAAAAATACATATTATACCTATCACATACCTATCGTTATAAAACAATTTACCCACTTGTATTTGTTCTCAGATGTTCAAATGGTAGGATAAAATGTGCCCACAACATTATATAAGCATATGGAAGAAGATAAATCTGTTCGAACATTTGAAACTCACCAATTCAAAAGTACAGCTGTCGAGACCAATGTGAAATCGATATACCAGGCATTATCAGCTATGAAACTGCCATTAATATTAAGTTCCACATCCACATAAGACGAATATTAGTTGCATATGTAACTAAAAACTTCTGAAATATAACCTAAAAATCAGAATAAATTTGTACCTTTAACAAAGATATATAGCTGGCTCGGTGGCGTAGAGCATATGATGCTCGTCTCCTGCGTAGATTTACCTGGGTTCAATCCCCACAAAGTCGGTGCGATTTTTCGGATTCTGGGAATCGCTTGAGCATCCATCTTTCGGAGGAGATGTAAAGCCGCCGATCCTGTCTAACAGAGATATATTGGACATCAAAGATCCCTTCCCTCGACACGAGAGGGCTCCGGCAAAATACCCGGGTTAATGAGGTGACAAAATTCCCCGGCGTGTCATTGGCCGAAAAGGTGGAAATAGAGCACGTTAAAGGAATAACAAACAAACAAAGCAATATATTGTCATGTGCACAGGTGCGCTTTACATGTTCTTTCTACCTCACTTCAATTCCCAGCGTTCACTTTCTCTCTCCGACCAAACTATACCATGACCTTGTCGTCGACTCCGTTTTTCCCCTCCATAATTTTCCTAGTATTCTATATTTCTGTATACCTATGAATTTCACCTGATTCTCTCAATCAAACTAATTCATTTTTACTCTGATATAATCTCAAGAAGGTAGTTTAAGATCTGATTTTGTAATGTTGTAAAAGTCAAGAATTTGAAGCGGTTTCGAAGAAATATCTACTGTAAATAAAGGAAATGACCATTTGTAAACTAAGTTTGAAGTTTGAAGGTGGATTGCTAGTTTACCCGTAAAAATTCGGGATAAGGAATTTAATGTTCTAAAGTCCACGCTCTTTCTTTCATTTTTCGATTTATCCTAATGTCTCAACTTCATCGTAATTTAATTTTTTTGCTGTTCTCTCGTTTTTCTTCGCTTCAATCAGACACTTCTGTTGAATCTATTGTGAATTGAAATATCGTGAATTCTTTTAAATATTTTGTAATTAGACAGACCGGGTGCATTGGGATGGTGAGACTATTTTTCACTTATCAAATAGAAAGCCCTAGGTTAGGTTAGGCTAAGGTAGCCCCTACGAGCCACCAAACTGACTACTTCTCTTCCAAATGAGTGTTGAGCACTTTAGCATTTAGCATGTTTGAACCATTTGAACCTAATATATTTTGGATGGATTGTAATACAGATTGATCAGTATTGAAGAAGATGTTTTAGCATATTGATTCAAAAATGTAGAGATCAGTCCTCTCTTTTAGACATCCCAAAATTTGAGAATTTAAATCGTAAAGAGTATCAGGTGATAACTTAATGATAAGCTGTCTTGATACTCTGAACGCATTTGGTCAACACTTCGTATTAGTGTTTTATACAGGGTGTTACAATTTATGTGACATTTCTTTAGGTAGCTGGGTACGTTGGGATTAAAAACTATCGACATATAGTATAGGAAGATAGACTTATATTCAAGGAAGATCATCTCGTTATTTGAAAAAATATAAAACTCATTGGATTCAGCACATCTGAGTTCTACAATGTTTTTCCTGATGCAATATTTTCATCATTCAATGATCGATCTGTTGTCCAATCAGAACTGCATCACTGTTATTCGATACTTACGAAAGGAACAATGTAGTCAGTTCAGGAAAGAGTAGAAATCGTGTCCCTTTATTTTCAAAATAATATACGCGCAAAAGGAACAGCAAGAATATTTGACACAAATCATTCAGTGAAAGAAGTGAGTCACCAATATGTCAAATATCTAATACACGGTACTTGTTCTCAGCTGAAGAACAGGTCTTCGACAGGGTTTGTCACGCAGCCTTGATGAATAAATTTAACGCATATGGACTGTACGAAAAATTGCGTGGTTGGATTAGCAGCTTTCTCTTCAGTGGATGGATTCGGTTGGTAGTTGATGGTATAACGAGTGAATCTTTTCTGGTTAATGCAGGAGTTCCTCAGGGCTCCATACTCTCGCCAACTCTCTTTCTGTCATAGATTTTTTATCTGCTCCACTCCACCTGAATCAGAATATTTAGATTTGCGGACAATTGTACTCTGGCGTCCTCAGCGTCCACGAACTGATGAGGAGTCACACCGACAAAGATTCCAACAGAGCTTGTCATTAGATTCAGTCTCGACCATTGCTGACTCTGCTCGTGCTAAACTCAGTGTTGTTTTCAGGGATAAGCAGTGCTTCACGCCATCATCACTGATGATTCGATACAAAGCACAGGTGCGACCTGGTCTGGAATACTTATCCCATGTATGGGGCTCCGCACCTTAACTTTCATTACATCTATTGGATAGTGTCCAGAAGAGAGCAGTGCGCCAGAACGACCACCCAGAGATCACACGTCGTATCCATCATCTCGCCCTAAGGCGGCAGGTTGCTGATCTTTCCCTTTTCTACAGGTACTCCCATATTGAGTGCTCTGAACGAATCTGGAAGACTTGTCTCCAGAAAGAATCCAGTTACCAAGAAAAACTATGCTCGCGAAAAACTCTTATAAGCAGACGGTCAACCTAGCTATACCACGTACCTCTCTCTATAAAACTTCCATTGGGCTAGTGTACTGTGGAACTCGCTTCCGTCGAACATCTTTGTGCACTTATAGTTATTCTATGCTCATAAACTAAAAGTCATTTTCGTTTCCAATTCGTAAAGTGAAATTCCCACATCGCAAGAAATTTTTGATTTATTTACTAGAAAGGCATATGAATACTACAAGAAGCTCGATATGATGAAATGTTTATCCAGAGTGGTTATAAAGCAAATGCATCAGAAGAAATGTTTTTATACCGTTTTCCTGAGGGAGGCAGCCTCATAAAACTATATGTCAGGGACTCCAGAACAATCTCATCAATAGCGGTTCGTTTAGTGCATGGGTGCAAGTGAGATATCTGATGTGAAAGACGGAGAAGAAACAACTCTTGATGAGATAGGGGCTGTCACACCCAATCAATCAATTTAAAGCTGGCAAATTGAGAGAAATAGATTCAAACCCTACAAAGACAATCACAAATTTTGAAAACCCGGTGCCATTGGTTCTAACAAAAAACTCAAGAGCAACCGAATTTTGATTGTCCTGTAATATGGAGCGATGAAATAAAAATCACAGCAAATGGAATATTTAATCGCCATAATAAACACTATTGGAATTTATAAATTAATCATCAAGATTATTATGGATTCAATCTGTGCTGAAATGGATAATCGGGTGTTGCATATCAGCAGCTACAACACGTACCTCTTTGTATGAAACTTCTATTGGGCTAGTGTACTATGGAACTCGCTCCATCGAATATCTTTGCGATAACCTTCAATTTGGCGCTCTTCATCTTGAGCAACCACACATGTGGTATGACAGGTATTGCCCCCTCCCAAGGGTTAAGAAGAAAAAAATACGAAAATGTGATCCCTCCTCTCCCTATCCTAAAGAAAAACACCAAGATAGGTGCATTTTTGAATCGGAAGGGTGTCCGTTTTTTAAATAGTTATTATGCTTACTTAGTATTTGAATTGTTTTAGTGCCTTTTTTCTTCTTTGTTTCTGATTCTAAAACGAAGTAGGGTTTGAGAAAATTGACTTTTATTCAAAGTTTCAAATAACCAACAAAACTTATACGTTATATTCTTTTTCTTTCATGCTATCATCAAAAAACTTGCCTCTGAAATCTTCCGAAACAATATTTTGAAATTATGCCTTTAAGTAGAGAATGGTCTATTCAACAGAGTATCATTCAAACTATATAACGAATTTATACTTGCGGATTACTGAGTGAGGAGTTGACTTTTCAACCTCCGATTAACGAATGAAGGAGAGGGTTGCAAAATGAATGAAAATCCATGATATTTTATTATCTTCGCTTTAAGACGCTGCGCTTTGGAGACTCTGCGTTCTTAACGAGAAGATCTTGAGGAATCCTATTTTCAATTTCTAAACAAAATTTGAACAATCGTGACAGACGAAATTTCTTTCTTTTCTACCAATTAAGTGGTGTCCAAATTATCAACCACGTGCCTTTTTTCTTTCATCTTATTGTGTTAATAACTTTCGCAATTTTGAATGTCCTGATAAAGTATTCAAACACATTTTTAGACTTCCTTCCGAATTTGTAAACTAGTCTACTATTATGAATTCAAGTTACATTAATCAATCATGACTCGGCAGCCTTCAAGTTAAGGCCACTACGGAAATGTATCACAAAAACATTTAATTTGTTCAATGATCAATTTGTTACTTTGAAATGATGAATCAAGAACGAAATATTCAAAAAATATATTAAGCTTTTTATGGTTTAGATATTTGATACGCAGATACACTAACTTTAATTGACGAAAGTACGGTTAAGCTTCATAAAGATACGAGGATTATTCCAAAATTATCCGAACTACCTGAACATTGGATGATGATTCGAAATTCATACCATTTGCTGACGAGTGTATCGAAAACTGTCGCATTGAAATAACTCAGGACTACTACGAATTAGTTAATATTGATCAAAAACTATTCGAAATGATTATGATTACTGGTTGATCGTGGAAAATCGATATAATATCAAGACCAAACTTCAATCGTCTTAGTGGAACCTTCCATCGATGCCGTGTCCAAAAGAACACGTCAAAGTCAGAGAAATGTCCAGTCAATGTGGGTTTTTTCATAATGATAGTCTAATCCTCCATTAGTATGGCTCTGAAAGTCAGAAGATCACAACCAATATTATGTCGAAGTTCTGAAGGGGTTGCGTGACGCAAGCGAAAGAAAATGGCTACAGCATTGGCCAAGCAGTGATTGGCTGGAACAACACGATAACCCACACTTTCTGTACGGGGTGGGCAAATTTCTATATTGCTGTTCATCAGCTAGGAGAAAAGTTATAAATAAGAAGGAAAAGAATGAAAACCCATACTGAGAAAATCACAAATTTTGAAAACCGGATGATCCTCAGCGGACCATAACTTTTTGCCAACACTAACAAAAAACTTAAGAATAAGCGAATTTTGATTGTCGTGTTATATGAGTGATGAAATGCGAATCACAACTGATGGAATATTGAATGGCCATAACGAACTTTATTGGAGCGATGTCAATCCACACCGCAATTTACAAATTACACATGAAGATTGATATGGGATCAATGTATGCTATAATGGATAATAGGATGCTAGCCTTTTGAAAAAAAACGATGTGCCGAAATGTATCTACGAATTATAAATGATAACACAATTGATGATTTTTTTTTATGAAATGCAATTAGGTCAAAGAAATGGTATATATTTTCAGCATGATGGTTCGCCTCCCCATTAAGGCAAAGCAGTGAGTGGAGTATTTAATTTGAATCTAGGGATGAACTGGATCGGAACTAAGGGACCAATGATGTAGCCTGCGCGGTCATCAGATTCATCTCTATTAGATTTCATCTTTGGGAATTTATAAAGAATGTGAAAAGTCAGTTTTAAACTAGAAATTCCTCAACTTAATCCTTTACCGCTTTGTGATCACTTAAGTAACCACGTCCATAAAGGCCACTACCTATAAATTTCAGAACCGGAAACAGGCGATTCTGAGCGCTATGCGCTCAATACTATCGACAAAATATTTTGTGGCGGTATAAGTCTTATCGACCGAAAAGTGATCGTGTATATGCACCACTATCCACCAATGCAACGAATTTTATACAAGGTTGTGCATATTCCTGTGAAACTGACCATTCACGTGATATACGCTCGAGAAGTGGGATATTTAGCGACAATTCGACGACTGAAAAGTTCCGAAAAGCAGTTTTTGTTAGTGAAGTGTTGCATTTTTGTGATGAGTTTTTGATAGATAAATAGATAGATATTCTTTATTTGTTCCATAAAACAATAAGTTGTAAAACTTGCCAATACAATACTATAGACTATACATAAATGTTGCATTATTAAAGATAATACTGTATTTAACATATTATTTTAGAACTGAATTAACGCGTTCATTCACTTCTAAAATAATATGTTAATTAAGCAAAATTAATTTTGAAAAATACTGACAATGTTCAACCTAAATTTTTTAGACCATGGACTATTCCATATCCTATCAAGGAAAAAGTTGAACAAGAACTTAATAGACCGTTGGAGTTGAAAGTCATTGCACCTATCGACTATTCAGATTGGGCAACTCCTATTGTGCCAGTTCTTAAAAAGAATGGAACTATTAGGTTATGTGGTAACTTCAAGCTTACAATTAATCCTTATTTAGAGCAGGATGAATATCCACTTCCTGTAGCTCAAGAACTCTTTGATAAATTAGGTGGGGGAGAAGAATTTTTAAAAATTGATTTGTCTAATGTCTAATTAGAAGAAGAATCTACAAAATTAGTCGTTATCTCTACTCAAAACGGTTTATTCAAGTTTCTGAGACTACCATTTGGTGTCTCACCACCTCCAAAAATTATTCAAAAGAAAATTGAATCGCTAATAGTAGGTATTGAGTGAGTAGTAGTTATGCAAGACGATATTGCAATCACTGGAAAAGATAAGCAAGAACATTTGGCGAGACGAGTACTACAAATTTTGCAAAACGCTGGCCTCAAAGTAGCTAAGGAAAAGTGCAAATGTTTGGAAACTTCTTTTGAATACTTAGGTCACATAATTGACAAAAATGGAATTCATCCATGTCCTTCAAAAGTTGAAGCAATTCAAAATGCACCCTTTCCGAAAAATATTACACAATTGCAATCTTTTCTAGGTCTAGTGAACTATTACGGAAAATTCATACAGAATCTTTAATTCATTTTGCATCCTCTTTATTCTCTTTTAAAGAAAAATAATGAATGGAATTGGTCAGGTGAGTGCCATAATGCATTCAATTTGGCAGAGAATTCATTAACTTCTGATAATGTATTGGCATCATATAACCCAAATTCGACTCTAAAATTAACTGTCGATTCATCAGAGTATGGGGTTGGCGCCATTTTGAGCCAAATATCAGAAGAAAGCGATGATAAACCGTTAGCTTTTGCATCTAGATTGCTGAGTAACACAGAACGCAGATACTGTCAATTCGAAGAGGAGGGACTTGCAATCATATTTGGTGTTTGCAAATTCAATCAATATTTGAACGGAAACAAAAAATACAGGTTGGTTTGTGACCACAAACCATTGGTTCATATTTTTAGTGAAAATAAAGGACTTCCACAATATGCTGCTAACAGAATTCGACGATGGGCATCTATTTTATCAAATTAGAATTATTCCATCGAATATGTGAAGTCAGATCAGAATATTGCAGTTTGTCTTTCACGTTTACCAATTCCCGAAGAAAATTCTTCAGATGTTTGGATAGATTCTGATTTCAGTTACATAAATTTCTTTCAAAATTCTGGATTTGATATAAATTTCGAAAATATCAGGATAATTTCGAACAAGGATAAAATTTTGGTGAATAAATGGTCTACAAAATTCCTTAAACATGAACAATACAAGCATTTTGCTTCAAAAAGATTTGAGCTTTCAGTTGAATCAGAAGTTTATTATGGAATAATCGATTAGTTATACCTAAAATATTACGTAGAGATATTCTTAGAAAATTACATATGGTGGCGGAGAATCGATGAAGATTTGGAAAATATTGTCCGAAGTTGTGAAATTTGTAAATTAAATGGACAAAATCCCCCAAAATCAGAACTTTATCCATGGCCATATCCAGAAAAACCATGGGATCGCCTACACATTGATTTTATGGGTCCATTCAAGAAAAAATATTTTTTATTAATAGTAGACGCAGATTCAAGAAGGCTCGAAGTATTTTCAATGAATGCTATCACGGCAGATGCTTCAATAAAAATTTTGAGATCCACTTTTGCTCGTTTAGGTATCCCCAAAGTTATAGTTTCTGATCAAGGACGACAATTTGAATCTAATCTTTTTCAAACTTTTTTAGAAAAAAAACCGAATTCAATTTATTGATGTTCCAGCTTATCACCAAAGCTCTAATGGACAGGCTGAATCATCAGTAACAATAATCAAGCAATCACTCAAAAAAGCTATTGCATCAAACTTAACTGATTTTGATCTCGCACTTTCTAGATTTTTATTCGATTATAGAAATTCAATTCATACCACTACTGGTGTTAAACCTTCTGAATTGATGTTCAGACACAAAATAAATGACAGATTTAGTTTAATTCTTTTGCCTAACTCTAATCAATTATTTAGTAGAATTAAGGAAAAGCAAAATGAACAAAAACATACTTTGATGGGAAAAGAAATATTTCATTTGATATTGATGATAAAGTCTTAGTTAAGGCTTTCAGGAATAATAGAGAATATTGGGACAAAGTTATCATAAAAGGAAAATTGGGAAATTGTTTATATAAAATTTGGATACCAGAAAAGCTTTATTTCTAAAAAGCATATTGATCAACTCAAGAAAAACTATTTATCTGAATTATCAGTACCAGTATCAGATATTCTGAATCCTAATACCCGTGATATAAAACGTCAGTTTGTCTTTAGCTTTAAAACGTGTAAAAAACCGAATTAAATTTATTCATATTCCAGCTTATCACCAAAGCTCTAATGGGTAGTCTGAATAATAAACTTGATGCATTCACATCGCAAATACAAATTTGAATATACTTATTTTCGAATTCCATTCCGATTACTCCAAGCGTGCAAATATATAACAATAAACACAATAAATATATGTCATGAACATGTACAATACTATATAAAAAAATTCACATTTGAACAAAAAGGATAACAGTTTCAAAGGATCACAGAAATATTCAACCAGGTTATAAAATGGGTTCTGAGTAAAATGCTTTCTTAATCTAATCTTAATTTTGCTCAGCAGCTATTCCTTAACATATTGAGGCAAATGATTATACACCTTGGCGATCATAAAAGTACAATTCTTTTGGAGATATGCTTTTTTTATCTGTGGTAGCTGTAGACCGATAATCGTAAAGGTTGAGGTCATGATAAAATGCTCACGACAAGACTCAGTCCAAGCAAGACCCAGCATTGCCCTCAAGCATCTCTTCTGCAGCACCAGAAGCCTTCCAACAAACGCCGAATTTCCCCAGATCACAAATCCATATCGAAGTCTACTATATGTATGCGTTGTATGCCATCAGAGTAGAGTTTTTACTGACATGGCTCGCGAGCACTCTCAATGCATACGCATACTTAGGCATTCCTTCAGCTAGATAGTCAACGTGGTCATCCCAGCTTAGCCGATGATCCACACAGATCCCAAGAAACTTGGGTGAAAGCAAAGTTGGTATAATAACGTCATTGTATCGGTATTCAATACTCTTGGAATCCTTGGCGTAGTTGAACTGGAGTAGCTGAGTCTTAGAATCATCTAGCTTGAGATCATGCCTGGTAAACCTGCTGGTCAGTGCAGTCAGAACTGTACTCACTTGGACCTCCATTGGATCCGCACCAGAGAGAACCACCGATGTGTCATCTGCAAACTGTACAAGGAAATCAGGAATAGACTCGGGTAATCCATTGATATAAACAATGTACAGCAATGTTCCCGAACCTTGGGGTACTCCGGGCCCATTCATAATTGTTGCCGATTTAACCTCATCTCCTGTAACTGGATTCTTCTCTACAATATATTGTGCTCTTTGTGTTAAATATGATCTAATAAGTTCCAAGGGTGTACCCCTGACACTCAGTCAATACAATCCGTCAAGTATTCTCTCGTGATTAACACTATCAAATGCTTTGCTTAGGTCCATGCATGCCAAGGCTGTGATTCTACCATTATTAAGTTCCTTCAATATATTTTCAATAGTGACATATACTGCTCTTGTTGTGCTCCTTCTATTGCTGAATCCATTCTGGTGCTCTGTCAGTACTCCAAATGTTTCAAATAAGTCAACAATCCTATTGTGAATCAACCTCTCCAATATTTTACTTATATTGCTCAGTAGGCAAATTGGTCGATAATTCTTCATTTGCTGTTTGTTTCCCTTTTTAAATATAGCCCTTAATTTTGTTACTTCAAGTTCCTCAGGGTATATTTCACTCTCAAACATTTTATTTGCTATGTGGCTCAATACAGGAGATATCTGCTCCGCCACTGTCTTTATCAAGGCTACTGGGATGCCGTCAAAGTCAGTCGACTTGGTGTTATTTAAAGACTAATAATGTTGTAAATGTCTACCGGATCGGTATTCTCCAATACTAGACTATTACTTATGGAAGTTTCACATCCGAACCCAGCACAATCAGCTGTGTTCACAACATCAACATGAAAATATTCCACTGTTCACAAAATATCCATTCTTCTCATTCAGAATGTCCACATAGCTTTTGTCCTTTGTGCTAACCTCGGACAGAATGGATACATTTCTAGGCGTCTTGCCTGTATATTCTCCTATAATACTCCATGTGGCTCTTTGTTTACTGGCTGAGTCCGATATATATCCCTCATTGTGCATCCTTTTTGCCAATTGGACAACTTGTCTTAGTATCTTACAATATTTTTCATAAAATTGATCCCTTATTCCTGTCATATACATTTCCTTCTTTTCTTTGATGAAACTCTTATACCCTTTGTAACCCATGGCGTGTGTGTCCCAGTAGGGTTAAAAGTTCTTACAGTAAAGATGCGATAACTAATACTCTGGAAGAGACTGAGGAACCTATTGTATGCTAGATTTGAGTCACAGTCCTCATAGAGTTCTGTCCAATCAACATTTTCCATTTCTGCTCTGGAAGCTGACATCTTCGATTGACAGTAAATTCTACGCTTCACTGGTTTCTGTGCAGTGCATTGTTTCTGCACATCACTCAATCGGAAGTATTGAGTGTCATGAGGAGACAAAGTAGCTGGTATAACTCTACTCTGTACTGGCGTATTTGAATTCACAAAGATGTTATCAATGGTACATATGTACTCATTACCTCTATAGATCGGCTCATGAATTTTCTGATAGAAACCATAAGTCTTCATGAGGTCCAAACACAGACTTATCTGCTGTGATTTTTTGTCAAGATTTACGTTAAAGTCACCGCACACCAGCACTCTATAACCATTCGCAGGTATTGCTTCAGGGGAATCACCGAGGGCGCCCAAGAAGCAGTCAAAATTGCTAACAGGTGGTCGATACACTGCGATAACAATCAATTTTTTAACATGAGAGATTCCAGCCGACATTTCAATATGGTTCAGAACACTGCATCGAACTCAGTTCAGTACGTCCTAACATCTGACGCAGCAAATATACACGAGCCAACATATGGTGAGTCTCGTTAAAAATGTGAAATCAGCTCATATCCAGGCAGATTCACAACATGAATATCATTCTTGGGGAATCAGTGTTCCGTTATACATAATATTTTTGGTACAATCTTGGCTTCCTCCATGCATAATTCCAAATCCACAGTTTTATTTCTCAGTGATTGTACATTAATGTGTAAAACATCTATTTCCGTTGAATAACCCTTGTATGCCAAGAGGCTCTCTTTTCATTTTCATTCTCTTTGTCAGTCATATTATGCTGTTTATTTTCATTTTTTCTGTATTCAGTGTTTACAAATACTCTTGTTCTATACCCACAATTCTTTCCAGTGGAACTGTGTGCGCTATCAGTGTTATCAATATTGTTCGTTACATGTCTACACGTACCAAGAAGGATATTTGGCTCTCTGTTGATGTATCTCGTAGTGGCAATTCTGCATATGTTATTAATAAGAGAATTTTTATATCTTTCCGAAGATTTTTGTACCGGTGCTCGAGAAGCCAAGTCCGACCCTGTCCTTCCCTCAACATCAGATACCCAGTTACGCATATTTACTGATGTTTCAATACAACTACTTCAGCCCCTGAGCGATTTCTGAGGTTGATCTATTGACCAGGATAACTGAGATTGACTGAAAACATGGTCGGGTCTGAAATTATAAAGGTAAATCTAGAGGTTCAAGCTCATTTTGAAAAAATTGTTTTCAATCCTTCTATATACTAATTTCACTAAAGGGTATTCACACCGCAAGTATGCACTTCTGAAACCATCGTTTTTTCCTTGGCACAGATGTTATTCCACTTTCAATATAGAAAACTAGTGAAAAAAAGTGAAAAAATTGAGCTATGGTCAACTTCCAGTATAGACGCATGTGATGAAGCAGCTGATCCTTTCAACTGTAAACTTGGACTCAAAAATGCATACTTGATCTGAAAAATGATAACGAAAAAATTCTAATTCAAATATTTGATATTACAAAAATTTTCGTTCGAAAACTCTGCCAATACTCATAATCATATCTTTCCCGTTTCAGATGTCATCATCAAGAAAACAAGTGTACCGATTTTGCGATTTGGAAAAAATGTCTTCGGATGAATTGTTCCATTTTATAGATGGAATTAGCGAACAGCAGGCTGAAAACTCTGAATCTGACGGAGACAGCGATGGTGAAGAAGCGGCCTTGACTATTCATAGTTCACGACTCACGAGAAATATCGATTCGCCAAGTACCTCCACTGGAAAAGTAAGTAGGAAAAGGACCTGTGACCAGGTGACCAGGTTAATTGAAAAATGACGACGACTAGCAATGTCGACGATAGATTAGAATTAGAAAATGAGAACTCTGAAAGTCGAAATCCTTCTTATGAATTCCAAAAAGCTCTGCAGAGAGGAAATATATGAAAATTGTGAATTTCGGGAAGATTCTGGGGCCGTCCTTCAACACTGACTGAGATAGACCAATTTCAATATTTGAACATTTTTTTTTGACGCTGAAATGAAGGATCTCATTGTAATTGACTCTAATAGATACGCACCACAACCCGGTGAAGATTTGAATCTGTCAGCCTCAGAATTGAAAGCACTTTTTGGAATCCTTATCATCAGGTGCCTACAATTCGCCTTTACTGGTCGTCGAATGAAAATTTTAGTGAAAATATCGAATATTATGACTCTGAAAATATTTCTGAAGATATTACGCTTTTACATCTAAATGACAATGCTGCAATGCCATCTAGATCCGCTACCGATTTTGATAAATTTTATAAGATAAGACCCTTACTGTCTCATTTGAATAACAAATTTTGTACTCGAATCGCCCCTCAAGAAATTTATCTGTAGATGAAAGTATGGTAGCTTTCAAGGGTCGCTCTATGTTGAAACAATATATACCAATGGAACCTATAAAAATGGGTTTCAAAATTTGGGTTGCTGCGGACTCTTTTATCGAATATATGCTCAACTTCAAGGTATATGAAGGAAGGTTGTCAGTCACCGAAGAAGGCACATTGGGAGGAAGAACCGCTTAGAAATGGAAGAAAAGTATTTCAACAAGGTCTATTTTGATAACTTTTTCACATAATTCGATCTTCTATCCAATTTATTGGCAAAAAAACTTTTGCGTGATTTTGCATGTATTGGGGATATTTCTGTCTGGAAATGGAAAGACCGGGATGAAAACAGTGTTATAGAAGCGATTTCTTTTCACAATGCTTCTGTGTCCGTCACAAGAAACAACAATGGGTAAGAAGGTGGATTGCCCAGAATCAATTTCCGACTACAATAAATATATGGGCAGAGTCGATAAGTTCGATTAGTATATGTGATATTATTCGATCGAATGGAAAAGGCGTCATTGGTAGATGAACCTCTTCTACTATTTCCTGAATGCAACAATTGTGAATAGTTATGTATGTTATAAAACGAAGGCAAATATGTTGAAGAATAGGCCCATGTCTCAATTATCATTCAGGAGTCTTTTGCCAGATCAACTAACTGAAAAATTCTGCAGTAGAAAGACACCAGGACCTAAGCTGCTCGTTACCAAAAATTAATTGAAGAAACCGAGTGGTCTAAATGTTGGTGTCGATAATTCGTTCAAGAAGATGAACGTCGGTAACAATCTTTTTGTGGTAGGAACACTTCGACGTTGTGCGCGGTGTTATACAAGACCAAAACCTGTCTGCTCCACATTGTGCAGGAAATGTGATGTGGCGTTATGCAGAGACTGTTTCGCACGCTTTCATGATATGTTACTGCAAATTACGAAAATTCTCTTGTTTCTTTATTTCAGCCCCGTGTTATTCTTGTAATGTCGTTTGCATGAAATGAAAGTTGAATATCATGTTGCGTTCTTTCAATTTTATGTTGTGTGATCTTTACATAAACCACAAAACACTTTGGATAAAAGTCAGTGCCAAACGTTTTCAACCACCTTCTCCCCACTCTTCTACTGACGCCAATTGTTTTTTCTCCAATTTCCTCTTTATTACTTTCATTCAACATGTGCATGAATGAAAATCTTGGAGAAAAAGAAAAAAATAATTCTGTCCGTTAAAGGGTCAATTCAAAATGTCACGAGGCGTTGTTATTTGTGCATCGCTTTTAATAGATTAACAAATATTTGAAATATGTTCAGAAGGTATATTCTGATACTCTAGTATTAATGAATATTATCGAAATCTCTTCTTGATTCGACAATCCAATATTTCGCATTCTATATAGGGATATCCACCGGGACCGTCCGTTGAAAACTTTTAAAGTTCCAATTACAATATCATGCTGAAATTTCATACGCGGCCATAGCTAGCGATTTCCAATTGAAATGAAATATTTTTTCGAAGTGATACCATTTCCGGTTATACCAGAAGTGGGTCATCACTTTGTTATTTCAAATGGCATCTAGAACCGACATTTGAGCAAGGCATAAAATACCCAAGTTGTTGGTACTTATCTGTCAAAACTTTTGACAGATTTGATTATTTTTGTTATAAACTCGATTTTTGAGGAACATTTAAAAAAATTGTAGCTCGTAGATCTTTTGCACTAGAAACACAATTTTTGCTTGCGTGGATAGAAGAAGAATCAAGGAAGTTTTTAAGCAATCTACACATATCAAATGTTTATTGCGTTGTTTTGTATGATTTTTCCAATTTGGCCTTTTTCAAACAGCAATACCTCAATTTTTTCAAATTGCACGTGCCAATTTTTATGTCGCCATCAGATGAAGCGTCAAATTTCAGGAAATTTTATAAGCATGTACTATACCCATCTCTTATATTTCCGAAATAATTTGGGAATATATTGAATTTTGATGATTTTGCAAGAACTAACAGAGAATGCTTTGAAATATTTGAATCAAGTAGCTGAACTGACTACGCCTGAGAGGTGACTAAAATTAATGTACTTGTCACTTCGTTCATTCAATCATCGAAGATAATTACATCAATACGAATAAATGATAGCAAACATCATAGGAGAAAACTAATTTACGATCTCAATAAATATTCAATATGGGCCCCATTTTGCTCGATACACTTGACAGCTCGTATACGAACATGATGAGTTGCCCTCCTAGTTTCCTCAGGATCAATATTACGAAAAGCATTATGAATGCGCCCTAGTAACTCTTCTTTACTTCTTACAGGAATAAGATACACTTGACCCTTAATTTTGCTCCATAAATAAAAATCAAGGGGCGTCAGGTCCGGAGAACGCGGAGGCCATAAATTTGGTCCTTGATTACCCCACCATCTATCCTCGAACATTTCTGTTAGCTGCCGATATACAGCTCGTGTTTTATGTGCTGGTGCACCATCCATTTGGTAATAGCAATCCCTCAGAATGTTAAGGGGTAATCCATCTAAAAAATTTGCTGATGTTCCTCTCAAAATTTGCAGGTATCTTTGTCAACTAAGATTTTCCTCATAAATGTGATAAGCCAACAAATCATTAATTAAAATTGCAAAAACGTTCACGCTGAATTTATTTTGGAAATCAATAATCTCAATGAAAAGTGAATTTTCCCAAAAATGTCGATTTCTCCTGTTGGTTATTCCACTTTCATTGAACTTTGCTTCATCAGTCCATATAATTTTCTGCAGAATTGTCTCATCTTCTTGATGCCGAATTAATAAATTTTCACAGAAATTCAGCCGCTTGGGAAGGTCAGTTGGTTTCAATTTTTGTAGTCTGATAAAAGAATACGGGTGCATGTTATGTTTCCTAAGGATCCTTTGATTGGAAGTATAACTCAATCCAATATCCATTGATGCTGACTTAATGGACGCATGTGGATTGGCTCGAAAATACGCCAGCGTATTAATTTGATTGTCGTCCTCCTCGAGAATTGGTTTTTTCTAGTTTTTATGCATTTTGTTCCTCCAAATTGCAGAAAATTGCTTTTAATACTTCGAAATTTTGTTTAACTCATAGGCGCCAAATTTGGAAATTAGGTATTGAATTGCCTGCAAGTTCTATCCACCACTTTTTGACAGTCGCTATAAATTAAAAAGATATTAAACATATCCTCGTTTGAATAATCAGCCATTTTATTATCAATCTGGTGTTTTTCAAAAATTTTCACTTCAAATTACCAACAATTCTTGTTGAAATATCAAATTCGAATGAACGAAGTGACAAGTACATCAATTTTAGGCACCTGTCAGGTGAGCGTAGCCAGTTCAGCTACTTGATTCAAATATTTCAAAGCATTCCCTGTTAGTTCTTGCAAAATCATCAAAATTCAATATATTCCCAAATTATTTCGGAAGTATAAGAGATGGATATAGTACATGCTTATACAATTTCATCTGAAATTTGACGCTTCATCTGATGGCGATATAAAAATTGGCACGTGCCATTTGAAAAAATTGAGTTATTGCTGTTTGAAAAAGGCCAAATTGAAAAAATCATACAAAACAACGCAATGAACATTTGACATGTGTAGACTGCTTAAAAGATTCCTTGATCCTTCTTCTATCCACCCAAGCAAAAATTTGACAGATAAGTGCCAACAACTTGGGTATTTTATGCTCTGCTCAAATGTCGTTTCTAGATGCCATTTGAAATCCCAGAGTGATGACCCACTTCCGGTATAACCGGAAATGGTATTACTTCGAAAATATTTCACTTCAATTGGAAATCGCTAGTTATGACCGCGTATAAAATTTCAGCTTGATATTGTTATTGGAACTCAAAAAGTTTTTAACGGACGGTCCCGGTGGATATCCCTGTATCTGTTTGTTTTATTGTAATATTCAATAATTTTCTCATCTCTTATTATTTTTACCACCGAAGGAACCGCTGATGATGAGATTGTTCCCAAGTATTTTATGAAAAGTTTTATTATGCTGCATTCTTTCTAGAAAACGTGTTAGATACATTTCTTTCGCTTAATTTGCTTCATAACCGCTACGAATGATACTTCTCCTAGTTGTAAGAAATTTTGATAATATTCAGACATTTCAAACGAACTGGGGTATGAGTAAAATTGGGAACAAAAGTGACATTTATTTGTTTGAGCATAAAATAAAACCTATAAATGAACTATCTGACAGCCTTCTAAAAAAAATATTTCTTGTTTTTCGAAATGAAGGTTTTCAGTTCTCTACACCTCCGAATGAAAAGAAATGTTCTACATTCCACCCGGAAAAGTGCCCCTATAAAATAAAAATATTTTCCACGTAAATTAAATACCAATCGAGATATTGAGAACCGAAAAAATTCCCAAAGCCCACATTTCTTTTCGCCGTTGAGTTTGCCTCAGAGAAAAAGCATAGAGAAGAGGTTAGATTATTTTTATATAGCTTCTTGGGACTTTTGGCCATTTGAAGAAATGAAAACTTTACTCAATGCGCGGAATAATTTTAGCTGATCATCACAATTTGAAGGAATCTTTTGTTGATCAGCTGTTCAGTAGATCAATAAAAGTTTGATCCAGTCAAATTTTTGTCAATCAGCAATTATTTGATCAGTCGAATTGTTGATGAAATGATAAGCTATCTTATATAAAGCAGATATTGACATACAAGTCTTATATCTAGATTGCCTGAGGCCGGTCAGTTTGCATTCAATCTGTGTCGAGTGGCGATGTTTCCTCCACCGCTACCTTCAAAGTTATTGTTAACGCTGCATCGGTTTGATGAATTTCATCTGAAATATATAAAGAAAAATTGGCTTCAACCCATTTTCAGCCAAGGGGTCGTACACGACTCTGAGGTTCCCGCTTTTCTCCCCATGCTCCTGGTGAGCCTTTTTTGTCACGGCTACTGAAATGAAGAGTTTAATTAGTCTAGAAGGGACGCAAAAAGTCTCAATTCCCAGACATGACTCTTCAATGATCAGGAAAATTAAGTATATGTCGAATTATGAGAAATTCAGATACACATTTTTGTTGATTATGAAAACTTCAGTTATAATATAATGTAAAATTTATCCCATTGTCAATGTATTGTTCAAACATTCAGCTTATGGATTTGGATAGATAGTTGGTTTGTGAAAAAATGCGATAGGAAGTCCTAGGCTCTAGTAAATGTGTTTGGGGTCGTAGGCGACCCGACGGCTCGAAGTGAGGTCCGAGCCTTCCGCGACACTCATAGGCTGGCAGCCGAGCGGTAAGATGAAACGATTCCTGACAAACCTACCCCTCCCCCCGATTTCTTGTCCTATGTCCGAACACCCTGAAAGTGATTCCAGTTTGTGTTCGTTCTACTACGTGTGAGGTTGTATATCCTGTGTTCACAAATTTTATTCTTTTTTCGTTGGGTTTGGATTTGGGTTTCTGCCGTGATTTGTGATCAGTGTAACTGTACAGAGAAGTAAGTGATGGAGGCATATAACACAGAAACTAACAGAACATGGACAACACAAGAACTTGTTGCTATTTCACAAGAAAATGATTGTAACGAAATTGATTCTGTCTTTATTCCTCCCGAAGTGGACGAACTGACAGATGAAGAATATATTGACGATGATTTGATTGGAGAGGTCGCTTTCGATTTTGCCAATGATGTTGCTGGAACCTTCGATATCCATTCTCACACAGGCCAAGGTACTACACAAATTTCAAAGTCAACGGCAAGTGACGATATTATAGCAAAACGTCCACACCGCCCTTCCCCTTTAACTAACAGCTGGGGCTAGCAAACGGAAGAGATCATCCTACCTCCGCAGAGAAACCACTATTTCTACCAAACGGAGTGTGCCGAAATCGAAAACCAACGCCGGCGACACTACAAAAATTGGTTGGAAAAAAAGCGCCACTCGAACAAACGGGTGGTGTTTTAAGGAGTTGCTGAAATTGAATCGAAGCTGATGCTTGAATCCAGTGAAGGATTATCACCTAACGAATTGTTTTGCTTGTTTTATGAACATGAAATCATAAATATGATAGTTAAAGAAACCCTTAGGTAAGCTTCTCAAAAGAATGACTCCACATTTACCGTTTCAGCTCATGATATACGTTGGTTTTTGGGAATACTTTTACCATACCATACATTTCCCCAGCTTTATATGTACTGGTCCAAAAGTGTGGATAAAAGGGTCGACTTTGTCAGAAAAGCGATGAACAGGAATCGGTTCATGACTATAAAAAAGTATTTGCATTTCTCAGATAACAATGACCTGGACAAAAACGATAAATGTGCTAAGCTGCGCCCACTCTTCGACAACCTAAATTCAAATTTCATGAAGCTTGGAATTTTCTTAGGAAAGCTTTCAAACGACGTAGAGATGATTCCTTTGTTCGGCCGACATTCTGCTAAACTGTTTATAAAGAGTAGGCTTGTACACTTCGGTTTCAAAATTTGGTGTTTGTGATCTGATGACGAATATTTATTTCAGTTTTTTCCATATGCTGGGGCTAAATCCGGCTTTATGTCTGACTTGGGACTTGGAGATTATGTTGTCATGAAATTACTTAGTGTCGTGAAGGAACAAAAAAAACACACACTGTACTTCGACAGATTCTCCTCCTCCCACCAGCTGTTTCGTACTCTCACAGATAACGGGTTTAGTGCCTCAGGGACTGTGAGGGGAAATTGTCTAAAAGAGTGTTCCCTACAGCCTGATTCTGAACTAAAAGAAAAACCAAGGGGAGCTTATGATTCGGAGTAGGATCCAAAATCGAGTCTGTTTGCTGTCAAGTGGCACGACAACTCGACTGTTGCCTCCACAATGCCAAACGATTTTCCCAACCGGGAAAACAATTGGGCAACCCGAAATGATCTCCGATTACAACCGGTATATGGGAGGGGTGGGCATGCATGCTAACGGGGTATCCAATTAACGTATTTCCGTACGAAGCAAAAAATGTTCTCCTATTTCGTGGGGAATGCCGTTGTGAATGCATGGAAAATACACTATCGCCTAAACAAAGATTCGCTGTCACAAATTGAATTCGCTTCGGCCATCATTCTTCATCTCATGAAATTCGAAGCTTCTGAGGATGAAAATCCTCCCAATCGAAACCTCGGAAGACCATCGACTTCTTCATGAAGTTCGAGGTATGATAATGTGGGCCACATTGTCATAGGGCATTCTTCAGACACTCGCAACAAGTGCCGACAATGTAAAAACAAAACTCTTTACTTGTGCGAAAAATGTGAGAGCCATCTCCACCCAGAATGTTTAAAGACGTATAACACTCGCTAGCGTATGCGACCCCTACGGTCCAAATAACTTGTTGATACGTGAAAAATCTATTCTTACGTTTATTGTCTTTGTTTGAATCATAATGAAAAGAAAGTAAAGAAAAAGCAGGAATTTTTATTTAAATCACACCTTGGGATATTATGTCTGCTGATCAACTAAAGTTGGCAACTAAACTTGATCCGAGAACACGCCTTTATAGGCCCCGATTACATACAAATAATCTGTTAAAACAAATGCCACGATTTTTTCTAGCTATGGAAAAAGCTTTGGGAGTCTGTTGCTGAATCCAATGGGCTATTTCAAAGCTATCCCAAGCCAGTTCACAGTTCGAAACTGCAATAATAGTGATAAATTAATTATTAAATATATATATATATATATATATATATATATATATATATATATATACTCGTGTTTCAATTCAAGTATTCTTCAAAATGTATTCAAGTAGCGTTCGTCTTTTTGAATAAGAGAGATGTAGTTGCGGCATCTTTTATGATTTCTCTGTATTATCAACTTATCGACTTTCATATTTATTAAAACTCTCCGTAGATGTCTCTGTTATCGTGGCATAATCACCAAACGCTAATTAGGTTTCTTCTTGCATCTCGCGTTATGAAATCATCATTAACAGTCAAAAGTTACCGCTCTTCACAGTTTATCCCCTTGACGATAGGTGTCGCCCCACGTAACAGAGTCTATTGAAACTTCATGCATTTATTATGTAGCTTGGATATAAGGACGTAGAAATTCAAATTTAAAACTATTTAAGAGAGAATGTTGTTTCATGTAAAACTGAAGGTCAGAAAATTGAGTTTCTATGATAGAATCTTTTCTTTGAGAGATAATATTCGGAAAATATTATATTCATGTTGATTATTCCAGATATTGAAAACATGTAAATATACAATAAATTTTTGTTCGCTATCATAAAGTAAAAATGAAATTAACTTGGTTTTGAACAAAAACCAAAAGAATGCTAAAACATTTTCAAAAAAAGTTGGTACATAATGCATGTATATAGGAGTGTGAGCGTTGTGCCTTCTTTCCTTTCTGCAATCGACTACATCTTCAACGGCAATTTCTACGGGTGGCACACAGACATATACGCTGCTGGTAGTGGTGATAATCAGGTATTTGCATTAAGTTAGAACGAGTTCTAATTTTTGCTGGAACCCCCTGCAGAGGAGTGTGCTGATCTTCTCTATGACATAGAGATGTTCAAAGTAACAATGTCCAGTTAGTATTCCTGTCATCTGTGGTAGTTTGCTCCTTGATACTGTCACATATTTTATAGCGGTCTTTTTGTTGAGATACTCAAAACTTTCCTGGCTAATATTCAGCTTTCAGTTGCATCCCATAGCTTTTCTAGGGTATGGTCTTTGTTTAAGTTGGTTAGTCCGCTGCTTGAATGCAAGATTCACTCAAGTATCTGCAATTTTGTTCATCTCGGTGGCAGACCAGGAGGCTCTAGAATTATCTGTCCAGTCGACGTTTTTGTTAGCTGGTGCGTTTTTTTTTCATTGCCCTTGTAATATGCGTATCCATTCAACCAACATAGGAAGGATTATCTTCTTGAGGTTTTTTCCATTATAGCTATGATCTGACCTGTCAGATCTGTCTCCAAAACAATGCTGTATCAGTCCATAGTTGTTGGATTAGAGATGTCAAGCATAGTCCACATCCTCATTCTAGTATGTGTTTCGAACTGTATGGGTAAGTCAATATTTGTATAACTGTTGAAGATACTCATGTTTTAGTTGTAACAGAATTAGGTCTGAAAATGTAGCATCATAAAAAAATACTCCGAAAGCCGTTTATTTTTCCTGTATATGCTACATCAGTATAGAAAAATTATTATTAGGCCACTACCAATACCCCACACAACTGTGGTTTTTCCATGTGTGGCAAATGAAGTAACAGAAATATCTCTGAGACTGAACATATAATTGCCTCGTTTGCCTGGTAGTCTACATTATTTCACAGATGTGGCATTCGAAATTATGCAGTATATTCCAATGAAAACGAACCACCCTGAATAATTCGTATAGTTTAAAATTTTTCTGAGAATTTCCTGTAACAGGTGGATTTTTGATTGGAGGGAGACATTTTTTGTCATACCTAGCAACCCTTTACTCCCGGCAGCTTCTACGCCAAACCTTTGAATGGGTAGTGTAAAACCTTTCTGAAAAGATTATTTTTTTATTCATACGGCCACGTAATTATTCCAGATTTTCTTGAATCCGTTCGAACTCGTCTGAGACGAACCTTCGATCAAAATCGATTTGGACGAATCGGAGAAAATTTTGCGTATCCACCTCCTACCCCTATCAACTACCACCCTGAAAATGTTGTTTATAATAAAGAAGCGGTTGTATGCTACCTCATTAGAATGGTTATCTGAACCTGAATAACAGTCTGCTTTTTGATGTGCCATTAATCAAAACGTAATACTGCTTGAACTTCTATGATGCAACCAATTATGGGCAAATGAGAATTTATATATGCTCTGTGACAAAAAAATATCTGGAAATTCTAATTTAAATTACCCGTGGTGAGTATTTTTAAGTATTTTGAGTTTTTTCTGTATGTTGGTAGAACTGTCCTTAATTACTATGCCAATAATCATGCGACTTGTCAACCAGTTTGTTTACGACAGCTGTTGAAACCAATCGACCTCAGTGCTACTCTGCGAATATTACAATACAAAAAATATTGAACAAAGAGTTTGTCCCAAGTTTTGTGTTTTGAACGAAATTCCGTGTTCTGAATCGTTGCGAATGCTTATGGAGACTCTCTTTCATCGAAAAACCAAGTGTACAAGTGGTACAAATGGTCGGGAAATCGTCGAAGATTTGCATCGTTCCGGACGACCTTCAAGCTCTTCAATCGACGATAAGGTCCAGAAAATCAAGGAAATGCTGCAGGCATGTTGTTTTTTTGTCCTTCACCGCCTTTAGGGGCTGGATTGGAAGGGTATATCGGGTGATTACTCACCAAGATTTACCCCTCTATAGACTGGTGTTGAGAAACTGTCTGACGATCCTTGTGGTACTCAGCGCCACTTCCTTTTGTGCGATGGATATCAAGAAAGTGTTAAGCCCCAGCCTCATTGTGTTTTCCTTCAAATGTCTCTCAACCAAGAGATCACAAGAGGTACAATGCTCACAGATATTAGTTGGTGAACCTCTCTCATATCTTCGTCTTTATTAATCTTCTCTGCATAGGCCTTCTGAATGTTGTTATCCGCACGTATAGTGACATCTATGAGCAGCGCCAGATTCTCTTCTCTATCCATCAACACGAAATCAGGTCTGTTATGCTTGATTGCTATATCGGTTTCGATTGTCGCATCCCAATAGAGTTTGTATCTATCGTTCTCAAGAAGGTCGCAACGTAAAAAAATCTTTCAAGAAAGGAAGAGACATAATGCGTAACATCCAGCCACGATGGTCAACTTGATCTGTGATCTCATTCTTTAAGGCTATAAAGAATAATTCTTGTCAATAAATAATCTTTCATTTTGTTTTTTTCACATTTAACCTACCTTTACACGTTGGACACCAAGGAAAAAATGTATCTTCCCGTTCAGGCGTTTTACTAATGTTTTCGATTGGTTCATAAAGGCAGTAGGGCAGTGCTATCAAACTAAATAACATATTCATCAATATGAGTTTTGCTTAGCCTGAAGCGAATATTCGTTGTCCGTAAGCACTGACCGCGTTGGCGTTCAATGTGTTAAAGGAACGACATTCTAAATTTCTAAACTTTAAAAGTAAATATTTATCTGAGTTGAAACATATTTCTTGCAAACAATGTGTTTTTTCCGGTTTGCAACAGCAGTCAAATTTCCAATTTTTAGGAATAGTGGGCAATACAGGGTTATCCACCGGGACCGTCCGTTAAAAACTTTTTGAGTTCCAATTACAATATCAAGCTGAAATTTCATACGCGGCCATAACTAGCGATTTCCAATTGAAGTGAAATATTTTCGAAGTGATACCATTTTGGGTTATACCGGAAGTGGGTCATCACTTTGTTATTTCAAATGGCAATCTACCTTTTTTATTATACATCTAGAACCGACATTTAAGCAAGGCATAAAATACCCAAGTTGTTGGCCTTTATCTGTCAAAACTTTTGACAGATTTAATTATTTTTGTTATGAACTCGATTTTTGAGGAACATTTAAAAATTATAGCTCGTAGATCTTTTACACCACAGACACAAATTTTTGCTTTGGTGGATAGAAAATGGATCAAGGAATTTTTTAAGCAATCTACACATGTCAAATGTTTATTGCGTTTTTTTCTATGATATTTTCAATTTGGCCTTTTTCAAACAGCAATAACTCAATTTTTTCAAACGGCACGTGATAATTTTTATATCGCCATCAGATGAAGCGTCAAATTTCAGATAGAATTGCATCAGCATGTACTATACCCATCTCCTAAAGTTTCGAATTAATTCGGGAATATATTGAATTTTGATGATTTTGTAAGAACCAACAGAGAATGCTTTGAAATATTTGAATCAAGTAGCTGTACTGGCTACGCTCACCTGACAGGTGCCTTAAATGAATGTACTTGTCACTTCGTTCAATCGAATTTGATATTTCAACAAGCATTGTTGGTAATTTGAAGTAAAAATTCTTGAAAAACACCAGATTGATAATAAAATGGCTGATTATTCAAACGAGGATATGTTCCGTCTCTTTTTAATTCATGGCGAATGTCAAAAAGTGGTGACTAGAACTTGCAGGCAATTCAATAAACTATTTCCAAATTTGGCGCCTATGAGTAAAACAAAATTTCGAAGTATTAGAAGCAAGTTTTTGCAATTTGGAGGAACAAAATGCATAAAAACTAGAAGAAAACCAATTCTCGAGAACGACGACAATCAAATTAATACGCTAGCGTATTTTCGTGCCAATCCACATGCGTCCATTAGGTCAGCATCAATGGATATTGGATTGAGTTATACTTCCATCCAAAGGATCCTTAAGAAATATAACATGCACCCGTATTCTTTTATCAGACTACAAAAATTGAAACGAACTGACCTTCCCAAGCGGCTAAATTTCTGTGAAAATTTATTAATTCGGCTTCAAAAATATGAGACAATTCTGCAAAAAATTATATAGTCCGATGAAGCCAAGTTCAATGAAAGTGGAATAATCAACAGGAGAAATCGACATTTTTGGGCCACAGAAAATCCACATTTCATTGAGGTTATTGATTTCCAAAATAAATTGACCGTGAGCGTTATTGCAATTCTAATGAATGATTTGTTGGCTTATCACATTTATGAGGAAAATCGTATTGGACAAAGATACCTGGAAATTTTGAGAGGAACATTAGCAAATTTATTAGATGGATTACCCCTTAACATTCTGAGTGATTGCTATTACCAAATGGATGGTGCACCAGCACATAAGACACGGGCTGTAGATCGGTAGCTAATAGAAATGTTCAAGGATAGATGGTGGAGTAATCAAGGATCAAATTAATGGCCTCCGCGTTCACCGGACCTGACGCCCTTTGATTTTTATTTATGGGGCAAAATCAAGAGTCAAGTGTATCTCATTCCTGTAAGAAGTAAAGAAGAGTTACTAGAGCGCATTCATAATGCTTTTCGTAATATTGATCCTGAGGAAACTAGGAGGGCAACACATCATGTTCGTATACGAGCTCTCAAGTGTATCGAGCAAAATGGGGCCCATATTGAACATTTATTCAGATCGTAAATTAGATTTCTCCTATGATGTTTGCTATCATTTATTCGTATTAATGTAATTATCTTCGATGATTGGTTTTCGCTTAGTTCCAACAATTTTCATTCATCCCAATTGTAGAAAATTGCTTCTAATGCTTCGAAATTTTATTTTACTCATAGACGGTAAATTTGGAAATTGGTTATTGAATTGCCTGCAATTTTTACCCATTATTTTTTGACATTCTAAAATGAATTGAAAAAAGATTAAATATATTTTCGTTTGAAGAACCAGTGGTTTTATTCCAAATGTGTTGTATTTTTAGGATACTTTCAATCTTAAATAACGACAATTCTTGTTGACATATCAAATTCGAAAGAACGAAGTGACAAGTACATTAATTTTAGGCACCTGTCAAGTGAGCGTAGCCAGTTCAGCTACTTGATTCAAATATTTCAAAGCATTCTCTGTTATTTCGTGCGAAATCATCAGAATTCAATATATTCCCAAATTATTTCGGAACTATAAGAGATGGGTATAGTACATGCTTATACAATTCCATCTGAAACTTGACGCTTCATCTGAAGGCGGTATAAAACTGATGGCGATATAAAAATTGGCTCGTGCAATTTGAAAAAATTGAGTTATTGCTGTTTGAAAACGGCCAAATTGAAAAAATCATACAAAACAACGCAATAAACATTTGACATGTGTAGATTGATTAAAAAATTCCTTCAAGCTTCATCTATATTCCCGAATTAATTCGGAACTTTAGGAGATGGGTATAGTACATGCTGATGCAATTCCATCTGAAATTTGACGCTTCATCTGATAGCGATATAAAAATCATCACGTGCCATTTGAAAAAATTGAGTTATTGCTGTTTGAAAAAGGCCAAATTGAAAAGATCATAGAAAACAACGCAATAAACATGTGTAGACTGCTTAAAAAATTCCTTGATCCATTTTCTATCCACCAAAGCGAAAATTGTGTCTGTAGTGCAAAAGATCTACGAGATACAATTTTTTTAAATGTTCCTCAAAAATCGAGTTCATAACAAAAATAATTAAATCTGTCGAAAGTTCTGACAGATAAGTGCCAACAACTTGGGTATTTTATGCCTTGCTCAAATGTCGGTTCTAGATGTATAATAAAAAAGGTAGATTGCCATTTTAAATAACAAAATGACCCAACTTATATTTCCTTCTCTTATTCCACAATTTCAGGAAAATATCTAAAGACCTGAAGGAGTTATATAAAGAAAAAACTGAAAAAATTTCGAAATTCAACACCCTGTAGATTCCTTAGGATGCGTTTACGGACCTAAATATATTAGATAATCAAGTTGTGAAATGAATCAAAGAATCGTCCCATTCTCTTAGTATATGAGACTTCAGAGTATCCTGTATATCAGAATTGATCAACGTTATGTTGAGTTTGGAGAACGACGAAAGTATCAAGTTAGATGTGCTCACAAACTTATTTTTCAGGACAAGGACTTTTCATTTCAGTTGACACTTCATTTAATATTGCCTCACTTTGACCTTAACACTGAAAATGAGAAGTACTAAACCATTAAAAGTGAAACATGATTTTCAGAAATTTGAGAGTAAAATTCAAAATCTCATAGATTAAATGAATAATATTAACATATTATTAACATTATTGAGAAGACATTTAACGGCTATACAGTTCGAGACGGAAAATTATCCTGAAAAATCTCCTAGCAATGTCTTCAAGATATTAATCTATGACTATTAACGTTTGGAGGAATATAAACTCAAATACCAGGTTATTTACGAATGAACCAAAACTCATTTCTGTAGCTATTTTTCCTTATTATTGTTATTTTTTAATGCTAAAGCTTTTTAGAGCTCAGGAAGTAAATTCGTCAATAGAAAACCTATCTATACTTTTTAACTATACTACCTCGGCTTCAACTTTGAACTTAATCATCATCTGCTGTGGGCCCATATGCATTTCATTGTCCCTGGCTTATTCTTCTCACATTGGGATGAGCCGCCACTGCTCTGAAATATTCTTCAATTTCAAAAAGACAAAACCTTTTCGAGTATCTCGTCAGAAAAGAAGTGGAACTTCAAAAGACTACCTTGAGTTAAAAAATGACTAATTCTCAAAAATGCGCCGTAGAATACCCAATTACCTAAATTACTCACTTCAATTTGGTCTTTAATCCTCGATGGTGGTGGCACCCTCAATTTTATAGGCTCTTGAATAATTTATCTAAGAGGGTGATGTAACAGGGTTCTTTGTGATAATTGCACGATGTTGACTAGACTAATTCGAACATCGAATTGAATTTGGCCTCAGTCCGTGCTTAATTGCATGGAAATCGAGTGTGCATTGCGGGGATCGTTTGAGGATGAATTGAATTTATTACATTGGATTGATGACGGTTGATCATGATAGGTTGATAACCGTTGCATCCACTGAGTTAATCTTGAAAATTATTGGTATTTTTTCAACCAGTTAGAATCTATCTCATCGAAAGTATTTTTTACTAAATACATACTATCACATTTTCGTGTCATCAATAATTTCTAAAATCTTCATATTCAAATTTTCGTGTTTCTACTTGTTGTTTTCAGTTCACTAGTGAATTAAAAATTGTTTTCGTAATACAGAGTACTCCAAATCAAACGAGTATATGTTATCCAATAGGGTTTGGAAAAATTAGCCGAAATACGTCAAACGTTTTTGTTTAGGGGCACATCTTTTTTACGTATATTTGGGATTTAACGGCAATCCCTAAAGGGGGGTTCTAAATTGATCCAAGAAGCTCTTTGAAGCCTTATCATAACGGTGTATGTAAAAATAAATTTTAACGAATCTTCTTCGCAAAATATCATTTGTTATTTCAAACGAACCTCCTTGAAAATTTTGGCAATTTTCAAGTTTATTGAAAAGAGAGAAAAAATATTATTTAATATTTTGAAGGAAAGCCTCTCAAGGGTAGTTAGCACCTGCATGCATTAACCAGTAAATTTATAAACGATAAGGAAAGTAGATTTTGTAGTGATGTGAAATCTAACCATTCTACAACAATCGTAAAAAGCATTTATTGTTTTTTTGAATTACAATTTTTTCAATTTAATAAGAACATCTCTCCTGAACGATGCATAAATAAATTTTTGGTCTTAGAAGTAAGGTCATGGCATGCATTATAAAGCAATAATTGGGTTACGACTTTGCTGATGTGGTTAAAATTTTGAAAATAATTGTGTACATATTGCAAGAACGTATTGAGCTGGTAAGCCTTTATTACCAGTTGTGCGCGAGTGGCTCCAAGGATATAATCAACCAAAATTATCTGGTATGTAACGTTCGCCAAAAGTACGTAATGGAATTGATATCAAAAAGGTTCAATAATGGATAAAAAAAAGGAGCCCATTGGAATTGTGAATGATGAAGCAGCAGCTTCCAGTGTTAGCCAATCAGCGTTTTTCGGATGTTACTTAAATGCAAGTTCCATCGATACAAAATTAAATTAAATCATGAATTATTGGATGATAATTTAGATCGAAGGCAAGAGTTTTGGGAAATTATTGCCGCGCTTATCATCAATTACCCCTATTTATTGTACAAAGTTTGATTCCTTGATAAATACACTTTTTCACTTCACCAGAGGTTAACCGGCATAACTTTAGATTTTGGAGTGATCCAAATTCTCATGTATTTTGAGAAACCTACACTCAATATCCGGAAAAGTTGAATATTGGGTTAAGAATTTTGCAATACGACCTAAATGGACTTCTGTTTTTCCTGATGATTTAAATGGCTGGAAATGCTGGAAAATGCTTTTGATCCAATGATAACTGAAAAACTAGGAGACGATCCTCTGCAACTTGAACCACAATAGCATTTCCAACAACATGGGGCTCCTTCTTACTTCACTGCACCAGTTTTCCAATACCAAAATTTATAATATTCGGATCGATGGAAAATGCGAATGATTCATTGATAACACATAAACCAGAAAACGATCCTCTACAACTTGAACAATAATTGAATAGTATGATTTCTAAAGAATCTATCTACCAAAAAATGAAAAAAATAATAACCAATTCAATCAACATGAATAAGGAATCAGTTCATGAGATAACCAAGACTAAAAATATAAATCTAAACTTCGAAGAGAAATTTGGAATTTAGTAACACGGAAGTGCCATCAAAGGTAATATTCAAAAGAATATCACTACATGTCATTTTTAATTTCGATTTTAATGTCCACTTTATTCTATTTGCTCTGATATTTCTCATAGAATCAGTTGTGCTGGTGTGGTATACAGGGTTAGGCAAAAGTACCGGAACGGCTAATTATCTCAGTTATATACCGAGCGATTGTTTTGAAAATTGGTACTCCTACGTTATGAAGCATAAAGAATTCAGTGTTAATATGTTGTGCTCAATAATGTTTCCGGTGCAGCCGGAAATGACCACAACATGAGAATTTCAAATATAAAACCCTATATGTTTACTTATTTTTAGAGTCAGAGGAAAAAACTTATTTAGAAACAATCAACAAAAATGCTTTTCCTCTAATGTTGGCTTCATAAAAAAATCAAAATCACAATAATAATTATCACCTAAATCAAATTACTCTCGAATTCATAATCAACGTGACATGTTGACAATTATTGTCAAGTATTTGTGAAATTTTTTATTGAAACTATAGCAAGTGTTGAAAATGAGTTCCATTCACCTTCTGACAATAACCTAATCGATCACTTAAATTTCTAAGAGAATTTTGCACAAATTGTGGGGGTATCAAATTGATTTTTTGTGTTATGCGACGCCTCAACTCATCTAGATTGGCAGGTCGTTCTCTGAAAACTCGGCATTTCAAGTGGCCCCATAAAAAGAAGTCCAAAGGCGATAGATCAGGTGGCTGTGGGGGCCACTCGATAGGACCTCTTCTACCGATGCATCTTTCTGGAAAAACTTCATCCAGATAATTTCGAGCATCTACCGCAAAGTGTGGGGGAGCTCCATCTTGTTGGAACCATACAATATCAGCTGGAGTTAACGGATTATTTAAATTTGGAAACAAAGCTGTTATGACTGGTACAATTTCATTCCTTAATAATTCCGAATATCGCCCTCCATTTAAATTGCCTTCTTCAAAAAATGGACCAATTGTGTGGTATGTTGTGTATGAACCCCTCTAATCCAATGTTAGTTGTCTCTCGACCGAATACGGCAATTATGCCTATTTACTGAACCGTTGAGGCAGAACGTAGCTTCATCCGAGAATTCGATTCTATTCTAAAAATTTGGATTCGCCATAATCATTTCCATGATGGCCTCTGAATATTGTACTCAACGGTCAGGATAGTCTTCAGTAAACTCATGCTCATGGACAAAATGGATTTTATATGTTTTCATTTTTTCTGTTTTCAGTATCCTACAAAATGATCTCTGAGAAATATCATGATTCAAGGCTAGTTTATTTGTAGAAACCTGAGGATTTTCCTCAATTGCCTGTAAAATGTTCAACTTTGTTTCTTCGTCAGTGGCAGACTTAGGGCGTCCTGCTCTGGGAATATCTATCACTTGCCGACTTGCTTCATATCGCTGAATAGTTCTGCATACTGTAGATTTACTAATTTGATGATCTGGGTGAACCGTATTGAACAGACTGGTAAGATCGTTGTCTGTCACCATATCCGCACATCATCAAAACCTCGATCCGTTCTGCTTCACTGAGCTTGAATACCATTATAAGAATCGAAGTGCAAAAATTAAAACTTCAACAAATACTTGACATTATTTGTCAATCTGTTCCTCTGATTATTAATGCAAAAGTAATTTGATCTAGGTTATATTATTTTATTATTCTAATTTTGTATGAACTCGACATAAAGGAAATGTTTTTGTTGATTGTTTCCGAAAAAGATTTTTTCTCTGAATCTAAAATAAATAAGCATATAGGATGTTACATTTGAAATTCACTTTTTAGTCATTTCCGGAAATAATAGCGAGCACAAAATATCAACACTGAATCCTTTATGTTTAGTAATTTTTAAAGAAATCGCTCGGTAAATAACTGAGATAATCAACCGATCCGGTATTTTTGTCTAACCCTGTATATTCAAGCATATCTTTCAAATTTTTGTCTTTCGCTTGAGTTACTCGGTTTTGGCACTGAAGCTGCGGAATTTCATAATTTTTGATATCATCTATTTCTTTGCCTTTCTTTAAAACTCTAGTGGTCTGCCAATCTTCTACCTCGTTAAAGATCTTCTTTACCTTCACAAACCCCAGCGGTTTTTCGAAATCTTTATCCTTGTGATATCTTAAATTTGGTTGTTGTGATAAATTCATTGGCAAGATTTTGAAGATCGTCCTTAATCAAGTGCAAGACTTCGAAAGGAGTGTGGCGGCATCTTCAATCATCACTCTATATCTTCTGGTACATACAACTTGAGAGTGAGTGTAAAAATAACTTGTTTCAAATTAATCGACATCACCAAGGTCTGACTACCTGGCTGTCGTGAATTCACTGTATCAGAATCCACCTGTTGCCTTGCTTTCTCTGATTTCCTTTGATGGAGCTCCAAATTCTGTTTGTAAGACCTCTATTTTACAACATCAACAGATGCTTTAATTTTTCAATTTAGTAGGTAGCAAGTTCAACACGTATCTGTCCGAGGTTTTCCAAATCGAAGTTGAGGAAAATGTGAAATGTGTCAGAGTAGAATTTATAGTTTTCTATATTGAAAGGACACATTTTACAAAATGCAACAAATAAGCGGTGGACATTTAGTCAGGTCTAAGAAATTCTTCTTTTTTTCATACTTGAAGATGCTTTGCCTTGCTATTTGGGACAGTATAATAAACAATCATTTGGTAACGACCCTGTGCAGGACTATCTCTGTCGAGGACGCAAACAATTCATCTCACCAATTTGTTTCAAACGAAATAGAAATGTTTTTTGATTTCTTGGTTCTTTGATTTTGTAAGAATCATGAAAGATCTTTCCTGTTCTAACTGTTATTGTCACATTGAAATTTGCATCGACAATCAGACTACAATAAGTCTGATAATAATAAAATAAATTGCTTTGAAAACTAACAGCTTATGGTTGTTCTTTTACAGAAATGGCTGTTGTCGAAAACATTTTGTTCGGCACACCACTAGTTTTCAATATTTCTCTTTCAATAATAACACTATATTTTTTTCCTTCTTTTACCAACGGCAGCAACAGGAAAATTCATGATGGAACATTGGAACGTAATGGAACAGCTCACTTCATTTAAGTTTGGTTTACATTAGTCAAGCAGTGAAGCAAGTACCTTGAGCAAGTAGCTGGAGTTAAGTAGAGGCGTGTTCAAGTTGATGTTTTCATCTGCCATATTCATGGACAAGTCATTCGAGGCAAGTAGGTACCGTGTCAAGTAAGAAGTAAACTTCAGAAATGAATCGAAAAAATCGACGAAATACTACTGAAAAATATCATTAGAAAGTCTACATTCATCTTATGCACTTAGAAAGCCGGATTGAAGATGACTATGAACAGAAAAAAAGAATTTGGGTTCAAAAGTGGTTACAGTGAAGGGATACCCGTGGAACTTCAGCTCTGCTCCTTACTGAACTAGCACTAGATGATCCAAAAGAATATAAAATGTTTACGAATAACGCCTGAAAATTTCAATGAATTGCTAGACATGGTCACACCTTACATTCAGAGCTCAACATTTATGAGAGACCCTATAACTGCTAGAGTTCAACTGGAAACAACACTATGTTTTCTGGCTATTGGCAACGAATACTGAAGCCTTCAATATTTTTTTCGTGTATCTAAATCTGCTATTTCTATATTTTTGCCTGAAGTATGTGATTCCATTTGTGCCTGCCTCCAAAGTTATATGCAAGTAAGTACCAATAATGTAAATTCATAAATTTTATTATTCATCAAAACAGATTCTTTAACAAATATTCATTCCATTACCTATATTTATCACTTTTTGAAAATGAAACAGTGAGTTACATTTCTTGTGTTTGAAGAGCTTAATGCATTCAAGTCATTACTTTGACGGGATAAGGATTGTTCTTCGCTTTCTATCTCGACCCAGTTTTCAGTTTCATGTTGATCACTCCTTAAATATCCTGCAGTTTGTGAGAATTTGGATGATGTCTTGTTGAGCTCACAGGGATACTTCTTCGGTAAATTGTTTCAACTGGAGTGTAACATATTTCCTGAATACCTTCTGTTCATTTTCTGGTTCTTCCTCCTTATTCAACTTTTCATTTAATTGCTTTAGTTCTTCAACAGCAGCCTTCACGTCTTGTGACCTTCTTTTATTTTAGGAAGCACTCGGGGTAGTTGATGTTGCTTCCGCTTTAGCTGTTTCCTTATGTTTATTCTGAGAATTTTCAGAGTGATTGTTGTTCAGAGGTGTTGCTGGATAATCATTATCTAAGCAATTTTCATCTTCATCTTCATAGATCTCCTGAAAAAATACATTAGTATGCTTACTTTTCATAGTTGACTAACATCTTGAAATTTTTTTTCTGTAGGCTCCCAAGACAAGGCAGGAGTGGGAAGCAATTGGAAGTTGTTTTCGAGATAGATGGAATTTACCAAGATGCTTTGGTTCAATTGACGGTAAACATATTCTGATCAAAGCACCACCAAATGGAGGAAATAGATACTTCAATAATAAAGGCCAAAATAGCATTATTCTCATGGCTATTGTCGACCATGACTATTGCTCTCGATACATTGATGTTGGGTGTAATGGAATGATGTCAGATGGTAGAGTATTTCAAAGGTGTTCTCCCTTTAAGGCTTTGGAGAATGGAACTCTCCCAGCACCTGGATGTTTAGTAGGGGATGATGCATTTCCTCTCAAGGAATACTTAATGAAGTCCTACTCTCGGACAGGACTTACACATGACGAGAAAATTTTTAATTATCGCCTGTCAAGGACCAGGAGGATTGTGGAGAATGCTTTTGGCATTTTAGTCTCGAGATTCAGCATTTTTAAGAAACCCAACTCTTGTAAATTAGATAATGTCGATAAGTTTGTAAGTGCCTCCTGTCATTTACACAACTGGCTTCGGAGCACCTCAGAAACTACTTATCTTCCTCCGGGTTCAGTAGACACATAAGATATCAATACTGGAGCAAAAGTGCCAGGAAGATGGAGAAGTGAAATTACCGAAATGTAGAACATCAGTCATTTTGGAAGCAATAACACAGAGAGCTAAGTAAATTCCTCGATAATTTGAAACAGTACTTTTGCAATGAAAGCAATGGCAGGACAGAGTGGTGTGTGTAAGATGAAATAATATTCTCCTAAATTTTGTAATTTCAGGGGAATGAATAAAATGTCTTTTCTTCAGTTTTCCTTTCATTCATCAAATTGCTATTATTTCACTTATCACGCCATATCTTATAAAAGTAGATAAAAAAGTAGGGAATAGAGTATTCATAGATCCAAACATGCGCCCATTTCGTACTAACTTTAACGTTAGCAAAAATGCATTCCAGTCTTTGCACATGTTGAGTTTTCTCTTACCCTTCCAATTGCTTCCCATTTTTAATTCATTTTGATATTATTTGTCAAAATACTTACGTAATTTGTCTTTGATGGTCTTTTTGCTTCAATGTTCTTGAGGAATCTGTCCATTACATTGAACCATTTCATGTTTGGATTATATACACCTTCAGCACCAGATTTCTGGCTCTTCTCAATTTTACACTTCTCCTGTGAGTAGGTAGTCAGTAAATTTTTTATCTTATTTTTAACATCGTTGCGACCGAATTCTTCTATTTCCATTTCATTCACAATACTTTATATTGCTGAGTCTCTCAACTGTTTGTTTCTGTAATTTTTTCTTGTATTATCCCACAAGTAAGATTCATCTTTTCATTTTAAAAGTGAATACGAATTTCAAATTCATTTGGATACTCATGCAATTCCCAGAATCTGAAAAATCGCACTTACTTTGTGGGGATTGAACCCAGGTAACTCTGCGTAGGAGACGAGCATTGATAATAGAAAACCAGAAAACCATTTGTTACAACTTGAAGAAAAATTGCATTTTCAACGGGACAGAGCTCCTACTTACTATGCCGCAACAGTTTGCGAATATTCTGGTCGATGGATTAGAAGTTGATGGTCTAAGGAGTAGCCTTCTACATTTAAATTCAAAAGTATTTCGGTACATACAGCTAGGGCCATCTATAAAGCAATGTCTAATACACTGGGAGTAGATTAGTAGTGTTATTAGGCATGGCACTTAGATCATTTTAAGACATTCTAAGAATTGGCACTTAGACCATTTTGAATTTATACTCTTCAATTGCATTTCCAACAATACGAGGTTCCTTCTTATTATAGCGGAGCAGCTTGCCAACACCACAATTTATATAAATCTGGTTGTTGTAAAATGCAATTGATCCATGATAACAGAAAAACCAGAAAACGATTCGTTACAACTTGAAGAACTATTGCATATCCAACAAGACGGAGCTTCTCCTTACCAGGCCGCTCCAGTTTGTGAATAATCTGGTCGTTGGATTGAAAGATGATGTTCTGTGGAGTATCTTTCTTCATTAAGATTCAAAATTATCTCGGTACATACAGCTTGGGCCATCTTTAAAGCAATGTCTAATACACTGGAAGTAGATTTGTAGGTTGAAGAATTCGCACTTAGACCCTTTAGAATTCATACTCTCCATTTGCATTTCCAACAAGACGGGGCTCGTCTTCACTATACTGGACCAGTTTGCCAATAGCTCAATTCGCAATATTCTGGTTGTTGTAAAAACGGAGCTCCTCCCTATTATGCCGTTCCAGTTTGCGATATTCTGGTCGTTGGATTGGAAGATGATATTCTATGGACTAGCCTGCTTGATCTCTTGTCATAAAATCTCTAGACTCTTAAGACAATTTGGGTCAGCAAATTGTAGATGAGTGTCGTCCAATGATTTCAATTATGCTAAACCATGTTAGAGACGGTTTTCAGTCGATATTGCATTATTGTATGAAAGTGAATGGAGGACATTTTGAACATTTGATTGAAAATTAATGGATTTTATTATTTTATTGTAAATATGATGGAACAATAAAATATTAACGAAGTTGTTGTTTTTAGAAAAGGGCGTTCAAAAGACATTACAACAAGACCTACATTCTTTCTTTAAGGTCAAACATGAAGGTAAGTGAATTCACCGATTAATGCATAGGGGCACTAACTATCCGCGAAAGGTGTCCCTTCTAAACAAAACATTTTTTTTTCCTTCTTTCAATAATCAAGAAAATAGCCGAAATATTCAAGGAGGCTCGTTTGGAGAAAAAGATGAGTTCCCTCGATTCCTTTGCCCTGTTCAATTTTGAGAGGTTGAAGCGGCCGTCTTAGGGGTTGTTGCTTCAAATAAAAGGTTAAAGATGTCCCCCAAATAAAATCATTCGACATATTACATCAAAGTTTCCCGATCACTACGGGATAAGAAATGCATAACAATTTGTATCGAAATATGATCACGTTAAATGAACAAGATATTAATGTATTCATTAAAATAAATAAAGAACCTATATTTTTTCAGCCTTGATCTCTAGGGGTTATACGTTCACACAAGAACACTATACTCAGAAACTTGAGGAACGTTTAGTCAGGATTATTAAATTATAATGAGTTCCTGTACAACATGACATTCCTAAAACCACACATCGTCATTTGAAAACACAAGATTTTGTAGTGCCACTTCCGGAATACGGCTGCATATTTAGGACCAGTTTGAATGTTGAATAAACCATAAAGCTGCAATTTTTTAAATATAAAATGCTGAAACCAAAAATAATTCGTATATAAAAAAAAAAAAAAGAAAGAATATATATATATATATATATATATATATATATATATATATATATATATATATATATATATATATATATATATATATATATATATATATATATATATATATGCTAACGAATCTGGGATGTAAACTGTAGCAACTAAAATTCCAAGAGTAGTAGAGTTGCAAAAATTGTTTTAAGTGAAAGGAATCGCAATACGACTTCAGTTTGTGAATTAATGTGCCAACATTTTTCATATTTGCTCGTCCACGGTTGAAAACAGAATCACTTAATGGGTTCCCTCTTGGATAAGATGCCTTAGCTTATCCTCAAGGTTGAATGACGTCTGAAAATGTTCTCGTATGTTCAAAACACTTTGCACATTTTGATAGTGCGAGCAGTATTAAAAGCGTTCATACTGATTTATCATTATGCTCGTCTATCATTTTGAATGGTGAACTTTATTGAGGTTGTAGATGAGGGTCAGAAGAAAAGAATAGCACGAGCAAAAAATTATGATAATATCAATTGCGCTACTGATTCTTGTTTTGGCACATAGATCCATCTGCTGAGCAGGCTAGTCTGTACTTACTGCTTGCGTATTGTGTCAGAGGCAGTTTTACGTTCAAAAATCGATTGGTGCACATCAATCTCGTAGCGGGACTTTGGCATGAGGAGTAAGATTGTTAGCAGTAAAAGTACTCAAAGGTGGAGAATGGCACTTAGAACTTTCAGGGATTCTAGTCTTCAAATGATGAAATTCATTTCAGCTCCACTATTTTATTAACATGTTTACTTGTTTGTTTGTTTGTATCTTTCAACAATGACCCATTTACACAGCGGCACCTACAATTTATAGTGGATTCCGAACCATTCTCCTAGACCGTGCAATGATAACTGCCACGTTTGTTAAGATAATTTTGAGTATTCATTCGCTCTTGACAAAGATACTGTGTATCGAAACGCGTCGAGCATTTATTAGTAGATTTTAGTATCTCAAAACAAAAAGTTACTATATGCGAGATTTCGCAATGTGTAGACACATCGAAGAAAATTATTTTTCAAGGGACAATATTCAACCTTCCGTAGAATGTTAAATATCCTCCCTTGAAGGAGCTAGTTTAACGGTAAACGGTGATTATGAAGGGTAGATCGGAAAACTAGCTCCTTCAAGGGAGGATATTTAAAATTCTACGGAAGGTTGAAGATTGTCCCTTGCAAAATAATTTTCTTAGATTTTAGTAGAAATCTTTGTTAAATTAAATTTGAAAAAGGATTTCTATCGTGTAAAAGCCTCGTCAATTGAGTTTAAGCTCTCTTTCGGCAACTCTTTCAAATTCAGTACTTTTTGTACAAGGACTTGAACCCGGATTCGAACCAGGTACCTTGGCTAAACAGTTCCAATATGCTTGCGCACTAACTGTGCAGCTCCCGAGGCTGTTAACATGTTTACTTGCGTGTGTTGTCACTCATGTTATATGACCATCTACACACAACCAAATTCATATGGAATCCCTCGGTATTTCGCATTATTGATTATTTTTAACCATGGATTTTAAACCACTTGTAGAGAAGGAAGTTTTTATTTTAAAAAAACTGGATAGTATGATAAGAAATGTTGAATTATCACCACATGTTCGGGATATTGTACTCAGTCGTCCTTGAGATTTGAAAATGTGAACTTCAAATTTTAAAATGCTTATAATAGTAATTGAAAACGCATTAAGTTGGATTGTCCGATGTGCAGAGGGGTCGAATAATAGCTCTCGTTGAAGAAGGGGTGACACAGAGGGATATAGCGGCCACAATGGAGGTATCATAGGGGGTGATTCCAAAAACCTACGCCCGCTACGTGGAGCTACAATTTCTGCAAAATAGGCCATAACAGACTTAATTGGTGTATCGACAAGCAAAATTGCAATATTGAGAATTGGAGGAATGTTCTTTTTTCGGATGAGACCAGAATTGATGTTCGATTAGATAACCGCCGGATTCGGGTTTTAAGGGGTCGTGGAAGACAAGCTAGACTCCGAGCAGCAAGACAAATTCCGAAATACCAAGGGGGCAGTGTGATGATTTGGGGTGGCATTAGGCTGGGAGGCAAAACAGATTTGATTTCGTTTCCCGAGAGTGTAACGGCTAGAAATTACGTGGCCTAGTGCTGCAGCTCATAGTGAGACTCTGGAGAGGTTCCCACGGTGAAAATTTCACTTTTATGCAAGATAATGCTCCTCCGCATACCAGCAACCTCGGGCAACATTATCTTGAAACAGAGGGAATCGCTATTTTGGACTGGCCAGCTTGCTTTCCAGACCTAAATCCTATTGAACATTTATGGGATAATCTCAAAAGGAAAATTAGATCGCGCCAGGATAATCCAAGAACCTCACAACAGCTCATCCAAGCCGCAACAGAAGAGTGGCACAATACCATCCCAGAGGAGGTCGAAAACCTAATCCAAAGCATGCCTAGACGGTTTCGGGCTTGTATTAGGGGAAGAGGAGATAATACAAGCTACTGAGGTCGCGAAAGAAATACCTATTCCGTGAGAAAACAATTTTCAATTTTTTTACTCCATGCGAAAAGAGCCTCTTTTATTGTTTCTTTCTTAAAAAAACCTAAATCTATTTCTTTTCTCGATTGAAATATCTCAAAACTGATCAATTCTAATAATCCTTCGAAATTTCCAAAATCCCTGAGGTAATATTCAAAATATATCGTGATTCCATACAAATTTGATTGTGTGTATATTCTACATTATACAAACAATGGTTTCTGTAAATTTAAACTAACAGTACATCTCTTGGAAATATTAATGCAGTTTCTGACTAATTTGAACGAGAATAGATTAAAAAGAATTTCAAAAATTATAGTCAAACATCCAATAAAGTAACTTCAGTATAATCTAGACGTAAAAACAAAAGCATTCTGTCCTTTATCTTTCGGAAATCTAACAAAACACTAAAGTTCTCCTATTTAGGTGAGTTATTCTAGTAAGTAGATTTGTTCTGTTGTGAGTTTTTGAAGAACTGAGTAGGCATGTTATCATAAGTTATATTTCTCTTGAAAACTCAGCCTAATGTCACACAAATTTAGATGTGTACCTCATATTGTTCAATACGTTATTCAGATAAAGCAATATAACGCCTATCTACTCCTGAAAAGATGATTATTCTGGAGTAAGATGAATACTGATGAAAACTACCTAAAACATTCGAGTCTGGAATATTTGAGTAGAGTATACTTAAAAAATAGGCACCTACTTATTGTAATAAATAATAATGTTGTGAAAATTTTCATTTATCATCTCAATGTAATGAATACCTACAAGAAATATGATGATGAATACAAATTCATTACATATGAGAATAGTAAACAGACGACTCGTATTCAGATATGGGTATTGTGTTATACCTCCCATCCGTCCCTGTGGCGCAGAGGATAGCGCGTTGGACTTCTAATCCAAAGGTCGTGGGTTCGATCCCCGCCAGGGATGCTGTGGCATACTTTTTTATTATGATTACAACCACACTCTAAATTTCAGATTTTTTTTTCATTATTTTGGGTATAACATTGTTCATCAGTTCAGTGTAATTTAGTGGATGTATTTTAAGCGATTTCTTCAGATTTATATAGTATTTTGCTCGTAATTTATATCTGCCTGAAGCGTCGACCGTTGTTTCGGCTCGTCATCCTCTGAATTTCTTAATCCAAATATGTAAACGACGTAGGAAGCGGAAGAATATTATTCACATTGGAAGATCTGAATCGTTATTGATAACGATTTCCCGAAATATTTATAGGGTCCATTGAAGAGAAAGATTTACATACATGAGGAATATAAAATATGCAAATTCTATTTACTTAATATATTTTTATCGTTTATGTAATGTTGCAGACTTGAATCCTTGGGAAATAAATAACTTGAAAAATAAATATGCTGTACCTGACCTTTTCTTTATATTGAGCTTTTAATGTTTATTTGAAGCCGTTAGATTAAGTTATCACCACCAGACTAAACTTCTATTTTTCAATTATTCTCGCATGCTTTACTGTGTTTACGAAACCAATTGACCGAACCGGTAAGCATTTGTTTTCAATTGGAAACATTTTTAAACAAACTTGAGTTTAGTCAGTTCTATGAAAACTTGTGAATTTTCACTCAAAACTAGGAATTTGCAACGTATAGAAGACTAAGAAAACCTTAGAAATTAAGGAAATATCAAAGTTGAAAGAATTGAACATCGAAGTAATTTAAGTGAAAAACTAATTAAAGGTTATTCGGGCTACTTGATGGAATTGTTGTTCTCTTTCTATGTAATGGTGTTGATGAAAGCACGTGGAATCAATGCCGTAACTAGCCCCATTTCTATCTTTTATAATGTGCACCTAGCCTAGTAATTAAGTCCTCAAGTTTTATAAAAATTGCCCCAATAGGTCCATTTTTTCATCGTTTCTCTCTCTGATAAAATTCGCATCTACTAAAAATATGACATCATAAATATTTTTCATAGTAATATAAGACTTACTTAGCGTCCAAAAATCGATTTCCCTACTACAAGTATACACACAACTAAATTTATATGGAATAGATTTGAGACTGTGATTTGATGTGAGTTCGATTACTTTGTTATTAGCTTTCTGTTCTATAGTACTTGTGGGATCTACAGGAAGAACTTTGTAGCATTCTTCATTTTGCAGTTGTTCTTTCGCTAGGTTAGATTTCGATATATATATATATATATATATATATATATATATATATATATATATATATATATATATATATATATATATATATATATATATATATATATATATATATATATATATATATATATATATATATATATATATATATATATATATATATATATATATATATATATATATATATATATATATATATATATATATATATATATATATATATATATATATATATATATATATATATATATATATATATATATATATATATATATATATATATATATATATATATATATATATATATATATATATATATATATATATATATATATGATGGGACCAATATCTTCCCAAACAAACTTCGCGAGGAGTTTACATATGTAAACATGAGACGAAAGAATTATTCAAAATGCCGTAGATCCATGAATAATCCTTCCTAACAAGAGATAGTTCCAAATCTGCTCGCAATGCACGCAGCCCCCAAGAGCCACAATAGTGAAACTAAGCAGGATGCCGAGAAACGAAGCGGCAGTTTAAAAAGCCTATAATCATAATTGAAAATGCCTTACGTTGGATTGTCCGATGTGCAGAGGGGTCGAATAATTACCTGGCCAAGTGTATTAATACATTCTTTAAAGATATCATATACCTTACCTATAATGGTTACAATGATTTTTATTGCAATATGGTAGCAGTAGGCTAATATAAACGAATATTTCTGCTTGATTGATTCTTTTGTTTGTATTGTGAATAGTTGACTTTTTGAAATGACTATTGTCGGCAGCACGGAATATGGCTTTTCTCATACGTTTCTAGAATGCAGTTATAGCATAATTATATAAAACTAATATTCTCAGAGGTCGAATGCATGACTTTGTTGAGAAAATTTCCCAATATTATGGCAAATTCAAAATTACAATAAACTATGTGAATGTCGACAAGGCTATGAAGATGGTCGAAGTTTGGCCCCCCAAATTTTTTTTTTTCGCCAGTCACTGAAAAGGACAACGGTTACTTACACTTAGGTGACTTAGATGACGTAAAGTTATAAAGAAGCTTATCTACATAAGAAAATTCAATATAGAATCTTTGTCTACCGAAAGCACAAGACAGCTTAACGAACTCAGGTTATCAAGCAAACTGAATAACATTTGCATATCAGATGAAGTTGAAGAAGGCTGGCAACAAATCAAAGCCTGCATAACAGAAGCTGCAGCAGAGTCGGTTGGAGAACGCACAATCAACATAAACGTCAACAAAAATATCAAGTCATGGTACTGTAAGGAAGTAAAGGAACTGGCAGATATGAAACGTAAAAGCTATCTAATGTATTTAAGTTCACCAAAAGAAACCAATCGAACGAGATACGTTGAAAATAGAAACAAAGCTAATGCAGCCATCAGAGCGATCAAAAGGGAACACTGGAAACAGTTTACCAGTGTAATGGAACACGACCTTTATGGAGCCCAAAGAAAGGTATGGAAGATGCTGAAAAACAGGAAAAAGCCAGTAAATGAATACGTTCAAACTAAAATCATATCACCTGACATCTGGGAAAAATATTTTACAGAGCTGTACCAAGATGAAGAAACAACTGATACATGGGTGAACGAAGACGAAACAGCAGAGGATGTTTTGATAACAGAGGAAGAGCTGAGAAAAAGAATACCAAAGCTAAAAAACAGGAAAGCCGCGGGAACAGACAACATCCCGAACGAATTGTTAAAATATGGGGGAAAGAAACTCACCGAGAAGCTGCTTACTCTTTTCAATAAAATTTTAAACACATCACAGATTCCTGAAGAATGGCGCAGCAGCATCACTATTCCTATCTTCAAAAAGAGGCAAAAGACATCAACTGAAAACTACAGGGGTATAACCCTGCTAAGTACGTCCATGAAACTGCTCACTAGCATCCTAAAAGACAAATTGGAATCACGTATCGAGAATAGAGAGGAACAGTTTGGATTTCGAACAAATAGATCAACAACGGACGCTCTCTTCATAATGAAACAACTAAAGGAGAAATCAATAGAGTTCAACAAGCCAGCTTACATCTGCTTTATATACTTAACAAAGGCATTCGACAAAGTGCGCTTGACAGACATCCTACAAATTCTAATAAAAAGACAGCCCCCGTCCCAAATCACCAAACTAATTAAAAACTTAAACACCGGAAATGTGACAAACATCAAGTCAGGCGAACATACTACACATAACATAAAAACACCAGGCGGAATTAGACAGGGTGACAGCCTGAGCCCTTTCCTTTTCAACCTCTTGATGGATGAAATAATACAACAAGTCACATCGTTAGATTTGGGATACAGAATGGGTCACTCTAAAATATCTGTGGTCTGCTATGCTGACGACGCAGCGATTATAGCAGAAACGGAGAACGATCTTCAGAGACAGCTTTTTAAATTCTATCAAGTCAGCCAACAACTCAACATGGTAATTTCAATATCAACAACCAAAGCCATGACATTCTCCAGAGAACCTGTCAGGTGTAAAGTGGTTGTGGAAGACAAGTCAATCAAGCAAGTCAATGTCTTTAAATATCTAGGCATGGACACCTGCAGCCACCACGATCCGGCGAAGGAAGTAAGAAGGCTCATAACTAAAGCAGCAGCTCTGTCAGGGTGGCTTAGAGATGTGATATGGTCAAACCAGCACATGGGAACAGATAGCAAGGTGAAGATCTATAAGACTTGCATCAGACCTATCATGACTTACGGCATAGGAGCACGCGAAGACACAAACAAAACTAAAAGTATGCTACGCGCGGCCGAAATAAAAACCCTAAGAACTATTCTCGGAAAGACCAGACTGGACAGGATAAGAAACACTGACATACGAGCTCAATGCGGCATAGTAGACATAGTCAGATGGGGCAGACAAAGACGAAGAGAATGGTATGCGCACGTGCGAAGAATGCACGAAAACAGATTACTGCGCATAATGATGGAGAGCAAACCACATGGAAAGCGCCCACCAGGAAGACCCCCAAAAAGGTGGCAGGAAAGCTGGCAGTCCACCTCGCAGGAAACCATCCAGACTCGGCTTCGGCAAGCAACAGATCAATAGGTCTATTTGAAAGAATAAGAAGAAGAAGAAGAAGATGACACTCCGCTTTAATCTTGTTCACCTCAATATACAGTTTGATCTAAAACTTATGAAGATGTCCTTGGTGATCCCAGAAGGGTACAAGTTCTGAATATTCGTGATTCGTCGCATAATAATGAAGATCCTCTATGATGCGTGATCGACGGATGGGAGACTACATTGCAGTTTTCACGGATAGAACATATACGTGAAGGCGTTATCGTTAGAAAAGGCGTGAGTTTTTTTTTGTCAGTCAATTTGTGAAGGAAGATTTTTCAAACGACGATCATCTGTTTGTCGGTGTGGGATAACAAGCAATGTAAGTTGAATAGAAGATAAGTTACAAATATTTCAGGATAACATCGTATATTCGTTTTTGATCGCATTTCCTGCAGAAGAATAATATATCAAAAACAACGTGGACCCTCATTAAATTAAAAAAAAAGAATGAATGAAGTATCAAAAAATTTTATATTAGATAAATGAGTAATAAATGAATAATAACTTCATTTCTCAGAAACTGAATAAAATGTTAGATTTTTATATATTGTCTATAATTGACTCCTGAAATAAAGTTGAGTGCATGAGCTTAAAATAATCCATGGTTATATCCACGAAAGGAAAACCTTGTGTGTGGAATATTTAACCAGGTGTATCTGCAAACCAAGCTCTTACTCATACTTAAATATATTCTTAACCTCAGTAATGAAGGAAAAAGTGAAACCAAACTCAAGAATACATCGCATTTGTGAATTTACGAATTAAAGCAAACAATACAATTTTCACAATATTCACTCAATACAATAATACAATAAAGCGACTCAAGACTTGAATTCTTTAAGTCTATGTTCCTGAAGATGGCCGGAATATAGAGCCGAAACGTCGAAAAATTAAAATGTTTCATTTCTGAAGTTCCTTCTATAAGGAAAAAATTCAAGAAAATTTATACACGGTCTTAAAACTTCATCTTTCGAAATTAAGTGTATGTATTCTGCAGCATCTGCGGGGGACACTGAATATCCAACTTTTAGTTTCCATCTAAAAATGACCTTTGTCCCACCGTTTTTACCATTCTTGGTAGTTCATAACTGTGCTCTGTGTAACGCGTTTCATATGGTGTAAAAGTATGCTGCTAATATTCTTCTGCAACTGATGGAAAACAACTTTTAAACAATATAGCTGTCTCATGACTTTCGATTCTATATATAATTGATTCGATGAAAAAGCAGCAGTCTTACACAGCATGATCTTCAAGAAGCGCTTCTCCAAATCCTCTAGTTTGCGGAGATACACATTTTCTACACCACCCCATACCAGAATTCCATAGCACAATACAGATTGGACAAGGGCGTAATAAATTGTCTCGAGTTCTCGAGTATTGTACAGAAACCCTTACACAGAACGGACAGAGGTAAAAGACACCTTATATTTCGCACCAATATTTCAACATGAACTAACAGTTCAAATATAAACTTGACTGATATAATGGCTCCACTCTCTGATATAAAATTCAGCTTCACTTGAGTTACTTTAGTATTATTTAGCTATTTCCTCGTTGAAGTCATCCAGGTCTATCGATAATTACGGGTTATCATCTGAGCTGATCAAGAAAAAGGTGTACGACTTTGTCTATCCTCTGAGATATATTTCCAATGGATGTATTGCCAATAATTCTTTTCCACATTGTCTAAAGCAGGGGTGCTCAAATTTGAACTGCTGGCGATCTACCTCAATTTTTTTAGACTACTTACGATCGACTTTGAAAGGCTGCAAGTATGTGTGATGCAGGGTTGTACATACACGATACACCCTACCTATCTACCTACCTACCTAGGTAGGGTGTATTATAGTCTATATAGATATTAGATTTCCGCTCAATATTCATCATTTAAGTCAAAAGGATAACTCATAAATGATGCTTTATGTGCCAATTTACTGCAATCATAAAAACGCATTTCGAATTGTCCCAAAATTTTTGATAATTCAGCCTCATACGTATTATAATTCAACTGAGGAATCCTTACTTTCAAAGACTGAAAATGTTTCAGATCATTTCTTTTCAGTTGATCTATTATAAGTTGCAATTTACTTTTGAATGCGCTTACTGCGCTAATCATCTCAATAATAGTTCTTCCTTTACCTTGAAGCTCAAAGCTAATGGTGTTTAAGTGCATTGTGATGTCAATCAAAAATGCCAAATCAGTCACCCATTTTCCGTTTTTCAACATCTGGGTGTCATCACCTCTTTCGTCTAGAAAAGCTGTTATTTCAGGCAACCTTTCTAGGAATTCTGTGCGACTCAATTATCTGACGTCCGTGTGAAGAGCTAAATCAGTGTGTTCAGCTGACTCCCTATTTTCCAACTGCAACTTAAACAGCCGCCGTTGCAAGCTACGTGCACGGATGGAATTCACAATTTTTGTTGCAATGCCCATAATTTCCTCCGTGTTTAAAACTGTTGAACACAAAACTTGTTGATGTATAATGCAATGGAATGAAAAAAATGAAGGGACATCGTCACTAGCTCGACACAATGCCACAAAACCGTTTTTGTTTCCAGTCATTGCTGGTGCTCCATTTGTTGTAATGTACACTAATTTATATATTGGTAGCTTGTAGCTTTTTACAAAATTGAAGAAAACATCATATATATCTTCGCCACGGGTCGTCCCCTTCAGAGGATAAAAAATACACAGCTGGGCAGTGTCTGTCAAATTGAAGGATTCGTCGAACTGTAAAGAAAAGTATGTACATTCATGTTTTAGTTTATCTGCCATGTCCTGACTCATGACTTCAATACGCCTTGTGACAGTCGGACGAGATAACTGAAGTTCTCTAATAGCAGACATTCTGTTTTATTTCTAAACTCCCCAATTGAAGTCTCACCCGCTTCAGTAGATGCTTCCTTCACAACAAATCCATCTTCGAATGGTTTCATATGTTTCGCCAATATATGAGATATTTTAAATGACGCGATCGTAGCAGCTTTTGATTGTTCGGCTGGTCTTGTGAACATGGTTTGTTCTCTTTTCAAACAAGATATCAAATCACGTAATTTTCGTTTTCTTAATTCACTCAGTGGCGGAAAATCCTTTTCATAGTTTTTATGAACCGTTTCATGATGCCTCTCTAAGTTACCACGCTTAGGTATTGCAACTGAAGCACGACGAATAAGACAAAAGCACTTATCCTTCATCATACAAAAGAAAAGTTCTTCCTCCCAATCGTTATTCAAATGATATTTCTTCGCTGCACTCATTCTGTACTATTTAATAATAAACTTTGTATCGACGTAGTATTACCTTCAAGTTACAATTCAGAATGACTCCAATTCCTGCAGGCGCAACATTTATATCGACGTGAACGAAAGTCTCGAATATTCCCGTCAAAGGCGCCGCCCAAAATTTCTAGAAAAGCGGCAAGAATAAGAAACGCGGCTTTTCTTTGACAAGTAAAACGCGTTCCTTGCATAAAGCCGCCTTTTGCCGCTAGTAGAGTGTTATTTTATAACATAATAAACTTAGTTACCTACTTATTAAACATTTTTTTCTTCTCGAAATCTACTCAAAAAGCACTCCCGATCGACCGTCGAAGTCCTCCATAATGCAATAAAGGAAGTATAATGAATCTGTTGGAAAGTTTGGAAATTAAATAACTCAGGAAAACCCCACGTTATACTACTTTCAATGGACAACTTGAAAGTCTCGGATGTTCCCGTCAAACGCGCCGCCTGAAATTTCTAGAAAAGCGGCAAGAATAAAAAACGCGGCTTTTCTTTGACAAGTACCGAGCGTTCCTGTGATAAAGCCGCCTTCTGCCGCTAGCAGAGTGTTATTTTATTACGTAATAAATTTTTGTAGTTTAGTTACCTACTCATCAAAAATATTTTTCTCCTCGTGATCTACTCAAAAAGCACTCCTAGTCTGAAGATATCCAAGAGGATGCTTCCGCATCGCTAATTATATTCCAATAAGTTTGGTGCCAATAATTTCAAAAATATTCGAACGTTTTCTGTGCAGGCAAGTAATAGATCATCTTTAGACTTATTTCGTTATTTGCAAGAGTCAGCTCCGATTTTGGAGAAACAATTGCATACATGAGGTTCTTTTGAGGTCCTTTCTTTATACTCACATGTTTTGAACACAGAAAGCAAGCTTTTTCTGATCTCTTGAAAGCTGAGGAGATGCAGTTGTGATGTCGTCAGTCGAGAGATCCTATTTGAAAAAGTACTAAATGGTATACCCTAATGGCCAATGGCCCAAAAAAAGACTCCTCATCAATTTGGGCATTCCAGAAATTTGTCAAGGGTTCTCTGCTCTATCTGCAATTCACAAAGGGTTTTCAATTCACGTATACTGAAAAAATAATTACAATGGTGATTCTCAATTCCAAAAATTGAAATCAATGAATAATTTTGAGTGACTCGGTATATAAATAGATGTAGAATCATTATCATGAATTAAAAGTTGAAGTTGTGAATTCTTAGGGGTTACTAAGCAACAAACATAAATAACATAAGACAAACGTACCCTAAAAATGTAACATTACTCTGATGGTTTTTGAACTCCGCTTGTAATCAGGGCAACTCTGTGAAGCTGTCGGATAAACGTCATACAATAACCAAAGGTTAAGTTAAATATGTCGATAAGATACATCTGAGTCGAAAACAGCGCACGAGAAGAAACGGTTTAAAATTTAAACGAATAAGGGTTGAAAAAGCAACGCGAGTCTGTTCTAAAGAGAGCAGAAGGGATATAAAACTCTAGGCATGTTGGGGTTGCGCGGGGGGCAGAGGGCCGAGACCAGGCGGCTTTGATCTCTTCATATCTCTTACAGATGCAAATTTCATTTCGTTCCGCCGTTCCCCATCAAAAATATGAACTAAACGATAACTTTATTCATTATTCATACCTCGGGCCACGCTTCAGCCTCCGCTCCGCCCGTTTTAGGAACGACATACGATACTCAATCACGTACGGCTATTTACTTATTGTTTTAGGGGGCTTCGGTACATCGATTATTCTCTTCTGTGGCCCAGGAATCAGTATGGGAGCGAACTTCGTTTCGCCTGCCAATTAAAAATTGGTATCGAACAGGGATGCGAAGGTAAACTGCTTTTTTCAAATCATTCTCTGGTTTGTGAGGGAAATAGAATGAATTTAAAAATTCGATTCGGAATATGCGGTGTTTATATTGTCGAACATTTTATGGGGAGAATTCCGATAATTCAGAAATATTGAATATTCTATCAGAGGAGTTGATGTCTGAGATTCGCGATTATCGTTGACCACTTTAATACTAACAATTAGAAGATCGAAATGATTATATCAACGACAGACTACAATTATTTTGTCTCCATTGTAGCTTTCCCAAGACTACTAATATGCCATATCCAAGCCTACCCAGCACAATACAGCTGAATATGATAAGCGCCCTTCATAGACAATTTGTAGAAACCTACCGTAGTACAAATCTGGAGAAGTTGAGCAGCAACTTATACATTCAACAAATTCTCCATGAAAAACTAACCGAACTTTCAGTGATACATCTTCGCTTCACTTTTGCTTCAATATTGTATTAATTCAAAGTTGAAGGGTTTTCGTAGAAATTTACATTTGGTTCGTTAAATCTATGGCACTTCTAGTACTAATCAGGTCAAATTTCGGAGAGCTCACGCGTACAAGGTGTCCCATTTTCGATGCATTCGCCCTACAACATTTGCCTGAAACCTTTTTCAAAATAATCAAGTCCAACCAATATATAATTTTCTTTCAAGATAATACTTCCACACAGTACAGGGTGGGCAGATTTCGACGTTTTAGTACTACAGCTATATGAAATATTGTGAATAGACGAAAATGACACCCCCTCCAGTATACTTTTTGCTTGAGGAATTCATTGCCGCAAATAGATTCAAGCTAGCCAATGTCTCACATTTGAGGTGAGGAACATAAATAAAATTATCGTACGCCATGGTCGCTTCGCTATTACAAACGATACTATACTCTGAATTTGATTGAGCTGGTCGTTACTTGATGAAAATCGATATACATATTTTCAATGAAATAAAACTACAGTATTTAAATTTTGCACTATATTAACAAATCTATGGTCGGTTTCACCACACTGTGGCTTCATCAATGTTTTTCCGTATATATTAGTCTTATTTCCTACTTAATATTACAATAGGTACAAGTACATGGGGTATGTTGGAAAACCCATCGGAGTTGCTTACTTTATGAATTGAAAAGATTGAGTAAAGGAGAAGGCTTTAGATCTAATTGACTCTTAAGTAACCTACCTGAATTCTTTTCTTTGTTAATCTCTAAAATCTCCCATAGATTGAGTTTTTGTCTATTATTTTCATTGTGTAAAATTTTGAAATTATCATTAAAGTTATGGTTTTCTTCGAGTAAGTGATTAGAATCATGGAAATCTGATTTATGATAATTAAAACTACGTTTGTCGTCGGATAATCTAACTTTGAAATTTCTGAAAGTTCTACCAATTTAAATTTTCTTACAATCCCCGCAAGACAGTTTATAAACACCGGATTTATAACCTTCATCAATTTTAGATTTGCAGTTTTCGATATGTCGGCCTAAAGAATTATTATATGATTTTAATTTTAGACAAGGATTACCAATATAAGCTCAGCTGTTGTACGGCCAACGAGACAAAAGTACAAGATCTTTTCAAAGGTAATCCATTCGGAGTTGCTTCATAGATTGCATTCAGTAGAATTTGACATTTTAGATTCCGTAACAAGATTCAAAGTTCATTCATTAATTCACAAAGAGTATAAAATTCAGTTGCGAAAATTTAATAAATTATTGAGTAATAAACCTGAAACTTCAAAAATCAATTTTCCGATCACCAATTTTATGATAGGTTCAGTAACCTTTCAGATGCTAATTTTTCTGTAGATGAAGTTTCACTTCTAGAAAAGGGTTTTAAACACAATTTAGAGTCAAATAACGCTCGTCTCCATTTCGATCTGCTAGAAATTGAAACTGAAATAGCCCTAAATTATTCATCGCAAACCAAACACCTGAAACGCTCTTCAGCGTTACTACTTCAAAAAGAGTTCAATAGTTTCCAACCTAAGAAATTCGAAAATACAACTTTGAAGTCCATTAAATCTAAGTCCGCATCTGAAGATATCATATTCACCAAAGCTGACAAAGGTCATACAGTCATAGCCTTAAATGAAGCAGATTATTTATTGAAAACCCAAAATTTCATTGAATCGGGTAGTTACGAAAAAATTTATAAAGATCCAACTGATAGATTTCAATGAATAGTAAAAAACGCTTAAGAGTATGCCAAGTCCATAATACCTACCAACCAAAAATATAAACTTTTCATTGACAACCCGCTATCACCAAAACTTTACTCCCTCGTCAAACTCCATAGAACAGGGCATCCCATTAGGCCAGTAGTTTCATATTTTCAAGCTACAGCTGCAAAACTTTCACACTTTCTCATAGACATCATTCAACATTTCGCTTAAACTCTTCAGTCCTAATAAATAAAATTCAGCTCATGATACTACCACCGAACGCTAAACTTATGTCATGGGATGTAGTAAATCTCTTCCGTAGTGTTCCATCTAGTGATACAGTGAAACTCATCAACAACGCTCTTCAAATTGATAAAGTCAAACCGGTAATTCAATCAGAAATCTTACACCTTATAGAAATTTGTTCAGAACAAAAGTATTTTAACTTCAATGGAGTATTATATAATAGTAAAAAAGGTTTAATCATGGTTAATCCTCTGTGCTCTCTACTCGCTGAAATTCTCATGGATAATATTGAAAAAACTATCCAAGAACATCCGTTATTCAAGTACTTTATTTATTGGTTTAGATATGTCGACGATATCATTTGTTGTTTCACTGGCACAAACAGACAATTTGAGTCATTCAAAACATTCATTAACAGAATTCACGATAATATTAAATTCACGTTGGAGATAGAAACAGAAAACTCCATTGACTTTCTGGATTTCTGGAACTATTACTAAAATCAATGGCAAACATGATTTTTCGATCTTTCATAAGCCATCGCATATGGATATTACTATTCACAGCTCATCTACACATCCTTATCCACATAAATTAGCTGCTTACAATAGAATGGTACATAGACTCATTAATATCCCAATGCCTCAAAATAATTTTATACAAGACCAAAATATAATTAAGTAAATAGCAGTCAATAGCAACATGATTTCACGCAAAAAATTTCAAAAAGCAATCCAGGAAGTATAAAAAGTTCTAACACAAAATACAACAGCTTAACTTATATTGGTAATCCTAGTCTAAAATTAAAATCATTCCTCTCGCATTATAATTTCAATATAGCATTCCGAAGTGATAATTCTTTAGGCCGACATATCAAAAACTGCAAATCTAAAATTGATGAAGGTCCGGTGTTTATAAACTGTCTTGCGGGGATTGTAATAAAATTTATATTGGTAGAACTTTCAGAAATTTCAAAGTTAGATTATCTGAGCACAAACGTAGTTTTAATTATCATAAATCAGTTATCAGTTTCCCATTATTCTAATCACCTACTTGAGTAAAACTATAATTTTAGTGATAATTTCAAAATTTTACACAATGAAAATAACAGACAAAAACTCAATCTATGGGAAATTTTAGAGATTAACAAAGAAAAGAACTCAAGTAGGTTACTTAATAATACTACTTAATCCTTTACTCAATCTTTTCAATTGATAAAGTAAGCAACTCCGATGGGTTTTCCAACATACCCCATGTACTTGTACCTATTGTAATATTAAGTAGGAAAGGAGAATAACATATAAGGAATAACTCTGTTCATTAGTTTGTATCTATCTGATGAAGCCACAGTGTGGTGAAACCGGTCGTAGTTTTGTTAATATAGTGAAAAAATACCATAGTTTTATTTCATTGAAAATAGACACTACATTCACCCAATAATTGCAGCTTGATGAAAAAACATTAAATTATTTATCCGAATTGTCATTTCGAGACTAAATTTTCGAACGATCAAAATAAGTGCACAGAACGTACTCAAACTATTTCAATCATCTGGTGTACATTATGTAAATAGAAATACTAGGACAAATAAGGGAAAAGTTATACAAATTTCGGTTTATAATTAAAATACAAGTGAATGGCAGAATTGAGTGCACATATGATATAATTTTGAAAAAAATTCTTTTCAACAAAATTGATTTTCGAAAAAGTTTACGGTTGAAACAGATTGCCGTTCTTTTGTTTTCGAGTTATTCCGAATTTATCGATTTTCCGGGATTTCGGCAAATGCCAATATCTCGATTGATATCAAAGTTAGGTGAAAAATATTTTGACATGCAGGGACGTATTAAGAAATTTTTGTTGTTGAATGGTTTTCAAATTAAAATATAGATCACTGTTTGATTGAATATAAACTATGGGAGAATTTGGATAAAATAGGACGAATAATTTTTTCCCTTTCTAAATATAAATAACATACCTGAGAAATTTCCTCAAGAATGTGAATTTTTCCAGAAAAGAAAATTCATTGAACATTTCATGGTTTCGTTCAGAATGAAGGTGCGAATTTGCAGGAAACATCCCAAATGTTTTAATTCTCATTTTCTCATTTTAATGCCCATAAAAATAAAGAATAAGAATAAGAGATATTTATTGCTCATGAGTAAGAAAATATCAAAAATAATTAGTAAGTAACAAAAACAAATGCAAACTATTATAAATCCTCAAAAGTATTTCTATTACTCGCAATGCATCTTGAATTTGAATATTAATCACAGGAGCTAAACAATTTCTTGAGTTTTGTTTCAATTCTTCTATACCATTAGAATAGAATAGAATAGGATAGAATGTTTCTTTATTTCAGATAACCTGCTTACAATGGATAATTTTATAAACAGACGCAATGAAATGACGTCAATGAAAATACAAAAATACAAACTTACACATTATTGAAAATTCGAATACACATATACGATGGATGTTTTTCCGTCAATGCCAATCGGTGTACTGGATAGTGAAGGTTTTTCGATCTAGTCGGATAATCGTGACTCTTTGTGTGACTCTCAAACTCTCCTCTATACTAAACATTCATATAAATACACAGCATATATGGTGAAAATCAAGAAGAATCAAGGAACTGCATATGAAACATTATTCTTAGCACCCTTTTCTGAACTGAAAAAAGATATTTCATATTTGAGCTCGAGCCCTAAAAAATTATTCCGTATCTCAGAATTGAAACGAAGGTTGAAAAATACATAACTTTAATACTCTCCCTAGGAATATATCTAGCTAGAGTTCTTATACCATACCCTATTTGGCTCAACTTCTTAGATAAATATTCAATGTTGACTCTTGAAAATTAATCTGTTTGCCTTCCATATCAATGAAGTCTGTTCTCTCTTTTTAGAAGCTTTAGTACTGAATAACATTGCGGTAGTTTTATTCTTATTTACGATGAGTTTATTTTTACCTAACCACTGCCTAATATATGTGAAAATTTTCTTTGCCTGATGCACTACTTTTTCAAACTCAAAGTTTCCAGTAACTACATTCGTATCATCTACAAAGTTAGCCAAGTGGAGGAAGTTTCTACGCACTGACACATATCGTTCACGAATACCACAAACAATATCGAACCGATTTTCGATCTTGTCTTTACCGTATCCCTTGTGATAACCACTTTTTGATAACGACCTGTTAGATAAGAGGTGAACCAACTCAAAGCACTTCCTCTAATACCCAACTTTTCAAGCTTTTCCAGCATATACCCCTAGACAGACAATCATAGGCTCTAGTGAGATCTACGAAAAGCCAATTTATCTTCCTCTATTAACTGTATGATTGCATAAGTGAACTGATACAATGCAGTATTTGTTGACTTGTTTACCAGGTAGCCATGCTGAAAAGAGCCAAAAAGAACGCTTTTGCTAATAAAGCTCAAAAGTCTATCACACATTGCCAATTCGAAAATTTCAGAGAAACTTGGTAACAGACTTATCAGCCTATAATTTTCCATTTTTGACGAATCGCCTTTCTTAAAAAGTGGTTTGATAACCGCTATTTTCAACTGGTCTGGAAAAATACCACACTCGAAAGAACAAGTAATGATAAATGACAAAATATCCTTGATCTGATTTCCACAAAATTCAATTATGCTTGTTGGAACTTCATCATCTCCGCTGCTGAAGTTATTTTTAATTTTATAAATTATGTCAACAACTTCATTTGCTGTAACTGGTGCAAGAAACATAGACTTTCTATTATTGCCACCATCATATGAAAAAGGCAAATCGTCTAAAGATTTCAAAAATTCTGGGATAAGTTCTGCCAAAAAACTGTTATATGAAGTTTTCAATAGTTTCTCATAATTTCGTTCTTCAGTAATGTACATAGGAAGATATGACTTATTTTTATTCTTAAACATTAATAGGATATCTAGTTTGTTTTGTTTGCTGACCCCTTTTTATGAGTCAGTTACAAGGGAAAACATTCATGAAAAATGGACAGAAAATCATTGACAAATGCATGGCACTGAGAATTCCTATCCGTTTTTTAACCTTAAGCACAGATTTCCAACTCTGTTCTTTTAATTGAGTCTTACACGGACATTTTGCTGATTCTGAATAGAACCTACAATATGTTGGTACTTTTTTGGGAACAGAGTCGAAGTGCAAACTCATTTGTTGACCAGTATGATCAGAAAAAACACTATTGAGAACCTCTGCCATATATGTATCACGCTTTATGTTTGTGAAAATATTATCAAGACAGCTACTTTTGGATTCAGTAATCCTAGTTGTATCGAAAATTGAGGGTAAAAGTTGAAATAAACACCTCAAAAAAGTCTAGGGAACACTTCTGAATATCGATATATCGGATCCAGAAAGATCAATATGGATGATTTTTTCAAAGAAATGAGCACCTACATCAATTTCTCACCAAAATATGTAGAGTGCCGCAACATATTTCAGTTTTTTTCATAAAAAACTAAAAATGCAGCAGATGCGACGCTGCTTTATAATCATTTCATGTATTCAGTGTTTGAAATCAGTTAATTGGCACTTTATTTGTGTTGTAAGCACAAATAAAAGATTCAAGTTTTGTGATTCGACCATGGAAAGATGACATTTGACTAGAGAAGAGATGTTACGAGCCGTTGGCATGCTCCAAGCTGGGAGCTCACAACGGGAAGTATCCAGGGTTCTGGGAAGTAGCTCAAGTGTCATAAACCGTTTATGGTGATGAAACAGGTAGCGTAGAAGAACGCCATACAGGTCGTTTCAGGATTACTACAGTCGCCCAAGACCGAATTTTGGTTTTACAAGCCAGAAGTAATCGTACTACCACAGCATCTCAATTAGCTCAAGAGCTATCACGAGTTCATAATGTACAAATTTCCGACCAAACTGTAAGAAATCGACTTCACGAAGGTCAACTCCACTCCAGACGTCCTTCAAGAGTTCCACAACTGACCCATGGAAATCGCGCTGCTCGTTTAGCTTGGTGCCAAGAACACGTAAACTGGGATCAAGAGAGGTGGGCCACAGTTCTTTTCAGTGATGAATCGAGATTTAGTTAATATCCCGATTCGGGAAGGAATCGAATATGGAGGGAACCTGGAAAGCAAAACCGTCTCCAGCATGCTCGAGAAGTTGTTAGACAGGGAGGCGGATCAGTGACGTTTTGGGGAGATATACGCCTTGGTGGAAGAACTGACCTCGTTTTCATACAGAACAACCTCACGGGAAATTCTTACCCAAATGAGATAGTTTTACCTGTAGTGGTACCGTATATCCAAACAATGGGTCACAATCCACTCTTCCAACAAGATAATGAATGCCCCTCCTCATCGTGCAAGGGTGGTCTTGAACTTTCTTGAAGAGAATGATATCGATCTTCTACCGTGGCCATCCTGCTACCCAGATCTGAATCTCATCGAGCATGCGTGGAACACCCTAAAAAGAAATCTCCTGCGTCAAAACGTCTTCCATCATGAACAGGAGCTTCGATTAGTAGTTCAGGGGCTTGGAATGACTTAGGCCAAAATGTAATAGACAATTTGATATTGAGGATGCCGCGACGATGCCAAAGTGTCATTAATAACAGAGGAGGACCTTCTGGGTACTGAAAAATATAAGTGCTTCCATATAGTTTCGAAAATATTAGTTCGGGATTTTTTTTGTGTTTTACCAAATTTCGTCATTTTCAAATTTCAAATTTTTTTTGTAATAGGTGTTTTGGAGAAGTCAAATATTATTTTGTTTTCTTGAGAATACATTATATACAATACATCCTAACGAAAACCGAAAGATTTCTATAAATTCGAATCATCAAATTCATATTTCAAAGATATTGGTAAGTGTTCCCTAGACGTTTTTGAGGAGTTTAGTTTTTATTGAGGAACAAATTCTGCAATTTATCCAATAACGCATGGAAAAAACACACCTGGAACTTTAGAATGAAATAGGAACTTGGGTACCTAAACTTAGCGATAGTCGGTTCGAATCAGGTGCTCTAAATGGTTTCCTCTTGAATTTTCTTGGTCCTTTTACAATTGTACTATTGGATTCTTTGGATCGAATGTTTTCCTGACAGTATTTAAACTCGATAAATATTATCTTTTAAATAGCTCCATAAGAAAAGATGAAGAGGATTCAAATCCGGTGATCAAGGAGGCCTACTTATCGGTCCACCGCGATCGATTTCATTCAGAAAATTTGGTAGCGTACTCTGAAGTAATTCTAGGTAAATGTCTCCTTTTAGTCTATCTTCGAAGAAGTGAGGACCACCCAAAGACCATTCATCATTCTCAACCAAATATCAACCGAAAACCTATGTTGAAAATGGTTTTGGTGTGTTAGCTTAGGATTATCCTGTTGCCATTCATGTGAATTGCGCCAATTGAATACACCGCTTTGCGTAGAAGTAGCCTCATCGCTAAATAATATTGTATACACATTTGGCTAATGTCCAACACTCCAACGGCAAAAGGTTAGATGGAGGTATGTAGTATGTAATCCTTTACTTGGAGTTCCTGTACTTTTTGATAATGATATGGATGGTATTTCTCATTTTTCAAAACTCACTAAGTTTTTGTTTGGGTCAACCCCAGATGACGAGCAATTTTTATTATACTCGTTTGCGGGTCATTTTTAATAGCTTCGAGAACTTCATTGGCCGGCTGAATATTGATCTTTCTAGCTTCATATAGCTTGGAGAAACAGAAAATACCATATCTGCATATTCTTGATTCGAAAATAGAAAAGGCATAATCTGTCAGGTGGTAAAACAGTTTTTCAGAAAAAATTGAACGATTAGCAACAATAAACACTTTTTACATAAGAAGAGAGATTAAAATGATATTAGAGAACAACGAAAGTACCAGAATAAGTAACTGACATTTCGTATTTATTATGTGACCACTGAATTGATAAGAGAGTTATTACCCGTTTATTGTTACTACATTATAGAAAGAAATAATTTATTTACATAAAAATGAAGAGAAATATTTAAATTGTTGTGATTTGAAAATTTGATAGTAATCATCATCCATGAAAGCTCTCTGACATTGAATTCAATGTGAAAAGAAACGGGTGACCTATTTTCAAACTTTTTTGCAGTACGCCACTGTCTGCGTACAATTAATTTTCGTCATCTTCGTTCAATAATCGCTAAATAAAAAAGATAATATTAATATTCGATAGGTATGCCCAAAAATTGTTATCATTTTGAAAGCTCGTCTTCTGAGACTCAACTCATACTTATTCAATATCAAACTAACTAAAAAAAGAACGATTAAAAACTAATTAAACTGGTGGAAAAGTCCTCCACCTGCAAGAATACAGGCCTTTGTCCTCCTTCGCATATTATCACGCACTCTTTGAAATATTCCAGGGGTATTTCTTATTGTGTCACAAGAGGTTATTATTCGATTTCTCAATTCTTCTACAATGTTCACTGAAGTGATATAAACTAAATTTTTGAGATAGCCACATAAGAAAACGTCTAAACAATTTGAGTCTGGAGACCTAAGAGGCCATTGTTTTGGCCCACCCCGACCTATGCATCGGTTGTTGGATGTATTATTCAAGAATTCCCTAGCTTCTCCACTAAAATGTGCTGCTGCCCCGTCATGCATGAACCACATTATGTTTTTCACCAAAAGTGGCACATCCTCGGGCAATAAAAGTAACTCCTCCTCAATAAATTGCCGATAAGCGGGACCGTTTAGTCTGTTAGTCAAAAAAAATGGCCTAATCAAATAATTTAAAATTATTCTGACCCAGACATTTAGTGAGAATTGTTCTTGATGATGAGATTCTTCAATCAAATGGGGGTTTTCATCAGTTCATGTGAACATTATTTCACTATCAAAATGAGCATCGGCAGAAATTCTGTCTTGAAGGAAAATCTCGAGAAAGTAAAGTTTGGACGCGTTGAATATGAAACGGGTACAATCAAAAGTCGTGGAGAATCCTCCAAACTTGAACATGTCAAATATTCAACTGATTTCCAATTTTTCTTGTACTAACATGAGGATTTATATCAATACAATTCAAAACTGCTTTCTCAATATCTGGAGTTCTCATAGTTTGTGTTGCACCTTTCAAATGATTCTTTACAGTAAAAGTACTAGTTTCCCTCAACCTGTGGATATTTGAAAATGTTCGACTGGCTGGTACTGCTCGAATTGGAAAGCGGACCTGATATAATCCCTAGTTCTGTTGTGTTTCCGTCAGCCGCCAGACCGTACATGTAATGGATATCTGCATATCCTTGTTTTGAAAATAGAAAAGACATAATCTGTCAGGTGGTAAAATAGTTTTTCAGAAAAGAATCGAACGATTAGAAACAATAAACACTTTTCACATAAGAAGAGGGATTCAAATGATATAAGAGAAAAACGAAAGTACCAGAATAAGTAACTGACATTTCGTATTTATTATCTGACCACTGAATTGATAAGAGAGTTATTACACTTTATGGTTACTACATTATGAAAAGAAATAATTTCTTAACATTAAAATGAAGAGAAATATTTAGATTGTGGTGATCTCAAAATTTGATAGTAATCATCATCCATGAAAGCTCTCTGACATTGAATTCAATGTGAAAAGAAACGAGAGACCTATTTTTTGAGGGAGGTTTTCACTGAATATCTGGCATGTCAAGTAATACTCTGCACTTACGTCCGCACCGTAGTCAACTCATTTTCTATATTTTGCCAACTTTATTCGTCAAATATTGAATGATGGGTGAGAGATATCGATTTATGAGTAAGAACCGAATTTCATGAACCAGATTAAAGTACCTAAATTGTCATTTCATAATGGCGTCGAGAAGATTTTCTGAATGGGTTCGAAGGGATATGATTACCAATATTAAATGTAACACTATGTAGATTTTATTGACATTTTTTTCTGAAATCTAACATATTTCATCAACTGTAATTGTATCAACTTATTTTTACATCAATTCAGATGTTAATCGCCTAGTATTCAGAATTGTTTCTGAGGATTGGACTGAGAACTTATTCCAAACTGAATATTTTTTTAATAAAATACCTTAGCTGTGATAAAAATGTTCTGGTGGCATATTGGAAGAGCTACCTCTTCTTGTTCCGAAGATGTATTCAGAATTTTACTTATGTGGTATACAGGGTATTGTTCTATCATATATTCATAAAATTGAATTTCGACAGTCCCGCATTATACGAGAGAACCATTTTTCTCTGCCAATAGTTGGTCTATAGGTGACTAATAATCCTGAAATTTTCATTCGAATTGGACAAGCGATTTCAGAGTTATTTGGAAAATTCAGTCAGTTCACACTAAACAGCCTGTATATGCGAAATGGAGTTGCGTAAGTCAAGAAGTAGTATCATTCCGACACACCAGGAATGTTGCCTATCACCACCGAAAATATCTCTCTCCTCCTGAATCACTCTGTATACATAAACTCATAATGATATAGAAATCGTTTATTTCGAGTGACCAATATTGAACTTTAAAATGCACGCAGAAATGTTTTTGAACATAGTAGTTCTTTTATTTTGAATATTGCAAATACTTCTGAAAATTTGAGATATATAAGTTTTATTCTTATTTTTCATTACGGATAATTTTTGATATTTCCTCACTTATAAGTAATACAAAACTTTCGTTTGTTATTGTCTTAAGTGGGCTGCACTGTTTCGAGCTCAGAATCGAAAATATTTGAGATGTTTTGTATGAATTCGTACTAGTATACTAGCAGAAATCACAGAATGTTCGAAGAATTTTCATTTCTGAGTAAATTCGTCAGGCATAATATACATTTGGAAAGAGAGAAAATACCCTTCCTATTCGAAATTCACCTATTGTTTATATTAGAGAACACAAGTACATATTATAATTCGAAAACCATTACACAGAAAAAAAAATTTGAATACATCCCTGCATTCTACTCATAAAAGTGCTCCCAGAGTGTCAAAAAAGTTTTCACCTAATTCTGTTACTAACCGAGATATTGGCATATGCCGAAATCCAGAAAACCAAGAAATCCGGAATAACTCGAAAACAAAAGACGAAAGCTGCGATCGGTTTTGACCAATAAATATTCCTCGAAAATCGGGGACAGAGATGGGGGGGGGTTTATATTTCTATATTCGTAGTGCTTTACATAACTGCTATACCAAAAACATCGAAAATGGGACACTTGTACATTAGTTTGATCTGATGATATTTTTTTCAATTATTATTTATTTATTATTAATATTCGAAATTAAAGATAATTAAGTTTATAAGAAAATCCTTCAAGTTATTCCGAATGAAAATGAAATGGGATTGAGATTAAGAAAGAAAGTATTCAATTGGCAGCTTAATTTTTTTCATGTGTTGGCTACACAGAAATATATAATGTGCTGCTGGTAGTTGCGGAGATATATAATATCGATGAAAATATGCTTTTGTTGCAGAAAAAATATTCCCACAACACTTCAAATTCGTTTTTGCTTTTGATACAAGCCCTTACCAGATTTTATACTCAACAAAATTTGCGTATGTCAACGCAAACTCAAATAACCTTTCGACTGGACTATAGAGCCTGAAAACTATTAGGATAACAAGGTTCATCACTCATATATATTGTAGTCGGTTCAAAACGTCTTACGACGTTGTCCGACACCTAAACTCCACTGACGTCTATTTTCGGTATCTTCTGGGGTGAGATCTCTCTCACTCATTGACTTATGGATGATACGTTCCCACTCGAGTTTGGGCCTTCCTCTTTTTCTGCGTATATTCGGTTGCCACAATAGAACTTTTTAGGTAGCCTGTACTATGCCATGCGTTTCTCGTGCCCGTACCAGACCAATTGTTTTCTCTCTATGTCTTTCGTGATATTGTCCTCTACGCCCATCTTCCTTGTTATAACTTCGTTTGGAACATGCTCTTTTCTCGATGTTCTAGAAGATCTTCTAAGTACGTCCATGCCCACCGCTTTTAATCTTGATTTGAACCTTTCTGTGAGCCTCCATGTTTCTGACATAATAGTAGCGAACTTTTCACCATTGCTTCATACACCCTCATTTTTCTACCTCTTGTAATTTCTCCGCTCCAAAAAACACTATTGCGACAGCTTGTGTCATTCGTTTTTCACTTTCTTGCCCGTCTGTCCCGGTATCATCAAAAGTAACACCTAGGTACGTGTATTCTCGGCATGCCTTCATTGAGTTTAAGTGAGTTGAAATCATTTCCTACGCAGAGATATTTGGTTTTTTCAAAATGGATCATGAGTCCCCAGTTAATATTCTCTTCGACTGGTTTGTGCATAATATATTCTGCATCTTCCTTATCACCGCTTATTATCACCTGATCATCGGCAAACTGGAGGGTGTACACACAACCGTTATCCAGTTCAACTCTCATACTGTATACCTTTCGCTTCCAGCTCTTCAAAGCCGCTGGTACATAAATTTTGAGAGGAGTTGGAGAAATACAGCATCCCTGTGTTAAACCTTCTGTAACTAGGAACTCTTCGGTCAAGTATCAAGACGATATGTGTTTCCATGTTCCTAGCACTCCGTTTCTCAATGATTACCTTGGGACAAAACACATCAGTACATCTCGCAAAACTCTTCCGTATAGCCTACTCACTGTATTTGTCAATGATATTCCCCTGTAGTTATTGCAATCTCGTTTGTCCCCTTCTTTATGTATCGATGTTATATGAGCTACTTTCCATTGCTCTGGAACCGGATGGCCATTGCTGCTTTGTACTCTGGTAGATGTTTGTCTTGATTAAATTTTCGCCTAACCTTCCTTGATATAGGTATTGTGTGCTTTCATTCCTGAAGCTCTCGAATCTATACCGTGGTTCCTCAATCACTTGTAGGTTCTCAGTATGATCTTTGGGTTGATTAGTTTCTGTTCGGACTTGAAATATAACTTTTGCTCTTAATGCATGATGATCGTATCCACAGGTTGCTCCTCTTAGTACACGAACGTCATTCCACTGAAGACGAGAGTTTTGTTGGGTGATGACGCAGTCAATAACGGACCGCAGGATTCTTGTGTTTTGTGTCCACATGAATCGATGTATGTCCTTACGTTTGTAGAAACCATTACTTATTGTAAAATTATAGGTTTTACATAGATGTATCAATCTCTGACCGTTGTCGTTCACTTGGTCTTCTCCGTGTGGTCCCACAACTTTGCTGTTCAACTGCCGTCCTGTTCTCGCGTTGAAATCCCCTAACATTATTATCTCTCTGTTTTTTTAGTTCATCACTCATACAGAAGGTATTTCATTCTACTTGTCATATATTCTCTCCAAAAAGTACCGGGAATTGATTATTCAAGAGATCTGCTTAATACGATTGTCGACATTTTTGTTGTTGCTAAGTTGGCACAACTGTTTTCTATACTGACACGGAGTTTGAACGCGATCTGCCATTCAGTTTGTTTACAGTGCTTGATTTAGTCAATTCTCATAAGTGTGTTTTGCGATGGTAACGATAATTAACAATATCGAACAGTGCATTCAACAGCGGCCGAGATGTGGTGGAAGATTCGCTTCGCTCTGGTCGGTCATCAACTATTTCAACTGAAGTTAACAACGATAAAGTGAAGGAAATGGTAGTTTGAAATCGGAATTCAAGTTTGAGAGAGATGGGGAATGCACTTTCTGTGTCTTACAAATCGATTCGTACCATTTTGAACGATTGGTTGGGCATGAAATGCGTTGTCGCTCGAACAAAAGACTTGAATTTTCTTCAAAAATTGAATCGCGAATTGTCTAATCTGTGAGTTTTGCGATGGAATTAAAAATCAAAATGTAATAATTTACATGTAAAATTTTTTTATCATTATCAACTTTCACAAAATTCAACAAAAACTTATCAGAAACCAGTTAGGTCGTCCGCAAAAGAGTAGAGCGTAATATGGATTTTCCAACAAATAGTCTTCTCTTAGGCCATTTCCTCGCTTTCCTGGGAATGTGGTTATAGATCCGTACAGTCATGTACTTTTTTGAATATAAGACAACTCGTATGAGGTGGCCTTATTTCACACCTCTTCACGCGTTTCTTATTTATGGGAACCCCCCTTGAACAGATCCCTATTACGTACAACAAACATTACTGACCCATAAACATATAGACCTATTACTGTTGTAAGAATCCGCCTCCTCTCAAAATGCTGTCTACAGCTTTCCAAGTAGTTGAGATTCAAAATCGATCTTAAGCATCTTTTCTGCAGAATCAGGAGTCTACTGACATCAGGTGAGTTTCCCCATATAACAATGCCATATCTCAATCGTCTTTCAACATATGCCCTATATGCTAAGATGGCGTTTTTTTCATTCATATGAGCTGACAGAAAACGCACGGCGAAATGTACCTAGACAAATCATTCGCTAAATAGTCAATATGACAACTCCAAGCGAGTCTGTGATCCAACACAACACCAAGAAACCGAAAATTTTCTGAGGTGACAACTGCGCCTTTCGGGTAAGTATATGTTACGTTTTCATAATTGAATTGTATTATTTTCGTTTTCTCTCTGTTTACCTCAAGGCTATTGTTAGAGAATCATCTATGAAGCTCAAACATTGCGTTTGTTACTTGCTGGGCTATAGGCGAAGGACCTGAAAGCATCACTGACGTGTCATCAGCATACTGTACCACTGCCTCTGAGACTGCTTCGGGTAAATCATTTACGTTAACAATATATAGCAGAGGTCCTAGAAAAGACCCCTGAGGCACACCTTCATTAGTAAATAGAGTTCTCGAAGCAATAGGCTCACCGGATGTTGGGTGGTTTTCAGCTACACATTGAGTACGTCCTGTGAGAAATGATTTAATCAAATTCAATGGGGTACCCCTAATTCCGAGTCTGTATAGTTTCTCCAGCAGTAAATCTTGGTTAACAGTGTCAAACACCTTGGTAATATCTAAACACATAAGAACCGTTACTTTCCCTTCATTTAAGCTATCTACAACAAATGATATTGCTTGGTAGATGGCTCTTATGGTGGTTTCCCTTTCTTGAAACCGTTTTGAGTTTCAATGAGAACCTATATGTTTCGAAAAATCAATTATTCTGTTATAAATAAGTTTTTTAGAAATTATATCAATATTACTCAAAATAGCAATGGGCCTCTAATTTTCCATTTTTGTTTTTTCCCCTTTCTTGAATATTGGCCTGACTTTAGCCATCAACTACTTCAACTGAAATTAACAACGTTAAAACGAAGGAAATTGTAATTTGAAATCTTCATTCAAGTTAGAGAGAGATAGGTAATGAAATTTCTGTGTCTCACATATCAATTCATACCATTTTAAACGATTGGTTGGGCTCGAACAAAAGACCTGAATTTTCTTCAAGAATTGAATCCCGACAAGATTGCTGAAGACATGCTAAAAGGAGCCAATTCCGACCCCACTTTCATAAAACGCATTGTAACTGGTGATGGTACTGGGTTTATGAGTTTGACATGCAATCCAGTCAACAAGCTTCGGAATGGCGCCTTTCAACTAAACCGAAACCAAAAGAACTGCGTCTAAAGTGGATCAAAAGTCAAGGACTGTTTTCTATGATTATCGTGGTGTTGTGCAGCCGAAATACTTGCCAGAAGGTCAGACGGTAAATAAAGAATATTACTTGAGTGTTATGGGGCGTTTGAGAGATTAAATTCGTCGAGAAAGGCCTCACAAGACTATCATTGTGAATGAATTTCTGACCAAAAACTGAACAAATACCAACGGACAACTACTGTATTCCCCTGATATGGCTCCGGACGACTGTTTTCTTCCTCCAAAATTCAAATTACCGTTTCGAGATACCCCTTTTGACTAAAGTCTATTCCGGAACAAACCGTTTCAAAAATGTTTTGATAATTGGATAATCCGTTGGCGTAAGTATATTGTTTCAGAAGGGGCCTACTTTGAACTATATTGAATTTAGATGAAAAATAAATAATTAGTGTTACATTGATCAATTCCTGTTTTTTTTATAGAATGTATCATCGACGTAGTACGCTTTCTTGGTGGACTCCAATCTATGGTGGTGTTAACTGAGATGACTGTGTCCTGTATGAACACTTACATGACAACAATACTTCCTATTTCTATCCTACTCAGAAAAAGTAGAATCCATCAGAACATCAGGAGTATTTTTGAGTATCCGTTTTATGGCAGGTAGGTACCAGTCTTGCTAGCGGTACGTCCTGCTTATTTTATTACGTTTGGATTTTCCACAACACGTTTCAATTATTCAAAAAGTATTATACTATGGTGTGGAGAGAGCTCTATGTTTTGAGTCGGCGTTAGGACAACCACGTTATTGACAAGTAGAGAGAAGGAAAGAACGAAGCACTATAAAGGTCGTACTCATTTTCTTTATTCCTTTAAACTTTAAAATTTGTGAGTGAATGCAGCAGTTCCGTCACAAAACAAAACATAGTGAAAGTATATGCGGCTTGAGTTTCAACATTAAAAACTATCATTTATGGGGTTAATACATTGCATCGGATCCTTATTTGGCACCTTTTTCTCAGTTTTAGTTCTTGTTTACATATAACAGTAATCTTAGTTTTCGTTCGAATACAGGGTGACCGATAACTTATTGAATTGTTTGAATTGTGGAGGCCGTTACTTGATGTAGATCCATGCTATAAATGAGATGAAAAACACAAGGTTTAACTTCAATCCACACTTTATTTGAAAAAATTCGACGACGTTTCGCTGACACAGCAGCTTTATCAAGAATGACAAACGGAATGAAGAGTATGGTATTATGAACAAATCGTAGAACAAGTTGGATGAATAACAGGAAAAACCCACACCAAGCCATTGTACAGTTAGTATGAAAGGTAATTAAAACTAATTAAACAAGTTAAGTAGGGGTGAATAATTCACATCTACCTGCTCATTCAAAAGCTTGTCCGAATGTTTGTATTTATTTATTTCTAATGCTTCTAGGAGATCTAATTTTAAACTTTTTGATTTTATATGTAATATGTCAAAGTTTTTATTGAATGAATGGTTTTTTTTTGTTAAGTGGTTTGAATAATTTGAATCAGATTTATTTCCAGTCCTAAATCTGAACCTGAGTTTTGTCATACCGTTACGCGTGCCTACTCACTGCTAAACCTCTGTATATGTTCTCTTTATTCTATAAATATTTTGAAGTTGAGTCAGTTTGACAACATTTGACAAATTTGTTTAAGAATTCTAAGTTGTAAGGGTTAGTGGTATTATATAACCAGTTTCCTCTACATTGTGTTTTTCTGAAGTCATTAATTACATTTTGTCTATATTGAAAGGAATTTAAATAAGGATTTCTCAATTTTACTTATACTTACAACATTGTTTAACAGGCCAAAGTTGAGAGTATCTCCCAAATTGCGTGGCGCCCCCCGGATATATTTCATTCTATTTTTATTAGTCGAACCCACCTTCTCGACTGAGTTAGTGGCCTCAACTTCGAACTATTCCAATTAAATCAGCTTTCCAGTTAAATAAAAAAGAAAAAAAAATTCCTTCGGTATGTTCTTTAAAAAAAAAGCGCTAATAATTTCTGCCCAGTTCTTCCGCCTATTTATTTCCTGCATTGTTTGAATGTCCCAAAATCATTGACATTGAAGCAGATTATGCTTACAAGTATGACCTGTTTCGAAAGCCATTCAGTATGGTTCCAGTGTAACTAGCTTGACTGTCATTGATTTTAAAATTAGAAAGTGTTGTGGTATATTTTCCCGAGGTAGGTTATTTCTGGCGAAATGTGGAAACAAAAAATTCGATTACAAATATACTTATTTCTGACCCTCCCTCAACTGGACTAATCGATAGAGTTGCCAAATTAGGCATCAAATTGGATATATTAATATTTTCAAAAGCACCTCATTTACAAACCACATATTTTATACGTTTTCCCCTATTACATCATAATCCCTATATCGAGACGTAGCCCATACGTTGCGATACACAAACAACGACGCTAAATTCCGGAATCAAGTTATGGATAATTCTCGTAGCGACGCTTTCGGACGACATAGCGTCTATCTCGATCCAGCTAGACCGTCGCCGTCGGGCGGCGGGAAACAGCGTCGATTCGACTCACGGAGGACCAAATCAGATTTTCGGCTGATTGCGAGAATCGAGTAGGCTACCGAGTTAGGTGCCCCCCTCTTGTCTCCTGGCGGCTGTTTCAAAGCCAACTCGAAACGAAGCGATTGCATTTAGATTTAGACGTCGAAGATAGAGAATAAGATGTACGGGGCGTTCAAAATCAATTTGGATCTGTAATTTTTGTTATTGTGAATCTGCTGTACGAAGACGGAATGAATAAGTTAGGAGAAATAATATCAGAGCAATTTTCTTGCAAAGTTTTGAAATATTTCCAATGGTAATTCTTAACAGGTATCTAGAAGCTACTTTTTAAAGTGATCTTTTATAACATTTGTGAAAAACTCATTTTACATTATGCGGTATTGCATTATATATTTAGAACTTAGAACTGGAATACAATGATTCAAGTGATCACATAGTAAAACTAATGTTAGTCCAAAATGTTTCCAATATTAATTTTGTTAAATGACATCCTTCAGGTTTTGAAAAGGGATACATAAAATTAATATTTGATATCAAAATGGGGATTTAAAGGTTTGTGTGTGAATTCCTTTAGTGTTATGGTTTAAGATAAAAAATTATGTCAATATTTTGATAATAGAGGAAAAATTGGTATTCTTCATAAGTTTGGGAAAAGCATCCTTAAAGTTTCGAAATAGGAATTGCAATGTTGTTGGGAATGTGCTCAGTTTCGAAGGTGGAACATGAAAATCTGTTCATACGATCTCAAGCTACCAACTGGAAATATTGATTCTGCATTAGAGGAGAACGAGTTTGTGTTAGATAACTTGCAATGATTGATATTATGAACGCTTCTGGAATCAATAGGGTAGCTTGTTAGGATGCTGAGAAGCGATATGCGACACTGATGAGCTCCTAATAAGGACGAAACTACAGTCTGCCGCTTCGTTTCTCGGCATCCTGCTTAGCTGCACTATTGTGGCTCTTAGGGGCTGCGTGCATGGCGGGAAGATTTGGGAACTAGCTTTTGTCAGGAAGAATTATTCATTGATCTACGGATTTTTGAATAATTCTTTTTGTTTCAAGTTATATATATATATATATATATATATATATATATATATATATATATATATATATATATATATATATATATATATATATATATATATATATAACCTATCCAAAGCATGCCTAGACGGATTCAGGATTGTATCAGGGCAAGAAGAGGTAATACAAGCTACACAGGTCGAGAAAAACACCTACTTCATGAGAAAACAATTTGAAATTTTTTACTACATGCGTAAAGAGTCCCTCATTTTCTTTCATTCGTTTCTTTCCTAAAATAAACCTTAATTTATTTCTTTTTCAATTTAAATATCTCAAACAGAATCAATTTATCAATTTTAACAATCTTTCGAAATTTCCAAAATTCTTGAGGTAATATTCAAAATATCAGTATGTGTAGCTTGTATTACCTCTTCTTGCCTGATACAATCCTGAATCCGTCTAGGCATGCTTTGGATTAGGTTATATATATATATATATATATATATATATATATATATATATATATATATATATATATATATATATATATATATATATATATAACCTAATCCAAATGCCTAGATGCCTAGACTTGTTCAGGATTGTATCAGATCAAAAAACAGCTTTGTTGGGGACAATCAGAAATTGGAAGAGGTGCAATAGATCGAAAATATATAAAGAACACAACCTCCAATCACCAATCATAGACTGTAGCTAAAAATCCCAAGCAGATTAGGAACTCATATATGTATATAAATTTATATATATATATATATATATATATATATATATATATATATATATATATATATATATATATATATATATATATATTTTAGCTACAGTCTATGATTGGTGATTGGAGGTTGTGTTCTTTATATATTTTCCATCTATTGCACCTCTTCCAATTTCGATTGTCCCCAACAAAGCTGTTTTTCTACAGAGACATTTTACCCTATCAGTCTTCTAGATCAATATGAACGACCTTCATTATTTCCGTGCTGTGCGTTGTATTCTTTGTATCACATCGCTGATTCTCCGTTAGGCTCTCCAAGTACCGATATAGTTCTGGCAACCTTGGTCTCTTCCTTCCCAGCTTAAATTACCACATCTGATCCCGTTCAAGGAATCCTGCTGAGTGTGCTGTGAAATCCTCATGGGTCTTCATTCTGTCACAAGCTTGTATTGAATATCTTACAGGCGCTCTCTCAGTTTATCCGCATAATTGTTGAATTCTTCTTCTTGTTCCATTTCTGAGCTGAAGATCAGGGCCTTTGCTAATATTATTTCTCTACAAAAAAATAATTTTTTCTAGAGTTTGCTCTGTCGTATTCACAATTTTTCTGATGTTCTGGTACATCCTTTGATAAACACTGCTTCATGGTTCTATTGAATCCTTCTGCCAGAGTGTTCGGAAAAGATTTTTTAAATTGGGAATGTTCCAAATCTCATTTCACTGTCATACCCTATATCTAAAAGATCGAGTCGGTGGTACATTCTAACCTGTACTTTTCGGATGGTACCTAAGTTTCCTATACCTATCTTCAATGGTTTCGTAGATTTTCGAAAGGTATTCAATTTTTATGGAATTTCAAGAAATATTCCAATTTTTCACTCCAATTTCTATCTGAACCGGTTGTTGCCACAGAAGAAAGAACCGTATTAGATGAGGTCATTTCTATGTTTGTCATGAATCGTAACCATATATCAATTTGTGCTTCAAACCAATTTATTAGAAACGAAACATTTGCAAAACAAAAATAGAAAGACTTTCCATATCATTCTTCACATAAGATGTTCAGAATGGACTCAATTTTGAACGATACACAATTTTAACCTGTCTTCAAATTATCTTCTAACATTACTTAGCATGTCTGTTAATACCTATCGAAATTCTTCTCTCATCCTCTCTTTCATATCGTCAACCATCGTGGGCGGAGTTCGAAATACAATTTTCTTCACATACCCCCATAGGAAAAGCAAAGGTAAGTTAGATCAGGCGATCTTGCAGGCCAATTTCGGATTGTACCGATTCATTTATGTGTGTCCATTAAATTCCGCATATTAGCAGTAAAATATGCAGGAGATACGTTCAATTGGAACCACATTCATCGTTTTACGTCGATCGTCACATCTTGTAACAATTCTTGTAGATATATATATATATATATATATATATATATATATATATATATATATATATATATATCTTTTGAAAAGAGAGGATTTACAAATAATTGTATTTACAATAAACGCTTATATCTATAATTTTGGTGTGTGTCAGAAAAAACACAAGTGTGAGCTCAGGAAATGTAACAGGAGAACCATACTATCTTGTATATGATTCAATAAACGAGTGAAAAACCTGAGGAAAAAACTCGTTTCCCTGTCGCTATTGCACTAGCAATAGCTTGTCTGTTTATGTTGTGTTAGTGTCGTGTGTACAAAAAGAGTACCAAAGATTTTTCCGCTTTGCCGCTTCATTCTCTCTTGCATTCCATGATTTCTAAACGAAGACAAGGGTGAAAGAAAGAGGGTTTGGGACAGGAATCTGTAACAATGGAAAAAGAAAACCAGCAGAAAAATATTTCAACAATCATACTTCTCATATGTCTCAACAAATCTGAGAAAACATTTTACATAGCAATCAAGGTCATGAAAAGGATTAAGGAGATATTAAAAAAAAAATACATAACCTGCGATATTTCCTCAAATTCCATCTCTGTTTGACCGATAGGGCCCTGATGGCGAGGTTCAGTCTTCCAAGTGATGCCGATTATGATCTATAGATGTTTTAGAGTCATTATGGACCCAATAATCTGGGTTGACATCGCCCATACATTATTTCTTCGTGGAACTTGCTTAATTTTAAGACAAATTTGCGAAAAAATTTCGACAGACGTTCGAAAAATATGACATTATCATTATTCTTGTAGATGATCACGAAGAAACCTGAAAAACATATTTCCGTTTAAGTGCTCATCAAAAGAGAATAGCCCGATGACATGCGCCCTAAGTTATTATCCGCCCATCGATGCTGTACGACTGACGAAACATTCCTATATGGTTTTTGATCATCCCAATAATGAAAATTGTGCTAATTTACTAGGGGGTTATTGTGGAAAATGCATTCATCCGAAAACATATTTTCTGCAAAATTTTCATTTCTTCCTATCATTTCCGACATTCATAAACAAAACTGAAGCCCACGTTCAAAATCCCCTTCCGATAACTCTTGGTGAACCTGGACATGGTACGGATGGAACCCGTGTTTTTTCAAGATTGTGGATACACTTCCTTTACTAATTTCCGTTTCATCTGCAATCTTTCGCTTTTGTCTGTTCAATTGTGTATAAGCTAAGTTGCCGGTTAGTCGAAATGTTTGTAGTAGTTTTTGTAAAAAATTTGTCTTGATGTCTTCGATTCGGGTATCTTTAGGAATAAACTCTTGACACTACAAAGCAGTTTTGTTGGCACTCGCCGATAACAAAAATCATCAATTTGTTCTTGTGTTGGATAAGTCTTCATTTCGAAATGTGTATAAAATAGCAAAATTGCTTGAAATTGGAATTTTCCAACCGATAGTGAAATAAAAATGAAATTGTGAACTATGCACTGATACGTACTCGAAACTATTTCTATTTGAATTTCCTATTCTTCAATTATACTTTCTTCAATTCATGACTTTGTGAAATTTCATAATATAATCCGATATGAAAGTGAAAGTCAGAAATTGCATAGAAACATTTTAATATTTCCATATTACGGGATGAACATACACATTTTACACAATTATGTAAAAATATCAAGAAACTATAAATTACCACAAACAGAAATTCTCAAATACACACAGCAGTCTTCAAAGTAGTTAAATTCTCCCGAAAACAGGGTTCAAATAAGTAGCAGCAAACTTTCTTGTGACTTTCATAACACTTGGATTGAAAGCTGTAGTTGAAACTTCATATGCAACTTATTCAGATTTGAACATCATAATTCCCACAAATTTCAGACACCTATAAAAGAAAAACCTTCAATTTAAAATCTAGAAGGAATAGTAGTTTGGATAAAATTTCCTGAGAATCAGTAACAATGTGTTATGAATAGAAGAAGCTCACAATAAATACCTTTTGTGCAAATTGAGGTGACACACAGAAGAATTTGTGAATATATAGAAAAGTGCCACATAGATTAGACATTATTCTCAATCTCATTTTTCAAACTGTTCACAGTGGATCCATTGTATAAAGTTCATTTTCAGCAGGTGGATTGTAACCTAAAAATAATTGTTCAAGAAATAATAACATTTACATATGCATTGAAAATAAAACTCACCTTCAAACCTCTGACAAAATAATCAACCAACTGAGAGATAGATAATTCACATTTCTTAGATATTTTTTCTCTTTTTCAAATATATCTGTAGGTCAATCGACAATCTAACCTTACTTCCATTGGTTCAAACCTGAATATTGTCAAACACATTGAACATTCACTTTTACATTTGGTTATTTGTAGAATAAGGGACGTACTTACTCTTAAACAAACTAAAACGAAAATTCAATTTAAAATGGACATAGTCTTATTGACATTCAGTTTGAAATATCTTAATACAGATATAGCCTTTAGTGAATAGCTTTCAATATCCATATGATACATGCTCTAAATGACCTAACGAAAACTTAATAAACAACAGTAGTCTGGCTTTCAACGTTCTCTTCGTTCCGATCATCTCATTTTGATTTTACCGTTTTCCGGTGGCTCTGAGGGTCTTCTGAGTAGGTTCTTTGGAGGTCGCCACGCGTGTATATGTACATTTATATACATATATAAGTTCTTACTCTGCTTGGGATTTTTTAGCGACAGTTTATGGTTGGAGGTTGTGTTCTTTTTATATTTTCGATCTATTGCCCCTCTTCCGATTTTGATTGTCCTGAACAAAGATGTTTTTCTACAGAGACATTGTACCCTATCGGTCTTCTAGATCAAGATGAACGACCTTCGTTATTTCCGTGCTGTGCGTTGTATTCTTCGTATCACATCGTTGATTCTCCGTTAGGCCCTCCAAGTGCTGATATAGTTCAAGGAATCATGCCGAGTGTGCTGTGAAATCCTCTTCGGTCTTCATTCTGTCACAAGCTTCTATGATTAGTACGTGAATATCCTACAGGAGCTCTCTGAGTTTATCCGCATAATTGTTGACTTCTTCTTCTTGTTCCACTTCTGAGCTAAAGATCAGGGCCTTTGCTAATGTTATTTCCCTACTAAAAAGAACGACCTTTTCCAGGAATTTGTAGGTACCAAGTTATTAAGCCCCAAATATTAAAAAGCAACATTAGAATGATTAGGATTAGGTAGGCACCAACTGAGTACAATGAATGCGATGAAGAGATCTCGACTGTGTAATTACCATGATGCGATTTGTCGGTATTGAGCATCGTCCCTTCAACGAAATTAAGTCGATAATGGAATTTGATTCAATGAATGTGATGAAATGAATAAATAATATACTTTCTTCTGGGAACAAAGTTTGTTTACGGCAGCTGTCGAAACCTATCGACCTCAGTGGTTCTCTGCGAATTTTACATTGGAGAAAAATATTGAAAAAACAGTTTATGGCTTACGGAGACTCTGTTTTATCGAAAACCCAAGTGTGCGATTGGTATAAAGCCTTTAAAGACGGTCAGGAGATTGTCGAAGATGTTCCTCGTTCCGAACGACCTTCGACCTCTTCAACCGACGATAACCTCCAATAAAATCAAGGAAATAGTGCTCGAAAATCGTCATGCCAGTGTTGGAGAGATTGTTCGTGATCTCAACATCTATCGTGAAACCGCTCGTTTGGTTTTAGTGATCATTTGGGTATCCGGTGCTTCGCTCATTCCGATAGAGCTGAATTTCATTCAAAAACAGTATCGGATGCTGGTAGCTGCAGACATGTTGGGTCGTGCGAATTCTGATCCCACGTTTATGGGACAGATCATAACTGGTGACGAGACATGGGTTTATGAATACAACACAGTAACAAGCCAGCAATCATCGGAATGGGTAGGAAAAAAAATGAATCAAAACCGAAGAAACCTCACCAAAGTCGTTCGACAAATCAGCATCATCTTGATGCTGATTTTTTTCTTCGATATTCGTGATGTGGTTCATCATGAATTCGTTCCGCAAGGTCAAACGGTCAATAAGGACTTCTAATTAACCGTTTTGAAACGTTTGCGTGAAAATACTCGTTGTAAACGACCGGATTTGTGGCAAAACAATTCGTGGCAGCCTGATTCGCCTGATCTAGCTTCGTGTGACTTTTTTCTTTTCTCCAAACTGAAATTGCCGTTCCGGGGAATCAGATTTGATTTCATAGACGTCATCAAAGAAAATTCGCAGACGGAGCTGAAGGATATCCCTGAAGGCGCCTTGAAAAACGTTTCGAAGATTGAAAAAAACTTTTATTATGTTTATCGCTTCAAATGGTGCATATTTTGAAGGAGGTTCAATAAATATGGAAGTATATTCAGATTTTTGTGTTTCATTTTAAATTTTTGGATATTTTTCGTCACAGTGTACTTATTGAAATTCTATAAAATTGGCAAAACTTCCAAATATCTTCGAAACCGTTGAAAATAGGTACAGAGAACCTAGGTACCATTCGAAAACAATGGAATGAGATGTGAATGTGCTACAACTTCAAAAATCATTTTCGAACACCCTGTTTAACGAAGATCAATAAAATGTGTCATATGTTCAAGCAACAATCACAATCGCAACAGTTGTACTTCTTTTTTTTTCAAGTCCTCAAATTACAGAAAATGTCAAATGTTTCGGAAAGAATTTAAGATAGGTATGGGAAATTTTAATTTTTTCCTATAAAGTCAAAAATGAAACAAGATATAGGGTATCCTATTTAAAAAATCATAACTTCGCTATGTTAATTTTAAATGGAACAGCCTTTATAGTCTCAAATATTCTTAGTTTTAGTCACTATAGGACTACATATTAATATGCAAAAAAAACATACTTAATCTTTCGTCGCGAATGAGGTGGACCTTCTTCTTTGACTACTTGACGTAATCAGTACAAGCGTGACCGAGTATGCTCGAACTGCTTTTACTATCTCACCGTAAAAAGTAAAAAAGGTATAATCATGGGTAATCCTCTGAGCCCTCTACTCGCTGAAATTTTCATGGATAATATTGAAAAAACTATGCAAGAACATCCGTTATTCAAATACTTTACTTATTGGTTTAGATATGTCGACGATATTATTTGTTGTTTCACTGGCACAAACAAACAATTAGAGTCTTCAAAACACTCATTAACAAAATTCACGATAATATTAAATTCACGTTAGAGATAGAATCAGAAAACTCCATTAACTTTCTGGATTTAACTATTACTAAAATTAAAGGCAAACATGATTTTTCTATCTTTCATAAGCCATCGCATACAGACATTACTATTCACAGCTCATCTACACATCCTCATCCACATGAATTAGCTGCTCACAATAGTATGGTACATATACTCATTAATATCCCACTGTCACAAAATAATTTCATAAAGGAGCAAAACATAATTAAACAAATAGCAGTCAATAGCGGGTACAGTCCTAGTATGATTTACAACATGATTTCACGCAAAAAATTTCAAAAACCAATCCAGGAAGTATTTCCAAGTATAAAAAGTTCTAACACAAAATACAACAGCTTAACTTATAGGTAATCCTAGTCTAAAATTAAAATCATTTCTCTTGCATTATAACTTCCATATAGCATTCCGAACTGATAATTCTTTAGGCCGACAAATCTAAAATTGATAAAGGTAATAAATCCGGTGTTTATAAACTGTCTTGCGGGGATTGTAATATAATTTATATTGGTAGAACTTTCAGAAATTTCAAAGTTAGATTTTCCGAACACAAACGTAGTTTTAATCACCATAAAACAGATTCCCATTTTTCTAATCACTCACTCGAAGAAAACCATAACTTTAATGATAATTTCAAAATTTTACACAATGAAAATAATAGACAAAACTCAATCTATGGGAAATTTTAGAGATTAACAAAGAAAAGAATTCAGGTAGGTTACTTAATAGTCAATTAGATCTAAATTTTCTCCTTTACTCAATCTTTTCAATTCATACAGTAAGCCACTCCGATGGGTTTTCCAACATCCCCTTGTACTTGTACCTATTGTAATATAAAATAGAAAATAAGACTGATATATAAGTGATAACTCTGTTCGTTAGTTTGTATATATCTGATGAAGCCACAGTGTGGTAAAACCGGTTATAGTTTTGTTAATATGTATAGTGAAAATCTGAGTAGCATAGTTTCATTTCATTGAAAATAGGGTAAAGATGCCTAATATGAGATAGGCGCTAAATATGAGATAGGAAGATATTGGTCAAACTACTCACGTCAGTCATTTGGCGCTAGTGTGGCTCGGATTGACACATCAACAGTGCTAAACGTCTGTCAGTTCGCGCCGGCTAACGGCAATGTAAGAACGTGTGCGTGTTGGTTATTTCAACATCGTAAAACCAAATATTTTTCATCAAATGTTTACAAGGTACGTAACAACTTTATTATTACGTTAAACGCATTTAATTTATGTTTTGTTTGTAGCTTATATGGTAAATTTTAAGTTATGAATGCAGTTAAATTGTATTTTCTTTTGGAAACAAAAAAAAGGCAGCCATTTGCTAAAACTGTTGTTTTCCTAATATGAGATATGCTAGGTTCCTAAATTGAGATATCTCATATTATGGTACACAAAAGAACAATTATCATGGGTGTTGGGTTAAACCGTATATTTTTTTATTTTAGATGCCTCCCATCAAAAGAAAGACCTGGGACCACGCTGCCATGATACAGGCTGTGAATGCAGTACGAAGAAAAGAAATTGGTTACTTAAGAGCAGCGAAACAATTTGGTGTTCCTAAGGGTACCCTTGAGCGCTATGTGAAAAGGATGTCCGCGCAGAAGATCTTGTCCAGGTTCGTATGGGAAGACGGCCAGCCTTGCCTATTGATTTAGAAGCCGAGCTGGAAAGCTATTGCAAAGAAATGGATAGAAGATTTTATGGCTTACGTCTGCAGGACATTAAATACATGGCGTTTCAATTGGCAATTAAAATAATTTGAGGCATCCTTCAGTGTTACTAAAGCTTCTGCTGGTAAAAAATGGCTTCGTGGATTTTGAGGAGACATCCTACATTATCTATTAGGACACCTGAAGCAGTTTCTGCTGCTAGAGTAAAAGGATTTAATCCAGTTGCAGTCGCCAACTTTTTGATTTGTACGAGCCTGAACTTGATAAGATAAAATCCGCTCCACATAGGGTATACAACGTTGACGAGACAGGAATAACAGTAGTTCAACATAAACGTTCCAAAGTTGTCAGTATGAAAGGCAAAAACAGGTCGGTGCGTTGACATCCCTGGAAAGAGGAAAGCTCATGACCATAGTGACCTGTATGAACGCTTGTGGTACCTACGTGCCGCCATTAATAGTTTTCCCAAGGAAAAATATGGCTCAAGACCTAATGGATGGTGCACCAGCAGGTTCCATTGGCGATTGTCATCCGTCAGGCTGGATCCAGACACACCTATTCACAAAGTGGTTTCAGCATTTTATCAACTTTACAAAGCCAAGTAAAGATGATCCAGTTTTATTGGTTTTAGATGGCCACTACACACACACGAGAAACATCGATCTTATTAATTTAGCTCGAGACAACAACGTAATTATAGTTTGTTTACCGCCACACTGCACTCATAGAATGCAACCAATGGATGTAGCATTTATGAAGCCACTAAAAGCTTACTACTCCCAAGAAATTGAAACTTGGCTGCGTAATAATTCGGGGCGCACTCTAACAAACAAATATGTGGCTAGATTGTTTGGTGCGGCTTATGAAAAAGCTGCTACCATGACCAACTCCGTTAACGGTTTTCGCAAAGCTGGGTTATTTCCGTGCAATCGACATATTTTTACAGACGAAGAGTTTTCAATCTTTAATGATGGGGATGAAGAGCAAGATTTACTTAATGTTCAGAGAAATGATGAGAACGCAGATCTGGAAGATACTAGTTGTGTGCTTACTTCGATTGAAAACCAATCAGAGCCAACTGAAATCTTACCCAATAGCGGAATTACAAATGACAATCCTTCAGATGAGTACCAAGGATTAGCATCTTCTAAAACAGCCTCAACAGCTAGTGTTTATGACAATCCAGTACCCAGTACATCGTCTTCTGTCTCCCCGTTTGCACTTAAGCCAGTGCCCAGGCTACCTAAGAACAATTCTTCTTCTAAGAAAACCCGAACTGGAGCAGCTTCTATAATCACGGCATCTCCGTATAAGAAGTCATTAGAAGAATCCTAAATAAAAAACAAGAAAAAGAAAATAAGAAAGGACAGAAGAAACAATCAGTTAAAAACAGCAGACAAAGAAAAAAATCCTATTAAAAAGAAAAAAGCTGAAGAAGTTAGTTCCAGTTCCGAAGACGATGACATGCCTGAGTTGGCAGATAGCAGTGGGGATGAATATGATGCTGAATGTCCCTACTGTAGCGGTAACTTTTCGCAGGATACAAGAGGAGAAAAATGGGCCAAATGTGATAGTTGTTTTAAATGGGCTCATGAAGATTGTGGAGATGTAGCATCGAATCGTTTTTGTGTTCATTATGTTTAGATGTGTAAGACATGGTAAGACTAAAAATAATTTAGAAAAGATTTTAATTTTTTATTGTTTATTATATTCTCTTTGTTTGATAACCTTTATTTTAAAATTTTATTAAAAATGCTAATTTTTATTATGATAACTGAGTTCTGCTCAAATCTTTGTTAAGTTTAAGTAAAGTAAAAATTTTGAAGACTGATGTTAGTCTAAAATTTAATAATTAATGTACCAAACTGCTAAGACTGATTTGTCTTAATATTTAATTAATAAGTTACCTACAATAAAAACGTGATTATGACGTTAATATTGTTTTTTTTGTTTGTTGACCCTAAAATTTATGGAACCTAATATAAGATAGTATCTTATATTTAGAACCCTAATATCTCATAATAGGCGCCCTTTGCCTTGGAATTTTTTTCTGATATTTTTCACTTTTTACAGCATAGCCAAAAATAATATAATTTAGCCTAAAATAGCTAATATACATTTAAAGTACATTAAATTTTCTATCTAAAAGTATATCTTAGAAAGCTTTAAATGTAACAGTTTTTTTTATACCCAAAATGGAAATGGTATCTCATAATAGGCATCTTTACCCTATGTATATCGATTTTCATCAAGTAACGACCTCCTCAATCAAATTATAACTTACCTTTACTTGACAATTCCTTTTATTCATGATTGGGCCTATATCGAGATCATTTCCGGCTCTTTCATCATTTGTTGTTCGAACGAAGTTCTCTTTGAACCGGCTCGGTGGCGTAGAACATACGATGCTCGTCTCCTGCGCAGAGTTACCTGGGTTCAATCCCCACAAAGTCTATGCGATTTTTCGGATTTTAGGAATCGCTTGAGCATTCATCTTTCGGAGGAGATGTAAAGACGTCGGTCCTGTCTAACAGGGATGTGCAGGACATTAAAGATCCGTTCCCTCGACACGAAAGGGGTTCGGCAAAATTCCTGGGTTAGTGAGGTGACAGAATTCCCTGGCGTGTCAATGGTCGAAAGTTGGAAATAGAGCACGATAAAGGAAAAACAAACAAACAAGTTCTCTTTGCATAAATGATGCCTTCCCGATCTTCAAATTTGAAGTGTCTGCAGCCTTTTCTGCATCTAGAAAATCATCAGCGTTGTTATTCAACCTCTCTGGATAACATTCGATATTATGGCGTCCTACTACTGCAACCGTTCTCGTTTGGCATCTTGATTTGTTACGGTCACGTCAGAGCAGCATGACAAGACAAGCCGAAGCTATGCTCTGTGCTGTTTTCAGTTTCTAGAAAGCTGAATCAGTGTCTTAATCTTAATTTCAACAAAATGTCATTTGTGATGTGATCGTGTATCAATGTCAGTAAATATCTCAACAACCGACCGTCGACAGTAAGAACAGACTCCTAAGAAACTTCTAAATTACTGTTTATCTTTTGGTATATATATATATATATATATATATATATATATATATATATATATATATATATATATATATATATATATATATATATATATATATATGTAGGTGTGCCAGAGAAAACTGTTATAACTTTCGCAATTTTAGAGCTAACTCATTCGTTCTTGCTTCATTGCAAAGCCAAAGGACTAGGTTTTTCAGATATATTATCCAAATTTCACTTCTGATGAAATCCAATATGGCTGTCTCAGTCGAACATTACCAATGTTTCAAGATCGCTGGAACGTTTTTTTTTCACTAAAGAAGTCGAATGGGGCATTCAGTCGATAATTCAGTCTTTTCAATTTTGCTAAAAACTAGTTAGTCCAGGATTATATCGGGCAAACGGAAAACATGGAGAAAATTTTGAATAAAAGGGTTCAAATGGAAAAACTTAAGCTTTCTTTTGCATTTAAATTATTACTTTTGAAAATCTCCAAATTGTTGGATTTTACGTCTTCAAATATATTTACTAGCGTGGAGCGAAAATATATGAAATTTAAATGAATATTTTTTTTTCAACGGCATAGCGATGAAAACTTGCCTTGTTATATACAAAACAAACAGAAAATATCATACAATTATCCTAACGTTCTGAGGTGCCCCAGCAGGGATGAAAAACAAACGAAAAACATCTTTTAATTTTTTAATTATTTATTACAAGAAATATCCAGAAACAATAAAATCACAGTTTAAATATTAAATTGATTCTTTGTGTCAAAACTAGGCATACGTTGACGAGATAGTAATCTTGCTCTAATAAAACCATCTCGTTTGTTTTCCCCACAAACTGCACGCGATGCTTCTGTCACCAACTTAATGCAGCGCTCCACGGCTTGGGTGTGGCATGGAAAATCTTTAATATCCTGAAATGTGCCGAGACCATTTTTCACAATTTCCTTTAAGGTTTCATCAGACAAATTTGAAGTTAGAGGTGGCTCAGTTATGTCACAGTCACGCCACAAAATAATGTTAGTATAGTCTTTAGCATCGAAATAGACCACCGGCACCTTGAATTTTCGAAGTCCTTGAGTATTCTGTGATCTTGCTTTTATAATTCTTCGATATGCCAGATCTCGGATAACCTCTCTGTCATCGCCAAGCATGGCAATGATGATATTTTCTGGATGACCGAAATATCCATTTCGTTGGATTACTTTGTCAATGATAGCCTTCATATCGAAGTTCAAATAGCGACTAAGATTAATAGTTTGCCAAAGGTGCTTAGCCCTGTCAATGCACGAGGAATACCATTTTATTGCAAACCACATCGGTCCATAAAATTTCATTACGTACGTGGCTAATACCACTAATTTTTCTTCAGGGTCAGTTTTTGTGGCATACAACCTTAGAATTCGATTAGCTGTTGTTAGCCATCTAGAATGGTTAAGGAGTCCAGGTTCTATATTAGCTAAATCAGAAGTAAATATACCAGTACTGATAGCGGTCATAATATCGTATAGATACTTTTGGTCGGTACTCAGCTCTGTCCTAGTAATTTCTGGTAATATTGTGGATATAACGGAGAATGCGACTAATGGCATTATTTGACAATTTTGTAATTGAGATCCAATGGCACCTGAAAAGCATTTCGGCCCTGTAGTTTTTCCATCTAACTGTAATAACAAATGTCGCAGTGGTAATTCATTAGAATGCAACTGGCAGATAAACGACTGTAATGGTCTGTTTAGCTCTTCATTCATCAGACGAATAAGGCCACCTTTAAATCCTATATTGACTACTGTTCCATCACAGCCAACAACAGCTATTTCTCTCAGCTTTACTGACTTAGATTTCAAGTGAGATATTGAAGTGTCTTTAATCCTTTAGCAGTCCCCGACCCACAAGTGACATGCCCGAAATAGTTGCTTCCTGGTTCTGATAAAATGACATAATGATCTTCTATCTGTCGATTTCTGTAAAATTTCCCTTCTTCAGTCCGTTTCTTGTGAAGTTAATCTGACCTTAGTTCTTTCAGGGCGCAACTTTGAACGATCAATGACACGACTTGTATCGTTTGGGGAAATAATGCCAACATCTTTTAAGACAGAAGAAGCTATAACAGCAGCGGCTCTATCGGATATTCCAGTACGATCACAGGTAAGGGCTAATGATGGTAAGTTTAACCTCTTTTTTTTCTGAGGTGGTGAACCTTTTAGTTTGACCTGTTTTGAGTTTTCATGGTAAGGACTAGAAGATAATACGGGTGAGCTAGCGCATGAACTTCTGCTTTCGATTGAAGAATCATCGGTCAAAGAACAGGAACAACAAGGTTTGTCAAAATAGTTTACCTCTTAGTTCCGCGATAAACTTTTTTCTTTTCTTTCTTGTTTCTTCTTGTTTTTCACAGTTGCAATCACATCGATACCGCCTATCATCATTTTTCTGTCTGTTCTTTGGTCAATTAAGAAACTTGCTTCCTCCTTGGGACACGACTACCTTTTACACAGTTACAATCACATATAACTTTGCAATTGCAACTGCTAATATCAAACAGTCTATGGGACTCTGATATAAATGTATTAATCTTTTCTTGGTATTTAACATTAGTTTTACGGCCAAGATATGGTTTCATTAAGCTTCTATATTTGTCGTGGTAGGCACGAATCAGTTGTAAAACTCTTTTTAGACTCACAGTAGGCAGCGACGATTATTGCCATATTTTTATAATTTCGTGAGCCGATATTTCTGATATTTCATGAACTGTTGGCTCTTTTGTTGATTTATCAGGCTTCAACTCATGTTTTATGAACAGATAATTCTTCATAACATCGTTATAAGTTGGTAATTGCGATGCTGGTATCTTTTGCGGCAAACCAAAGACAGGACAGCTCAATATTTTTCGTGTTTTAACCTGAGACCTATTTCTGCAAACAATAAAAATAATAAATACTCTAATATTGCAGTCAGGAATTAAAATACAAGCATAAAATATGAAAATCATTACTTGAAATATACGTCACAATCCCAGTTAAAGATAAACTAATACAATTTGATGCCTCAAATAAATGAACGGCAAACAGATGAACTGCTGTAAGAACGCGAAATTACTAAATGTCACTCCATCGGTGTTTCGGTATGAAGGGGGAAGGGGTATTTCGCCGAAATATCCTTCCCCCGCGTCCCGCTACCTTAGAGTCTCAATACGCATGTTTCTACCGGTGATAACTGTTGCTCAGGAGTTTTATAAAATGTTTGCGATGTTTTGAAAAATTTTGGCAAAACTCATAATTTGCCAAAATTTTTTAGAACTTCATGACGATGGGGGCACCTTGAAACAAAGCATAAGCCAACTGATTTTTTTTGTGTTTACTGTTGACCTAAAATAGCAACGTTTTACAGGTATACAGAAGCGATAAAACATAAAAAATTAAATCGCTCCACCCTAATATATACTTCTTTCATTTGACTTTTTCAAAGAAATCGTTTTTCTGGCTAATTTTTAACAAAACAGTTTTACCATTTATCAAATAGTTGGAAAATTACGAAAACAAATAAACGTACTTCTCCTAAATGAGTTAGATCCTTATATCCATTGAGGTACTATAATTCTGAATCATGTAGACTATAATATGATCTCCATGGAAAAAAGCGTTAGTTAATGTAAGTCCAATAGTGACACCAAAGAGTTCGGTCATGATTGTAGCATTTCTACTGGTAGAGAGCCATTCAAACTTATCGTGAAAGAAATACTGAGCCACATAATTTTTCAAAGGTTGGAAAGGGATCTTCGTATAAAGCACAAGTTTTACAATGTTGAAGGTCACCCGAGAAATTTCACAGGGTAACAAGTAGAGATTTGATTGAAAGGAAATCGTCTGTTCAGAGAACTTAAGAGGATAATAAGTTTCATGATTTTAAATTACACAACATGGAATGTTCAAACAAAATTTATATATACAGAAAAGACCGGACTTGCTCAAATCATGGCATTTGTAGCAGGTGATGACAATTGCTTATTCAATTATATCCCTCGGACATATGAAAGCCATTTCGTAAGTAATTTTGCGCCTAACAGAAGAAATGACCAAATGGTCAACTGAAAATCAACTCACTATTGGAGTGAATGTCTGGTGTTGCTTGCGCAGGATATAGCAGCATATATGCGTTTTTCTTCTGGAAAATGTGTGAAGGGAACTATGACGATCTTTATATATTCAGCATGACGATGCCTCCCCTCACATAACTTTAACTATCCATCGCTATTCATATGAGACATATGCGATCCAATTGATAGGGCCTAACGACTCTTTAAATGGCCAGCTAACTCTCCAGACTTAAATCGTTCAAATTTTTGTTTATGGAAGCTACTCAAAAATATTTCCCAACATAGAGTTAACCATTTAAACAGAAAATTAGCAGTGCATGCGAAGAGATTCTTCCGGATACATTGAGAAGCCTATACAATTCGAAAAGTTTCTATTTATGTCATAACAATCATATAGAGCTGCGATTTATTATAGCAATCAATTTCAATTTTCTGTTAGGCAATAAACTTTCAACATAAAATGAGTTGCCAATTTTGGTGGTCTCCTCTTACACGACAACTTGAAGTTGATTTAACGGTTTCAAAAAAAAGGAAAAGTAGAAAAAAATCAGCAAAAATAAAGTACGCATGAATGTTTTATTGGTTGCCTATAGTCGCACAATTGTTATTTGTGATGTTCGAAAATGTTTGTCCTTGGAAATTTTGAATACCTGTCAATTGCCAATAAATACCTCTTTGTTTTGAAGTTATGTGAAATAACAGTGTACAATCGATCTACGTGCGGAATATTTATGTCCAACAGTTTTTGAGTTACAATGCAAATCTGCATTTTTTTTAATATGAACCACATGCAATAGTTTTTTTTTCCACTTTTCATCCAGGATGTACTCTATTGAAAAACCGAAAATTGTAAAATTTTCATATGCATTATGATAGCTCGAAAATTAATTTTGCAATGACAATTCAGATGAACTATTTGATGTTTTTTCATCAAGTTATAACCATAAAGTGAATTTGGTATCATTTGTAATAAGAAAGTGACCATGCCTAACGAAAATTCTAAAAAGTTTCATATCATTGAATGTAATACAATAAACTTTATAGAAACCCGAGTGAAATCACTAATGATCAGCAAGACATTAATACCTCTCCACTAGTTAATATCAAATTAGGCTACTATCTGTATAATTAAGTTCATTTCCTGTAGTTGATCACTTGAAAATGACCTGACGGTCGAAAGCGGTCTTGTTTGTGAAAATAAAATTGTGGAAAGTAAAATATATTTTTTACTTCATCTTTGAAAATGAATTTACATAAAATGAATAAATCAAAATATTACTCAATAGAACATAATAAACAATAAATATCACTAATATTCTTAGACGTGTTTCCTTCTCTGAAACTACAATTCAGAAAATATCATAACAATGAATAAATTAAGGATTTGGGTCAAGATGGACATATCGATTATTCACCTGCAATTTACCTGGGCCAAGATGGGCACCTCTAAATTCTTATACTTGAGTCCTGGACCGAGATAGGCACCACCGAAAATAAATATACTGAAAATTCAGGTTACTATTTATGACATTTAGATTAATTCATTGACAGGTGCCAATATATTATTATATTAAGTATCTATAAAAGCAAATATTAAACAACTTCTTCATAAACTCTCATTTAATTTGTTATGTACCAACATTTTTGAGTATTAGAATCAGACATTCATTTCTATAATGGGTGTAAACACTAGGTAATAGCGCAGAAACATAATCCACTATTTGAAATACTCATAAGAACATTTTCTTATCAATCAAAATTTTTATCGCGATTAGTGACACGGTCACTACAAATATTGCTAAGTACCTAATTAAAAGACAAATTTGTTGAAAATATGCTAACTTGTCTCACAGTTTTCTGGGTTGAAAGATTGCATAGAGCTACATTTTTACTTTTTATGTCTGTCAGTTTGTGACTTTCAACTTATCTTTTGGTTTCTCCGTTAAAGGAATTTATTTTTCTTTTTTCTTCGTTTGCATTCAGATCCCCATAAAATAATTCTTCAAATTCTTACCCTATTATGTATATCAGCTTTTCCGTGGGAAACGCCTCACGCTATAGTTCCTCCAATTTTTAATCGATTTCAATGAAACAATAACCGTTTTGCATCTTGAATGATATTTCAACAGCCTGTTATATTTTCATTGGTATGTTACTTCCGGAAATACCGGAGGTTTGTTATCATTTGAACTCTTTAAATGGTAACCCCGTATCTTCATTTTTTCGATTACCTATTCATTTTTTGGGAATTTTCTGCTGAAAAAGTATCGCTGTATTTCCGAGAAGAGAGAAATTGTCGAAAAATTTCGGAAGAAAACTCACATATCCAATTCATCGATGTAATTCTTAGAATGTGCGAGTGTTTCTCATTGTGATAAAATTTTTCTGTCCTAGAAAGTGTTTTAGACATTATTTCATTTTAAATAACTCACCTTGTATACCACCAGAAGTATCAGAAGATTTCAATGAATCCTGAAGTACTCTCTGAGGTGGAATACCGTTTGAAGTTTATCATATTCGAAAAAACTTAGATCCTATAAGTAATTCCCTAGTCGAAAATCAGGAGAGATCAGATCGGAGGGAGGGTGGTGTTGGAATTGTGCTGGCCAACAAGACCATTTTTTCGATATCTATTAATCACCAAAATTATTGTTCAGCCAGTTCACATTCAAAGCTGCTAGGTGAGGAGCAGCCCCATCTTGTTGAAAGTAGGTTTTCCTTTGATCTTCAAGGGAAAGCGCATAGAGGAAATCTTGTAATGTTCGAATGAGAATTTCATTTTTGTTTAAAGTATCCTTCAATGAAAACTGATATTATCAAGCAGTTCTAATAAATGGAGCCCCAGAGTTTTAGAGAAATAATAATTCAAATGCATTCTATCAGTGAAAAATATTCAAAATTTCGAGACATTCAATTCCGTTTTTTCATCAATCGTCCTTTCAGGAGTTTTTGGTTCATTGAAAGAACCTTATTTGCGTGAGTATAGACTGGTAGAACAATAATTTTGGTGGACAATGGTTAGGGACATGTGGTCCTGTTAGGTGGTCAGCCTGCTTCCCAGATTTGGCCCTTTCTAATTTTTGGCTGTGGTGTTACTTTCAAGATTCCGTTTAATTACTCCTTCAGAATTTTGACTTGTAGAATGGAAGAATAAGAACTGACTGTCTAGAAAATTCTCCAGATGCCGTTTCGACTTCAACACTCTGTCGTATTCAGGAGATGTAATATGCGCCATTTAAAACAATTTCCATGAAAAATTTTCGATATACATTGAAATTTTTTATTTCAATGTTAATTGAAACGAATATCTCCACTTTCTGGAGTGGGGACTATGGTATGCTTGCAGCGCTCTGGTTCATCAGGATCTGGAAATCATTTTCAATAGAGTAGAAATTCTCGAGCACTATTTCTGTGAGATTGAGCATAAACTTTCATCACGTCTGTATTCTTTCGAATTTCGTCTATCAGACTTATTAATTTTCCTTGTAAAAGACTCGAAACGAAACAAAAACAAGAATTACCGGGTAGGTACCTAATCCATTATAATTCTATGAAGATTGTTCTAGATTGCTTTGTGATATTCACAGGTCTTCATCCATAGAGATTACTTTCTGTTTCATTGGACGCTTCTGTTACATTTGGCTTCTTCTTTTACCCAAAATAATGTGGGTTAATCGAACTGAAATAATGATCACAACACTTTCCAGGACGGAATGTAATAATTCAGAAATCATTTTTAATACTAGAATTTGAATATTCTCACACTTGACTCTTATATGTCAACATCATAATAACACTGATAAACAGTAAATTTATTAAACGAAATCAAGTCATATTTTCAAACACTACTACCTACCCCAATATAAACCTCATACTTAGTTTTGTTCAATCACCTTGACATCTGAATTTTATTTTCTCAAGTTGGCAATAAAGTTTTTTGCAGTGAAATTCCCTCAGTGATGACGGAGTTGACGTTTGAATATAACACATCTGACTGGCGATTGTTTATAGATTCCTCAAAGGTTAGTTTAAAAGCTGTACTGTTACATAATGATAATAAATGCTGGTCGCTTATGCTACTCAATGAAGGAATCATATGACAGTATGAAATCACTGTGAGAACATATTGAATATAACCAATAATCATGGAAAATATGTGGAGATTTGAAAGTAATTGCTATTTTGCTAGCTTGGATATACGAAGCTTTGTTGTTTCCTCTGTGAATGGGATAGTCGTGACAAAAAAAATCATATATACCAGGTCAACGAAATGTTCTTCACAATCCTTTAATAAATCCTGAAGATGTTTTGCTACCTCCACAGCATATCAAACTCAGATTAATGAAAAATTTCGTCAAAGCTATGGATAAAAATGGAGAAGGTTTTTGTTACCTCAAACAAAAATTCCCAAAAATCAGTGATGCCGAAATAAAGAATAATATTTTTAGGACCACAAATAAGAGACCTACTGGCCGATGAAAAGTTTGAACAAACACTTGATCCGATCGAAAAATCCGCATAGACATGTTTTCAAAATATTGTTCATAATTTTCTTGGAAACCACAGGGCCGAAAACTATAAAAAGTTAGTCAACAACCTCTTATCGGCTTAAAGGACATGGGATGCAATATGTCGCTCAAGATTCATTTTTACACTTGCATTTGGATTTTTTTCCTCAAAATTTGGGAGCGGTTAGCAACGGACACGGTGAGCGGTTCTATCAGAACATATCCGTCATGGAACAAATGTGAAGTCCGAATACTGCTGGACACTCAATAGGGATGTACCTGACGCAAAATATTCTCGAAAACCTGAATGAAAGTAAATATGAGTTATTTTTTCTTCATTTGAAACATTTTTCTACCGTTTTTACTTAAGAAAAGATTAATTGCTGTTGCAAAAAACTGAGGGTGATCGAAATTTTCTAAAAATGCAGATTAGTTACAGACTAGTTGTAGATACAAAATAACCCATTCAATTCAATTCAACTTTCGCTAAGGTCATTTTTGTCTATCATAAGTTATTGTTTGAATAAGCTTATGAGTGAATAATCGAGTGCATTAGATATACAACTTGAAAATATTTAACCTGAAATTACAAATTATGCCAATAATATAATCGAGAACCTGCTGCTGCAAAATCAAAATATGAATACGAAAAGTTTTCTGAAAATGTCTCATTTGAATTTTTGTTGATTGAAAAATAGAAATCTTTAACTCTATGGAAAATTCATTTAATCCTAAAAGCAACCATGAATAGGAGACACAATAGCGATATTTCAAATGTAAAAATTGAAACCTTTATTAAAACGCTCTTCAGAAAATTTTGTATGTAGGAAATCGAAGATTTTCGCAGAAGAGGATATTAAACAATATTTAGAAAATGCTCCATATGAGATATATTTAGCTACAAAGGTGAAAAATTATAACATTATTCAATAATATTTAGTTTATATTTGTAGGTCGCCCTTGTAATTGGTGATTTAGAACCTTGTCGTAAGAATGAACTTTATAACATTTAGATTTCCGACATAAAAGATTTGGGTTTCACAATGCTAATTGCAATTTCTAATACCAAAATGTGAAAAATAATAATATCGTGAAGAAATATTGTGTTCTATATAACTGAAAATGTGCCAATGTACCAATTTTTAATTTCAGTAATTGTTCAAATTAATTATTAATTAATATTAATAAAATGTAAATACAAATGTCTCGATAAATAATTTGTTTTATTATTCTTCAGATTCAATTTATTTGATTTGAATTTATACTTGCGGTCGTGGAGAAAATACAGTGTTACTCGGTAAGAATGATAAAGTTCTATACTTGTGGTTCTTTGTGCTCGGAATTTTCCACTTGTATCGAATTTCTTCATCGTGACCATGTTACAGAATATACCAGGGGTGCTCAAACGGTCGATCGCGAGTACTTTTTGGGTAGATCTCGCGAAGAAAAAATGTTTAATAAGTAGATAACTAAACACCAAAAATTTATTACGTGATAAAATAAGACTCTGTTAGTCGCAAAAGGCGGCTTTATGAAAGGAACGCGCTGTACTTGTCAAACAAAAGCCGCCGTATTTGTTCTTGCCACTTTTATAGAAATTTCGGGCGGCGCGTTTGACGGGAACATTCGAGATTTTCGTTCACGCCGATATAAATGTTGCGTCTGAAGGAACTGAAGTCATTCTGAATTGTAACTTGAATACAATTCTACGTCGATACAAAGTTTATTATTAAATAGTACAAAATGAATGCAGCTAAGAAATCTAAAACGTATCATTTCAATAACGATTGGAAGGAAGAATTTTTCGTTTGTATGGTGAAGGATAAGTGCATTTGTCTTATATGTCGTGCATCAGTAGCAATACTTAAGCGTGGTAACTTAGAGAGGCATCATAAAACGGTTCATAAAAACGATGAATTAAGAAACCGAAAAGTAAAAAAAAATTAAAAAAACCAAAAAAGAATAAACTATGTTCACAAGACCAGCCAAACAATCAAAAGCTGTTACGATCACACAAGAAACTATTCAAAGATGGATCGGTTGTGAAGGAAGCATTTATGGAAGCGGGTGAGACTTTATCTGGAGATTTTAAAAATGAAATAGAAATCATGTCTGCTATTAAAGAACTTCAGTTATCTTGTCCGACTGTTACAAAACATATTGAATTCATGAGTCAGAACATGGCAGATAAACTTGATATCATGAAATGTACATACTTTTCTTTACAGTTTGATGAATCCAACGATATGACAGACACTTTTTATTCGGATGGTATTCAATGAGATATTGGCTAAAGAAGAATTTTTGATAATCATTCCTCTGAAGCTGAAGACCCATGGCGAAGATATACACAGCAATGACTGGAAACAAAAACGGTTTTGTGGCATTGTGTCGAGCTAATGAAGAGTTCCCTCCATTATTTCATTCCATTGCATTATACATCAACAAGTTTTGTGTTCAAAAGTTTTAAACATTGAGGAAATTATAGGCATTTCAACAAAAATTGTGAAATCCATCCATGCACGCAGCTTGTAACGGCGGCTCTTCAAATTGCAGTTGGAAGATAGGGAGTCAGCTGAACACACTGATTTAGTTCGTCACACGGACGTCAGGTGGTTGAGTCACAGAAAGTTCCTAGGAAGGTTTTGAGAGTTGCCCGAAGTAACAGCTTTTCTAGAAGAAAGAGATGATGACACTGAGATGTTGAAAAACGAAAAATGGCTAACTGATTTGGTATCTTTGACCGATATTACAAAGCACTCAAACTCCATTACCTTGGAGCTTCAGGGTGAAGGAAAAGCGATTATTGAGATGATTAGCTCAGTAAGCGCATTCAGAAGTAAATTGCAACTTATAATAGATCAACTGAGAAGAAAGAATCTGAAACATTTTCCGTCTTCGAAAGCAAGGATTCCTCAGTTGAATCATGATACGTATGAGGCTGAATTATCAAATATTTTGCGACAATTAGAAATGCGTTTTTAAGATTACAGTAAATTGGCAAATATAGTATCATTTATGAGTTATCCTTTTTCATGTACGAACATTGAGGAATTAGCTACTGAAATAGCAATTCAATTTAATATGAACTCATGTTCTGTTAAGAATGAGTTGGTGCAGATTATATCAGAAATATATTTCAAAGCTACAGCATCTGATACAAATTTCTGGTGTTTTGTATCTGAAGATAAATATCCGTTTCTAAGGCAAATCGCCCTCCAACTAACGGCAATGTTTGGGCAAACTTACTTTTGCGAGTATGCATTTTCTTAAATGAAGATAATTGAGTCAAATTATCGCAATCGACTGACTGACGATCATATGTCATCAAGATTGCGATTAGCACACAGTGGTTACGTACCATCTTATGAAAAGTATGCTGAGGATATGCAGTGCGACGCTTCAACATCCAAAGTCACTCCTTAGTTAAGTTTAACACCATATGTAACTCATTTGTTTTGTAACAACCAATAAACTCGCAATTTCGAATAACTATGAGTTTTTATTGATATTATAGAGAAAAACCTAACAGAGCCTAACCCAAACCATGACTAAAATAATGTATATTGTGCGGAAAGCTGATATCTATATATGCTAAGGTACACCCTACCTAGGTAGGTAGGTAGGGTGTATCGTGTATGTACGACAACCCTGCATCACACATACTTGCAGCCTCTCAGAGTCAGTCGTAAGTAGTCTAAGAATATTGAGGTATATCGCCAAGTTTGAGCATCCCTGAAATATATTAATTTCATACACACGCCCATTCTACAATTTACATCGATCAATTGGAAATGCGAGTATTTTTCGAAATTTTCTGAAAATTTCTTTTTTCTCGGAAAATGCAGAGTTTCACGTGTTTTTCCGCCGAAAATACGCAAACCTAATAATTAATCGAAAACAAAATTTCAGAACCTAACCTAACCATTTATTTGATGCGATTTCATCAATATAATCATTTTTCAATTCTTTAGGGTGCTTTCCGTGTAATTCCTTCTGCATCCAACTTTCTCTTTCAGAATTATCATCAAATATATCAAAATCTACCTTTTGCATTGTCAAGTTCAGAGGATTAAGATTATATTCTGAAGCAACAACAATATGTAATTTAGACATTCTCTGTTTATCATGAAAATGGGAACGTAGATGAAAAATCTGTTTACTATGAAGATTATTCAAATCAGTTAATCCACGACCTCCTAGATGTTTAGGTAGTGTAGGTGGTGCTTATGATATTTACAAAGCATTTTCCTCGTTTGACATTGTAATTCATTTAGATCAGTTTTAGATCATTTAATAATTCTACTACTAGTTAAATGACTCTTGATGATAATTCTAAGTATTTTGTAATATGAACTTCTAATATTTTCTTTAGTGCTGCTATGGTGAATTGTCTTCTCTTGACCAAATCCAAGATATTTATATGTATCTCCTTGATGCATTGGCTCGATTTCGATATTGGAAATCTTTATATAATCAGAGGTGATCGTTCCCTTTTCAATAAAAAGATTTTCACATTTTGGAAGCCCAAATTTCATATGAATATCATTGGAATAGTTGAAAGTAATCTCAAGTAGACTTTCCCAATGAGATCTGGTTCCGGCATATAATTTAATATCATCTAAATAAATTAAGTGACTTATTTTGAATTCAGTTGATAGACTCTTTATTTTGAAGCCGAAACTAGTAGCATTTAATTCATGAGATAATGGATTAAGGCAAAGACAAAACAAAGAGCACCTCGAAAAAAATTAGCATCTTTTGATTGGAATTACTTCAGATTTTAACGATTGTTTATATTTTGATTGATGATGTGTTTTCTATAGTTCCTCGTGAAAACAACCTGATATATATATATATATATATATATATATATATATATATATATATATATATATATATATATATATATATATATATATATATATATATATATATATATATATATATACATTGTAATTCATTTAGATCAGTTTTAGACCATTTAATAATTCCAAAAGAAGATGTAAGAATAGGAACAGCATAGGAGTGGAATATACATTAGTATCTATGTATCCTTAATTCAAGTTTACACTTATTGAAATCATTAAATTAACAGAAAAAAGGGAGTCGGAGGATATGCTTGAGTCAGAAATAAAAGTAATAATAGGTAGGATATGATCAAGAGAATAGGTACCTACGTTTATGTATCTGTACATGGATGTATAGAATTCACAGTTCGAAAATCATAACAAATTAAGTTTAATAAACTAGATGGTCATACCTTGTTCAAGTTGCTTACAATAAGACAAAAATGATATCAATACTTCATTCGTTTTTCTGAGTAGTTGTTTCTCTAGATGTAGGTTGTGACTTAATTAGCCTGAAAAGCATCCAACATTTTACTAGAACAGGGAAGCCCAGCGTAACTTCAAATTCTTCCTCTAACCATAACAATGCCCTATCGAAGGACACGGACGGTCGACTTGACAGGTGCCTCCAACTGACAGGTGACGGGAATGATAGGACCTCATTTCAAAAAATCTCAAGAAGACTTCTTCATCTAACCAAATATGTTTATCCAAAACTATTCCACAAAACATCGTTCCAAAATGTTCTAAAATGTGTGCACAATAAATCCATACAAAAACGGCTTAAAAGGTCATAAAACAATGAAGAAATGAAAGATGAATAAAAGTCTGGACTTACCAAGGATGTTTCGAAAATATACCCCAGAAATATACGATCAATGTAGTACTATGTACTATCTGCTTGAATGCCGACTCGTTAGGGAAATACAAAAGAGATACACTAGTTAAAAGAATTTTGAGACCGAATCCAGATTCCCCAGATCTATCTTTCAACTCAGTTCAAGCAGAAAGTTGGCAGAGTACTAGGCCGCGCTCCTCTATCAGGACGCATGATCGGTCGACCCTTGCGCGTTACCTACCGAGTGTACGGACTTCTAGTTACCTCCCTTCTATGTGTCACCATTGTTTATGGTCTTAACTCACGCTAATAGATGTCATAATATGTATGATTCCATAATTACACGATCTATGATTAATTAAGATTTTGGGGACGCTACAACCTATGTATTTGTTTTTCCAGTAGTCAAAAAAAACAGAAGGCTTTTGATGAATTATTTGATTCTAAGAAGCTTTTCTGTTGAATCAGCCTCTAAAATCCAACACCCAGTATATAGCGGCTCCAAGCGTCTCGATTAATTCAATTCGTGTAATCGCCATTTTGTCGATTAAGTATTGAAATCCATCCGCCATGTCGCCCGGCAGCTCTCTATGGCACATTGTTCGGAATGTCAGGCCCGATGAATTTTAATGGGGGTGGAATGCGAAATCAAAGCAGGCCGGGAGCTAATGCAATAAAGCCATGACTGTCGCGATATGCTTGCCGCCATAGCCTGCCGTGATCATGGTGACGAAATTGCGTATCAATTTCGCTGCTTTTGAAGTATGGCAGTTAACTGTGTTGCCGTTGACGGGGTAGGATTTCGATAATGTTTATTCATTTTGAAACGCTCATTCGGCCTTCTGGAAATGACATGATCGCCGTGTGCGAAGGTTTTCACGGGGATTTCTCTGCGAATTAACTTTTTATGGAATGAACGCGAAGTTTGGTATGACTGGTACTTATACATGATGTTTGTATTATGTTTTTTCGTATTGATCTAAAAAATTACTTGGTGGATTATGTCTGTAGAGAGAATGAACGAATTGATTGCCTATGAAGGTATAGAAATAACTCACTTTATTACTGAGTATATTCAGTACGTAATCGGCAAATAACTTTGTTCCGGCTGATATTGAAGAAGTTTATAGTGTGTTCCAGGTTTTTACCTCATAACTCTCAGAATAAGTGGATGTGAAAAAAAGACTTTTTCGCCCATAGAAATGTATCCGAAAATGCTGAATTTCCATGATACAAGGTGATGTTTCAAAAAGTTTTCAATTTTTTTCTCGATAGTTTTGAATCATTCTTGCTCACCTTCGACAAAAATGTCATGCACTAGAATCTACATTACCAAATGAGCTGAACAATTGTGAAAGTGTAGAGAGTGAAATTTTTTTAGGTCATGTTTCTTTTTGCAATTTTTTTAATTTGCCACTGACATGCTTTGTCAATTAAATCAATCTGATAAACTTTCTCATCTTTTGTATTTTTCCATTTTTGTCTGTTTTCGATATAATAATCATTGAATATTATTGAATCCTCAAATTGATGCCCCGTTGAAAAATTGCGGGTAATATCTCGATGATTCCTAGATACATGTTCAACGGACTGAAACAGTTATCCGAAAATGATTCGCTCTTGCGATACAGTACAGAAATGTCAGATATTTTTTCAATTTTTTATACCAAGATATTGAGCTCATTCCCAACAAATTAATAGCTTTCTAGGATTGCCATCGTTAGATAAGCGAAATCTTGAAAAAATAATACCGGACATATATAGGCTGGTCTAACGAAAACTTACACCTCGATTTTCTGGTCTTAAAACGAAAATATGGAGAATCGCTCGAACCTGTCGGTTTCTGATTAGAGGGGGAACAACTTTTCCGATTTTTTCATCCCTTAACTTCAATCCCCTACCGGGGGTGAGCACAACCCCCCGAATAGGGATGAGGATGAGGGATGAAGGGTGTTGGGATACCTCATTTTAAAGATATTATCGAGTACTATCTGACCCTAAATTTTCGCTTCAAAATTTTCATCTTTAACGAAATGGCAGCTAAAAATGTGGAAGACTACTAACTTTTTTGATTAGTTTATTAAGTACTGAAAATGGACACCATTCACTTCCATGCAGTAAAATAAGTTTTGCTCAAATCGTTCAAGTACATTACTCAAAATTTCTGGTTCAATTTGACAGCATTCATTAATGATTCGAATTCGTAAATCATCCAGTGACTCAGGTTGGGTAGCGTAAATCTCAGATTTCAGGTGACCCCATAGAAAAAAGTCCAGTGGCGCCAGATCAGGTGATCTGAGTGGCCACTCAATATATCCCCTTCTTCCAATCCAGGCCTGAGGAAAATTTCCATTTAAGAACTGACGCACAGGTTGAACGAAATGAGGTGGTGCGCCATCTTGTTGATAAAATGATCGTTTCATGGTCTTCTTGCACGAGGAGTTGAATAAATAGTGTTCTGTAATAGTTCTAAATAAATTTGGCCAGTGATATTACCGGGTATAAAGAAAGGACCGATGATGTGATTTCCATAGATACCCGCCCAAACATTTTACTTTTCGGGATGCTGAGTATGCTCTTCTCGAAATAATCTTTGATTTTCATCTGACCAGTACCGACAATTATGCCTGTTTACAGTGTACAGTAAGGTGAAAAACGGATATTGAACATGTAGTTTGGATTATTGTTAATAATATCACTGACCACTTCACAGAACATGAGTCGGCGATCAAAATCATCTTCATTCAGTTCCTGAACCACCCGTATCTTAACAGGATGAAACTTATGTGTTCTCAACATTCTCATGATTTTTGTGTGAAACACCAGACACATTTGACAAATTCCTAGTATTAAGGGTCGGATCCATCGCTACGTGGCCTAAGATAGCCACTTCCCTCGCTTCGTCTCCTTCATACACCCTATTTTTGTTGCCGACTGAACTAGTAGCGTCGAACTTAGCAACCATTTGCACAACGTGAGCAGCGGATACATTTATTTCAGGATGTCATTCGTTAAATAAAGCCGCTGTAAATCGCTCAGAGTCTTTATTTCTGAAAATAATTCTATCACCTCCACCCTCTCTTCTACGGAATACACCATTTTAATCCTACTGCAAATTTACAATTGCTTTGGCACAGTTTCAACGTTCTTGAAAATTCACGATAGACTAACGAGAGACTAAGGTAAATCGAGAACAAGTTCTGTCTACTTTTTCGAACAAAAAAATTAACGAATAAATAAAACATTGCATACCTCGAAGTAAATTCAACATGAGATAGCCATACACTAGCGTTCTTTACTGCATGGTGGTGAATGGTGGCCACTTTCAGCACTCAATAAACTAATCCCAAAAATAAGCCATTTCTTTAACGATGAAAATTTTGAAGCGAAAATTTGGGGTCAGATAGTACTCGATAATATCTTTAAAATGAGGTATCGCAACAACCCGATTCAAAATCAGGGGGTTGTGCTCACCCCCGTTAAGGAATTGAAGTTAAAGGGATGAAAAAATCAGAAAAGTAGTTCCCCCTTGAATCAGAAATCGACGGGGCCGAGCGATTCTTCATATTTTTATTTTAGAACCGGAAAATCGAGGTGCGAAATTTTCGTTGGATCAACCTGTATAATTGAAACGAAACACTTTTGTCTGATTTCTACAATGTTTATTTTAAACACACAAGACCGGTTTCAATAGATACGTCATTTTCAATAGTCTAGAGCTAACAGTTATGAAAAAGAATGTACTAACTACACATGTCAATTGTACTGAACTCTGGGGAATGATATTTTACTCTAGTTAAATTATCTGAGGAGAGAATCTGGATTAAGAAATTCGATCTGTTCGTCTCATTTAAGCTGTTGGGCGTTCATTAAATTTAATTCTGCATATTTTAGACTATTTGAATTCATAAGTTCTTTGTTTGGCATTGAATAATAATTTGCTTATGTTGGGACCACTGGAGAGGGAGGTTTTTGAATAAAATTTGGATAGATAATTGCTGATGTTATGGCCAATGTAAATTAGATATGAGTATTTATTTTCTGGTTTTTCTTTAATGGAGTATAGTAGTTTAGATATTTGTTTTTGGTCTTTGCGTTTGATAATATTGCTTATGCGGGAAACTAGAATATTATTATTTGATACAAATTCCTTAAGTATATTGATTTCTGCAACAAAGTCTGTTTTATGTAGAGCAATGGAAAAGGATCTTTGAATCATTGAATTGTAGGCTGCTATTTAAGGTTTAATCTGGTTGAAATAATCCGTTGGGATTGATGAGTCTGTAAATGTTTCTTTTCTATTAATGTTGTAAGTGATATTAATATTGAGTTGAGTGATGTTTATGTCTAGGAAATTTATTGCAGAGTGATCTGATCTTTGTTGAATTGGTTTCTACCCCACATTCATTAACCTTTCTACAAATCAGTTCAACACAGATCAAAATCGCTCTGCTGAATATAAGATCTAAATTCACCCCTTATATTAATGAAGAGAGACGAAATAAGAAATTAATTAGAGTTCAAGATGAACTGAACATTGAATGACACAAAAATACCATAAATGATACAATTCTTCACAAACACAAAATCAGTGAAACCATTGAAAAATCCAACTTAGAACTTAAACTGAACAGAATTAACAAAACTTATTTCAACCAAATTATAGAGTGAAGATTCAATTCTTACAAAAGCTGATAAAGTATAGTGTGCCCCGACAGGAACAAGTATCAAGAAAAAATGCAAGACATCATTGAAACTTTGTACGTAATAAAAATCTTGAGATAAGGCACAAAACAATTTTCTGAAGAAATCAAACAAGAGTTGAAACAATCGAATTATCTAGCACATTCAGAATGGGACAAGAAAACACTAATTCCAATGTACCTTCAGCTCCAAAAATATACGGTCTACTCAAACAATACAAGGAAGAAAATCCGGCCAGGCCAGTTGTATTCTACATAAACGCACCTTCAGGTAAATTACCAAGTTATTTCAACCACAAATTCATCCGCAATATATCATTTTGAATTCCGTTGACCTGATAAATAAACTTAAGACACTTAACTGTTTCAATTTTGAATTTGTCTTTCTTGATATAAGAAATATGGACTCAAATATTCTAACTGATAAATGTCCGCCTCTTATAAAAGAAATCTTCAAACAAATTAATAGTTCACCATACACTATACATGAATTATGAAATCTTTTAGATAGAGTGTTTGTCACAAAATTATTTCAAATTTGAAACAAAATTTTTCAAACAAAACTTAGCACTCCCCCGACTCAGCTCCTTATTGGCAGATATTTTCATGAACAATATTGAAAAATCTATGATGATAAGTTAGCACAAAAAAGTATTATTTTTCATTCCCGACACGTTGATGATATTCTTGTGAGACTTCAAATTCCAACAAACAGACAAATAGACCAGTTTTTACATTTTCTGAATGAAAAATTTACTAAAAATTGGAAATTATTCACTCTCAACTTAATATCGTGCTATAATAGGCCTTTCATCGAACGATATCCTATTCATAGCTTCCATATGATAAGAAATATTCTCACAACCATTGTTCGAAATGTGCCCTATTTGCTTGTATACATGCGTTGCATCACATTGGGCGTAGACCTTTATTGCATTTCAAAGAATCTTTTGGCTCACGAAATTGTCACGTACATGATTTTGTTTGCGAATTGAACACATTCGAAAAAAACTATACCACAGAATTATCAGAAGTGAGTAGCTTCAAGAACGTGTCATATAGAATAAATCTTGGATGTTTTTACTTTAAGACAAATTAGCTTTCTTGCAGCTATTATGATGGTGATAAGTTTTTATTGGTATTTCATTGACATGAAGATGAAAATATTTAGTGTTTCGAATATATTTATTTATTAATTTATTTATAAACGTTATGAACCTTGACATTACAATAAAAAAATTAACAAAAACAATATGCATGAATCGAAATCAGTCAAATACCCCTACTCAGTAGGAAAAATAATTGAATGAATCTTCTACTTCAATTCAGCAGGCGAAAGGCTGAAACAACAGTCTGCATTAAGGTACTTATTATCTAATCGTAGTAAACGAGAAACATGTGAATTGGCATAATAATTTGACCGATGAAGTGGTTTACTGAAGAGAGGCCCATCTTTAGTAATCCTCCAGGAACATGAAGACCAATCTGATACAACAAATTGGGACAACCCACCTCACCATCAGGACATCTACTGAGAAAGAGAAGATCCAGCACAATTCTTCTTTCGGATACCTCTCTTATGTTCACTTCAGCCCTGACAAATGTTGCAGAAAATTGTATCCTAGGGATAGACATTTCATACGATATATAAAAAAGAAGTTTGTTCTGGACCCCCTCAATCTCATTCGAATGCTCCAAATAGAAAGCTGACCAGACAGTCGAGGCGAACTCAAGAATAGGCCTGCAATAACAATTGAATAACAATCTCAAAATGTCACAGCTTGTAAACATATCAGTGTTACGCCTAATAAAGCTCAAGGATATGAAGGGCTAATTTACAGTTGTGTCGAAATGAAACTTGAAAGTAACTCGCGAATCGATGAACACCCGATGAGATTGGAACTATTGATAGTGTTATAAAAATTATTTACACTATCTAACTAACAAAAAGAAATGTACTGGCATTTATCCAAACTGACTTCTAAGCCATTTCTGACAAACCAGCAGATATATAGATATCGTATTTGTTTATAAATTTTGCGATAATGTTCGCTAGATTTGAGTATGCTGGGCGATTTATGAGTTGGAAAGTGCCTTGACAGGAAGTTTTCGAGATTTCCTTTTAGGGACTTTGTGCTACAGGAAGTTCCTCCATAATATCACGAGCAAAGGGGCTGTATGGTGTGTAATAGAATTAACTTAGAACACAGCAGATCATCCAACATCTCGATATCAATGCTGAATCAAGCATCAGGTGATGTTCAGCGAGATTAGGAATATCATCCTCTATAGTTAGAACGCTTTGAGTTGACAGTCACCACCAATATTATGGGACAATTCGAAATGCGTTTTTATGATTGCAGTAAATTGGCAAATATAGCATCTTTTATGAGTTATCATTTTTCATGTAAAAACATTGAGGAATTAGCTACTGAAATAGCAAGTCAGTTTAATATGAACTCATGTTCTGTTGAAAATGAGTTGGTGCCGATTATATCAGATATACTTCTCAAAGCTACAGCATCTGATACAAATTTCTGGTGTTTTATATCTGAAGATAAATACCCGAGTCTAAGGTAAATCGCCCTACAACTGACGGCAATGTTTGGGTCAACTTACTTGTGCGAGTCTTCATTTCTTGAAATGAACATAATTAAGTCAAAATATCGCAATCGACTAACTGACGATCATATGTCATCATGCTTGCGATAAGCACTCAGTGGTTACGTACCATCTTATGAAAAGTATGCTGAGGACATGCACAGC